>CP053156.1:3165445-4365445 GCA_014607495.2 Carposina sasakii | reverse complement strand
TTTTACAAAAAAAAAAAATCATAGAAGTTTTATGATTCATGCAAATATTTCTAAAAAGAAGCTACTAATTTGTTTAATGATTTGATTCAATGAGTTAGGTTAGGTTTCATTTTATTTCATCTCATTAAATTTCATTTCATATTAATAAAAAAATTCTACTGATGACTTGGCTGTATGGGCATAGTTGGCGCCATTTTGTTTTGTTGTGTTTTTATTATTGTATTAAATTGCTTCATTTTTTCGCAACTGTATTAAAAATAGTTGTTTAGTACACGTGCGGAACCGTCATTGCAACTTGTTCCGACAACTCACCTTCGGCTGCGCCTTGGCTCGGGTAGACATTTGTCGGAACTCTTTGCAGTGACAGGCTTTCCGCACTCTTAATTAAATATACTATAACTAACCTTTGGCGCGTGCGAAGCGCAATAAGCACTCTTGTTTTTGTAGAACACGCAGTTGTCTTTCACCGCACATCCAAGATGGTAGACGCTGCCGCAGCGCACCTTGTAACATCTGACAGTCGCGCCCAAACGTCGGCACACAGCGCACGTGGCGTTCGAACCTGTCGCTAAAGCTGTCTCTACATTCATCAGGGCTCCGCTAACGGTTTCGTACACTCCTTCTGACCATAGAGCGCAGTTTAAGTGCACCCATCTGTCCACATCGCAGTTTAACAAGCGGGATACTCCGTCCGCTACACCGTCGCCCTGAATCCCGCATAGTTCACATTTCCTCACATCTTCATTTGTAACAGGCATTATAGCCACTCCTGTCCGGAAGACTAGCTCAGTCAGTTCTCTGTCGGTCGGTTTCTTATATTTGACAGTGGGACCGATACAGCCTGGTGACCATGCTTTGTACTTTATTCCCCGGTATTTGTCTTTTTCTTTCTCCACGCTTTGGTTGCTCTTCTCGTCGGTGTCTACACTCTTTAAGTCTTCGTCTAGAGCACTGACGTCGTCGCCTACTTCTTTCATAAGTTCGTCATTGTCAAGGGAGTCCATAAACGATAAATCCATTTTTTCATCTTTGATGTCAGGTTTTATATCCAAGTCGTCAGTTTCCATACTTTCTGTGGAGGCAGTGTCAAAATCGTCTCGTTCTTTAGATATATTTGTGTCAATATCTGATTTACTTTCGTCTTTGGTGGCATTTTTTGATTTCCCATCTAATATAATGTTCGTCGGACGCCACGCAAATCTTTCATAACATTGTGTACTACAGAAAAACAATTCAGAATCACTGTCACATAGTATTTCTTCAGCGTTACCCTTATTAGCCGAAAGAAGTGGAAACTCGGATGCTTTTGCTCTAACGACGGAATCCAAGATCACTACGTCACAGTGACGGCAGAATTTTGCAGCGCCGTTTAAAATGCTCTGTATATCAATTGGTGTTCCTTCCTTGCCATCTTTTCCTTTAGACCGGTAAAGCCCGAGTTTGTGAGATGGTGGAGTGGCAGTTCTTTCCACAATTTGATAAGACGTAGGTGGAGGTATATGGAGAATACCAGCCAGCTCTTTGAGCACTCCTAGAATATCTTCAGCGGCTCCTGAAGTCAATGTCAGAGTAACGGTAACATTTTCGTTGCTTTCAGTACCACCAGGAGAATCGTCCATTTTGTTTTTATGAGGTGAATTTGCGTCCAGACATTTCAATGCTTTAGAGTTGTCATCTTCTTCCTTTACGTATAAAGATACAGGTTTGAGCCTGATAGGAACTGGTGCAATAAGAGGTATGATAGGTGACATGCGACCCGATACAGCGGAATCACTGTCATCATCTTCATCTTCGTCATCAATAAGCTTAAGACCAGGAAATCTATTCCCGGGATCGATCTCATTACCCTCGTGACTAGAGCAACTAATAATACTATCAGGAGTATCGGTATCTCTTTCTTTGCAGATGAAATCAAGTTTCTTATCTTCAGGATCTTCCTCGAAGACAATTGGTTGAAATTCTTGGTCGTAGAAACCTCTCTGGGTTGTAGTTTGAGGCTTCTCAGGAAACGGTTCATCATCACCAAATGGTTTAGTATTATAGTAATCTGCTACGTTTGGTATTTTTGCATTACCAAATTCACCTGTTAAATCACCTTTCAATATGTCGTAGTCCTTATTCTTCAGCTTTGTCAAATCTCCAGAGCCAAAGAGAGGGCATACTGAGAAGTTAGTTGTCAAGGCAGGCTCTTGAATCTGCATTGGTGGAAGTAAACGTAACTGGGCCATTAGGTTGTCTATAAACGTGTCATAATCCTCCTCATATCTGGAACCTTTCCTAGGTCTTTTTTTGGCAGTGGCGGCATTCATACTATTCTCTGCAGCAGCTTTCATGTTCATTTGCATTTGTTTCCGTTTCTTTTGTTGATATTCACGTCGTTTACGCTTTTTAGCTTCCGATGGCGTTTCGGGAGCATTCGGCTCCATTGATTGGTCCATAGACACACTTTCAGGGTATTCCTCTTTCATGGGTTGATCCAGCTTTCCCTGATCAGAGGCTGTGGATATACCAGAAGTAGCCGATTGTTGAGAACTCTCATCAAGTAGCTCCTTTTTCACATCCATTGGCGTAAACGGTCTATGAACTGGACTTTGTTGGGGTGGTGCAATTTCCTTTTTGATAGCTTGGTGCAGCTGCTGATTTTCAATGTTCATTATTGGATACATGTGTTGTTGTATCGTTTTCATTGTAGGTGAACTTTCAGGCATAGGCGTGGTTTCCTCTTTGGTGGTCATAATTTTCATTGGCGTCTGTTTACGAATATCCATGAGCGATTGCGTTGACGTCTGTATTAATGGAGACATGGATGATGTAGGGATAGGTGCCTGCATGGGACGAGTAGCAAAAGAAGTGTTTACTGAGGCCATAGTATGGCGAGGAGAGCTTTTAGGTATTTCTACTTCCTGTGACATAAGAGTTGGCGGTGGAATAGAAGGCCTTGCTAATTGTGCTTCAAGAGATGCTATAGTGCCCAAAGCTGGTGCAGTTCTCTGAATTGTGATCGTACGTTGAGGGACGACATTGGCTGCAGTAGTAGTGGTTTGTAGCAGTTGCTTTAATAACACATTTTGCGACTCGTCGTTTCTTTGGTTTGCGGCACCTTGTGGCAAAGAGACTTGCTTGGAAGCTGGATCCATACTGACAAAAATAGTTGTTGTGTTAGCATCATCCGTTTCCATTGGCTCCGACTTGACTATAACTGACTCCACGCTATGTCTTTTCGTAGGCTGAATGTGGCCCACAATAACCTCACTCTTTGGTTCATCTGTAGATTTCGACCGTTTTAAAGGTGACGTGAGTTGAGTATGTAAAAGTTTTGAAGATGTTATAAAATTGATTGGCGTTTTTGTTGGCACGCCATGTGCTTGTGATATTCCGGGACTGACAATACTATGGGTCCTCATTGTGACATTTGGGGGGACCTCCTTGTTGCCTATAATAGGCCTAGAAGTCATAACAAGCGCCGGCGGCTGGCTAGTGCTTATACTTTGTGGCCCAAAGTGTAGGTTAGGGTTCATTTGTCGCGTGGGCTGCAATAAAGTATGACCAAGTATACTTGTCGGTAGAACTTGAGCCTTTTGAAAATTATTTACGCTTGTCGTTATAGTATTGGAAAGTATCATAGTTTGGGGTGCCGATAGATTGCTATGTATTTTAGATAGCGCAGGCATCTGAATAACTTGTGAAGAAATAGAGGTGGCATTGTCCTCGACAGGATTGAACGTTTGGTGAGTGATTAATGGAGATTGAGCGGGCGATTTCATTAGCTGGCTCTGAATTCCAACCGGAGAGTTAATTGGAGAAACAGTGGGAGATTTTCTTATCTGACTCATAGAGGACAATGCGTTCACCCTGGATCCGACCATTTGGGAGGCACTCATAGGCAAGTTTTCAACACTTTGCATAGATGTAATAGGCTTCTCGATTCTTTGTTGAACGGGAGACGGTCTTGATATAGCTACCTCTACTTTGGAAGAGGGTAAAAGGTTCTCGAAATTGACTTGAGTTGGTGTAGTTGTGTCACTGTTTTTTCTTAACACTGTCGTCGCCGTTTGAGTGTCAACTTTAGATGTGTTGGTATTCAAAGAGGACATTATTGTGCGGAGTTGTTGGGATACATTCGCCATATTTGATGTCAGTTCAGCAGGTTGCGACAGCGGTGACAGTTGCGGGACTGTAGCAGCCTGTATGTTAAGCCTTTCTGGTTCCCTCTTTGGGAAGGGTGGTGGTTGTGGAGGCTCCGGAGATTCCTTCTGCTCCGGAGGTGGCGGTGCACTCTGCGCCGGCTGTGGTTGAGGTGGCAACGGATTTGTGTTCGGTAGCTTGATATTTTGCTGTTTCATTCCGTAAGACTTAGCAGCATTATTGTCCGATATGTTTTCCAGCATACACAGCATGTCTTCAATGTCAACTCGCTTTGGATTTCCATCGACTGTTTCCTGATGCTCTTGCATTGTAATATCATTAAGATATCTTTCCTGGGATGGCGTAGGAGATGGTATAGAGATTTGCACTGATTCTTGGGCCATCTCTGATGTGATTTGCATGTTCGAATCTATAACCATGTCTTTTGTTTGATTGGCGATCGCCGTAATAGTTTTGACAACCTTTTCCTCCTTCTTAGTTTCCGTCGTCGGTGTTTTACATTGCGTGCTTTCAGCTAGTTCTTTTTTATATGCCAATAGTAAATTACTTGCAACACTGTCTTCCTTATCGTCATCATCACCTTCCATTATATTGTCCGGTATTTTTTCTGGCACTGGATCCGGACTTTTGATCTCCGCTTTGCCCATCAGAAGTGGGGTTCTTTCGGTAATGTAGGTATGAGGAAGTTCGGTTTGCTGGCTTATTTCTGTTTCGATATCAATGTCCTTATTGTCTCTAATAATGGGTTTCTTGAGTTCATGATGAGACGAACTCTGAGGATGTTGTTGTACTGGAATGGTCATAACCGGGTGGTCTTTGTCAGGGATGGTTTCAGGAGCAACTGTACTATCAGGAGAAGCTGCATCATCCTGGAATATCTTAGCTGGGAGAGTAGCATCATGGGAAACCGATAGACTGGACAGTTTCGTATTAGACAACGACAAAGCCATAGGTTTCTCTATTGTCTTCACTATTTTCTGTTTCACCTGATGCTGCGTAAGGATGGACACCGGTACGCGAGACGGACTTCCCGAAGCGTTTGACGTGTCCAAAGTTATGACGGGATTCATTGACGTTTTCGCCACGTTTGATGAAATCACGCTAATGACTGACGTGATAGGTTTAGATAGTCCAGACTGTGTGGATAACGAGAGTGGTAGTGGGAGCTTCTTCATTTGCGGTTTAACATTGACGGGCACGGCCAAACTCTGCAACACTGGCACCGATATCGTTTGATTGGCTATGGAGACGGAGGCGACAGTGGCGCCGCTCCCGTGAACACTGCTAAGTAAGCGCGGGGTGACCAGTTGGTACTGAGGCTTAGTAGCCAGGCTGATAACCGCCACAGTCTTAGTAGTTGTTTCAGTTCGCATAGCCGGTTCCTCCTCCTCATCATCTGGTTTTCCCGAGTCTATCAGCTCTTCGAAGTCCTCTTCAGTGGCTATTCTTTCAGGAGGCGATGCTGCGCCTGGTTCGACGACTACAATATCATCATCATCTAGATGCTCAACATATTCCTCCACATCATCATCATCGTCATCATCCTCTTCTTCTTCCTCATCTATTTGTGGTGTAGTGTCAAGTTTGACGTCTTCGTCTGAGTACAATACGTAGCCAGCGCTCGGGCCGGCCTCGGCAGTAGTCGTGGGCGGCTCGGGTGTAGGTGCGGCCGTTTTGCCTGTATATCTCGGTCTCGCTCGTTTCAGTATGGACACTTTAGCCACGTGGGTTAACGGACGGTTGTTGTCTTGCGGCCAGACGGGGGCGCCACCTGGTAGAATGAAAATCCATTATTGCTAAATCAAAAAATTGTACATACGAACTTCATTTGTAGGTATAATATTTGCAACCATATCTGGACAAATGTCCTGTGCTAAATGCAGGACTATCTCGTGCTGATGCGGCACTTTGTTCTAGAATAAGTAGTGTACCTAGCAGGCCGGCCCGGCAGTACCGGTAGCCGGGCGGGATGGGCGCGGGCGGGTGCTGGCCGCCGCCGTGCTCGGAGGGCGAGGCGGCGGGGGAGGGCGCGGCGGGGGGCGTGCGCGTCACGTGCGGGGAGCGCAGCGAGGGGGAGGGCGGCGCGCCTCCCATCGGGCTGTACTGCTGGCGCTGGAGCATTTGCTGACGCTGTGGGGGAATGACGAGTATTGAAATGTAATTAAGTTTGGTTTCTGTCTTGATTTGTTCACGTCAAAGTTTCAGCAATATGCATAACATTTACCATCGTTATTGGAAAAAAATATAATGTCTGTTGTAATAATATTTGTTGCAAATTGTACTACTAGACTCAATAAAAAACCGTTATTAAATCTGACATGTCATATAATTTAATTATTATCTTTATTATAAATATTAATAAGAAAATGAAAAAAAAAATCACCCAACTGAGATTTGAACTCACGACCTCTCGCATTCCGTGCATCGCTCTAACCAACTATTATCTTTATGTAAAATTTAACGAAATGTATGTAACATAAATGTGCAAATCCACAGACAACTGAGAAATAGTGTGTACTCACCGCCATCTCATTAGCAGGGTTCCCGGGTGAAGGCATCGGCTGCGGGCTGCCGAGCGGCGACGTCTGCTGGCGCGCGCCGAACGGCACGCCCACTCGCATGCCTACTGTAAATGCATTGATAACTTATAAAGATTAAGGTTTTGAAGGGTCTGACATTTCCTAGGTATAACACATCTGTAGTGATCTCACGATCACCCATTCTATGTCACTGATTTTATTGTACGTTGTTGTGTCCAAATTATTATTTACAAAATTATTCATTTGATGTACTTATACAATTATTTTATTTACAGTGTTAAAATATAAATCTAATAAATATATCGAGGGACAGACAGCGTCAAACTATGTCGCGTATTAGATAATCTGCGACATGACGCAACCGGCGTCTATTGTGCAGAGGCTACCTCAGCACCGCGCACCCCGTGCATTCCCAAAGCCTGCGCTAGCCTGCGCACCCGTCGACCGGCCGCAGGCGCCACCTCCCGGCAGTCTGCCCATAGCTTCGACGCGGAACGTATGTTTGTTTGCTCCCCGACGACTCACTTAAATACGTGCGTTCTCATTTGCGATATCCCTTCCGCCTATTGCTTACCTATCTCGCTTGACTGTGCAGCGCCTTCTATTCCTTCTTACGCTTTAGCCATCTATCGCTTAAATCCATAAAAAGTTTCTCGTCCGAATAAAAAAATACGCATTTACGAACGACAACAGTAAAAAGAAGAGCTGGCAGGCAGCCAGCCGTAAAAACAAACGCCAAATCCCTGGCAATATGAGTTTTGAAAGAAACCAAGTCGACTCTGTAAGTAAATAATGGGATAGGGGCAGGAAGATGATGAAGAGAGAATAAAACAGATCTAAGAGGCGTTTTGTTACGCTTTCCCTCCTATTTTATTGTGAAAATTATTCCATTAACCTCTAAAAATACTTGAATATTGCATGGACTATAAACATTACCTTGCTGATGATGTGGCGCTCTAGCAAACCGCGGCGGTAATGGGGAACAGCCCGGCGCCGGCCGAGAGAATCGCCCCGTCGTATAGTCCGTCTGGAAGGCAAACATGTCTCGTACAAATAGTATTTTACTAACCAATTTAGTATTTTACTTCCATTCATCCCTATCAACTGTCATCTTTCACAGCTTATATTATATACTAGTGGCCCGCCCTCGCTACGCTGCGGTACATATTCCTCCATATACTCCCGTTGGTCCGTTCCCATGGGAATTTCGGGAAATCCGTTCTTAGAGCTTCCTCGTAGTCCCTAATCCGATTTCAGCTTCGTACAAATAGCGGTTTTCGTAAAAATTTGATATTAACGTTTGTCCCCTTTCCGTGGGATTTCGGGAAATCCGTTCTTAGTGCTTCCTCGCCGTCCCCAATGAACATATATGCTCAATTTCAGCTTCATATGAATAGCGGTTTTCGTAAAAAAAAAATAATTCCCGTAAGTCCCCTTCCCGTGGGAATTTCAGAAAATCCGTTTTTAGACCTTCCTCGCTGTCCCCAATGAATATATATGCCCGATTTCAGCTTCATATGTATAGCGGTTTTCGTAAAAAAATAATAAATTCCCGTTGGTCGCCTTCCCGTGGGAATATAGGGAAATTCTTATAGCCTATGTTCATCCAGGTCCAATAAGGATTCTAACGTTGAAAGAATTTTTGAAATCCGTCCAGTAGTTTCGGAGCCTATTCGCTGCAAATAAACAAACAAACATACAAACAAACAATCAAAGTTTACCTCTTTTAATATTAGTATAGATCAAACAAAATCTTCCTTTTCATCTCATAATAATATTATTATGAATTTGATACATATCATAATGTGGTTAAGTTACAGTGAAAAATAATGTAAAAACTTACATTTTGTAAAGGCGAGTGCGAGGATACAGGGCTTTGTATTTGGGACTGTTGGTAAATCTGAAAAAAAAACATAGGTGAGCGGATATCCAAATTGCATGTTTTTAGATTTAATGTAATCCATATTCAATTTAAAACTAGCTAGTCGATTTCAGATATAATTATTTTTTTATTATTTTTTTTTATTGAGGTTTGTCAACGTCCACTTCAATTTACATTATGTGTTTCAGACAAAGTTCCTTAATCTAATTGAGTGGACAGTTAAAGACTAACACAACAAGCAATAAATGAGGTTACTTACAATGGAATATTGACATAACGACTACTACAAAATTAAAATTAAAACCTAACCAAGCAGACACAAGAAAGAAATTAACAATAAAAATATTTTAAAAAATAACATTAATAGCATATCACCTAAGCTGATACAGTAAATAATTATTTAATTATTTATTTTGTCGATCTAGACAGTCCAAGGGCCCCACATATTGCCTTTCGAAATCCGAATAGTGAGTCACTGTACAGGTCAGCCCATAGATGCCATCGATTAAAAAGTCTGCAAATACGTGGAATGGGAGAGTTCTGACCCAACAACGTCCTGCGAACTGGTACAAAAAGGGGAACAACCAGACCCCGTGGGTATCTAGCTGGGACATTAAGTGTGACCTTGGCCAGTAACTGCGGGGAGTCAATTATGTTGCGAAATACTTTAAACAGGAAGAGCATGTCAATCATATCTCTGCGTCTCTCGAGGCAAGCAACTCCGAAGTGTTGCAACCTTTCCTCGTAAGCCCTATATCTCATTGCCACCCCTGAGGAATATGCCAAGTGGTACATAAATCTTTTTTGCAGACGCTCCAATCTTAAAGAATGACACGAATAGTAAGGGCGCCATACGACACTACAATACTCAAGACTGCTGCGCACCAAGCTGTTATAAAGAATGATTTTCGTTGCAGGTTGCCGAAACATTTTACTGTTTCTGATAACAAAACCCAACATGCTAGATGCCTTTTGGACTATCTTATCTATGTGCGGGACAAAGGTGAGCTTTGAATCCATTATTACCCCTAAGTCCCTTATCATAGTCACTTCCTCTAGGATATTTCCAGCCACATAATATTGTGAAGGAGCAATATTCATTTTTCGACTGAACTTGATATGGGAACATTTCTCACTGTTCAGACTCATTCCGTTTATGGCGCACCACCTATTCAGTCTATCGAGATCGCCCTGGAGATGCACTGTATCATCGTGTGTTCTTATGACCCTTGCAAGTTTCAAATCATCGGCAAACATAAAAGGAACAGCATAATGTACGCAGCCCGGGATATCATTCACGAAGACATTAAAAAGAATCGGTGCCAAATGTGATCCCTGCGGAACACCAGAGGAGATGACATTTTCATCAGACTGAAATCCATTTACCGCTACAAAGAATGAACGGTTAACTAAATATGATTCAAGCCACCGCAACAGGGGACCTGCAACCCCATAACCTTTCAACTTTTGCAATAGAACTTTATGGGGCACTCTGTCAAAGGCTTTGCTGAAATCAGTATAAATTACATCGACTTGTAAGTTACTGTCAACCGCTTCCGCCAAAAATTCCACAAATGTCACCAAGCCAGTGTCGGTCGATCGCCCTGCTACAAAGCCATGTTGATGATCAACCAGATGCTTTCTGAAGAAGTGCTGTATAATTGGGTTAATCAACGACTCCAACACCTTCGCTAATGTTGAGAGTATGGAAATCGGTCTATAATTCGCAACGTTTCCATCATCGCCACACTTGTGAATAGGGATGACTTTAGCTAGTTTCCATTTATTAGGAAAAATTCCATTTGCCAATGATACTTCGTATATTAGCTCCAGCGGTCTCAGCAGGGACCTAGCGCATGATTTAAGAAATATAGGCGGGATTCCATCGGGGCCAGCGCCCTTAGAAGAGTCTAAGTTCTTTAATTTGGTGAGAAGCTCTTCTCGTGGAATATGTATGTTCGAGAGACATTCACTTCCAGCGTTCACCGAATCTAGTCCACTTTTTGACCCGTATGAATCATTACTGATCCGGTTGTCACCAGAATAGATCGAAGCAAAATAGGAAGCAAAAATATTACATACGCTGACACCATCAGAACCTACCCTGCAGCCATCTGTTACCACAGCTGGACATTTTCCCTTACCTCCACGTTTGGATTTAATGAAGGACCAAAAGTGTTTTGGGCTCCATGTAATATCCTCTTCAACATTCTTAATGTAAGCACTATAACAATCTCTAGAGAGTTTATCACAACGCTTACCGAGCAGCCTGTACGAGATCTTATCTAGCGGATTCCCAAACCTCCTATGTTTCCTTCTATACTTTTCCTTCTCTCTTAGCATTCTGATTAGTGACGGACTGAACCAAACCGGAAACTTATTATTCTTAGGATTAGACCGAGGAACACAATCCTTGATGACAGTCCTAACCGTGCTATAGAAAATGTCAACCATGATGTTGACATCCCTCGCCTCTCCAAAAAGAGTGTTCCAGTCCAACTCAGAAAGAAGCTTGTTAATATTTATGTAATCAGCCTTAAAGAAATTGAATCTAGAGTCTTGGGAATTTTGTGACAATCTTTTAACTTGCACAGCTGATAGTACAATATTAAGAGGTGGATGAGTTGGGATCACATTAGATAGTTCTTCAACCGCCCTAGTTACCAAGCATGAACTTAAGTTCGAAAGAACTAAGTCAAGTGTGCGACCCTTATCATTATAAATTTACTGTTAAATTTATAATTACCTGTGGACTTCTGCTGGGCGTCGGCAGTTGCGGGCTGGTCCGTTGTTGCTGCAACTGTTGCAAGAAGTGTTGCGGCGACATAGACGATTGAAGAGGACTTTGCATCGGGCTCTGCTGAGGGTGATGCGGGCTCTGTTGCGGATGATGCGGGCTCTGTTGCGGATGATGCGGACTTTGTTGCGGGTGGTGCGGACTTTGTTGCGGATGGTGTGGGCTTTGCTGTGGATGGTGTGGGCTTTGTTGCGGATGATGCGGGCTCTGCTGCGGATGATGCGGGCTTTGGTGCATCGGGCTCTGCTGCACGTGTATCGGACTTTGCTGCGGATGCATTGGGGAGTGCTGTGGCTGCATTTGCATCGGACTCTGGTGCAGCGGCGATTGTTGATGGTGGAGCGGGCTTTGATGCAGCGGGCTCTGCTGCGGTAGACTCGTTTGCGTCACATGTAAAGGACTCTGTGCCGAGTGGAGTGGTGATTGGAGAGGTGACTGCGGCGGATGGTGTAACGGTGACTGCAGTGGGGAAGTGAGGTGGTGCAGCGGGGAGTGCGGCTGTACGGGGGGCGGGGCGCGGGGCTGCGGGGCGGGTCCGAGCGGCCGGGGCGCGGGGCCGCGCAAGCCGGGCGACAGGCCCAGCTGGCCCGGCCGGGCCTGTGCGGGGAAGCCCTGGCCGGCCAGTTGTGGCTGTCCGAGTACTGTTTGTTGTACCAGCTGGGGATTCTGCTGGCGCTGCTTCGTCTCGTATTCCTGTAAGTAGAAATAGAAATAGACCATCATAATGCACATTATCCTTGTTAACAGAAATTTTACTCAATTTATCGGTCATTTTGTTTGTTTTTGCGATAATAAAGAAAGATATATATTGATGATATGCTTTTTAGCTAGAAGGAAACTTTTTCTGGAAGAAAAAAAAATAAAAAGATTGAAAATAGTAATTTCTAAAGTTTTTCTGTAATCCGAACACAGCTCGTTGTATAGAGGTATACCTGCACTAGCATGGAGTGCTGCCGGGCCTGCTTGCGCGCCGCCTCGAGTGGCTTCTGCAGCGCTGCCTGCTCCGCCGCCACGCGCGCCAGCTCCGCCGCGTCCGCCGCCAGCAGCTCGTTGCCGGACTTGCGCAGCTGCCGCTGCTTGCTGTTCAGCGACTGCGGATAATTACACGCTCGAAAGTGGCCCTTTGAAGACGCTTCGAACACGCTTAGAAAGTTGCCGGGACGAATTCTAGTCATTTCTACACACCAATTAGTCTAGTAATCTAGTGTGTACTAGAGGAAGAATACAAGTTTAATGCAGACGAAACGGTTTCTTGGACAGCACCATAGTTGTGTAGAAATGACACGAATTATTGCATAACCCCAACGTCTTTCGCTAGCGTGTACAAGCTGTCATACTGTCTATATCAATGGACGGTGGACTCCGTTTGATAACATTGCGAGGTTTACATTGTTAGTCCCCAGTCGGAACCCAGCAATGACGCATGAAAGGGGGTCCCCGCCGCCAGACAGCAGCCTAAGTCAGTACGCAAGCCCCGTTAGTGACGGCTACGCTACAAGCACGGCACGCAAGCGCTACGCTCACCTTGCGGATCTTGCGCAGTTTGAGCATCTCAGCCTCGTAGTAGCGCAGCTGGTCGGCGGCGAAGGCGTTGAACTGCTTGAGCCAGGCCTCGTAGGCGCGGCGCGCACGCTCGTCGCCGGGCGGGGGCGCGGGCGGCGCGGGCGGCGGCGCGGCGGCGTAGGGTGGCACGGCGGGCGCGGGTGGCGCGGCGGGCGCGGCCGGCCCCGCCCACTCGGGCGTGGAGCGCTCCTGCTCGCGCTTCTCCTGCTCCAGCAGGTCCTCCAGAAGCAACGGTTGCTCCTGGTTTACGTTCTGATGGTTAAAGTTTGCCTCCCTGAGCGACGTTCGTCTCCGGTCGCGTTAAAGTACACTCTTTATGTCCCAAATGCTTTTAGGTTTTGTTTGTTTGATACAAAAATCGTGTACCCTATCTCGTCTTCAACACAAGCAATATTTTATTTAATAACACAATATGATTAGATCGAAATCATATTCAAGTAGCTTTTCAATACTAATTGCCAAGTATGTATGTCAAAAATAATATAGGTACTTAGTAATTAGAAGCAATCTATATGAGCTCAAATTAACATAATACAAGTAATAACACGGATTATAAATACTTTATCATTTAATATTTATACTCGTACCATGGGTCAACATACTTATCAATTTTATTTCTACTTTTACTACATAGTGTAGAAACAAGGCTAAAATGTGCATGATGCTATAGGTAGATATCATGATAGAAGTGCCAACTAATTTAAGAAAATCTATGGCTACTTATAGAAAAGTATACATTACTTGTAGCCGTAGATTATGCTTCATAACTGCGAATTAAGAATTAATAATCTTTTAAAATATGTATGTAGTTTTCTAGACGATATGGAGTAATAAGTATACTTATAAGGCCCATAACCAATATCTTTTTATATATTCCATCACCAAATAATCTAAACCAAGATGAGTTAGCCGCTCTATCCAAACTTTGAAATATAATTACCATCATTGTTATATGAAACGATATAATTTATAGTTTTAGTGCTAATAGTTATATAATGTTAGTGTTGTGTTAGGAAGGATGCTGAAAAGGTACAAAGGTTAGTACATTACGCATGCGTGCGACAAATAAGCAGAGTAACAAGCATTTACAGTCAGGCGAGAGTAAGTTGCGATGTCGAGACCCTCTAGAAGTCGGAGCGAGGCGATGTCGTGAGAGTGAAGTAGGATAGGGCAGGTCATAGGTAGGAAATGACAGGCAGCTAAAAGTACCCAGTGCGGGTGATGATAGGTACTTATTTCTTTAAGTGAAGTGCAAGATAGGTATTAAGGCCATGTATTTCAATGATAGATCTTCTAGGTTAAACAACTTGGAAGTATATTTAACCTATTAATTTATTTGAACGTAGATGTGTTTTATCATGGTCAAAAATACAAGGCCATCTTTATAATCCGACTAAATCAGATATCATAGAACTTCATTTTAAGAAAACGATTAATTATTTCTGGGTTTGATTAGTAACATTATGAGTTTTCATTATAAAACGAAGTCCATCACGATTAGGTTTAGTCAGACGAGGGTGCGGGAGGCGGGAGGCGGCAGGGTGGGGGGAGGGCGTGGTCTGACCTGCAAGAGCAGCGGGCGGCGATGCAGCCAGTCCGGCCAGGCGTCCGGCTCGAATGCCTGCCGGGAACAACCATCAACCTCCGCCATGCAACACACGCCTTACGGCACGAACGATCTCGCACGAACTTTCAATATGTACGAAAACATAGCTAATTTTTGCGAAATTAGAATTAATTTCTAGTACAGACTTCGAGGTAAAAGATACGAGTTTTAAAATTCGTGCGAGCTCACATCGTACCATGTCATTATACCCATGCAATATTAGTCCTGAAAGCCTCATTATTATTAATGTCTTGATAAGTTTATTATGGATTTATGCATTTACATTCATCATCGACAAGACCCTTCACCTGTATGGAGTTAATATTGCTCTGGATATGATTACACTGCGTCTTCACATTGTCTGCGATACGATCAAAATTAAGCGTAATAATGGACGACAATTGGTTCACATTTGGGGATTTGTGTTTTACATTAATGTAGGTACTGTGGGTGAAATGTTTATTGAATTTCTAAATAAATGTGAACCGAAGCCTTTGTTGCATACATTTAAAGCGCACGAATTTGTTCCGATGGTCTCCACAATCAAAACAAAATTCGATAAACACGAAAAAATTAAAATGTTACTGCATGCACGACAATTATAAAATAAAAACGATGTATAGTTATTGCTACCTACAGTTATTAATAGTTAATGTTTCATTCCAGTAGAACTTTCCTCACTTGTATAATTTTTTATCTCTTCAAAAATGGAGTTTTGAAATGATAAATTGACTAGAATTCTTTATGATTTACTGATTCCAATCAAAATGTATATGTGTAATTCATTCTTTCAATGTCGTACAGAAAAATATGTAGATAGGTAAATGAATTTGAACACCGCAACAAAGTTACGACAAACGCAACGTAACAATGACAAAAGTCTATGATTTTGAAAACTTGACTTATGACGGAACACGGTTTAATGGGTTGGGGCTATTCGTTGGAGGTGTGTACTGAATATGTTTTGCTAAAGAATAGTGTATAGATAGTGTGGCCGATGTCAATTTTTGACAAAGATGTGTCATTTTTGTGACATTGAAAGAGTGAATGATGCAACAAGTATTCATGTATATTATGGGCGTGGCTTATTGCCCGAATGTGACAGACTACATAGTAATGTAGAAGGGTGCGGTTAGTTACCTGCGGATAGGGCGGCGGCGGCGGCGCCTGGCGCAGCGTGCCTGGGTACGGCGGAGGGGGCGGCGCGCGCGCAGGCCCGGCGCCCGCTGCAATACACGCAAGGTTATCATAACGGAATACGCATTATTATAGTGGGCTTCGTGTAAAGAAGGGATTCCCAAACTTTTTTCTCATAGACCCCTTTCAAAAGTTAACTGGTTCTCGTGGACCCCCGGGGGTCCACCTGGACCACTTTGGGAACCACTGGTGTAAGGTAACATCAGGCAGTGTTGTGTAGGCTAAGTCGTGTGTTATCTGTTTATGACTTTCCACCATAATGTGCTTGCTATGATACGTTGTTACCTGTGATACTTCTGGACAGAGGCGGCTCGTCCTGAAGAACGCCGGTGCATTGCACTCCCACCCATGAAGATTACATAGGCAGTCTATATTTCTTTATACAGATATTTCTATTTTTCTATACATAAACTTACTTATTTATAATTTTTTTCTATTCTACTTTGCCTATACAATACCTACTTATGCCTGCTGCGCGCGTTTGTGTCAAGTAATAGTAGGTAGGTTGTATTTCGTAACGAGTGGAGAGCCCGAGATCGCGCTCCTATGGAACGAAATTACGATTCCTAATACTGTCTTCAATGAGTGCGAAAAAGACACATCGACACGGGCCGACGCGTGAAACAGAAGACTTCGTATGAGAAATTAGCCTAATCTGGAGCGCCGCTCCCGCGCAACGTTGCCAAACCGTGCATTTGCGTGCGCGAGGGGATAACCTGCGTGCACGATGTTGCCGATGTTACCGTTTTATGTTTACAAACAAAGGTGTCGGCTTTTTCAGTTAATTCGCTGTTTTTCTTTTAATTAAATATTAAAAAAATTTTGCGCGCCACATTTTGTGAGAAATTGAACAATATAGTCTATGCTTTGTTAAAAAGCGTGAAAAGACTCATAAGCGCCTTGAACTGAAAGCCAAAGGCCAGCACGTCCTGGAATTTATCTTATTCAAAAATGTAAGTACATAGATAGAAAAGTACATCTTTTCCGCGGGTTTAAGAATGTTATAAATAATATGAAATAATTTCGTGAACCTCCATAAAAAAATATCATGAGTCGCCTCTGCTTCTGGATATGAATCGAATCTGTAGAACTTCCTACAATTTGTTTTTACACAAGAATATATAGTCTGTACGTACCGGCGTGCGCTAGCGCGTGCGGCAGCGCGTGCAGCTGCACGGAGCGGTCGTGGCGCACCACTCCCACGGCGCCGTCCGCGCCCACGAGGCGCGTGCCGGGCGCGATGCTGCGGCCGGCCGCCAGCGCGGCGTTGACCTGCGCCGTCATGGCGCTCACGATCTGAGCGGCGGCCGACGCGGCGCTGCTCACGCCGATGTTGCCGCCGCTCGCCGCTCCACCCTACCGCACAGTAGAAACGTTTCTTCAGTTACTTTACCTCACTTTTAAAGCACACCTCATGGTAGTACTGTCATCAGGGGGATTCAAGAAAAAAGAAATTACATCAAGACTATAAAACGCTTACAATACTTAACTCATATATTTTTGGCATAATTTGAGATTTTATGTAAACTTGCCACTGACGTAACACAATCTTAAGTAGCATCAGTATACTAAAAATGTATGTCACAAACTTCGTGCTGGGGACCGTTGTTGACCGGGACAACTTGAGGAATTTATCCTATTCTAAATGAGGAATTTTTAAGCACAAAGCTAGTACAACTTATGACATTAACCTTGTAGAAATAACATACCTGTGCGAAGTGCAGATGGTGCTGCTGAGCAAACTGTCTCGGCGCAGGCGCGCCCGGGAAAGCGGCGCGAGAGGCCACCACCTGCTGCTGCTGGAAGCACATCATGTAGGAAACTTTCGTTAACATCACTAACAACAGCTTGCAGAGCGGCAGAGCAATAATAGCAACAGCGAGAATTGAGAATGTTTGAGTGCGCGAGGGAGGAAGCTTGTTCCGCGCACGCACACACTCGTGTATACTTGTCGTATTGCTATTGCTCTACTTCTGCAAGTTACGTAATCAGGGGGTGGATTGTTCCAAGAAAGTTTTTCGGGACATTAAGTCAATATAAAAAATTATTAAGTGTCTGATGGCTAAAGGTACTACTCTTTATGTGCACACAACTTTGTAGCACTGCTAGAGCTTTGCGCCCAATGTCAAGAGTCGCACATTTCAAACACAGTCAAAACTACTTGGTGTAGGAAGATGTTTGGCACGTATGATTCTTGGATAGTGTAAGATAGACTTTGGACTTAGATCTGACGGCGGCTAGTGTCTAATATGCATCAAATTCTATAGTCAATCATGTTTTCGTAATATCTAGTGAGTACCTGGTGTTGGTTGGGAAACATCTGCTGCGTGAACACGGGGCGCGGCGCGGCCTGCACGGAGCGCCACTCGCACTCGCCCTGGCTTTCCTCGCCTTCTGACTTCACGTCCGCCTTAAGCATTGCGTTCTGTATGCCAATCACAAGTATATTTTGCGGGGTAAGAAGTGTGTGGTGTAACTAAACGGTTGATAAATCTTTTAAATACTTATATATATCTATATGTGTATTTATATGTATCAGGTCACCTACAATGCCAGAGTGAAATTTGAAACGAATCTTCTTAAGTTTTAAGTTAGATACATCATGCAGACATAATTTTGAGACTACATACACAAATCATCAACAAAGGTTAGGTTGGATCCTATAAGAAACGGCCATTGATAATATATCGATATTATGTACTAGTTATTAAGGTCAATTTTGGCAGTCACACTTAAACCTAAACGTAAAATTAGTCCTACCTGTCCTTTTCTCTCTCAGTCATTTATGATGAACGGAGAGAGATAGAGCTAAGATTAGGTTTACATTTAAGTGTAACGGTTAGAATCGACCCTATTGTCAAATATAGACAGTAAAAGTAAATACTTTAGTTAGGTGTCTGGAGAAAAGAGAGAACTCAAAATACCTAGCATCTACATTCCACAGTGGGTAGTCTATTCATCATTGGACATTTGTTCGTAGCCTACAAGGTCTACATAGAAATCGGCACAATGTTTTTGTGTTTGCAAGCAAGGACACAACGAAGAATACACTATGCGTCGTGGACAATATTCGTAAAACTCCTAAACCCACCTGCAGCGCGATCTGTTGGTTCTGCGTGATAATAGTCCTCTGAACGCCTTCAGAGAACAAGGGCCCTGCTTGCGGCGCAGAATGCTCCCCTTTGTCTTCACACTTTATCTCGTCCATTTCCGATTTCACTTCAGCCTTGACCGCCTCTATGTTTTTCACGGCCTTCTGGAGTTCGCTGTCCATTTTGTTGTCAGGCTTTCCTTCATCCCTGTGATAATCATTATATTCCATCAACTATATTCTAAGTATGAGTCAATAGGGTCGTTTGCGGTTTTTTAATTGTATTTATATCAAAAGATCATAAAATAAGAGAAACATTTTCAAAAGAAAAACTTCGTTAGCGTGAAAACTTTCCGCGATATAACGATTTCAAAATCACAATTTTAGACATGCCAAAAAGCGCTCCATACAAACGGCTACCACATTTGTGACGTCACTCTTCCGTAACATGTATGCGCGTCAAAGAACTTTTGTTCTGCAGCTATTTTAAATATTGCGTTTATAAATATGGTCACAAAGCAAAAGTTGCTGTAAATGATGCAGGTGGACATGTGATGTTGTAATTTTCAATTAATTTTACACTTGAAAAATAGACTTACCCACTTAACTTTAAACGCTTATTACTACCTCATTTGGACACTTAATGATTTATTCTGATAAGCATAAAATGTCATAAAAATTAAACCAGAGTAAACATCCCTATTTAAGGTTTGGCAAGAGCATAGCTCGAGCCGTGTGTATATGTATGTGTGTGTGCGTGTGTCGCAGACGGCACTGACCCGGCGCGGTCGTCCAGCTCGAGGCCGTCCAGGATGTGCTCGGCGTCGTGCAGCGCTGCGAGCTCGGGGTCAGCGTACTCCAGGATGTTGAACTGTTCCCCGATCTCGGCCGTCAGCGACTCCAGCAGCTCCTCGTCGTCCTCGCCGCCCAGCCCGGTCAGGATGTCACCCACCTGACGGGCGCATGCGTGCTATGTTCATTACAGTGGCAGTAGAGCCTGCGCAGTGCGCCTAATCAACGTAACTTGCAGTAGCAAAGCCAATGCGACAGCGTTGAGTGTGTGAGTGCGCGAGGGCGCGTGCGGATGCCCCACTCTCATCCCGCATGATTTTCGCCGTCGCGTTGCTTCGGCTTTGCTACTGCAAGTTACGTAATACTCGTAGTCCTCCTGGGGTCCAATTTCCATCCTTTCGGATTATGACAGTGAGCATAGAGAGTAAACCTGTTTGTGCACTATACTCGTAACTACACAGGTGTTACAGGGGTACCACATTATTTTATTATTGCATATATTTATCACCATGGAAAATATAATTGAATTCAGAAATACATAGATCAAATCACGCCTCTTTCCCGAAGGGGTGGGCAAGGTTAAGTTAATTAAATTTGAAGGTTTAGTTAGAATCAGCATGCTGAGTGTGAGTTAATAATTGGAACTAGAAAACAACTTGGCGTCGGACAGAGCAAAAGATTGCTCACCTCTCCAATGTTTCCTGTGTCTTGTTCAAGTTTGTCCATATCCCCCATGTCCATTTCATCAGTCCCTTGGTCTTGTCCAGGTTCAGTCTTAGGTTCAGTACTGGGCGCTAAAAACGTTATACAAAATATTACATTATTCTAGCATTATAATTAGCTTCGTTCAAGAATAGAAGGATGAAAAATGTAGGTACTATTCTGCAAAATACATGTCAGAAAATAAGACACCTTATTGGACACATATTTTAGTAACAGAAATTCACCGATTTATATGCTCCACTCTAAAAACAAGATTGATGATAACTTAAATCAACTTGCAGAACGATTGTGGAGATCAAGAAAAATATACAACAAGAATAATACCCAATTACAGTACATATATAACTCATCTAAAAGGGTATATTACCAGAAAAAAATATCAGTTAATTCTGTACAGGAAATATAAATTCTCTATTTTAATCAAATGTAATGGATGGATGGCAAAAACGGGAAATCCAGCCTTGTAGCGTGCTCTGGAGGAGGCGTACTTTCAGCAGTAAACTGCAATAGGCTGACGATGACGATAATACTTATAGTAAACGTACCGTTCTGCTGCGAGATCAAATTCTGTTTCAGTTCTGCGATCTGCTGCGCGCTGGCGGTCACAGTCTGTTGTATCTGCCCATCCGCCGACACGATGCGCTGCTGCATTATCACTGCAACAAATTATGTTGTTAAAACTATAATTTTGTATCTCCCTCTTCTAATTGCCCTCTCTTTTACTCGCCGCGGACGCTGGCCACGTGTGTTTTCCCTCCACCCTGCATCTGCCAGTTGCCCAACGGTCGCCGGTAATGACCCGCGTCTCGGCAAGTGAACTGACCTACCCAAAGGAGAGCCCTTCGTTTAAAAGTGAAGTACCAGTGCTAAATACCTAAATTGGATTGAAGTGAAAAACCCCAGAACCCTACGAGATTCCGCGCGGAAGAAGAAAGAACAAAACCCCACAGGTACCTTTTCGACCTACTTACCTATTTCTGGAACCTTCCCCTTGGCCCAACCCCTTCTTCTTCTGTGCTTCGTGCATTTGCGTAACCATTCTACATAAAAATCGAATTTGAATTGACAAAAAGTTTTATCTGTACAGGGTTAATAGAAACTTCAAAATTATTCAGAAAACGTTTCACCCATGTTTACATGTTTTCAATACAATTTACATATAAGCCCGATAAGCGACGCCTACCGTTACCACGTGAGACATAATAGGTTAACTGGTGAAAAGTGGATATAAACTTCTGCCTCTTTAACCTCTTTGGGAGACAATGGGCGTGACTTAATGTATGTATACAACTCACACTGCTGCTCAGGCCTCAGCTGGTGATGCAGCGGAGCCCGTGGACGCAGGCCGACTGGCAGCGGCGGCCGGAACTGTGGACCCTCGCCGCCCGGCCCGCCCGCCGCCGCGCCGGGGGTACCTGGAGTAATTATTCTTCATACAGAAATGGTTCACACGTCTGAAATACCACTATTTACGTTATCGTTTTACCTATAAATTCACCCGCTTAGCTATTATTGGCAGTAGCAGAGCCGAAGTAATGCGACAGCCAAAATAGAGAGTGAGTGCGCGGAACGAACGTGAGGCGTCCACCATCACCCCGCGCACTCTGCTTTTACAAGTTACGTAATCAGCCTACGGTTTTACAATTTAGTTTGGACTTTATATACAACTTATTTGTCAATGCTCATTTTTATATCATTCTCTATATATGTTACGGTCTGTCAAGCTTTCTGAGTGCACTGACCGGCATGCGGCCACATCTTGTCCGTCTGCCGCTGCAGCAAGTCCCGCAGCTGGCGGTTGATATCGTCGCTGGCGTACAGCGGGAAGCGCTGCGCGGGGAATGCGCTGCGCGGCGCCTCCGCCCCCGCGCCGCCCGCCGCGCCGCCCGCCACACCTGCACGGGGAGGGGAATTGCCGTCACCGCCACAGCGAAAGCGTTGCATCGCTAGAAATACACAGTACGGATAAGGCTATCTAGGATGCCGGCTTTTGTCTTACGGAGCATTGTGTGGTTTGATTCCTAGCTATGCATGTGGCGGTCGATAAATTTGTACCTAACTGTTACTAAAAATCTTTAGCAATAAAAATGAAGGCTGGTGTTACAATAAAAGTTGTCAATTGAGTTCAATGGACGGACAGTGCTCGCGTCGATATCACTGTATTTCGTTTATGTCGTTTGGTCTACAACAGAACTGCACCGTGTAGGGCGGTTATTTGCGGCTGTAAAGTTTTTGTTACACTCATGCGTCGCAGTACAATTATGGCACGGGAGAAATAATTTCCGTAAAAACTCCCGTGCATAAATTCGGAAATATTTTTTGTATTTATGCAGTTACAGATAATAATCATACATGGAGCCAATTGTGCTATCATTCAAACTATCTATTTTGTGAACGCACTTTAGTCGAAGGCATCACCAGTAGGCTGATTACGTAACATGCAGAAGCAAGAGCGATAGGATGGCAATAACGACATTTGTGAGTGTGTGAGTGCACAGAGCGTGGCCCACTCATTCACACTTCTGCAAGTTATGTAACCAGGACGCCGCCGCTGCTGCGCACACGTACCCTGCATGCGCTGGTCGTGTATGATCTGCTGCTGCTGCTGCGTCTGCTGCTGGCGCTGCTGCTGCAGCAGCTTCCACTGGCGCTCCTGCTCGGCCTCGCGCGCGCTGCGCTGCTGCCCACACGCGCGCTCCTGCTCCTAAACCACCGCTACCTTCACATTGCCGTCCAGGACACCGGACGCAGCTTTATTTTATACCCAAATGAAATATTTAGCTAAATTTTTGTATGCTCTTGTGTAGTGTAGCGACACTCCCAATCTTAGCCATGTATTTAGTATATAGGTTATGTTAAGTATGAGACAATAAACACTCAGCCTCCGAACCAACAAGACAATTTATTGCTCCTTTACACTTGAAGATTGTTGAATAAATTAAAATATTTGCATGCCATACATTTTTTGGCGAAACATGTCTCTCATATAATAATGTAATAACAACTTTATTGTACCATGTTTTGAGCAAACAAATGCATAATAAATTAATTTTCTTACGTTTTACGTTAGCAAGATGGACAAAGGAATTTTGGATACTTGGAAGTCTTGAATAACTCCACATGCAAAATAAAACTAGATGTCTGGGAGTCTCGAATGACTATAGGTACATAGGTATTATTTATTTATTTATCCTAGTCGGTTATATTTCGGTGGGAAAAATGGATAACTATTTTGATATGCGGCCTTCAAACTATTCTGAATTTAAAAAATAAATTGGTTCGTCAGTACGACAGGTCTACAAAGTCACCATTTTCATACAAGAAGACACTATTTCAATAAAAACTGCAGATAATCAGTTAATTTCATTACATAGCTTATATACAATTAATAAAATGAACATTAGGAATCTGATCATGTTAATTTTATTATGTTTTGATGAATTTAAATGAGGTTACGATGAGGTGACGTTTCAATTACACATGGTTGTTCATATCCCACTTATTGGTATTTTAAATTTGAAAATAAAGCTGCGTCTCGGATATCTCGACATTCTAAAATGCATGCTCCTAACTACGCAGGCATCTTTAAAATGTTCTAACTTATATTACAATAATTGTATATAATTACAACTCTCTAATAACCATCTTCCATAAATTAATATCTTTAACATAACATACATTTTCAATAATATCTTAAATGCAAAGTAAATCATGCTGAAGTTGTTAAAAAATGAAATTTAGTTTAGGTACATTATAAAGTTAATTCTTCAATTAGAACTGATTATTTACAAACATGACTAACTGAATGGAAAAATACATTTTTGTTACAAAAATGAAACAATACATTTTACTATGAGTAGTTTACATAAAATAAATATAAAAAATAATGTCTAAGAGATGTACTTAACACATATCTTACAACTATTTACAAAGCCTTGTACACAAGAGCGTAACGACGCAAAATAACTGTGAACCTCAATCATACGCCTATGTTAGAATTGTTAGCACACCACAACCAGCCACCAACCGCTTCCAAGGTTAAAGCCAACGTCTACCAAGGCAAAGCTAAAATAAATAAAATGTCCAACTTTACGGAGACTGGGGGACGCGAGCCGTGGAGGCGCGAGGGAAAAGGGAGAAGGAATTTTGTTTTAACAAAGCTAAAAGAAAATAATAAAAAATAATCACACAGCTTACAAATGCCATTGAACAGCCATAAAAATTTGTTGGGTGATGACAAATTTGGAATAAGTTTAATGGAGGAGGTGCAAAGGACCGCGGGGTGCAAGGTCGCGCGATCACCCAACAATACGGAACGAATCTCGCATGCACACTGCGGCGTGTCGTGTCGGTAGTCGTGTGGTCTGTACCTCAAAAACCAATTGTTGTTTACGTCTAAATATTCATATAGAAATAGTAAAAGTGTGATGACAAAGTCATATTAAACGTTTACAGTTTCTATTAGAATATTTGTACATAAACAAAATGTTTCAGTTTGAGGTACTGTTGTATAGATCTTGATATAGATGTTGTATGTTAATATCTCATGTTTATTTAGAATCTTCATAAAAGGATCATTTGGTGTCCAATGACTTCACATAACCCACTAGATTGTCCCACTGACGGTGTGAATAAAATGATAAGTAGGAAAATAGGTACTTATTGAAAAATATGTAAATCGCAACAAAAACGCAGTTGCGTAGCTTAAAATAATTAAGCAACAACAGTGTGAATTATCGCTCTCTAGGAAACGGCGCCAAATTGATTACATAGACAACATTCTAGTGACGTCGTCTAACCACTAAATTACGACAACAATCATAGGAAATCATAGCTTAAGGCTGTCTTTCCACCAGAGTTAAGCTACGTTACTTTGCTATAGATGCGTTTGATATCCACCAATCAAATTGATTGACACCATGAACCAATGAATATATCATCATCATTCTCACCCATGAGAAGTCCACTGCCTCTGCCTGAACATAGACCTTCCCCAACAACCTCCACTCCGACCGGTAGGAAGCGGCCTGTATACAATCAACGCCCGCGACCTTGGGATCGTCCGTCCGTCACTCTAGAACCTTTAGGCACCATCAGCCTTCTTCGAGCTATGTGCCCTGCCCACGAGAGTTAAAATGCCGTAATCCGGTCATGTGTAGTGTAGTGCGGTGTGTGTGTGTGTGTGTGTCTGTGGCAGTGCGCATGCGAGCGCTGTACCGTGTGTCGCGGCAGGCGCGGCAACGTGCGCATGATCTCCGAGGGCGTGAGCACGCGGATGTGCGCGTCCGCCTCCACGAGCCCGGCCGCCGTGACCGTGACGTTGGGCGCGCGCACCGCGGCGGCGGGCGGCGCGGCGGGCGGCGCGGCGGGCGGCGCGGGCGGCGCGGCCTCGCCCGTGCTGGCGGCGCTCGGCGTGCTCTGTTCGTGGCGGAGGACGAGATGTGACGACGCATATACAGCGGCCTTACACAATGTAACATTATTTCAATATGGCGACACGTTGTCCTATAGGAAGCCTTCATTTTCGCGCGTTTGTCTAGTCACGTGAAGAATTAAACAGCTGTTGGTGGGAGTGTTGCGACAACGACCGTCGATGCCAAATGATGTTACATTGTAGTACCCAATAGAGTCCGTTTCATAGAATAACTCCTATAATTTATGTATGCAGTTACACAGGTAATGTAGTCATATACAAAGCAACTAGCTCTATCGTTCAAAGGAACTATTTGGTGAAACGTACTCTAACCCTAATCGCTATACCCACAAAGGTAATCACTATAATCAAACGCTGGAGTAACTTGGTAATAGCGATGGACAATAGGGCTCTAACTCTAGGGACATGTTGCTTACTCTGAAAGCGAGCCTACAGAAAATTGAGACTTTTTACATTGTTGACAAGCATTATGTTGCGTGTCATTTTGCTATCTGTCCCCTAGCTAGTGTATCTGATGCTTTATGTAAATCTCAATCTATCAAGTTAATTTGGTTGGATAGGGCCGCAGGTATAGTAGAGGTCTATGCTGTGTATGTGTTAGTAGTACTATTGTATTGTGAATATATTCTATTGTAAGACATCCTGAAACCTTACACACACACCTAAACCTGAACGCATCCTTTGCCTCAAACAACACATACGAAAAACTTCTAGTATTCGCCTTGTGAGTAACTTATCACTCATCGATATATAATCCCAAACATACCCCATAATACCAAACTTGAAGCACAAGTAAGCCTAACTATGATCAATCATCAACAATCTTCAAAATACTCACCCTAACTATACAACTAAATGATTCTCATGAAACTATATAGAAACCCTGTTATATCAATGACACGAGAATGGATGATAAAATTGTGGCCTAAATGGTGATGATATCTTTATATAGGTACCCTTAAAACAAGACAGTACAATACAATAAGCTGATCTCGCGTGAATAATTTATAATTAATGTATATTTGTAGTGTCTATACAGGTTGTAACAAAAAGGGTATGTTAAGCGAAAAGCTACGTAAATAGCCCACTGTCGAGAACCTATCCACAAAATTTGAGACTCGAAATCACATGTTTTTCAAGATTGTATGAAAATTCCTGAGATATTTAAAAATTCTCCATACTATCCGGAAAAATAAACATGTGATTTCGAGTCTCAAATTTTGTGGATAGGTTCTTTACATTGGGCTATTTACGTAGCTTCTCGCTTAACATACCCTTTTTGTTGCACCCTGTATAATAAAAGACATAGTGAATAAGTGGATTGTACAGCTTTTGCATTAAACGTAGCAATATTTAGTGAATGCGAATAAAGGTCTCCACGCAAAACATTGCATATTCAAACATTATCCAAGTTCAATCAATGAATACTAAAATCCACTCAATTTAATTTGGTTAATAAGTGGCGCAGTCGATAGGCTCCTATGAATAACAAAGTTAGTTTATTTTATATTTTAGGTATGAATACCGAACTGAAACAAAAGTTCTTAATTATAACCTGGATAACATTTAATGTTTTATTCGCAATCGCCCGTTTACTAAGTGTGATAAGCACACAAAACACGGGTGTAAGTGAGGGTTAGCACACACCACATATATCAAACGATATACCCACATACCTGTTGAGCTTTCTTCATGCGAATCGCGCTACGGTTATCCCTGGCGCGCTGCAAATAAGGCTGCTTTTGCTCTGCTGGTAATGAGCGCCATTTTTTCAGAATTTGTCTGCATCGGTCCAGCCAGTTGGGGAATTCAGTTTTCCATTCCGGGTGATTTGTGTTGGCGTACAACACGGCTGATATAGTGGCCGCCGAGCCTAGGCCTGATAATAATACGATTCGTTTTAATGACATTTGTAAATAAAAACAATAACATTATAAAATAATCTTTCACTAGTAGAATGAACATTTCAATAATGTTGCTCATGTTTTGGATTAATACACGTAGTTGTCAGCATAAACTTTACGTTTCTTCATTTCACTTTTACGTTATACGGTTTCTAGTGGCATTCTGGGCGCAGCCATGATATCCGCGCTATAAGGAGGGTACTCACTCTCGTCGGCGCCCATCTTGTCGGTGGAGCGCTGGTTGTAGGAGGGCGGCGGCGCGGGCTGCTCGGGCCACGCCCCCGCCGCGCCGCCTTCCGGGAACAGCGGGCTCAACGCACTGCTGCTGCTGCAGGGAACATTCATTATACCATACGCCAACGCTCCTGGCACTCGCTGTCATATAACGTTCTATGACTGCGTGTGCCAGGAGGGTTGGCGTATAGTATAATAGTATCAATATGTCAATCACGAGTCTTCAGCGGACAAAGATTGCAATATTTAACAAATAACTTATAAATAAATAACAGTAACAACAAATTTAGATTATAAGAGAGCGAACGGAGCAAGCGCGTCGCCCGTTCTGCAGGCAAAATGTGAGATACCAATTTTTGTTCTGCCAGCATTCAAACACTTCCATAAACATACAATGCACCTTTCACATAGCAATAACAAGTGGTCTGCTAGGACGGCGCGTAGTCCATCGGACGCATACACTTATGTAGTCAATAACAAGCTGCCGAATTCGCTGCTATAGGACGGCGCGTAGTCCATCGGACGTAGTCATTATAATAGTACATAATGGACTTACCCGCTGCCGAAGCTATAGGACGGCGCGTTCATTATAATAGTACATAATGGACTTGCTATAGGACGGCGCGTAGTCCATCGGACGTAGTCATTATAATAGTACATAATGGACTTACCCGCTGCCGAATTCGCTGCTATAGGACGGCGCGTAGTCCATCGGACGTAGTCATTATAATAGTACATAATGGACTTACCCGCTGCCGAATTCGCTGCTATAGGACGGCGCGTAGTCCATCGGACGTAGTCATTATAATAGTACATAATGGACTTACCCGCTGCCGAATTCGCTGCTATAGGACGGCGCGTAGTCCATCGGACTCTGCAGCTGCGGGCGCTGCGCGTACGGCGTGCCTCCGAGAGAGGGCGCAAACGAAACCGACGACTCTTGCGACTCCTGCAACGTTAGTACAAGTTGCAGACTCCAACAGGTCAAGATCTATATGATCATCGCAGCAGCCTATTGCAGGCCAATGCTGGACGTAGGCCTCCCCCAGGCAGGACAAGCCACAAGACCACACTGGGCAGGCTTTACATCTTATGTGAAAGATGTCTTGACTCTTTTGGTACTTCATTATTTAGCTGTACACGTGTGATATCCTCACATTTACCTATCACAAAATGTTAGCTAATTAGCTGTAAGAAATCTCTGTCAGAGATAAGTTCGCCTTTGTACATTATCTTTGTTAATATTATTATCATATATGTTTTCTGTCTGTACAATAAAGAATATATGAGAGAGAATATATGAAAAATTACTGAATTGAGGAGCAAAGACTATTTATAATCCCGGATTTAAATTTCTTTCAAAGAGTGAAATTAGTTAAACACAGGTCACCAATTCCATGTCCCCCATTGTAAACAAGTAGGGAAGCCAAATACTATTGTTTAACGACGGACTTTGAACACATAATAGACACTGTAAAATAATATATCAACACAGAACATACCTGCGAGTCATCAGTCAGCACCCCCTTGAAGATCTCGTCCACGTCATTGCTGTCCATGTCCGGTAACGACTCCCGCACCATCGCGTCCAGGTTGACGCCCAGTAGCGAGAGCTCGTCTTTAGGGGATATTGTCGACGCTTGCGATGATCCACCCGTTTCTGTCACAATAAAGATTAACATATCGTCCACATCGTTTCCTTACATACATGCATTATAAAATTATTAATAAAGAAAATGGAAAAAATTCTTCACCTGAGTGGGAATCGAACCCACGAACACTGCAAACCGTGGCAGCCGCTCTAACCACTAAGCTACCGGGTCAATTACTCGGATGACGAATTTTACCATCTCTTTTCTAAATAACATATTGGCAACGTTATTTTTCATCCCGATAGCTATACACTAGCCAAATCTATCTAATCTCGGCAAACAAAGCTGAATCTCTCAGCACAATGTTTAAAGATGAAACGATCAACCATATCCTAACGGACTATATTAATGGAGAAGTGTTTTTATAAATTTATCTTAGTCAAGATATTATATATTATAAAATTATTTATAAAGAAAATGCATACGAAAATGCTGACGCCCGCCTCCGCGTGTGACGCGTGCGCACTCACCGCTGACGCCCGCCTCCGCGTGTGACGCGTGCGCACTCACCGCTGACGCCCGCCTCCGCGTGTGACGCGTGCGCACTCACCGCTGACGCCCGCCTCCGCGTGTGACGCGTGCGCACTCACCGCTGACGCCCGCCTCCGCGTGTGACGCGTGCGCACTCACCGCTGACGCCCGCCTCCGCGTGTGACGCGTGCGCACTCACCGCTGACGCCCGCCTCCGCGTGTGACGCGTGCGCACTCACCGCTGACGCCCGCCTCCGCGTGTGACGCGTGCGCACTCACCGCTGACGCCCGCCTCCGCGTGTGACGCGTGCGCACTCACCGCTGACGCCCGCCTCCGCGTGTGACGCGTGCGCACTCACCGCTGACGCCCGCCTCCGCGTGTGACGCGTGCGCACTCACCGCTGACGCCCGCCTCCGCGTGTGACGCGTGCGCACTCACCGCTGACGCCCGCCTCCGCGTGTGACGCGTGCGCACTCACCGCTGACGCCCGCCTCCGCGTGTGACGCGTGCGCACTCACCGCTGACGCCCGCCTCCGCGTGTGACGCGTGCGCACTCACCGCTGACGCCCGCCTCCGCGTGTGACGCGTGCGCACTCACCGCTGACGCCCGCCTCCGCGTGTGACGCGTGCGCACTCACCGCTGACGCCCGCCTCCGCCTTCGCGCCGTGCACGGTGGGGATGGCGTCGGGCGGCGCGGGCGGCTCCGGCTCGGCAGCAGGACCCATGATGGCGTTGCGCAAGGCTGACGAATCCTCCGTGTGCTTCAGGATCTCGTCCGACGCCTCCATCTTGATTTTGAACGTGTCGTATTTGTCTTCCTTGTCGTCTTTCGGTTTTAGCGAGTTTAGGAGGTCTATCTCTTCCTGTAAATAAATAATCTTATGTAAGCTTATGTGGAGAGAATGGATGCAAGATTAACGAAAGATATACAGCAAAAGTAAATCTTAGGGGTAAGGTTAACCTAAACAATAATAACCATGCTTAAATCAGGAATAAGTCAAAACCACATAAATGTGATCAAAGAAAAAGGACAATAGTAAAAAGTAAGTAACAACGAGTACATATTATTATTAGGTATGAAGTTCAAATACAATGTTGCTGTGAGGTCCGCATCAGCATCAGCCGCTCCCCTCACCTTGCTCAGAGTGATGGTGGTGGAGCGGTCATGCTCGCTGAACGCGGAGAGCGCACACAGCACGTCCTCGCCGTCGCTGTCCGAGTTGTCGACGTCGAACTTGAAGTCTCGCAGCTCGCGATAACCCTCCGGTGTCGGTGCGCGGGGAAGTCCCGGGCTTTCAGATAGCGTGCCTAAGGGGGAATTACCGCATCTAATGTTTGTATTGTGTGTTTTATAGTTTACTTTAGTTTATGCATGAAGAGAAAAATTGCAATTAAAATTGTAGATGTTAAGTACAGTTTTGTTTGAAGGAGAAATTTTTGTTTTACCATTATTATATTATTACTATGGACATATCCCTAGATTCCTATAAATGACAACAAAGAAATAAAGAATAACAAAAAAGACATTACTTACAACATTCTGTTGAAACCAATGTACAGAATAGCTAGTGTCATGTATCAAAGTCACAAAATGTCAAGCTCTATTTTAGAGCGCGTAATAATTTAGAGATAAACTCACCCGTAGAACTAATAGCCGGCTTGGTGGGTTCAAGCAGCTCCTTCCCGAAGAAAGCCTCCTGCATGTACGAGGGAACTGTTCCATCAGCTTCGAGCGAGGCTTGCGGCGCGGCTTGCGCTTGTTGCCCGGAGATTCTGCACACATATCATGTTATTAAAATATACGAAACGGTTATAAGTAAAGTTTGAAGTCTAATCATATTCTAACTAATGTATATCAACGCAGGTAACTTTACATAGAACGAATGTACTAACGTGGATGTACTCTATGTACTTTACCACACTTGTTGTTCAAATACAAAGGTGCATAGAATAAGATGGTTTAAAGTCAAGCAAATGGACGCAAAAAAAAATAGAAGAAATTAAAAACAATCATTACACTGCATTGTTAACGCTGGGTTCGTCAGTGGTGACGTAAATAAAAAATATAGTCTAAAATGAATAACATTGAATAAGATGAGTGGTCAATTCCGGCGCATTATGTCAAATCCAATTCTCATAAAGTCCAATTTGAAATTGCGAACAGGGGGGCAAGTACGAACCTCTCGATAGTCCGTAAGTAAAGCTATCGTCCCACTGTCATATCTCATAAATTTTGCTTGCGAGTCGATAGCGTTACGGCGCGTAAAAAGGTTCATGTTTACAGAACATAAGCGGCGAGTCGATAGCGTTACGGTGCGTAAAGAAAGTAGGTTCATGCCCTGCCCTGGGTGAGGTGAATCGAACGCCACGTACCTCCCAGATCGGCGTTGTCGTCGTCCTGCTGGTTCTTGGTGTTCTGTCTCTGTCGCACGACGAACCCGCCGATGCCGAGCTTGTTGAGATTCCGTTGCCGCTTGCGTCGCAGCACGGTCAGGCCCGAGTCCGTGGTGTAGATCGTGAAGCCCTCGGGCGGCGGCCCATCGTTGGTCACGTTCCATAGGAGGCCCTCTTTGAGGTTAGACGGCGCGCCTGCGCGTTTTGCGCCACGTTAGATGCGTACATTTCATATTGAGAACACTTGTGCCAATATCAAATATGTATAGTAATATTAGGGCAGTTTAGCTATGGGGGTTAACTTTTCCCTAGCACAAAACAAAGTTTAAATTACCCACCACACTGCCCGTCAATAACCATCGATGTATAAGGTAGCAAATAAAACAGTTTTTCTGGCATCAGGGCAAAAGTACCTCAATATTTCGGTACTAAATTACTTTGGTAGGCTATTCCGTTTATTCCTACAAGGATTTCAGAGGAACATGCACGTTTTACGCACCTGGGCTAGACATAAAAAATCCTAATTTGCCTGCTTTAGAGTAAACGGAATAACCCATCTTGGTTTATTTATAACCTAGAGGTAATGATACTATTTAGACAGCTACAAAACTAATATAAAAAGCACATTCCGACAATGAATTCTAATATAGGTGTGGCACATAAATTAAATAAAAACACATTGTAAAGATATCTATTATTTTTAAAACATCCAATTTGTAGTAACGTAAACCTAGACGACCTTTAAATTAAATCGAATAATGAAAAAAAAATTACATCAGTTCAAATAATAACAAGATAGCCCTTTATTTACGTAAGGAAACGAAACAATAGCTTCACTAAAATACATCAGCTGCATCTTTTCCGTGCATGTCGCCAGAGTCTACTAAGGAACTCAGGAACGTTCTCGCAGGCAATGATCTAGCAATTTGTCAGTGTCACTAATCTTTTACAAGGGGTCAGCCCACTATGCTAACGGCCCCCTGATTACGTAAAAGCAATAGCAAAGCCGAAGCAAAGCAATAGCGAAAATTGTACGATATTCGCATTGAAATGTCAAAGTTCCTTTGAAAATTCATTTTACGTAATACGAATTTGACAAGCAATCAGCGATTTTTGTACAATTTTCGCTATCGCTTTGCTTTTGCTAGTTAGGTAATAACGGGGCGGTTATTAATCGCGATCCTGTAGTTTTGGCTATTTTGAGAACACTGCCGTGTGAATATATACAGGGTGATTTTTGGTCGTCAACGTTCCCGAAAACTACGGAATCTCCTCATCATCACGATCATTTTTCTCCATGGAAGCATACCTGGGAAGTGTCTGGTTTCCTAAATATTAGGGTCCAAAGTTGAGTAAATAGACTGCGTTTTTCTGCATAAATGCACATAGACGCGCGTAGCAGGATTTTTTCACGAAAAATAAATTATATCTGTCTATAAAAAAACTAACATAAACACTAGACACTATAAATTTCGCACGATCAAGGAATTTAAAAAAAATTTCAAAAAAAAAATTTTTTTTCCCAGCATTTTTTTTGCCATAAACTTACTTTATTTCATGTATAGAGTACGTACCCTTCGTTAAAGGTGGCCACAAAAAAACATCTTGTATAAGGTCTATCCAAAATTTGTGATTATCTTTTGGCACGAAACTAGGTAGGTAAAAAGAAACATCTTTGACTATGGGACCAGCTCCGAAATATTAAAAAAAAAACAAGCGGTTCCATACAATCTCGAATAATTACTGCACTGAAATGTATTGAACAGCAGATTTTTTTTGTTCAATATTTCGGAGTTGGTCCCATAGTGAAAGTGGTTTCTTTTTACCTACCTAGTTTCGTGTCAAAAGATAATCACTAACTTTGGATAGACCTTATATCAGTATACAGGATGTTTTTTTGTGGCCACCTTTAACGAAGGGTACGTATTCTATACATGAAATAAAGTAAGTTTATTCCAAAAAAAATGCTGGGAATTTTTTTTTTTTTTTTTTTTTTTAAATTCCTTGATCGTGCGAAATTTATAGTGTCTAGTGTTTATGTTAGTTTTTTTATAGACAGATATTAATTATTTTTCGTGAAAAAATCCTGCTAAGCGCGTCTATGTGCATTTATGCAGAAAAACGCAGTCTATTTACTCAACTTTGGACCCTAATATTTTGGAAACCAGACACTTCCCAGGTATGCTTCCATGGAGAAAAATGATCGTGATGATGAGGAGATTCCGTAGTTTTCGGGAACGTTGACGACCAAAAATCATCCTGTATACAATTTGTACGTAAAATAAATGTAAAATTATGAATATATATTTACCCGGCTCCTCCTTAACTTCGGCGGTGCTGTCCGGCTTGGAATCGTCCACCATGTCGTCAGCGTTTTGAACCACTGTTTCAATAGATGCCATTATTTCTAATCCACATTGCCAGCGTCCAGTAAACAAATGTATACGTTAGATACTCATGTCATCAAATACTTGCTGTATAAGACTACAATTACATAGGTTCTTTAGCTTTTTGTGAAGATACAAGAAAATACAATACAATTATTGTGTAAAATTAAGATACAGTTACAAGTTATGTAATCGTAGTCTTACATTTATAATTTGTATACAAATTCGTGAAAAACAGTATCGACGAATATACATTTATCAATTAATTAATTGATTGATGAGGTGAGAGCACATTCAATTGCAAACTGGTTTACAAGAACTAGGTACTAGGCACTGTTTGAAGGTTTAAAATTAAGATCATATCATGACAACAACCAATGTCAAAAGGGGAATTTACATAGTATACAACTAAAATGCAAGTATCCTGCAACTAGCTAGACACAGACCTGATAGTAGATACCCGCCCACAAGTCTCTCATTATCACACAAACATCCATACATAGTGTCAAAGACACAAGAATAGGTCCTAATCTGCCCCCCTCAATTCTTTCTCCTATAAACACTCATCGGCATCTTTCACGGTGTTCTCGCTCTTAAACCGCCTCTTCCAACTGCTTCATGTGGTGCGACAGACACTTACTGGCATCCTTTTCAGCGTTTGCATCGAGAATACGTGATGCCAATCTCCATCTCCAACTGCCCTCCCTCGTAAACACTCACCGGCATCCTTCTCAACATTCTCGTACTTGAACCGCCTCTTGCGCCTTGTAACCCTACAAACACTCACCGGCAACCTTCTCAGGGTTATTCTTGTACTTGCGATTGCGCCTAGAATGCGTGATGCACGCCAACTGCTTCATATGATGCGACCGTAGAGTACACATATATGTGTAAAGCACTCACCGGCATCCTTCTCAGCGTTGTCGTTCTTGAACCGCCTCTTGCGGCGCGTGTGCGTGATGCCCATCTCGGCCTCCAGCTGCTTCATGTGGTGCGCGCCGCGCTGCGAGAGGCACACGTCGTCGATGTAGTACTCGCCGGCCAGGCCCAGCGACTGCGGCGTGGGGCGCGCGGCGGGGCGCGGCGCGGCGGGCGGCGCGGCGCGCGCCAGGTGCGGCGGCGGCACGTCGCGCCCGCGGCACAGCACGCACTTGTAGCTGCACACATGATAAGTTGTGGGCCGCTTGTATTTGTGTAAGTGAACTAAGCAAGGGACTCGTCGCGCTCTAGGCTGCCTGTCCACCGGAGCGGAGAAACGGAGAAAAATCAACTAATGGCACTGCAAACCGATATTTGACAAAAAAAAGTCCTACAAAAGAGCAAAAAATGATGTGTGCCGAGAGTGCTCTTACTTCTTCGCCTTACATAAAGAGCGAGCGAAGAGAGCACAATTTTTTAAAATCGTCATTAAAACATCATACCTAAGATTTAAAAAAGTCGCTAAAAAGACAATAACAAAGGAGTATTCTTATTTTTTATTGTACACATAAAATTATATACAAACAGAAATTATGAAAAAAAATGCTTATCTCTGAAAGAGATTTCTTCCAGCAAACCATTTGGGAAAGTGATAATTAAATATAAAAGGTAGATATGCGTGTACACAGAATCTATAATAAAATTTAACAAATAGATACCCTAATCCAATCAATAAAATTAACAAAATATACTTACATAAACATACATAAATATCTATTAATAAAATATATAACAGTAGTTACCCCGCGCGACAGCACACATCGGCGTCGCGCTCGGCGCGGATGGCGTCGCAGGCGGCGTGCAGCCAGCGCCGGCAACCCTCGCACTGGATGATGAGCTCACCGTCCGAGTACGGCTCGGCGCACACGCAGCACATCACCAGCGACGCGCACGGCCCGCACTCTAAGGGCGGAAGAGAGGCGGTGAACAAACAATCCAGAACATTAGGTGACAACTAGCAGACACTTTCGACTACGTCCGCGTTAATTCCTGCCCTTTGGAATTTCTGTTTTCATGGAAATTTTGGGTCATAATCTACCTTCCAATTTATGTTCATTGGTCGAGCAGTTTTCGATATTTCGTGACGAAAATGAGTTACCTTTCGCTTTTATACATATGACGTCGTCTATTTTAGAACCCGCTCGTTACGTTACCGCGCGCAGTACGCGTGCCGCGCCGTGTCGCAGTACCTGTGTAGTCCGGCGTCCAGCAGGGCGGCTGGCGCGCGCCGCACGTGTGGCAGCGCCGGCAGCGCTCGCAGCGCCAGGCGCCGCGCGGCACGTCGGCCAGGCCGGGCCGCAGTACCTGTGTAGTCCGGCGTCCAGCAGGGCGGCTGGCGCGCGCCGCACGTGTGGCAGCGCCGGCAGCGCTCGCAGCGCCAGGCGCCGCGCGGCACGTCGGCCAGGCCGGGCCGCAGTACCTGTGTAGTCCGGCGTCCAGCAGGGCGGCTGGCGCGCGCCGCACGTGTGGCAGCGCCGGCAGCGCTCGCAGCGCCAGGCGCCGCGCGGCACGTCGGCCAGGCCGGGCCGCAGTACCTGTGTAGTCCGGCGTCCAGCAGGGCGGCTGGCGCGCGCCGCACGTGTGGCAGCGCCGGCAGCGCTCGCAGCGCCAGGCGCCGCGCGGCACGTCGGCCAGGCCGGGCCGCAGTACCTGTGTAGTCCGGCGTCCAGCAGGGCGGCTGGCGCGCGCCGCACGTGTGGCAGCGCCGGCAGCGCTCGCAGCGCCAGGCGCCGCGCGGCACGTCGGCCAGGCCGGGCCGCAGTACCTGTGTAGTCCGGCGTCCAGCAGGGCGGCTGGCGCGCGCCGCACGTGTGGCAGCGCCGGCAGCGCTCGCAGCGCCAGGCGCCGCGCGGCACGTCGGCCAGGCCGGGCCGCGCGCAGTACGTGTGCCACGCCGTGTCGCAGTCGTCGCACAGCACCAGCAGACCCTCGTCCCCGCGCGAGCCGCATCCCTCGCACACGGTGCACTCGAGGCAGCGCCAGCCGAGGTTCACTATCGCGGCCGACACCTGCACGACGACAACATTATGCAAATCTCACGAAATAATGTTGTGAGGTGTCATCGAACTAACTAACTCTTTTTATACGGCCGGCGTATCCGCACATTAATAATACAACTTTTTATAAATAATTTATAAAAATCGACACACTAGTTTTTAACATAACATGAAAAGGAACTTTAATATTAAAAACCAAACAAATATACTATAGAAGGCGCGCACGCCGGCAGAAAAACCTTACGAACTTTGTTACAGTGTGTAAACTTGAACAATTCAGCTTGTTAAAGCGAACCATCTAAAATGCACCGTGTTTAACTTTTTTATTATGCCCACATAAAATTTTCAATAAAACCTTTGCAATAAAATCTCAAACCAAAGCTCTACCTATATTTCCCTAACATAAACCAGCACCTACCTTAATATTAACGCAGTAGGGATGGTAGGACTGTCCGCACTGCGCACACACAATGAGACATCCCTCAGAGTCGGTCCCCACCGCGCCGCACATCACGCACAGATCCTGCGTCAGCACGAACTTGTCCTTGCTTGAACAGAGGACCAACTTGTTTTCCACTCCTGCGAATAAACAATAACGTTAGTAAACTTTAGATGTACAGTACATACTAGGAAATGACGCCAAATTGTTAGTAGTGCTCGAAAATCTTAATCAATACATTGAGATTTCTTGAAAGGTCTTAGAAAGATGCATACATACATAACCTATGTCCTATAGGAGTAGGTAGTGATTACAGAATCGAAGCCGCAAAAGACTTGCCATAAATCAGCCACCCACCTGGATCCTCCTCCGTAGTCTTATTATCCGGTACCATAGGCCTCTGCAGCCCGAGCCCTGGGACTCCAAAAACGCCCCTCATCTTCGGCTTAGACCCCCTCTTCCTGCCGAACTCGAGTGCGGAACGCTGGCGCTTCTTGAAGCCCAGCTTCCCGGCTGGAGGGAAGCCTCCTTTCACCTTGTAGCTACGATACCCTTGCTTTGCCTAAGCTCAGTCTTCTAGAGTCCGCTTCTACTCCTTGCCTGATTTCGGATACCGTATAAGGCTTGCTTCTTTGCCTAACTTCGTCCGCGTACGTGCGTCAGTCTGTGGCAAAGAACATTATTCCGCAACCCGTGACAACGGACATATAATTGGCCGTTACTAGAGTCCGCTTCATAGAATAACTCCTATGCCTGATTTCGGAACCTAACATTTTTAATAATGAAGGGTAAAAAAGTTTAAATGGTTTGCTGGAAGAAATCTCTTTCAGAGATAAGCACGCCTTTGTATATTTTCTGTCATAACTTCTGTCTGCATATAATTGTATGTGTACAATAAAAAATAAGAATAAGAATAAATTTGTAACCACTTAAAATAAGAATCGTAAATAGTTGATATATTTCTTTACCTTAGCTTCAATAGCAAGTGGATCTTGTTCCTGTTGCGAATTCTCATCGCCAAAGGAAGAGTCTTGTGATGTCGACGCCATGGAGTCGTCTTCGAAAGCTAAACCAAACAACACACTGAATAAAGAAATACATTCACAAAAATACATAAAGAGTACTAACTAAGTTTTATATTGTAAGATAATCTGTTTACTTAACAGAATGAGATGAGGCATTCTCAAATTAGGTAATAGCTCTGCCGGGCGTCACTAGAATATATCAGTTGCATCTCCTTCCGTGAATGTCGTATGACTCGACTAAGGAACTTTGACCCAGGACCTATGGCGTCGCAGGCAAGGTCACTATTGTCCGTTTCATAGAATAGTTTTATGATGCCTGATGTCAGCAGAACTAACTTTTTTGTATGCAGGGAAATTGAAAATGTCATCACATAGTAACTAGCGCCATCATCCATCGGAACTATACACGTGAAACGTACTCTACCAACTACGCCAATCGGCCGTCATGCTGTATGTGGTAACACTCACAAGAAGGTTTGGAGCCGGCAGCCGGCAGCTGCGTCTTGCAGATGGGGCAGCTATATTCATAGGCAGGATTCTGCTCCTTCTTCAGACGGAACTGCGCCGGCTCCGCGTCCGGGTCGCACGTGCCGTGGACGTACCTAAATTAACGAAATGAGTTCTACAGTTGTCTAGATAGGTACAGAATAAAAACTTAAATCTAAAACATATTTACAAATAGAACATTGCCTGCAACCCCTCCACCGCTGGCAACGTGGCCAAAAGGCTGGCCACATTGCCCCGCTGGATAGCGAGGCTTATTCTTTGTCCAAAATACATACTGGCCAGAAACTTGGATGTGTTCTTTGTATGACGTTGGTATCTGATAAAGTTCTCACAGGAACGCAAATTAACGGGATTTCTAAAGTTTGCGTACACGTAATCACGGCTGTTCACTAGTTTCACTACATCTCAATTGAATTCATAATATTCTCGAATTAAATCAAACACCCACGTTCAGCATATTAAACTTTAAACAAACACAACACAACATTTAATAATTATTAGGGCATACAGGGTGTTTGTGACAGCCAGGCAAATACTGAGATACTGAACAAGTACCATTGTTTTGAGTTACGAGGGTGCATTTTTATATTCGCGGAATGGGTAGGTAATTAATAAATGAGGGTACTTTCCTTAGTCGTAACTGGTTAAGTAGCTCATTATTAGTATAAATAGAACGTTTTGTTTTAATCGGGCCATTACTATTTGAATTATCGTCGATCAAACAACTCAGTTGGGAAGAACATTGTGAAAAATGGAGAAAATCGAGCACCGCGCTGTCATAAAGTTCCTTACCAAGCAAGGTAAATCGGTTCAAACCATACTAGAAGAGATGTCATCCGTTTACGGGGAGTCTTGCCCCGGTAAAACCATGGTTTATAAGTGGCATACCCTTTTTAAGCAAGGCAGGGCCTCACTTGAAGATGATCCTCGGCCAGGACGGCCGATCGAGGTGACCACTCCGGAAATAATTCAAAAAGTGGAAAAATTAATACTGGAAGATGCTAGACTAAAGAAGAAACAGCTCGCAGAAATGGTTGGAGTATCCGATACAACCATATTTAAAATTCTTCACGATCATCTCGGCATGACCAAAGTCAGTGCAAGGTGGGTGCCGAGAATGCTCACGCCGCCTCAAAAACAACAGCGCGTAGAGTGTTCTCGCGCGTTTTTGGACCTCTGTAATGAAGACCAGGATGGAGTATTGACTCGAATTGTTACTGGGGATGAAACTTGGGTTCATCATTATGAACCTGAGTCCAAACAAGATTCTATGCAGTGGCACAAAAAAGGTACACCGCCACCAAAGAAATTTAAGGTGTCACAGTCGGCGGGAAAAATCATGGCGACAATCTTTTGGGACTCAGAAGGAATCTTGTTGATAGATTATAAAGATAAAGGTGTCTCCATAACCGCAGAATACTACCCTTCAATCTTAGAGCGATTAAAGGAAGCAATCAAGGCAAAAAGAAGGGGAAAATTAACCAAAGGTGTCCACCTTCTGCACGACAACGCGCCTGTGCACAAGAGCCGTGTTGCGTTGGCTTCCCTGCATAAGGTGGGCTTCGATATTTTGGTTCATCCACCCTACAGTCCTGACCTGGCTCCAAGTGATTATTATCTCTTTCCAAAAATGAAAAAAAACTTCGGGGGAAGAAGTTCTCAAGCGATGAAGAAGTGAAGGAAGCTTATTTTTCAGACAAAGAAAAAACATTTTTTTTTTGAGGGTATACATAAGCTAATTGAAAGATCTGAAAAATGTATTAGGGTTGCAGGAGAATATATTGAAAAGGAAAAATAAACTTGTATTTTTATTTCCACGTCTTACCCCCGATTCCGCGTACTTAAAAACGCCCCCTCGTATATGACAGTTTTATTACTCGCAGGAAATTAATTTTTTATTTCATTATACGCAATGTTTGCTTTCCGCGCCAATTGTATCGGGCGATCCTGTGACCTGCCTGGCTGTCACAAACACCCTGTATAAAAACTAACAAATGTGCTGAGCGTCCATGATGCTGATACTAAACTAAAGACAGCTCTTTATAGATTTCTTAATCGTGCAATTAATACGAGTAGGCGCCTACATTCCAATATACTGACTTATTGTTTACATTTATAGCTCCTTATATGAGAGTCCATTTATGGTTTGTGTTTACATTCTTCAATAGCTCTGTTGATGACAGTCTGTTATAGAAATCTATTATTAATATATAATTCTAATAGGTTTTCGTTAAAAATCAAATTTGCGGCACTTTGCGTCAGCGGATCATGTCGAGGTAGGCGGAGGCGCGGTAGGCGCGGCGCACGGCGACAGTACCTGCGGCACTTTGCGTCAGCGGATCATGTCGCGGTAGGCGGAGGCGCGGTAGGCGCGGCGCACGGCGACAGTACCTGCGGCACTGGCGGCAGCGGATCATGTCGCGGTAGGCGGAGGCGTGGTAGGCGCTGCGCACGGCGACAGTACCTGCGGCACTTTGCGTCAGCGGATCATGTCGCGGTAGGCGGAGGCGCGGTAGGCGCGGCGCACGGCGACAGTACCTGCGACACTGGCGGCAGCGGATCATGTCGCGGTAGGCGGAGGCGCGGTAGGCGCGGCGCACGGCGACAGTACCTGCGGCACTTTGCGTCAGCGGATCATGTCGCGGTAGGCGGAGGCGCGGTAGGCGCGGCGCACGGCGACAGTACCTGCGGCACTGGCGGCAGCGGATCATGTCGCGGTAGACGGAGGCGCGGTAGGCGCGGCGCACGGCGACAGTACCTGCGGCACTTTGCGTCAGCGGATCATGTCGCGGTAGGCGGAGGCGCGGTAGGCGCGGCGCACGGCGACAGTACCTGCGGCACTGGCGGCAGCGGATCATGTCGCGGTAGGCGGAGGCGCGGTAGGCGCGGCGGCACAGCGGGCAGCACGAGCCCTTGTTGCGCTGCTGGTAGCAACTGTCGCACACGGTGTAGTGCGCGTGCCAGCGCGACGACGGCCCGGCGCCTGGCGAGCGCGAGCCGCAGTCCGAGCACACGCGGCAACACTGCGGGGGACGGGGAGCATTAGTCAAACACATCATTTGTTTTATACTTTATCCAGAAGGAAAAACAAGGGAAACCATATCCATACACGCATGTCAGCAATCGGATGCTAAACATCAAAAGATTCTTTTTTTGTGATCACGAAGATCACTGACTTTTTAAATTGATACTGGTAGAATAATATCAAATGCCCTGTCTGGGGGAGGTCAGTGTCAGTAAAGTCTAAATCCAAAAATAATGCCTACAAACATAAAAGTATTGATACCATTAGTCGCGGTGCAAAAAATGTCTTCCTGAAACAAGCACGCATAATCTAACAGCTTATTATGGCCCACCTTGCACTTCCAGCCGTACTTGGGCACGGTGGCCATCACGGGCCGCAGACAGGCGGCGTGGTACAGCTTGTCGCAGTGCTCGCAGGCGACGGCGCGCGCGTCGCCGCCCGCGCCGCCCCCCGCGCCCCCGTCCGCGCGGCACACCTGGCACACGCGGCACGCGCGGCAGCACCAGCCCGCGCGCACGCCTGCGCAGACACATGTTAAACACGAACCCATGAGAGAGAGAGAGACAACTGTAAGCTGATTACATGACTTCAAGATTGATAAATTTGCGTACGGAGCAAAGTGCGGGGCGCGGATGGACGCTTTGCACTCGTTCTGCGCACACACTTTTAATTATCGCTGTCACATTACTGTATACTACTGCAAATCAGATAATAGGCCTGCCGATTAGAGTAAATTCTGGTTGGTACATAATGCAAACATTGATATAAGTAATGAATATTGATGGTTGTTTCAGAGTCATAAATGTTTATATAATTTATCTATATATATACTGTTGCTTTTGCTTAGTAGTACCCACGACACAAGAACTCAGACAGAGATCTAAGTGTGGGACTAGATTAATGTGTTGTAAAATGTATGAATATTCATTTATTTAGTTATGTAGCAACCTTGAACGGGCATTTCATATATCAGTATCGTAAAAAGAGCGTGATTATGCGTTTGGAAAGTCGCTATATGACGGTACGGCATCAGGGTGTATAGTTAGTGCCTTACCCGGCAGCTGCGCGAGCCCCACACACGTGCCGTGGTAGTGCGCGCCGCACGCCGCGCACGTCATCAGGTTGGCGAGGTCACCGATGGTGTGGCACGTGCGGCACTCTATGTCCGATGTGCCTGAGGACAAAATACACGCAAATCTGTTAATCACTGCAGACGTAGCAGGTACCATAACACGGTTATACACACTGCGCCCATAAAGGGATAGCCAGAACTACAACATTATAAACAATATTCCACAGCCACGTGTTTTAAATTAGATTGTTCAATGTTGCTTTTATATTTTATACTAGTTTTTATAATTGTAAACATGAACTCTAATAATGAATAACTTAGGAATAACTTATTTAATATTATATAATGTATATGACTATTGTACGTCCGAAATGGACAAACTGTTGGATCAAAAATTAAATATGTATCATCAAATGTATGTACCCAGTTATGACAATAAAATCTATCTATCGCCCGCCCGGCCGCGACTCCGTCCGCGTGGACTACAGAATAAAAACAAAATATCGAAGTTATCCGGGATAAAAAGTAGCCTATATGTTAAGTGGGACCTGTCACAATATATTTCTGAAAACTGCATCGAAATCGGTTCAGCCGTTTCTAAGATTAGCGTGCACAAACGCACAGACAAACAGACAAACACAAAAATTCAAAAAATCATCGTTTTGGGTTCTATTGTGTTGATAAAGGTCTCCTATAATATTTTTTCTCATATATCTTCCATGTACAGGCAGCGATCCGTTATATGTTAAACTTTTAGTATGAATATACATATAATCACGCCTTTATCCCTTACGGAATAGACAGAGCACCAATTAGTATGAATAAATAAATAATAAAAGATATCAGGGGCAAATGTAAATGGTTGCTTGCTTATTACATGAACGACTGCCGTAGTTTCTTAGCCCTGCATTAGACACGTACAGACAAACACATGTACTCACAAATAACAGGCACTTGGTAGAGGTGGTCCTTGCAGAAGGCCGCCTTGATGTGGAAGTCCATGAACCCGCCCGACGCCAGCACGCACGCCAGGTGGAAGTATTTGTTGCAGCTCATCTGGAAAATACTGCATTTTACTACCATAACACACACAACACAACAATCTTCAAGTTTTGATAAATTTGAGCTAACAAATAAACAATAGATTATAATAGATAATGGCACGGAATGCAGAGGTCGTGGGTTCGATTCCCACCCGGGTGAGGATTTTTTTCCATTTCTTTATTAATAAATTTATAATAGATTATGATTTAAATTTAACTATATTATGTAGCAAGAATAAGTATTCCACTGCTGGACAATGGCATTAAAAGAAACACATATTCTTCAGTGTAGAATGCTGTAGATTTGATCTAGATCTGTCGAGACATTTCGACGTGAAGACACAATACTTTCGCATTAAGAATCCAACAGATTTTCAAAAAAACATTCTTAAAAATTGGTCCTTCGAGCCGGACATCTTTACCTTACAAGGGATGCTAGCCCCATATCTAGTACAAAAGGCACATTTCCTAGCTAAAGCGGCGACGACGATTCCCTTGACCCTGGTCTCTTCAACTTCGTCCTTGTCTCCGTACTCCTGGAAGGGCGGGCTGAACTCTACACAAAGGCGGTGCACGTAGAAAGCGCCGCCGGAAGACACTCCAGCCAGGTCCAAGGTTTCCACGTGCCCGATTATTGACAACTCGTCTGTATGCTCCATGTTGTACAGGGGAGTTCTGTTGACGAATTTTGGTATTAGTGTTGCCAGAAATTTTGGGATTCACTCCCATGCAGGGGCGGCACATGATATTTTAAGATGGGGGTTTACAATTTATTTAACGCCGCGGCGCTCCAGACATGGCTAATTTTTCATACAAAATCTTCTGTTTCACGCGCCATCCTATGTCGGTATGTCTCTTTCGCACTCATTGAATACAATACTAGGAATCGTACCAAATTTCGTTTCATTCAAACGCGATCGCTAGCGCTCCACTCGATACATACAATACACTCGATACATAAGATAGAACTTACTTGAGACGAACGCATAAACACTATTGTATAAACATAGTAGAATTGAATTAATAGAAGATAATTTTAAATATAGAGAAATATAGATTGCCTATGTAATCTTCGTGGGTGGGAGTGCACTGCACCAGCGCTCCTTAGGACGAGCCGCCTCTGCTCCTATGTACTATTGTCTTATTTTCTTTGTATTAGTAGTAGTTTATTAATCAGTATCATGTTTGGAAGTTGTTACATTTATTCAAGTGACATAGACAGGTCTGTACTTTTCACATTGTACACTTTATGTGTACTATTCTTTAGTGTAGACATAAACATTTGCGTATATCAGTGTACATTTATTAGAAAATGCGCAAAGGCATCACTTCCTAGGAAACCATAGCTTAACGCATTCACTGCCACCAACTTCGTATTTGCATCATTGTGGTTTTCTAGATGCCACCGATGACGCTTATTTGCGTCTTGGCACTAGGCGTTACATATCGAATCGAAATACTTAGAAAATCAGCCGGCTGTGAATGTGTTAAGCAATCAATATATCGAAGTTTTGACATCATCCCCATAAGGTAATACTCACTTGCACTTATTAAACGCCTTCTGCCTGCGGCTGAGCGGCGCAACCGCCACCTGCGGGTCGTCAGCGGCGGGCTCGGGTCCGCCGGGCGGCGCGGACTGCGCGGACGGCGCGGGCGGCACGTGGGGCGCGGCCTGGCCCTCCGCGCCGCCCGCCTCGCCCGGCAGCTGCCGCATCTCGCCCTGGCCGAGCTGGCTGCGCTCGCTCAGGTTGCATAGAGCGCAGGTCTTGCCCGGCCTGCACATATTGTTTGTTAGTAGAGCAATATCGCCTACATTAAATTCGCCTTTGTAATACAATAATTTGATCTATCTTATCTAACGCATCATTACTTAGTAGAGGAATATAGGATACATAGGCATCAAGTACATATTACCATTTCTTAGTACAATAGAGAATTTTATCTCGGTATCTAAAAAAATATACTCTTGCCCGTGCTGGCTACATTCGCTTAGGTTGCATAGATCGCAAGTCTTGCCCAGTCTGAATACATCATAATGTTTGTAGAGTATCTCCAGCTACATAGGCAAGGCATTAAGTTCGCCTTTATAAAACCATTTCTTTTGGGTACTATTGCGTTGATAAAGGTCTCCTATAATTTTTTTTTTCATATATTTTCCATAAACAGACAGCGATCTGTTAGATTTTTATTATATGTATAGATAACTCTTAAGTTTCTCAAGAAAAGAGATATAACTTCTTTCATAAATTATAATAGGATTTTTAGATAGATAGGGCAGATTTTACATACATACAATAAAGGCGTGATTATATGTATGTATGTAGATAGTTAGGGCAGATTTTATCCCAGAATAAATAAAGTTTCTCGCGGGAAACAAGAGAAATTTTGACTACTGAAAAGAAGATTAGTTCTTTGGAAGAGCATGGCTGCTACAATACAACCATATTACACTATTTTGAATATTAATTGTGTCATTAAATAGTGGTCTTTAGAACATACATAGCATAAAGATCTGGGATTATCATGTTTTGATGACCGATGTAGAATACCATTAAAGAAGAACACTTAAAAGGTATCTATCATCTATACATATAATAAAAATCTAACAGATCACTGTCTGTTCATGGAAAATATATGAAAAAAAAAATTATAGGAGACCTTTATCAACGCAATAGTACCCAAAAGAATGATTTTTGGAATTTTTGTCTGTTTGTCTGTGTGTTTGTGTACGCTAATCTCAGAAACGGCTGAACCGATTTCGATGCGGTTTTCAGTAATATATTGTGACAGGTCCCACTTAAAATATACTGTTCATCCCGGGAAAATGTTTTCATCCCGGATAATTTCGACATTTTGTTTTTCTGTAGTCCACGCGGACGAAGTCGCGGGCGTCCACTAGTAAATTATAATATTCGTACCATTTTTCCGGCATATACGGCGGCTCCTCAGGCGCCGGCATGGTGAAATCGTCCTCATCCATGATTTCATCGAGAGCATCATCGCGGCTCCCTCTATGCCTCTTAGCTCCGCGCAACGACCCTGCGTTCCCTCTATACCTAGTTTAACGTATATTTCATTAGTGTTATATAGTGCCAATACAAATTTCGATTAATTATTTGAGAAATTGATTACTAACTCCAGAAGAGTACATTAATAATGTGGTCGATTCTAACCGTCACACTTAAACATAAACTTTTCATTACCTTTCATTGGTGAATACCAATGCAGTTATACAGGATGTAACAAAAGGGGTATGTTAGTTCGATTATTTTCAAAGCATTTCGCTTAACATACTTCTTTTGTTATTTATAGCCTGTAGATTTGAAGTTCCAAATACAAAATGCATGATACAATTCAATACCTAATTAAATAGCAACGAGACAAACGCTGCCGCTAACATACCTTCTAACAATCTTGCCTTCCCTAGTGAGCTTGGGCCCCTCCTTCCTCGGCCGGCCGGGGCCGCGGCGGCCGGACGTGAAGAACGGGCGCGCATACGGCTGCTGGTAGAGGAAGGCCGGGTGCGCGCCCGGAGCCGGCGACGCTGCTTCCTCTCCGCGGGGGGACGAGGCACACGACGTCGGCGTAGAGCCCGGCCCCTGGTAGAACTCTGCTGGAGACAAATAACGAAACTTACTTCCATACCATCCTTACTAATGTCCTATCAATCCTATCGTATTTCGCTCATATACTACACTAGGGGCGTGAAAGAGCATTACACCCGCCCTTTATTACCTAACTAGCAAAAGCGATAGCGAAAATTATACAAAAATCGCTGATTGCTTGTCAAATTCGTATTACGTAAAATGTATTTAAAAGGAACTTTGACATTTTAAGGCACAATACAAAAAGAAAAATGTTTTGACCGAGGTTATGTTATTAGGAACTGCAAACGATATCGCGTTCACTCTTGACGCCATCGACATCTATTGTCTGTTCCCTCTGAAACGGCTAGACCGACTTTGACGGGACTGGCAGATAGTTGATGTAATAGGGAATAATATAGGCTACTTTTTTTCTGAGAAAAAATCCCAGGATGATTTTTGGTTGGATGAAAATTAATTTTCTGTTTTTCGGTAGTTTACGCAAACGAAGTCCCAGGGGACAGCTAGTAATTAATAATTTGCAAAAAGTTGTTACAAACTTCGGACTTTAGCCGTAACATTTAAATTGTATGATAAGTATAAATGAAAAGTGACGGCTGATTGGTCTAGTACAGGGATGGCGAACCAATGGCACGCGTGCCATCCCTGGCACGCAACAAAATAGTTCAGGCACGCCGAATGATACAGGTGAGAATGAATAATATAAAAAAAATTGCATCGAAACCGTTTGTCAGATGACTCTAGTTCAGCAGCTTGTATTCTGCTGAAAGTAACAAAGTCTGACATAAAATACTTAGCGTCTAATTTGAAACAGCAGAAATTACACAATTTTTTATGTTAAAATAGTAACATTACATACCGATAATTGTATACTTAATATCTAGTTTTATTTTTGTTCAATAATATCAATATGCCTAAATTATTTGATGGCACGTCATAGATATAATAATTATTTGTCTCATGAAAAATGGCACGTATATCACTAAAGGTTCGCCATCCCTGGTCTAGTAGGTAGTGACCCTGCCTGCGACGCCATAGGTCCTGGGTTCGAATCCCAAACCGTAGATATGATGAATATCGATGTTTGTTTCCGAGTAATGGATGTTTCTATACTTATCTACATACATACATACATATAATCACGCCTTTATCCCTTACGGGATAGGAAGAGCACTAAGGGCCGATAGAACCACATGGTGCCACTTCTGACCAATTTGGAGGGTATAGTTGAGATGTACAAGTTCGGTTATGCATTTATATACCGTTGCTTAATACCCACGACACAAGACCTTAGTGATCTTAATGTGGGACTAGGTTAATGTGTTGTGTACTAGTGGACGCCCGCGACTCCGTCCGCGTGGACTACAGAAAAAAAAACAAAATATCGAAATTATCCGGGATAAAAAGTAGCCTATATGTTAAGTGGGACTGTCACAATATTCCTGAAAACTGCATCGAAATCGGTTCAGCCGTTTTTGAGATTAGCGTGCACAAACGCACAGACAAATAGACAAACCGACAAACAGACAAAAATTCAAAAAATCATTGTTTTGGGTACTATTGCGTTGATAAAGGTATTCTATAATATTTTTAACCGACTTCAAATAAATAATTAAAGAAATAATGTACCATTTACAATTTAAAAATTTAATTTAAAAAAACCCCCGACCCAAAAAAAGTACGCAATTATTATGACAAAAGGTTTAAAATGCTAAACCCTATAAAAAGCAAAAAATAACTTTTAACACTACGTAAGTACCAACTAAAGCATGTCAGACTATCTACTCGGGGCTTTGTGCCACCTTTATGTCGGAGGCATAACCGCTAATTTTGAACTGCAAATGGTTATCTTGGCCTGTTGTTGACCGTACTTATGAAATTTTTGATTCAATTTTATCGTTGAACCGTAGAGGTGAGGCATAAATATTGGAATAGGTATGTGGATTAGGTATTTTTCAATACTAGTCGGTACCTAATACAACGTAATGAGAATGAGGTGTCGCATAAAATATCTCATTAAGAGAAATCAAACGTAAGGCTTAGACTATAAGTTTCAATTTTATTATTTAGCAAAAATACATACTACAATATACTATAGTATCATTAGAATACGAAGGTAAATTTCGCCACCTCTAACAAATATATAATAGAACGGCCATACTGCATAAATATTAGGAACAGGAATTTTAAATTGGTATTTTTAAATATTAGTATTATGTGGAACAGGTACGATTTTTCCCTAATCCGACCCATCTCTACGAAAGCACGTAAAGTGTGGCCAACTACACGAACTTTGTCGCGATAAAACCCTGGCAATTTACCGACATTGGCGCGAAGTACATTTTGTGTCGCGATAATGATTCGCGACAGGACTACTCTTTGGACAGACATGTCGCGACAACGCGAAGATTCGCGTAGTCGCGACAATGTGGCCGGAGCATCAGATATAACAATTTTAAAATCACAATTTTAGACTTGCCCAAAAATGTTCTATTATGACGTCACGGCTAACTTCGTTTAGGATTTTTGACATTATGCGCCTTTAATATTCTGCGCTTTTTACATTCCGCGCTTTTAACATTTTGCTCTTTTGACTTTGTGCGCTTTTGACATTTTGTTATCTTGATAGTTTGCCATCATTTGTCATTTTGCGCTTTTGACCTTAGGCGCCTAAACGTCGCAGCCCACCTAAATGTCAAAAGCGCAGATTGTCAAAAGCGTATAATGTCAAAAGCGCAGAATGTCAAAGGTGCATAATGTAAAAAATTCTAAACGAAGTTAGCCGTGACGTCATAATAGAGCATTTTTGTGCAAGTCTAAAATTGTGATTTTAAAATTGTTAATATATATCTGAAAGTTTTTACGCTAGCGAAGTTTTTGTTTCGCGATTGTTTCTTTTATTTTATGATCTTTCGATATAAATATTTAAGTGCTTGTTTTTTCTTTTCAGTTTTTTTTTTATTTACATAGTTTGGTTCTTTTTACGCAGTCCGGTTTTTGGATTTTTTATTTTATACTTTTTAGTTATGAGTACCTAGCTACTTGATATATTTTGTTGACTTTTATTTTTTTGGCGTCTAGGTAGTCGCCATATTGGATTTTCACTAACGCTATGTCTTTATGTCGAATCTTCGCGTTGTCGCGACATGTCTGGCCAAAGTGTTCGTCCTGTCGCGAATCATTATCGATAGAAAGTGGGGGAGACTGGGATATTAAAATGTCCCCTCCAGTGGTACACTTGGGCAACTGGAAGATTTTCATAAAAAATCCGATTTATCCTTCAAGGGGACAAAGGCCAAAGGGGACTACTGGGATACACCCGGATCTTTGACATTGTGCGCCTATGACATTCTGCGCTTTTGACATTGTGCGCCTTTGACATTTTGCGCTTTTGACTATCTGAGCTTTTGACTTTGTGCGCTTTTGACATTCTGAGCTTTTGACTTTGTGCGCTTTTGACATTCTGCTCTTTTGACGATTTGCGATCGCGTCATTTTGCGGTTTTGACTTTATGCGCCTAAACGAATCGCAGAACCACTACAAACTATTGAACAAAGATATTAAATGGAAATGGAAAAAAGAGCAGGAACAAGCATTTGCGAAATTATAGAAGATGCTGTCTAGTAAAGACACATTAGTGCATTATGATATGCACAAGAAGTTTATTTTGTCATGCGATGCATCATGGTATGGCTTAGGGGCTGTACTTGAACACCAGATGAGTGATGGAAGCATTAGACTAATAATGTTCGCATCAAGAACTATGAATGTTCATGACTAAACTATGCACAGATTAATAAAGAAGCTGCTAGTATAATATTTGGTCTGAAAAAATTTCACCAATATATAAGTAGAAGAAAATTCATTATCAAAACAGATCATAAGCCACTTTTAAGTATATTTGACACAAAGAAGGCAATACCAAATATTATTTCACCTAGAATGCTGAGATGGACGCTGTTGTTATATTCATATGATTACACAATAGAATATGTAGAGGGAAAAAAGTTGGGAAATGCAGATGCTTTGAGTCGGTGGCCATCACATGAACAATCACGGGAAGAGGAGTTCTCAGGCTTTTACTATTAAAAGAAACACCAACAGAACTAAAATTTACTGCCAACAAAGTAGCCATACTTACAAAAAAGGATAAAATTTTGAGTAAAGTTATAAACATTAGTAATAGATAAATAGTGTGTATTTAGAAACTAAAGTGTAGTGATTTTAAGAGACAATAATAATATAGAAAATAAAGTATAGTGATTTTAAGAGACAATAATAATATAGACCTATCTAAGGGGGAAGGCATGTTGTATATTGGTTAGTTGAGGGTAATTTTGGAAAGTGGAGTCTAGATTCCAAAGTGTGTACCAGTGCATGAGCTCTCCAAAACTGAGGACTATTTGTGAGTATTTAATACCATCTAAAAATATCAGAAGCCACCCCAGGTTGGTTAAAATAAGAAAGTTGTTATGAGAAGGTTAGGTCCTCTAGGACTTACAACTATTATAGAAAAGAATTTTATGTCTTATGAATATTATAGATTGTGATATTTATAGCAAAAAAAATTAGGTCATATTATATTTAGAGAAATCGGTTTGGGCAAGTGATATTATAAGACATTAAGTTAGGGCTACTTATCATTCAGAGACATGATGATTATGTCACAAAACATTATAAAACATTAGATTATGGATAAAAAATTTATGAGACAAAATAGAGAACTGTACAACCTATAAGTACCTATACATTCAGTTCGGAATAGGTATTCAATTAATAAGGTGCTCAGTTTCAAAAGATATTAGATTTGCCTCCATGGTAAAGAAGCGTAGTAAATGTCCTTTATTACTAAACTAGTGGCCCGCCCTCGCTTCGCTTCGGTACGTTCTCAACGTATTAATCAATTTTTCCCTATTTTATCACCGTTTAAACCCTCACTGAACTTCCATTAACATTTGAAGACTAAAATTTTGCCAAATCGGTTGTCGTTCTCGAGTTTTAGCGAGACTAATGAACAGCAATTCATTTTTATATATAAGATATAGCATGATGATATAGAGCAAGGATTGAGAAAAGTTACGGACTACTCAAAAGCCATATCAACTTGCAATGAAAAGACCTACCAGAGGATGGCGGGACTTCACTTTCTTCTTCCGATCCATCATCTGCTAGCATATCCACATCCAGTGTGCCGTCTTCCACGGCGTCCATCTAAAAAAAATACAACTAGGAATTAAATCAGCAGATATGAAAGCTAAAAACATCACAAAGTAGTGGCGAAATTACAAACAAATTAGAAGCGCCATAGCAAAGTTAAGTTTGTCATATTTTCGGAAACGAATACTTACCGCAACTTATTGCTATGGACATGGAATAAAATAAAATTACAAATTAAACATAGAATCACCAAAAAAACGCATTTTAATTTATTTTACATGTAAAAGCTAAAAGAAAATACAATCGCTCGCGAGCGATCAAGCGAACCATAGACAATTTTTTTTTTGTTTGTTTTATCCCGAAGGAAAGGCAAGAGGAACTATGCCCATACAGCCATTGTCTTTAGTATGACTTCTGAATTTTATGATGGATGATAATGATGATGAATGGAAACGTCGGGAAGATCCTCAAAAATGAGTGTAAAATTCTTGTAAAATTAGTGAAAATAAAAAATAATGCAAAAACAACTTACATGACCACAAGTTAATAAGAAAGTCAGAACGAGATATGTACGTTTTTCTATTACTGATATAAAAATAAAACAAGATCATGCTAACCTTAGAGTATCAAGAGGTTGCGTCGATGACGTCACTACAAACAGAAAGAACGAGCGATATACAACTTAGGCTAAGACAGAGCGGGATAGAGCTATTATCATCTTGCATTTCAAGTTTAACCTTTTTTATGTCTGTCACAATGTCAAATTTGTGACAAAAAGTATGTGAGCTGTCTGTCATAGAGATCTTCACGGTTGGCGGATATAATTTTGGTGTTTTTAAAGTTTTCGGATAGTTTTGGTGTGAGATACGGCCTCTATTAAGGAAATAAAGTTTAGACCATGGTTGGGTGTAGTGTGTCTGGCTGCCAAAGCCGTAGTGAATATAAAAATCCTGAAATTAGCTTCCACTCGTAAGTATTATTTTTCATCTAACATTTTCACTATTATGTGCTACAAGGTCGTTTCAAATAAATTTCTTATGTAATATTCTTCACAATAGCATTGATTTTTAATCCTTAGTTAACTAATTTCAGTTAATTTTCGCAATCGAAAGTATCATAACCTTAAAAAGTAGCAAGTAGAATGTTGCCATATAAAAGATAATAGTTTTATCCAAATTATAGGGATTGACGATTTTGTTTTGCAGTTTGTATCTTGAAACATCAAAAATAAACTTAATAGGTATTTTCCGTATGTTTTTAAATCTTAGAGCATTTACCTAAGGAGTTGGCCTACATTATACTATTTCAGGTTTCCTTTAGATCCAATTCTAAGAAAACAGTGGATCTTCGCAACAGGACGAACAAATTGGGTGCTATCCAAATTTGCAAGAATTTGCTCAGTCCATTTTAAAGCTTCACAAATAGTCATAAAAAATAAAAATAAAAAGGTTGTTGAAGATGCAGTACCAAAAGAATTTGTACATGTAAGTGCTTTATTTTTAGTTACAATTTTTTTTTATTGTTGTTCATAGGTTGGGACACAATCACTTAGTTAATCCTTCGTTGTTAAAAAATCATGTTGTCATTAAATAGGTAATGTTTTTTTGTTGTTTGTAAATTCAACCATCAGAGCCTAGAGCTGCAACCATTTAATATTTTATTGTGGTTACTTGCTAACAATAAGCAAACAAGCCAGAATATTGTATTTTTTAAAGTACTTATAGGCAAGGTAATTTTATTAATAAAATCCATCAGTTTTAAGTACTTAGAAGTCAGAGTACATCATATGATGAAAAAGGCGTGCCAAAAGGAAGAAAATATCCTCATTTTTTCTAACAAAATGGTTTTATTTAAAGGTCAGTGAATTGACTTCATAATGATTATAATGTACGCTGTAAGATTTTCCGAATAAACATAAAAAAATTACTTAATTAATCCTTAACTATTTATTTACCTTACTTACCTTTTATTGCTATGGTCCTTTAATAAATAAATATGTAATTTCATTATTGTGTTTTATTTATTACATTATATTAATATTACATTGTGTCGTACGATTCAGTTCAGTTATTAGGGGTAATTTTAGCCATAGTATGACAACACCTAAGACCAAACTATTGTTATCTAAAAGGGGCACGCGGGGACTACTTCTGGAGAGTCTATATTCTAAGATGCTAACAGTAATAAAACAATAAACAAAATTATTCTTTTTTAAGTTTTTAGATCCGATAATAAGAAAAGAGTGGATAAATGGCTTAAGATATTCTTCTAAAGATGTTGTTTATATATGCACATATGCAGAGAATATTTTAAGAGCTGCAACGAAACTAAACGGCCTAAGCTTTTTACCCGACTGCGCAAAGCAAAGGAGTGGTATTGTGTTTAACAGCCTATGTATGTATATCTATGTATGTATGTATGTTCCTTTGAAGCTTAGATTATATACTCTTACAGATGCCCCGTAAATGACGTCACGATAGATAGAACGAATAAGCGATATGCAACTTAGGCTAAGACAGAACGGGATAGAACTATAGATCTTTTATTTTATCCGCGTAACCATTTTGAGTGAATCCAAGCCGTCAAAGGATCCATAACGTCAAAGCTAGTTGACCATTAAGTACTTTACCTGTCATTGTGTGTGATTGTTGTGATCGGTTGACTTTATTATTTATTATTTTAAAGTTAAAGGATATTTTTCTGTGTTTAATCCTATAAAATCATATAATAAAACTATAAATCATGGTTGTGTATAGTGTACATGGCTGCAAAAGCCGTAGTGATTAAAATCCCGAAATTAGCTTCCACAGGTAAATAATCATTTTCAAATACTATGTCTCATCATTACCAATAAATCTCATCCCAAATAAATTTCCTATGTAATATTATTTAGTATATTATTGATTTTTAATTCGCAGTTACCAAATTTTTAAAAATTGTTGCAATCAAATTAACATAACCTTATATAGTATTATTTTTTCTTAAATGTTACTGACCTGGAACCAAGTCCTTGAGCCGAAATCATACATAGTAGCAAGAAGAATGTTTCCACAAAATTGGTGGAGTTTCAGGTTTCCTTTAGATCCAATAATAAGAAAATTAGTAAATGATTTCTGAATTTATGATGGATGATAATAATGAAGATGAATGGAAACACCGGGAAAATCCTCAAGAACAAGTATAAAGTTAGTCAAAATGAAAAATTATTGCAGAAACAACTTACATGGGCCCATGAAGAGATCGTATTCCGGCTAAAGTTTTACTCAGCTTACCTGCGTATAAAACCATGCACACGCACTAGATTCACATCACAAGTAATCAAAATATAATTTATCTACCAGAAAACATCACTTTACGGACACATGCAAGCCATTTACAAATATTTTTTTTTTATTTTCTCAAGAAAATTACACCTGCACCCTTCCAGCTTTTCCCGCCGAATCCATAATCTAAGACCTTTTTTTTTTTGTTTAGTTTATCCGACCTACTTAGTTGTAATCACAGACTACTTTTTTTTGTTTGTTTAGTTTATCCCGAAGGAAAGGCAAGGGGAACTACGCCCATACAGCCATTATCTTTAGTAAATGATTTCTGAATTTATGATGGATGATAATGATGATGATGAATGGAAACGTCGGAAAAATCCTCTAGAACAAGTGTAAAGTTAGTCAAAATGAAAAATAATTGCAGAAACAACTTACATCTGCCCATTAAGAGATCGTATTCCGGCTAAAGTTTTACTCAGCTTACCTGCGTATAAAACCATGAACACGCACTAGATTCACATCACAAGTAATCAAAATATAACTTATCTACCAGAAAACATCACTTACGAACACATGCAAGCCATTTACAAATAATTTTTGATTTTCACAAGAAAATTACACCAGCACCCTTCCAGATTTTCCCGCCGAATCGGAGCCGTTAGTGTACTGTTGTGATAACCGTAATATTTTTTTTTGTTAAGTTTATCCCGAAGGATAGGCAAGGGGAACTAAGCCCATATAGCCATTGGCTGTATGGGCTTAGTTCCCCTTGCCTTTCCTTCGGGATAAACTATACAAAAAAAAAGGTCTTAGATTATATACTCATTTTATCATATTAGAATGGCTGTATGGGCTTAGTTCCTCTTGCCTTTCCTTCGGGATAATTTTTTTATTTTTTTTTAAGTTTATCCCGTAGGAAAGGCATGGGGGTCTAAGCCCATACAGCCTAATCATTGTTTAGTAAAATGTATTCTGAATTTATGATGGATGACAATGATGATGAATGGAAACGTCGGGAAAATCCTCAAGAACAAGTGTAAAGTTAGTCAAAATGAAAAATTATTGCAGAAACAACTTACATACGCCCATGAAGAGATCGTAATCCGGCTAAAGTTTTACTCGACTTACCTGCATATAAAACCATGCACACGCACTAGATTCACATCACAAGTAATCAAAATATAACTTATTTACCAGAAAACATCACTTTTCGGACACATGCAAGCCATTTACAAATAATTTTTCATTTTCACAAGAAAATTACACCTGCACCCTTCCAGCTTTTCCCGCCGAATCCTTCCTTCGGGATAAACTAAACAAAAAAAAAAATCTTTTTTTATTTTTTTATTTAGTTTATCCCGAAGGAAAGGCAAGGGGAACTAAGCCCATACAGCCTAATCATTGTCTAGTAAAATGATTTCTGAATTTATGATGGATGATAATGATGATGATGAAACGTCGGGAAAATCCTCAAGAACAAGTGTAAAGTTAGTCAAAATGGAAAATTATTGCAGAAACAACTTACATGCGCCCATGAAGAAATCGTAATCCAGCTAAAGTTTTACTCGGCTTACCTGCATATAAAACCATGCACACGCACTAGATTCACATCACAAGTAATCAAAATATAACTTATCTACCAGAAAACATCACTTTTCGGACACATGCAAGCCATTTACAAATAACTTTTCATTTTCACAAGAAAATTACACCTGCACCCTTCCAGCTTTTCCCGCCGAATCCTTCCTTCGGGATAAACTAAAAAAAAAAAAAATCTTATTAGATTTTAGCACAGACTACATAGAGAACTGTTTATATATTAGTTTAGAGGATTCGGCGGGAAAAGCTGAAAGGGTGCAGGTGTAATTTTCTTGTGAAAATCAAAAATTATTTGTAAATGGCTTGCATGTGTCCGTAAAGTGATGTTTTCTGGTAGATAAGTTATATTTTGATTACTTGTGCTGTGAATCTAGTGCGTGTGCATGGTTTTATACGCAGGTAAGCCGAGTGAAACTTTAGCCGGATTACGATCTCTTCATGGGCGCATGTAAGTTGTTTCTGCCATAATTTTTCATTTTGACTAACTTTACACTTGTTCTTGAGGATTTTCCCGACGTTTCCATTCATCACCATCATTATCATCCATCATTATGTTCAGAAATCATTTACTAAAGAAAATGGCTGTATGGGCTTAGTTCCCCTTGCCTTTCCTTCGGGATAAACTAAACAAAAAAAAATATATTAGTTTAAATCAAAGAGTAGTATCGGAAAAGAGAGCCCTCTCGTGGATTTTCGGCTAACTGAATTTGAAGCGCCTCTATTTCTTGGATCCGAAAACTGTGCATATGTGTGTGTGTACATATACCTACCTACACACATACGTACAGATTTTTAGATTGCCTATTCAAGTCGGCTTTTCACCATGGGGATGTAATGTAATATTATTTTACATTTAGAGATGTAAAAAAATTTACTCTAGTTAAACATTTTGTACGATTCACATTGTAATATAGATACGACCTATACGACGACGACGAATATATTACAACCAAAACTGAAATTATTATATTACAGTGTGAATGGTATCGTACCAAATGTATGACGAACGATAATTTTTTACATCTCAAAATGTAATCTAATATAACATTACATCCCTATAGTGAAAAGCCGACTTTATGCTGGTTATTATTTTCCTACTGACTGACTGAGTTAGGCGCAAGTTACATAAATATTAAAAGTATATTATATTCAGTATGAAAATAATAGCCATTACAATAATAAGCAAAATAGAATACAGTAACTATATTAAGAAGTGCTAATAGTCAAGATTTAGAAGTGAGTCAGTAATAGTGGCGGTTGATTGACCTTTCTGTAAAAGCTATGATGGTCAACCGATCCTCCTATAGGCACATCATAATAGTTTTATGAAGATTTAAATTAGCTGTAAATATTTTCTATATTACAATACTAAACTAGTAATAATTAAACAATGTATGTATGTAATGAAATATTTTTTTATTTTTAAATGAAATAATTATTTATTTGCTTAAAACATGGTACCATTATCTTATTATTACATATTTCGCCAAAAATCTAGCATGCAATTATTTCATTTATTTACAAAATTCACAAGTGTCAATAAATCACTCAACCAATAAATTCAACAAATCGTCGATTTTCACAAGTTTCATTGAAGAAAAAATTTATCTTAATATAAAATACGTAGGTATAGTGATGGTCAACTCGAGTAACTAACTCGAGTTAACTCGAGTCGGGCTTAACTCGAACCAACTCGAGTTGAATTCTCTCTCGACTCGACTTCGAAAAGTAACCGAAATGAAGCGAAGTTTGCCGATCATGCCTACCGATTTGAGACTATATTCATTCATTCTTGACCAACTTATGGTAAAACTTATAAGAAGTTTGTTTTAGTAACTAAGACTGCAATACAGGGTGTAACAAAAAGGGTATGTTAAGCGAAAAGCTATGTAAATAGTCCACTATAGAGAACCTATCTACAAAATTTAACACTCGAAATCACATTTTTATTTTTCAAGATTATATGAAAATTCCTGAGATATTTAAAAATTCTCCATACTATCCGGAAAAATAAACATGTGATTTTGGGTCTCAAATGTTCTTTGGAATATGATGTTCTCAAACAATCTATTTGCGTTTAAGTCTCTTCTCAAATTTAACAGATTTTTTCATACGAGAAACCATATTTCTCAGTGTTTATTTCTGTCCTCGTACTTTTCAACCGCATGCAGTTATAGGTTGGTGCCTGAGAAAAACCTGTAAGTAAAGACAAAAACACATAAGTATATTTTATTTAAAAAGCAGCCAAGTGCGAGTCTGTATGGTCTAAAATGGGTTCGGTAGGTTAGATACGTTATCTGACATACATATCGTGAGTAGCTTCTAAACGGTTAAATTTTAGAATTATTCCTTATGTAATTTATTATACACTAGTGACCGCCTGCGACTTCGTCCACGTGGACTGCAGAAAAAACAAAATGTCGAAATTATCCGGGATAAAAAGTAGCCTATGTGTTAATCCAGAGTGTCAGCTAACTCCATACCAAATTTTATTAAAATCGCTCCAGCCGTTTTTACGTGAAAGAGTAACAACCATCCATCTATCCATACTTACAAACTTTCGCGTTTATAATATTAGTAGGATACACACACATATGTGCTCCAAAAATACTGTACCCAGTATGGTAACGAGTACTGTAGGAACTGAAAGAACAACCCACAGCCACGTTTATCAAAGCGGGGTTAGATGTAAATAATAAGTAATAACTCATCAGCCCAGCTCCATACATGTTTACTAGCGACTCATCCGGCGTCGTAAGGGTACAATGCAGACAAACAACGGGAAGCAACTTTGTTTTATCCTATGTTATGATTATTATGATATTACAGTAGTTTTATAATTAAGGTACAATTTATTTATTTTAAAATAACAATAATAGAACCTAAAATTAAAATTAAATATTAACTACCTATTAACTCCAAATATTTACAAATAAAAGACGGCCTGCAAATCCTCCACCGATGGCAGCGTGCCCAAAAGGCTGGCCGCGTTGCCCCGCTGTATAGCAAGGCTTACGCGTTGGCCAAAATAGGCACCAGCCCTCCGGTCATGGGATGCTTCGACCAATCTTTTAGAAATGCCCCTGAAGAGGGCATGCGCACCCGGACCCCATGGCCCCATGGTTTCAACCCCAAACGGCTCAAATATGTAATCCCCGCTTAGGTTTGCATACTTGCGCCGCTTGAGGTTTTCTGCTGAGGCCGCCGCTGAACCGGTTCTGATGCTTGTGCCTGGGAGGTGAGACACCGCAAGGGTATCGACGCAGGTTGCGTCCCATACCAAGCATCGTCCCATCCTCCAAGGCACAAGGGTCATGCCGTCCGGTCTCTTTCCATCGTCGCGCACCAAACCAAGGGGTTCTAAGACAGATGGTGCCCCGGCGGTGGAGAGAGCCCGGCGGATGATGTCATATTACAGTATATATATTATAATAAACCTTACTTTTTCTTGTCTTGTTCAGATTTCTGCTAGCAGCAGTGTAGTTGTGCTCACCAAGTATAATTGTTTTGGACATAGTAAGAGCTCCACCTGGAATTTAAATAAATTTCAATGAAGTAAGTTTAACGGACGAGGCTCTGACGCTAAATAATTAAGTATATTATAATACCTATTAAGAAAGGCACTTAAAACGTTTCCTATTGGATTCGTTACCGGTAGCTAGATTGTTGTATTTGTGCTCGAAAAGTGACTAAATATAATTTTTCTATAAAGATAAGAATACTAAAGTTATGATTTCATTTCAGAGATGTATAATTTAATTTTGCCATAATCTTGCCAGTTGTGAATGTTGTTCTGAGTTAAAAATAATGATCCACTGTTACCCACTCTCCCCTAGACTACATTCTGTAATTCTCGGGAAATGCTATTATATATTAATTGTGATTAATACACCCATTATTTCATCAATGAAAACTTTAGATACCTAGATTTATTAAGTTCCTGTGAGAAAATATTTCTTATTGGATGTGTATATCATACACATAACATTTCACAAGTCATAAGTTTCAGGTCTGAAAATCTTGTGACTCGCCTTTGGGGTTGGGGGTCCCTCAAAAAAGTTCAATTAAATCAGTAAATTTTTTAAAAATCATTCATAGATTTTAACGCAAATGGCTATATATCAGAATCAGGTGCAAATGTGTTACAACTAATTATAAGCAACTCCAACAGTTTACATCTGTATAAGTACGTATAATCGGTGCGGCGACATCGTTTATTCTTGATTTAGTATGAGACTGTGCATCTACCATTATATTTGATCAAAAGGATTAGTACATATTTTACCTGTTGCTGTAACAGTTGAGCTGCAGAGTGGTTCAGATGAACAATTACTATCTGGCGGTAAGTGAAGATGAGGACTGGGTATTCCACTACAGCTTGGCAAAATGTTCGTTATATCTGTGAAAATAATAGAAACAATGTTTTTAAAATGTTGATTTCTGTCTCTTTTTAAGTATGTACATATAAGTATTACTTTTATGAAGTTAGATAACTTATTATGCAAGTATCTGTACAACAAGTTATTATTACTTGTTCAGATATAAGAAAACTTACAGCCACTTACAAAAACTGGGTATAAAGTTAAACTGAAAAATAGGACATATTTGTCTCTTTCAGTATACATAATTTAGAAAAGAGATGGTAAAATTCTTCATCCGAGTAATTAACCCGGGAGCTTAGTGGTTAGAACGCTAGGTCGTGGGTTCGATTCCCACTCCAGTGAGGAATTTTTTCCATTTCTTTATTATTAATTTTATAGTATACATATATATAAAATTTGTCTAAATAAGTGTTAATTATTTATATATTAGATATTACCAGTTAGAGGTGTTGTATCTGCAGGTACAGTTGACAAATGAAGTGACGGAATAGCTAATGCATTGAGACGTTGGTATCGATTGTGATCTTGTGCTGTAAAATGTTTATCACATATTCTCTTCCTTTGATAGAACTCATAATCTGCAGTTGTTTCCAGTTTTCCGCCAACAAGACGAACCCATTCTTTAAAGCAATCTGGAAACTTTTCAAAGTTGGGAAAGCGGTGCATTGTAGCATCTGAAAAGTGTGTTCGGCTATTTAATGAGTAACTACTCATGATGCAGATATTTATTTAGTATTAAAATTAAATATACTTATATAATATACGTGCGTTTACCAGTTTTGTTTTAGTTTCTCTGAACAATGACGCTTGTTGCTTTGTGTATGACAACATTATCTATGTCACTCCAAACAAAAAATTTTAGTTCCGAAATCAGACACGGGAGTTAACTCCAATACAGATTTCAGTACATAATGATATCTATCTATCTATACATATAATAAAATTGTAACAGATCGATGTTTGTGCACTCTAATCTAAGAAACGGCTGGACCGATTTCGAAGCAGTTTTGAGGAATAAATTGTGACAGGTCCCACTTAACATATAGGCTACTTTTTATCCCGAGATTTTTTTTTATCCTAGAAATTTCGACATTTTGTTATTTCTGCAGTCCACACGGACGGAGTCGCGGGCGTCCACCAGTAGTGAAATAAATTTACTTTCCCTGTATATATGTATATGTTTGAACTGATCTGTTAGCTATGTTTGGGTGTACACATATACATGTAGGTACATAAATTTAAAGCAATAAAAAGTACTTACTGTCGAAAGAAATGCGCAGCGCTGCGGCATCTTTTGTGGTAGGTAGGTACCTTAACAGCACAACTATTAAATAAGCACAGAATTATCACAACACTAAATACATCTCTTTCGCAATGTTCCTATTATGATTAACTAGCAGCCCGCGGTTCCGGCTTCGCTCGGATATTCGACTTTTACAGCTGTAGTTACCTATTCAAGGTTTCTTTGTACAAAATTATTATTATTTAAAATGAATCACATAAATTAAATTTTAAAAATCAACATAAATTAAATTTTAAAAATCAATTGTAAACTTGAAACGAAGCGCCGCGCCGCACTGAAAATTTTATAATTCGACACAACCATCAACGTTGTCTGCCCTCACGTGTCTGCCCGTTCGGGTCGCGCACCTCAACATGAGCCCACCCCCACCACCGCCGTCGCCGCCGCCGCGCGCCGCCACTCGCCGCCACTGTCGTGCTATGCGGACCGACCGACTGACACAATGACGGAACGCAGCCGCCGCCGCCGCCATCTCTGCCCTCGGCATTGTAAATGCATCTTGTGTATTAATATTAACATAAAAGTGTTATGATATGTATATATTCGGAATCCTCATTTCATCAGCTTTAATTTGATATGCATTTTGTTTTATGTTTATTGGTCTATGTCGGTAGGAACATCGAGTAATTGAAAAATAAGATATTTCGTAAATTAAACTTGAACACCACTAAAATCGTTATTGTGGCTAAACCTTAAAGGATAGACATATGCTATCGCAGACTTTTTTATAGAACTTTTTGAGAAGAATAATTCCCCCATACATTGTTATTCTGTATTTTGAGTTATTTCAGCAGCGCACGCAATGCAAGCCTCCAAAAAGCTCGTTTTTCTTCCGTCCGTCTGATAACTGTTACGATTACTCTAATAATTTCTTAAGTAGGTACACCTAAATTATACACCTATAGAATCCCTGGAATGTCTTCTTTCCATTATTGAAAACCGCATAGCTATTGATATAGTAGTTTTTGAGATCCTAGGTAACAAACACATTTTGGGCGCCCTTCGCAACTTCATTTTATACTATGTATAGAAGATAGATAGCGTCCTTGTCGCAAATTACTTAACTTAAACTAAGAAAAGTAAGAAATTAAACTAATAGCGTCCATATCGCAAACTATGGAAATTGTCACAACCCAGTTGTGTTGTATGGAAGATACATAGATACAACGTTGAATATGCGAAAACAAACCACAAAACAAATACTATAGCGGAAAGCAAAGCAATAGCACCGCTTTTCACAAATTGTATTTGCAAAAAGTTTTCCCACCATTAACGACTTTCAAACGAAAAAAAAAAGTTAGGGATGGCGATCTGAAATCGAAGAATCGATTACTCGGACCGAATAAATAGAATGTTGTACAGTGAATCGATATTTCACCCTTAAAAGCGATTGATTTATAACTAATTATAGTAGGCTGATCTACTGATTTCTGCAAGACAGAAACAGAGCAATAGCATTACGATGGTGAAAATTGATGTGATGTAGTACAATTTACCGATCCTGTGTACCTAAACAAAATAGAATCGGAACGTACCACGACTGATTTGTGTGTAGAATACAGTCAATGTCAATTTAAAATTAATCGGTATTTTAGATACGAAATTGAATCGGACATTTCCTTGCTTTTGAAAGTTATGCAGACGGGCACTCGCAGCCATTACTTGGTGTTATTTTAAGAAGTACCTACTTGTAACAAATACATTTAGAAAATGAATGTATTCTTTTATAAGTTGATCTGATACCTCGACATGGTAATTAAAATCGAAAGAAATAATTATTTTTTGCCATACAAAATAAATGCCGCGTGGTACCGGCAGAGTAGAGTTTGTACCACCCCTGCCTGCCCGTGGGTATCGTACGAGGCGATTAAGGGTTTCCGGGAAGTGGGCAGCAGCGCCTCCCGTACCTACTGACAACATAGTCCGAAAATCACACTGCGGTCACCAACCCGCCTGCCCAGCGTGGTGACTATGGGCAAAAACCCCCTGTGGCTACTGCCTTGTGGCGTGCCCTGGCGGAGGCCTTCGTCCAGCAGTGGACTGCAATGAGCTGAAGAAGAAGAATACAAAATAAACATGCTTTACAATAAATATGAATGTGAAGCATGACGAAAACTGATCACTAACTCAGCATATTATTATGTATGTTACAGCAAAATATAATGACCAATATAACGCTGGTCTTCCGTGGCGCTAGTAAATATTTGTTATTATCGAAATCTTTACTAAAAAAATCCCTGATTTTACTGATAGAGATTACAGAGATTGTTTATTATGGTATCTCACGTTTTTCTTAACATGGATTTATATTATAATACATTGTAAATACAAACTTTAAAAAAAAAGGTTTTTAGACCTCTTTTTGTGAATCCATTTATCAGGTTACGATTATAATCGATTTAAAAATCGCTCTTTGTCGGAAAGAATCGTCATCCCTACAAAAAAATATTTGCTTTATAAAGTTGCCATTATTAGCGAATTTTATTCTACTGACTCTTTTTATTTCTACTTGAATTAGAAATGAGAGATGAATATAAAAAAGAATTATCTATAAATAATTTTAGAAAAGTTACGAAAACTTAATTTTCATTATAATGATATACAGATAAACTATAAGTAGTAATATCGGAATGGTTTAGCCCTTTCTACTAAAATAAAAATATGACGATATTAGGGTAATGTAAAAAAATAATATGGCGTTTTTATAGTTGCCAGTATTAGGCGATTTCATTATACTATTTCTACTTGAATAAGAAATACAAAATGAATGTTTAAAAAAAATGCATTAGAAAAATATAATGATTGTAGATTTTAAGGTCAGAAAAGTTACGAGAACTTTATTGTTATTGAAACCATATACAGATAAACTATAAGTAGCAATTTTAGAATGGTTTACAAGTTCCTACCAAAATAAAAAATGGCGATATTAGGGTAACGATGGAGCAGAAATTGCGTTTCACTGTATATGTCCGATGGATGATGCGCTAGTTACTATGTGTATGATGACATTTTCTGTTTCACAGCATACAAAAAATGTTAGTTTTAAAATCAGGCACAGGAACCGTTCTATGATATGGACAATATGCGATTGTGATGCTATCTATTGAGTGTATGTAGAAATGAACAACGTAATTTTAGTTCCGCGCCATAGTTAAGATGGTGATACATTGAAAAAAATTGGACAGCTCTAAATAACTGTCCCCCCCCTGGTTTAAATAATCTAAGAAGTAGGTAGTCTGTGATAGTCATACACAAGCGGAGTAATTGTGTTCTGTGGTCATACATAATAATCAATTAATCTACCATGAAACGTTTTTTAATTTCAATTGTACTAATATTATGTATAAGTTGTGATTCAACTCTATTTGAAAGTGATTCTTGTTATTCTTTTGGAAGCGGCAATGTTTTCCCCGGAGGAGCGAGGAAAGTCGAACATAATTTACAGTTTACAAAAGCTATGAGTACGAAAAATAATACTGCCACATTGTGCCATATTTTTTAAATATCATTTATCTAATATATAGTTTTTATCTTATAGTCTCAAAACCGGCTCCAGAATGGGAAGCAACAGCAGTAATAAATGGAGAATTCAAACAGATGACCCTTTCTAGTTTTCGTGGAAAATACGTTGTATTTTTCTTCTATCCACTGGATTTGTTAGTATTCATTATATAATTTAGCCTTTATGTATAACAAAAATACCTAACGAAATAGGTAATACAAAATAACGAAATACCTAAGTTATTTATTAACACAAAAAACAATGTTGTATGTATATCGATCATGTGTCATCTGTTTTTATTTACTTATAAAATGATTCCCTTTAATTTCAGTACATTTGTCTGCCCAACGGAGATATTAGCCTTTTCAGAAAGAGTTGAGGAGTTTAAAAAAATAAACACAGAAGTAATAGCCTGTTCTGTGGACTCTCACTTTACACATCTGGCATGGATTAATACACCTCGAAAAGAGGGAGGCTTAGGAAAAATTAACATTCCTCTGATAAGTGATCTTACTCATACCATTGCCAAAGATTACGGAGTTTACTTGGAGGACTTAGGTCACACTTTGAGAGGGTTATTTATAATTGATGAAAAAGGAATTCTAAGGCAAATAACAATGAATGATCTACCCGTTGGCCGCTCAGTAGATGAAACTTTAAGATTAGTTCAGGCTTTCCAGTACACTGATAAACATGGAGAGGTATGCCCTGCTGGATGGAAGCCTGGCCAAGATACTGTAAGATCATTATTTTGTATTAATCTATATTTTTCAACAAGTCCATTTAAGTAATATTAACTTTAGTTCTGTATGATAAATATTACAAAATAGTACTTTCTTTTACAGATTATTCCTAATCCAGATGAAAAGAAAAAGTATTTTGAGAAGATTTCTAGAAATTGAAACTCTTCTAAAATAGGCAACCACCTAAGTAACAATTTGTATAATCACATTTTTATAACTAAGTAAGTAGGTAGGTACAGTAAGTACAAAGAGAATTTAATCAGACTTATCTTAAGACTGATCTAAGTAGGTAGACATAATGTACATAAATTTTTACTATGATGATATGTATTTACAATTAATAATGCTCAAGACAATCATGACAATTAAGGCACAGTTTTACAATATGTACATAGGAAGATAAGCGAGTCAAGCAGGCAATGCAATGTGATTTCATTGGCTCTGAAATAATAGAAGTACATAGGTAGTCCAGGTAGGTATTTATTTATCTAAGGTACAGTGGAATCTGTTTAGAATGACATCGAAGGCAATTGACAAACACGTCATAATAAGCAGAGGCCATATAAACTGACGTCGTGACTTCGTCATTAAAACTAAATAAAAATGGTCATAATAACCGAGATGTCACTGTGAACGAAGTCACTTTAACCAACTATTTACAAAGAATTTTATATGCAAACCAAAGTTCGTTGTGTAATTGCGTCATTATAAGTGGTAGGTCAATATAGGTGGAGTCACAATAAACAGATTTTACTGTATATTACCTGGACTTGCCTGTACCAGACAGCAATGTAGGTAAATAGTGTCTCCATACTATTCCACATACATAATATAAATCGGTGGGTAATTGATATTAAATATTTATTTATATATTTTTTAAGTATATTATATTTTTTTTAAATAGATGGAATTCTTTAAATCCCAATTAGCACCAAGAGCCCGAATCATGGGTATAGTTATCAATTCTAGGTGTAGGTAGGTTATATAGGATTCTCGCCGAGCCTAATAAACTGTATATGAAGGTAGGCACAGACAACTAGTGACTATTTTGTTTCATTGACAGAGTTATTAAAGTAAACACTGTAAAGTTCTAAATTAATTACTTAGGTATGTACTATGTATTAGTATCCTTAGGTAGGTAACTGAAATAGCAAAATATTGTGGTGATGGTATTTTTTAACTTCATAAATTGAAAAAATTTTATGCATAATGCCTAGTGAAAATTTTATTAAAGTTTATTATTTTTGCAGCATTTGTTTTGTTTTACACAGACTCATACAACACAACCGGATGGTGTGGTCTCTACAATAATAAGAGGAAGGTATACTAATACACTTAACACGTCTGGACAAATCTTCAAAATAGCTCGCATTTAACTAGGTCAATAGGGCACTTTATGTGACGGCTAAACACCCTTATTTCAGAATTTGTGATGCTAGGTACAAAATCTTAGATAATCGATCGAAAACGTGTCCAGACAGCTTGAAAACCCACTTTTCGCTGGTCTCTCAATCTCGGTAACGGAAGTGATTTAGACGACATTCTGCGCTTTTGACATTTTGCTCTCTTGATAATTTGCCATCGTTTGTCATTTGCGCTTTTGACCTTACGCGCCTAAACGGTGCAGCGTTAGCATCTACTTAGTCTGTGCACACTTCTGAATCTCACAGACATCTAGTAGCAGACTCATCATACTTGCGTGTATTGAGCTAGCATTTTTCTACTAGCTAGTAAATATTACACACCCAAGTGCAAAAGCTCAGGGCCGGACTAAGGGAACCCAATATCCGAGAGTACCCGTACACTGTATAGTTCCGATGGATAATGGCACATATATTTGACATACATTCGTAGCCACTGACCGCTGAGCACTAAATGACAGAACCGCGTTTGGTGCAAATCTGAACCCATAAAAATTCCTCAAATCGGCCTTCGGACTATACTTCTATAGGTTATATTTCTATTATCCTTGTATTCTTTATTGTACCTACATCAAAGAATATACTTACTCTCTAACCTACATACACACAAACATTTATCCTTATTATTTTCTTTTCCTGTAATAATTTCATTCATTTTTCATCTTAACAGTTTTACTTGTAATTATAATATATCACTGTGGTGAATATCAGACATATCTGAAACTGTGCTGAAACAAAAAAAACGCATATTAGTTTTTTTTGTTATTTATTTATTATACCAAATCACATCTTACATCTGATTACGAACAGGGTTAACAAATTCTACAAAGTAAAATAACTATCAATTGGCTGTAAATTTGTTTACATGTTTTTGCTGTATCTTTACTAATTTTACACCCATTCTTGAGGATTTTTCCGACGTTTCCATTCATATATCTCACTGATTCATCATAAATCATTTACTAAAGACAACGGCTGTATGGGCTTAGTTCCCCTTGCCTTTCCTTCGGAATAAACTAAACAAAAAAATTAATTTATGTATGTACATATGTACGATTCGGCGGGAAAAGCTGGAAGGGTGCAGGTGTAATTTTCTTGTGAAAATCAAAAATTATTTGTAAATGGCTTGCATGTATCCGTAAAGTGATGTTTTCTGGTAGATAAGTTATATTTTGATTACTTGTGATATGAATCTAGTGCGTGTGCATGGTTTTATACGCAGGTAAGCCGAGTAAAACTTTAGCCGGATTACGATCTCTTCATGGGCGCATGTAAGTTGTTTCTGCAATAATTTTTTATTTTGACTAACTTTACACTTGTTCTTGAGGATTTTCCCGACGTTTCCATTCATCATCATCATTATCATCCATCATAAATTCAGAAATCATTTACTAAAGACAATGGCTGTATGGGCTTAGTTCCCCTTGCCTTTCCTTCGGGATAAAAAAAAAAAAAAAAAAAAAATGTACATATGTATACCAGATACTATTTATTTTTAAGGGACTCAAAGAATATACTTACTCTCTTGAAGGGACTGGTCTGCTACTCTGCTGCTACTGTATAGAAGTTTGTGTACATACCTACCTATATTTAATAATAATTTTTACTGAACTTACATATTGCTGTGATCATGTTTATAAAAATAATACGTCGGCCAGTCACTACTATTTTATTTTCGAGATTATATGCACCGATTGGGAAAACTGTCGGTGTACCTCGTAAGTTAAACGTGGATGTAATTCCTTTTTATCTATCTACATCACCAAAAGTAGTATCATTTCCGTAGAAAGAGAATACCTTCTCTTTTTACGATCATTTCCTGTATTTGTACAGCTAAGCTATTTTCATTACTTAAATGTATGTTTATTTACATACATACATATAATCACGCCTTTATCCCTTACGGGGTAGGCAGAGCACCAAGGGCCAATAGAACCACATGGTGCCACTTCTGACCAATTTTGAGGGTATAGTTGAGATGTACAAGTTCGGTTAGTAGTGATAGGTGGTCAGCCTATCGCCTACAAAACACCAAGACCCTCTTGTCCCTCTACTGACTTGTACAGTATGCCCGGGAAGAGAAGCAGCTGTAGTATTATAGGTTTTTTTTCACTCCCAGAGCAGCTTAGAAGCAACCTATGTTTATTTATTAAATAAATTTGCCAAACTTTGCCATAAATTATTTTTATTAGAATAGAATAATTTTTCAAGATATAAAGTAGGTTCTGTAGATTTACAAGAATGTTTGAAGGAGCCAATGTGGAGTAAAATTATGAAACATGTATTTTTTATAGGTAAAGCAAATTTTAGTTATCATCTAAAGCCAGTTCTCTTAAGAAATTATTCACAACAAATTAATAATGATTTGGCACCAAATGCAGTCACTGCTGACTACAAATATGTAAAAGAAGCAATTTTAAATGGTAATATATTAATCATTGATGTAAGGGAACCCGACGAAATCAAAGAACATGGGAAAATCCCTAATAGTATCAATATTCCTTGTAAGTATAAGTTAGAGTATTAAAATTAAATGAAATCATTTTATTCTCACACCAAAGATCCATATTGGTTATTGGGTATTGTTATTGTATAAATTTTTGAGATTATTTTAATAAATTAATTATATTATACTGTTACCGTAAGTTGCACATGTTTAGTAGGAAATATATCATCAACATTAAGCACAATGCCTGATAAGGAGTTTGAAGAAATTTATCAATGTAAGAAACCTAGAGAGGATTCAGAAATAATTTTTTATTGTATGATTGGAAGACGATCTGGTATGGCACAGCAAAATGCCTTTGATCTGGGATATAAAAAGTAAGTGATTATTATATAATTTCAACTTGGAAGTAATTTGTATTATCATAATATACAATAGGTACTTACAGGACCTAGTCATGGATTATTAGTACCTAGTAGGTATAATGTAATATAGGAATAGTTTCAGAATGGCAATATTAGTTAAATTTTAATTGCTTTTTGTATTTGTATCCACATAATATTGTTTTTTTCTTATCTAGTGGATGCCCGGACTGTATTATTCTGATATGTAAGGTAGGTATATTTTTGTGAAGTTTTATCAAAATCCATTCAGTAGTTTTTGTGAACAACAAACATATGTACTTACGTACATCCTCACAAACTTCCGCATTTATAATATTAGTAGGATTTTAAATTATTTTTATAGAAATAATATAATTTCTTTCAGTGTTAAAAATTATCTTGGAAGTTGGACAGACTGGGCCACCAAAGAACAAAAATAGAATTAGTTTTGAAATCCACATATTTCAACCGCTTGCCTTGACTGATTGCAACCGCTTGACAATTTGCGAATTTGCACCTAAAGGTTTTTAAAAATAAATATTGCTTATTTAGAAAATAAATATGTATTGTATTTTATGTATCACACATGACAATTTACAAGGTTTGAGGTTCAATAAAAATATTTGAAAATATATTAAATTACCTATTTTAAGTAAGTAATAATAATTAAGGCACAATTTCAATTTTGTTTGCTTGACCATTCATTCCAACTGCCGAGGTAGGTTTTGGAACTGGAAAAAAAAACTATTTCATACAACATCAATTAAATTTTACGAAATGATATGGCATCTCTCTACCGCTTACATGATTCACCACTATAAATACTACCACAGGTATAATATAGGTAGGTACTAGTATACTATACAGGGTATAAATGACAGGTAAATACAGGTGCTGACTTCAGTCAGACCATGACTGAAGCGAAACCTTTGAAAATGGTAGAACTTGTTCAGAATTTAGTATTTGCCTGGCTGTCACTCACACCCTGTATAATTAAAACTGACACATATAATTATTAAGTAATTTGCTTACTTTGAATAACCCAGCTTTAGGGCTTGGTTAAGAGCTTCTGATGACCTCCGACCTGATTGGCAATAGAATATTAGCTCATCAGCTTCTGTAGGTTTAGATCTGTTGTATTGGCGTTGGAATTCATCTTCAGACATTGTTTTTAGTACATCTTGAACTGTGTTTACTGGATAAGATTTTTATATATTAGTCTTGCATTTTATATATTAACTTAAGCAAAGGCAAAATCCAAATATGACAATATGTACATTACTTACAGGGTATATTTATGCTTGATGGTATTTTCCCTGTAGACTTGATTTCATCTGGATTACGGACATCAATTATAACCTTTTGAGGCTTGTCTATCACCTTTAATACATCTTCGTAGCTGACTACTCTTCTGGGGTCTACCATTATGCTTTTATTCTTGTTATTATTTGATGTGTTACCTCAAAAATTAATATATTCATAATTATCTGGTCTGTCAGTACCTAAATACATAGGTATCATTTAAATAGAATAAACTTGAACTATCCTACCTAATACTGTTTTATTTTTGTTTGAATATGCTGTAGAAACTCTTCTTGACAAGTATGATGGGTAGGAATTGATTATAATACAACAACGTTTAAAAAATAACATTTTATATAATATTCCGTGTTCTAATAACTTCATGTAGGAACCGTATAACTTTTATGTAGTTTTCATGTAATACCTACATAGTTATGCTGAAAAAAACTTACATTATGCAGCATTATTTAAGAAATAAGTAGGTACCTACTATTTATTTATTACCAATATTTCTCTACTATTTCTACCTTCTAGCTATTTGTTATTAGCTCCCAAATTAAAACATTACACATATACATACATATAATCACGCCTTTATCCCTTACGGGGTAGGCAGAGTACCGAGGGCCGATAGAACCACATGGTGCCATTTCTGACCAATTTTGAGGGTATAGTTGAGATGTACAAGTTCGGTTAGTAGTGACAGATGGTCAGCCCATCGCCTACAAAACAAGACCCTCTTGTCCCTCTACTGACTACTTGTACAGTATGCCCGGGAAGAGAAGCAGCTGTAGTATTATAAGATAAGTTTTTTTTTTCACTCCCAGAGCAGCATAGAAGACAAAAAACTTTAATACAGTAGAAAAGATACATATTAAAGATAATAATTTTATTCAAAGAATATAGGTACTTACCTACTCTTATAACTTATAACCTGTGCTTGTAACCACGGGTAGTATCGAGTAAGTATATTCTTTGCTGAGAACAAAAATCTATGGTCCTTACAAACACAGACCACAGTTTAGTCGGAATACGATCTCTTCATGGGCTCATGTAAGTTGTTTCTGCAATTATTTTAGATTTTTACTAATTTTAAACTCGTTCTTGAGGATTTTCCCGACGTTTTCATTCATCATCATTATCATTCATCATAAATTCAGAATTAATTTTACTAGATAATTATTAGGCTGTATGGGCTTAGTTCCCTTGCCTTTCCTTCGGGATAAATAAAAAAAAAAACACCACAGACTACTTAGTATACTGTACTGACGACAATCTTCCATACAAATGTCGCCGCCATTGCATAGTGACCGGTAAATGTTGTTTTTTCTTTCGCCCGTTACGGGCAGGCAAAGATCATAGACCATACAGCCTGTTCTTCAGTGTATATACTTCTTATATTATATAAATTCATAAAGGCCTAAGCCTAGTCTGTTGTAAAGTTGTAAAAGTAAATCATAAAAGTCCAATCCGGGTAAAAGTCCAATTCAAGTAAAAGTTCAATCCGAGTCATATTGAGGTCAAATCCATTACTATAAGTCTCCAATGCTGTTCACAATATAATTGTATAGATGTAGGTAACAGCTTTCATTACTTAGCAATTCTTGAAGAGAGCGCGGGACATATTCAGGTTTACTATAAATTTCTATGAGCCGATCCATTAGTAATAGGCGGTGTATACTAAAGGACGAACAAGCAAAGATGTGTTCGAGGGTTTCGTTTTCCAAAGAACAAAATCTACATAACGGCGAGTCGCTTAGATTCATTCTGTACAGGTGTGATGCAAATCTACCATGTCCTAGTCTTAAACGATTGATTATTGTATAAAAGTTTCTGTTTCTGAACTTTCCTCTGGAAAACCAGGGAGATCTATTTACTGATGTTCCTTCAATAGAGGCGTACCATAAACCCTTCTGTGCCGTTATTTTAATTTGATCCCAGTAGGTTTTCCAATCGTCAGCTTGTTTCTTTTTCAAAACTGGTATTACATCTGTATAGGGTATGGCAATACTACCGCAACAGCTGTCTACCTGAACCGTTAAGTTTTTATTATGAATGGTTATTGCCCTTGCCAAAAAGTCTGCATTTTCATTTCCTATGACACCTATATGTGCCGGAATCCAAGTTAATATTACTTCTATATTGGCCGATTGTAATTTAGCATAGAGAGATCTTATGTTATAAATAACATAGTTGGTTTTGGTGTCCAATTTATAGTTGTTCAACGCCATGAGAACACTCATGCTATCACTGGCTATTATCCATTTATTGTTTTGCGAGCTATTGATTTGTATATGTTGAAGTCCAGCTAAAATAGCTAAAGCTTCTGCGGTAAATATGCTAGCATTATTATCTATTAGTTGTCCTTGGCCTCTTTTAAGTTCCGAATCGTAAAAAGCAAAAGACACATTGTTGCTCTTTGAACCATCTGTGTATAAGAATCTGTATCCAACCCAATCAGAAAACTTCCTATAAACATCTTCTTTAGTGGATAGCCCATTATCAATTTCAATGGAAATATCAGTGAAATTAGTATTATAGTTATCCTGATAACAAACAAATTTATTGCTTCTATATATATATAATTCTTTTAAAAGTTTAAGGAATTCAGAAAAATCTTGTAACAAATATAATGAAGAAGGAGATAAGTAACAAAATGAATTGAAGTGACACAGTTTGTTCAATAGAGGATTATTGGAGACTGAATACAATTTTAAAATAAATCTGGATTTAAGGTATTTAAAACGAACATGCAGAGGTGGAATATGACATTCTAATTGTAATGATACTATGGGAGAAGATCTGAAGGCTCCTGTAATTAAACGTAAGTTTTTGTTTTGTATTAGCTCTAACTTTTCTAACAACTTTTTATTTGAACTAAAACAAGGAAAAGCATACTCAAAATGACTTCTTACTAGTGATTTGTACAACATACTTAAAATTTTAGGATCTGCACCCCAATAAGTAGATGCTAAAGTTTTTAAGACATTAAATGCCTTAAGAGCCCCAGCAGAAATCTTGTTGACATACTTGATCCATGATAGATTTTTTGTAAAGAAGACTCCCAAAAATGTTGCTTCAGATACTTGTTCAAGCGGAATGTTATCAAAGAATATATTTATAATAATAAATAATAAATAAAATCTTTTTATTTCAGGCTTGTGCCCATAGTGTTAGTATTACAAAAACTTAAATTTTATGTTAGTATATAGTACAAAAAAGAAAAACAACATCAACTAAATACACAGATATAATTCAAGAAGAGCCGACAATCTGAGCAATGGGCGGTCGTGCATGTCATAAGACTGATATCCCAAAAGGTGTGGGCATATGCAGAGATGTCCAATGTTTCATCAGTGCGCAGTCTACTCTGTCTGAAAATACCTTCAGGATGCTATTGGGACTGGCGCGCAATCGACGGACCGTAGCTGCCGTACGGCGGCGCATTATGCAGTAGAAATCATCGACTTGCGCCGCCGCGAACATGCCCGATGCGCTACAATAGCGCGGCAGCCCCAACATCACCCTGAAGGCATTGTTATATTGTACTCGTAGGGCGCCATAGGCTTTCTGCGTATAGTCAGCCCACAGACTGCAAGCGTAAAACGTCTGGCAATACGCCTTAAATAAAGTAATCTTGACAGGCGCTGTACACCGAGCAAACCTGCGGGCCAACATATTACATCTAACCGCCAGCGCCCTCCGCTCCCGGTCCATATCCAAATTATCTTTCAGCTGATCAGTTACCACGTGACCTAGATACTTAAAACTCGATACTCTTACTAAGGGAGTTTTATTCAACAGGACAGGTGGTACAAATGTTGGAACTTTAGACCCAGCCTTAAAGACCATTAACTCGCTTTTCCTTGCATTGTATCTAAGTCCGTTAACCTCAGCAAAAGCCTCACACATATAGAGCAGCCTCCTCAGTGCACCTATTGATGGACTGAGCAAGACCATGTCATCCGCATAACTTAGGTTGTTTATGATGGTACCATCAATCGAGCAACCTATTTCTGTCTTGCTCAGTCCCTCAACTAGCTCGTTAATATACAGGTTGAAAAGCTTAGGTGAGGTCAAACCACCCTGTCTCACACCGCACTCCAACCTGTACACATCGGAGTAGGTACCTGCCCACCTTACATGATTGGTTTGATTCTCATACCAGTATCTAAAGAGAGCCACCAGGTCCCCGGGTACATTAGCATTATGTAACTTTTCCCAGAGTTTATCATAACAGACCAGATCGAATGCCTTGGATAAGTCAAGGAAGCATGCATAAACAGGTGTCTTCCTAACGGCGTAGTACTGCACGGTTTCCTTAAGACACATGATTGCGCTTTCAGTAGATAGCCCCGCTCTAAAGCCAAATTGCGCATCGTGCAATGAGATATACTTATCCAGGTGTACTTCGAGTAAACCGTCCAGCACCTTTGAAATCACCGTTGCAAGAGAAATAGGTCTATAGTTACTTTTGTCCGAGGCATTCCCCGTCCTGTTTTAATAACAGGAACAACAGTTGTTCCAATCATTGCATCAGGAAGATAAGAGTGCCTTACGCAAATATTGAATAGCATACTCAAGACTCGGGCCAGGTGAGTGCCTGCATGTTGCAGATGTTCTATACTTAAGCTGTCGTGCCCCGGCGACTTTCCCCTCTTCATGTTTTTAATTACTGCGTGCACCTCTTTCGCTGAGAACATTATAAGAGGGTCCATTTCCAGCTCACGACAGATTCCGACATGCCCACTTTGTGCCCTAGGCCTTATCACAGGCTCAACCTTAAAATAGTTCCTAAATACGTTGGCAATCTCCTCCTCCCCTGACACACCATCGATACTCTCAGGGAGTCCAGACTTCGTCTCCATTTTCTTAGTTTGCTTCCAAAATGAACCAAACTTGTTATTCATATGCAATGTGGATAATATATCCATTCTTATTTTGTCCTGATTATTTTGGCACCATTTCAATTTAGATTTAAATATTTTTTTGACTCCCTCATTTTGTTGTATATCCACCCATCCAACGGTTTCCCAGAGGACACCCATGTATGAAAATGAAGTCTAGCCTCCATGTGAGCATCCTTTACATGTTTGTTCCAGCCCGTCACATATCGTTTCCGACTTCTACCGGCATGAGACACACAGGTCGATACAGCCGCCTCACTCAATATAGTCACTACACTACAATATAGATCATTTATCATCACTTTATGATCTTCACTAAGACATAGGTTATTACAGCAGTCGCGCATTTGCTCAGGAAAGATTATATCCTTAAGTTTGCTATTGCACAATTCTGTATATCGTAAGACCTGATCCGCCCCCCTTTGCTTCCAAGCAATTTTGTTGTGTACATTTTGGGTGCAAATGGGCCCTTGCACTAGCCTACATTCAGTTAAATTTAGGTTACATTCCATTACAATAGGGAAATGATCCGACCAGTAAACGTCGGATCGAATTTCTATGTTGCCGACGGTCCGCCAGGCTGACTCCGTTACCACTATGTGGTCAAGCCAACGCCTACTGCCGTTAATATCGCTTACAATCGATCAAATTTATGTTTGTATGAATATTATTACCGAAGATTACTAATTTAGTCTTATTTACATTTACCTGTAGATCTAGGGCAGTTAGATATTTACTGAGCTCTTTTAATGCAGAATTAAGTGTGTTGTTAAGAACTGTAATGTTAGAATTAGAATAATATATTGCAAGATCATCAGCATATTGTAAATTTTTAACATGTGGGCCTAATATTAAATTGAGTCTGTGTAAATACAATAAAAATATAAGAGGACTAAGAATTCCTCCTTGGCAAACTCCCTTGAAAGATTGCCTTGGGCCAATTAAACTGTTATTGATTTTAACAAATACCTCTCTGCCATGTAGAAAATTAAAGATCCAATCTATTATTTTTCCAGGAAAGCCAAATGATTGCAGTTCAGTATTAAGTATTGCATGATTGACATTATTGAAAGCACCAACAATATCAAAGAAAACACATACCAAAGGTTGACCTAAAGACATGGCATTTGCTATGTCAAGCTGCAAATGACAAATACTTTCACGTGCTGAGTAGCCCTTTCTGAACCCAAACTGATTTGAAGGTAATAAACTATATTTTTCAACATAGAATTCAATTCTTTGTTTTAGGAGTTGCTCAAAAATTTTACCAATACAAGAAGTAAGAGCTATGGGCCTATATGAGTCTGGATCATTTCGATCTTTAGTAGGTTTCAATATAGGAATTAAGCAATCAGTTTTCCAATCAGAAGGGATCAAATCAGAGAGCCAAAGTAAATTAAAAATATCTAATAATATTAATAGAGATGTTGGGTGTAACTTTTTAAGCATTAAATAAGGAATACCATCTAAACCAACTGCAGTGTTACGACGAGATGAAATAGCAGATTTCAGTTCTTTTATATTGAAGGGATCTATTAGAAAAACTATTTGTAGAAGTATTTGTGTCAGCACTTTCAGTAGATATATTGGCAACAAAGTCGGGGGTATGTTTCTGTAAGAATTTTGGAACCCAACTGGTGTTGGAGTGATATTTACTAACATAAGTCTTATTAAATTTTCTCATGTAATTCCAGATGGAAGACAAAGGAGTACTACGATTAAAAGATTTACAGAGTTCAGTCCAACTATTAAGTCTCTCAGATTTTAGGGTAAGTTTTTTCAGAGCTTGAAGTTTCTTAAAATTTAAATAATTTGCTTCAGTAGGGTTATATTTATATAAAACAAATGCTTGTTTCGATTTTAGGACTGCATTACTACATTTCTCATTCCACCAAGGGAGGGGATTGTACTTCTTACGATGAACAGAATTTGATAGAGAAATTGTGTGTGTTTTGAAACTAGGAAGACATTTTTCAATAGCTGTATTGAGAATAGAAAAAAATGTTGATAGGATTTAATAGGATCTAAAGGATCAATTTCGAAATTAATAAGAAGTTCCTGAACACATCTCTCATAGTTTGACCAATTGACAAGTTTGTAATTAGGATATTTTTTTAAGTTACTAGTAGTACAAGGAACATTAATAGAATTGTCAATAAAGGAGAGTTTTGTTATTACAGGTAGATGATAACTACCGAGAGGATCATCATACACCTGCCAATCAGAACGAAGAGCAAGGGATGGTGAAACTATTGTTAAGTCTAGTGGATTAGGTTGCCAACTGTGAGACCCCACTGTTGTTACTTGACCAGTGTTAAGTAAAATAAGATTATTTTCGTCAATGACATCTAAAATATCTCTGCCTCTTGGATTAATTACACTGGAACCCCATGCAGTGTGATGTGCATTGAAGTCTCCAGCTAAGAAAAATGGTGAAGGAAAGCTTTTAACAAAATTATTAAATTTAGTTTTAGTGAAAACAGGACTACAGTTAGAAGGACAATAAAATGAGACAAAATGTATATTTTGCCCGTGATAGTGTACATTGACACATACATTCTGTAAAGAGTCATCAGAATATGTATTAATTCTACTATATTGTAAATTGTTATGTATAAGAATAGCCACTCCATTATGCATGTTACCAGAATCATTCCTTTCAATTGTGTAATGTTTAATTTTAAAGAAATGGCTTGGTCTAAGCCAAGTTTCAGAAATTAGAGCAATATGAATGTTATTTTGATATAAAAAATCTGTAAATTGAAGACAATTTGCCTTTATGCTATGGGAATTCCATTGGGCGATATTTAACTGGATCATTGTGATGGATTAGAAGATTTTTTATTACTGAATGTGTCAAGTATGATGTCTTTTATAGTAACCGAATTTATGGCATTAGATGTAGTTTTGCTCATAGTGACAATATGTATAATAGACTTAGTAAGAAGGTTGAAAAATTCATCACAATTTAGTAAATTTTTTATGATGTTATTTGGAGAAATATCAGATTTCTGATTAAGTTTAGGAAAGTCTTTCTCTTTAAAAAGATCTGAGTACGCAAACTGATGTGCTTTTACTTTATTTTCTGTTATTTTTTGTCTTTTTATTTGACAAAGTCCGGAAACGGCGATATGATTGCCTCCGCAATTAGCGCATTTAGCTTCATTTGGGTTAGTCGTGCATACTTTGAAATTATGATTTTCTGTACAGATTGAGCACTTTTCTGCGTTCTTACAAAACTTTGCGATATGGCCAAATCTTAAACATCTTAGACATTGCTTAACAGGAGGAACGTAAGGGCTCACCTCATGTCTCCAGTTGTCAAGGAAAATATGTTCAGGCAGCTGTGTGGCGGCAAAAGTGACTGCTACAACGCTCGTTGGCTGTAGGCTGAATCTCCCATCCTCCAAGCGGGACCTCCGCATGATGCGCCGCACCTGGATGACGTGGCGTCTGCTGGCAATTATGGAATAAATTTTTTATTACCTAAGTTTACAGGAACATTTTTTAAGATACCAGTTATTTCTGTGGCACTAGCTGGTATAGTGCACCGTAAGTTCAGTTCTTCAAAAAATTTTTCATTCTGTATGAACACGTTAGCGTTATTACAAACATCGAAGACCACGCCGACCTTATATTTATTTATTAATTTTAGGTGTTTCACACCATTGACTGAATGTTTTCGAATGGCCTGGGATATGGCCATCCGATCATGTTCCCCTATTGGGGTATTTTCTTTCGAACTAGATAAAAACACTATATATTCCGAAACACCGCTTTCGGGATACGTTCTCTTATAATTGGGTATTTTGTATGTATCGTAATTATCGTGTCTTATCCTATTACTAATAATACTTGTATTTTCCAAGTCGATCTCAGACTCTGAAGTGGAACCCAAAGTTCCCACTGAAATCCCATCTTCCTCCTTCTTTTTCCTTTTTTTAGCCTTCCCCTTAGACATATTTACAAGTATATAAAACGAATTTACAGAGATATATACAGTAAAAATATTTTTTACAAATTTATAAATTAAAAAGACCGCCCTTCTCTGCAAGTGTTCCCGCGCTTTTTCGTCGTGACCGGTAAAATGATAGATTACACGAACAGTTTTTTACTAAGCGTTTGTGTATTCAGGCAAAGGTATCAAGATTTATAAAGCCTATGATTTATTTCGCACGTACTATAGTACTATTATACATATTTATAAAGAAAAATATTTATGAAATAGAACTAAAATCATATTATTTATTAAGATTTAATTTTGATACCAATATAAAATTTTTATGCAATATACTGTACTCTATGCTTTTGGGCTTTGCTTCATTAAATTTCTTCTCAATTTTCACACTGCTGACATGTTGCACGGGCCCCGTGAAATTCCACCAGACAGATTTTTACCCTTACCTAGTAAAAGAGAAACATATTTGATATGAGGGTCGATTCTGACGGTCACACTCGAATATAAACCTAATCTTAGTCAGGTCTTACGCATACGCATCCGGTGTGCTCGAGCCTTTAAGTGTGCCTGCTGGAATCAACATTATCACTACATATTATAAAATAAAGTCGCTTAGGAACTAGGGAACGGATTTTGATGCGGTTTTTTTATAGATAGAGATTCACAAGGAAGGTTTATAATGTATAACTAAGGACCCGCCCCGACTTCGCACGGAAGTAATGCACTCTTATGCGGGCGAAGCCGTGGGCGACCGCTAGTTATGAATACATGCATAGATTTAATGATTGAATAACGGTGGAGCAAAACGTCCTGTCGTACACTACTATACCCACGAATACAGCATTTGTTCTTCATTTTGTAAATGAAATCAAAGCTGATATTACTGAAATAGAGGAGGGACAAGCTTGGAAATTAACGAAATAAACGACGAATTACCAGATGAATAAATCAAAAGACCGGAGAAAAGACCTGATTTCCATGGAAAAGTCCTAAGATTTTATACAGCTTAAAAAATTTCTCTCAAAAACGTATAATTATCGTTTTATACACTGTGGATCTAGTTCACGCGTTGCAACTTGCACATCGCACTCGAAACGGCGCGGCGGGCTGGGTGGGGTTGTTACCAAAAGATTAAATATATTTTATAAAATGATTAATAAAGAAAATGGAAAAAAATCTTCACCCGAGTGGGACAACGCTTAAAGCACCATAAACAACATAGAGTAAAAAGCTGTCAACATTCATCTTTCCCGTATCTTTCCGATCTCAATATGAAGAATACCACCCGTGATTACTACTCATGGTGCAAACTATGCAGATAAATTAAATCGAATTAAATATTTTTGTGTTTCGTTTTAGTTTATTGTTTCCATCAAGTAATATACTTACTCTCTAATAATAATTGTTTTATGTATGTAATTAAACAATATGAAATCTAAGTATGTGTTAGTATTAATTATTATTGTAGGTATATAGGATTTCTGAAATTTCATAATGACCCTATGAATTTTTCGATATTTCATTGCTCCTTTTACTACCTACTAATGGTATATAAAAAAATGTTTTTTTTAGACTAATCGCACCCCAAGTTAACGTTTGAAATAAAATTATAGACTTACAATTAATTTATATTGATCATGGTGTAGTGACTTGTTGACTGAACCTGTTCATCACTGCTGTAAATATGGGTTCCATGAGGCCTTCAGGTCGTTTTCTATCATTTACAAACAACATACAAAGAACACAGAAGCAACCTGGTAATTATAAAAAACTTTCACTTAAACCCTTGAATCTGACAACCTGGTCATTATCACAGACAGCAAAAGTAAAAACATCTTGTTAGTAGGGTAATAATCAAAACCTAGCACTAGCAGATGCCAGTGTTCTGGCAATTTGCGGCAAATTGAACTACAAAAAAATTTGGAACTTTATTATGATAAGATATTTTGCTAACAGTTGCTTAAAAATTGATCTTATCTTAAAGATTGAACTTCTCTTAGTTCACATGTATCACATGAATACTTCTCCAGCATATTTTACGTTAGACCTTTTGATAATGCATTTTACTGGTACTTATCAAAGTTTTGATTATTTTGTAAGCTGACTGTTACATATGTTTGTAGCCTATATCCTACAATATCATATGTTTGAATATTATTTCTTATTTACAGTGGCTAGTGGTTTTCCGCAAAGTTTGTCTGGCAGTGAGACAGATGTTTCAACATCCAATGAGAATTTATCAAGAGAAGAGCGTTATGTAGTGAGGCATACAGCCAGAGTGGAACCACAGGGTCAAGAGAATCATAGTAATGTACTACTCAGCAATAGTAATAACAGGAATTCATTAAAGGTTTGTACTACCAAATTTTCCTTTTAAAGTAATCTCACACTAAAAGTCTTAAACAAGAATGAGTTCATGCTTTTCTATAATTTCAATTTAGAATGGATCTTTTTGGCTGTGAACTTGCAGTTACCTTGCCCCCCCTACAGTGGAGGACTAAGCCTGTCAGAGGCCCAGGGTAGCAAATCTGAATGAGGCCCCCCAGCTTTAAAAATTTAGTTTTACAAGCTTTTTATTCAGTTCATATTTGTATGTACAAATAAGTGTTTATGTTTATTTTGTTATATAAATCTGGCTTAAAATCACTACAGATTATAATTTGTAGACAAAATTATACAAAGAATTACTTACTTTTTACAACTACTTGAAAATGCAACAACTCTGAACTCGTTCACTTTTGTACCCCAACAAAAATCAAAAACACTACATATTACACTTTTTAATGATATTATTTAAGGGATAATATATAATTAATAAATAATACAGCTGCTTCTCTTCCCGGGCATACTGTACACATTAGTAGAGGGACAAGAGGGTCTTGTCGTTTTGTAGGTGGGCTGACCATCTGTCACTACTAACCGAACTAGTACATCTCAACTATACTTTTAAAATTGGTCAGAAGTGGCACCATGTGGTTCTATAGGCCCTTGGTGCTTTGCCTACCCCGTAAGGGATAAAGGCGTGATTATATGTATGTATGTAATATAATAAAATATTTTTATTAATAAAAATAGAAGCGTGAGCGAAACAAGCATGAAATTTTTACGGTTTTTTGGTACATAAGTTGCCATTTACTTCCGGAAAATGCAGGCTCAATTAAGAATGTGTGACGTCTAGATTCTAGATGGTTGTAGTGGTTTTGATCTCAAAGAAATTATGCACATGTTTTTTTCACTCAGTCCGCCTACTTGTAGGTGTAATAATTTAAAAAATAAGAAATTTGTAGGTACTAAGCACATTTTTAAAGTCTTGTTTAGGATTTGATCAGGGGAACGCGGAGGCATTTCGGGGTCTCCCCAAGACTGGAGGCCCGGGGCGGGCCGCCCCTTTAGCCCCAATGTTAGTCCACAACTGCCCCCTTTATATTTATAAAGGGGCTTTATATTTATATTTATAAAACTTTATATATTCGTGGCATCTCTAGTATTCGGCTACTATTCGGTATTCGGCCGAATAATACTTACTATTCGGCTGAATACCGAAACCAAATCATGGACAAAAAGACATCATATTTCTCAAGATTTGTATTTATTACAATTAAACCAAATTACAATACTTTAATAAGTAAAATTAATCAGTGGGAAGCTGTGGTGGATAAAAACAAGCTTTTCACCATTTGATAGCTTGGTAGCAAACGATTACGCTTTTCGTCGTAAATGATACCAGCTTCAGAAAACAACCTCTCACTATACATACACGCTACTCCTGGGAGAAAAAAGATAAATTTCGAGAGGTTTGGGTGTTGTTTTTCGTTTGCCGATCACCACTTGTAAGGATCAGCTTTCCTATCTAGGCGAATTATTTTCAAATTAAAATCCATCTCATTTGCCAAAGTATTCTTCTCCACATTCTCCTCATCATTACTATTTCACATATTATCTGTAGCGACTTCCTCAAAGCAGTTCCAGAAACTGTCGTGTATTTAAAATGTCTTATAATTTTTATTCAAGTTTCTTTTCTTACGTAGTGGAGAAGAATCGTCATTAGTACTACCTACTAGATTCATTATAACAACTTAGTTTTAGAACTTCTAGAAGTTGGCCAATTTTCACTACAAATCTCATAATATTCCCATATGGGCGACTTTTTATTAACTGGTGTCATTTTTTGATGAGCAAACAATTGAAAAAGAACGAACTTTTATACGAAATCGGAATGTTATATTTCATTTATTATTTATATTGAACTGGCAAAGCGTGCCGTGATATTCTAAATCAAACATTCTAATGGCCGCACGTCCGCCCGCGCACGAGGGAGACAGGTCGTGACATGTCGTATTATTCTTTACGCGCTCGACAAGCATGTACTTTGTGCCGAATATTCGGCGCTTCGGTAGACAGCGTTGCAGAATATTCGGTATTCGGCCAAATCACTATTCGTGGCAACTCTAATAAATACTGAATGTACTGCATGATGCATTTCACATGAACTACACAACTTCAAGGATCAGTAAGATCAGATATACATGTATACTATAAATGTATCTAATCTATGTACATATAATGTTTCCTAATAGTTTTTATATAACCTACTGTTATATGTGTTTTGACCTATTATTATATTCTTATATGTGTAGGAGAGTGTTGGTGGAAGCAACCGTAACTCCCTGAAAGAGTCAGTAGGTGCCAGCAGTAACCGAAGCTCTCTGGATGTGTCGTCGTCCTCCTACAACACCCTCATCATCCACAACCAGGATGACTCCTGGCCGCCCCGACCCACTCCCATAAGGTAATCTATTTGTATAAAATGCTTTGTCCTGAATGACTGAAAATCCTCCAGTTAGAATAGATATTAAAGTTTATGTAGAGTAGTCTGGGCATTTACTAGTATAACATAATAATTAATTATGACATAGATAGGTTTAACTTTGTATTTCTCATTTATTTATTTTGTGTATTTGTATTGTATGTCCATACAATATAATAATATGATGTCGCAACAAACAAAGAACTCTTTGTGAGACAGATTCTATAAGCTTAAAAGGAAAGACCATTGTAATTATAACTCATGCAATAAAGGTTTTTTTTTTTACTAGTGAGCGGACGCTCAGGACTTTGTCCTCGTGATATAGCCTGATAATTATATATTGTGTTATTTTTACCCATAAGCTATAAAAAACTGCCAAGTTTAATTAAAGTCCATTTGGTAGTTTTTTTGCACAATTTTATATTTTCGCAAAATTGCACTTTCAAAATATCAGTAGGATTATTTTTGATATCCTGAATTGAACCAGGGAGCACGAACGAACGAGCAGTGAAGTGAAACACACAACTCCGCAATCTCCATATCACACACTGAAGAAGAATGAGCTTAAGAAACCCAGCGGGATTCCTCTGCCAAAGATCCATAAGGAACAAAGCATCACAACTACCGCCAACTACATAGATATTGGTGGACAGAGGATTTATACTAGCCCTCCTGACCATGGAGTTCAGGTATGTAATCAAGAATGTTAGCTGTATATCTACCTTTTAATGATTTATAAACATAGAAATTCAATGTATAATTGGCACATGAAAGTGGTTTCAATTCTTTTTGCTTTTACACACAGGAAATAACCGAAATCCCTGACGACTTCCTCAACCAATCGTCCGTTCTGAAGCACTTGGCGAAAGAGGTGGCGCAGTCGCCCCCGCCCCCCGCCTCGCCGCGCGCCTCGCCCCGCCCCTCGCCCCGCCCCTCGCCCCGCGCCGCCGATCACAAGCCCGCCAAAGGGAAGGGGAAACAGAAGCTTAGCAAGGAGAAGCTTAGCTTGTCGAGGTCCCAGCCGGATTTGACCAGGTTAGTCAAATTTCTGTGCTGATGCGCGCCTGGATTAGACTACATCAGCTGCTTTCGTGCATGTAGGAGTCGAACTTGGGCGATAAGCTAGCAAGTTGTCACTGATCTTTAACATCTGTACCCGCTATGATATATTTCAAAACCTTAGTCCGAAGTCGGGTTTATGAATTATTCTACGAAACGGTCTCTAGTCAAGCGTGTATGTGTATTAGAGGTGAGGCATAAATATTGGAATAGGTATGTGGATTAGGTATTTTTCAATACTAGTCGGTCGGTACCTAATACAACGTGTTAGATATTAGGTATCGCATACGGCATAAAATATCATTTCATTAAGAGAAATCAACCGTAAGGCTTAGACCAGCGGTCGTCACACTTTACCGACCAAGGGCCGCACATGACAATGTTAGTGCCAGCTCCGGGCCGCAGACTATGTAAAAACGCTTCATGATCGTTTGCACACTTAAGCATATCTAGGGTTGCCAGGTTGAAAAACCTAAAAGCCGGAAGGACCAGCCTGTTTGGCCGGACATTTGGGTAACAAAGCAGGATACCTTACATTATTTAGGATTTTGTCTTTTTACCCGACTGCGCGACGCATGTATGTATGTATGTTCCTTTGAAGCACTACACAGACCAAACGCCTATTTTTAATGCGGATTTTAATGCGGGTTTTTTTTGTTTGAAAGGTATATCAGTCGAGAGTGTTCTTAGCTATGTTTGGTGGAAATCGGTTCAGGTCTTCAAGGTCATCAGGTCGTTTGTTAGGTGTGATAGGAATGTTATACGCTCAGTTTGCTTGCAAGCATATGTGGGATCTGACATTTGAAACACTAATGTCTTCTGGAACCACTGAGCTGGTCTGCTGTTAGGGCTCGAAGTTAGGAGACGTAACCCTGGACTGCCTTTTAGTAAACCCATCGAGTTTGGGCTCGTTGAATTTGTCTTGACTGGTTCTGTTCATGTTTCTAATTGACGAGGATCTGATGCTGGAAATGGGATGGGCGGATGAAACCCTGGAATGCCGGAATGAAACGGATAAACCGATTTACATTTTTGCTGAAAATCTAGAATGACCAAAGTTTAATCTTTATTGTTTCTTAATCTCTGAAATTCTCCCAGAGCCAGTTAGTCATGAGGATTGTTAAACAGCTTCCTTTGGTAGAGATCGCAGATAGCGACCCCATCTAAACTTTTTACGCGGCGAAAAAAAAAGAAATTAAATGAAAGAATGAAATTAAGGAGCTCCTTCAAAAAGCATGAAATAAAAAATAAAAAACCCCCGACCCAAAAAAAGTACGCAATTATTATGACAAAAGGTTTAAAATGCTAAAGCAAAAAATAACTTTTAACACTACATAAGTACCAACTAAAGCATGGCAGACTATCTACTCGGGACTTTGTGCCACCTTTATGTCGGAGGCATAACCTAATTTTGAACTGCAAATGGTTATCTTGGCCTGTTGTTGACCGTACGTATGAAATTTTTGATTAAATTTTGTCACGTCGGGGGACCGCTCTAATTTATTAGCCTAACATTAGGCGCATTTCGCTATTATCACGATATTTTCTATTTCCACAACTATTCTTTCTACGTAGGTATTTATTAGGTAATGGATCATTCACCGAATACCGAAAACCGATATTAAATATTGACTGAATAAATATTCTATGTACATACATAATACGTAAAGGATCACTTAGTAGTAATGGAACGGTCATGCTGCATAAATATTAGAAACAGGTATTTGGATTAGGTATTTTGAAATATTAGTATTAGGTGGAACAGGTACGATTTTTACCTAATCCGACCCACCTCTAATGTATATGTAAGTAACTAATGCGTGACGAGTCTAAGAGTGACGTGTGTATAGCCGGCAGCGTGCCGGGGACACACTTTACATTAAATACGTAGTCGAGCGGCTGGTGTAGCGGCGGCTCGGCGGACGCGGACGAGGGCGCGGCGTCACGTTATATACAGGTTGTAACAAAAGGGGTATGTTAAGCGAAAAGCTGTGTAAATACCCCACTATAGAGAACCTATCTCCAAAATTTCAGACTCAAATTCACATTTTTATTTTTCCAGATGATGAGAGTATGAAGAATTCCGAAAAAACTCAGGAATGTCCATACAATTTTGAAAAATAAAAATATGATTTCGAGTCTCAAATTTTGGAAATTGGATCTCTATAGTGGGCTATTTACATAGCATTTCGCTTAACATACCCTTTCTGTTACACCCTGTATAATGTAAAGTGGTCGCGTGCCGCAGCGTGGGCGTACGCTCGGTGCCGGGCGGCTCGGAGTCGAGCGGCTGGTGTAGCGGCGGCGAGGCGGATGCGGACGAGGGCGCGGCGCTGGCGGCGGTGCTGGACGCGCTGGCGGCAGAGAACCAGCTGCTCAAGCGACGGCTGGCCGACGCCGCCGACCGCCTCAGCAAGACCAACAAGGTGAGTGGCATAACTCTATAGTATATCTATCTGTAATATATCGAGCGTTACCGACTAGCTAATCTCTAAACCTTTTCAGCTAGTGCTGACTGTCAAGATCAGTTTTGTAGTTCCTCAGCGAGATCAACTCGAGACTAGGATAGATCCTAAATTTTTAAAAGTTTACTAGCTTGTTTAGATTCTTGTTTATTGGAATTAAATTTTTAAGGAAACGTGTCTTAACGTCTGTGTGAGTCCGTACTATTGTCTATATTTCCCAAAGAAGTGAGCACAGCAGCAACTATTTTACAGCTACTATAAAACTGCCATAAAAGAGCGTTTGCCTATTGTCACCACGTTGGGCAGGCGGGTTAAGGTGGTGAGCGCAGTCTGATTTTCGGATATCGATGGGCAGACATGGGGGCTATTCTATTCTGTCAACATCACACGGCACACAAATCAAAGTTGATTCTCCTTTATATGAAAACTTAAATAATAGTATGGACAAACTGATGAATAACGATATGTATATCATAACAACGATAAAACTAGAAAACATCCATCTGCAAAAACCCTTTTTACAGATTTTCAACGTGTTCTGGCTTTTTTTCGTATTTCCTAAACCTGAATACGATTGCAGCTAGAAGAAGAAGTAGAAAAGGTCCGCACGGCACATGAAGAGTTAGTCGGGTCATGTGAACGAAGAGAGAGACTCGAGCGAGCGGCCCGAGCCAGACTGCATGCCGACTGCAGGCGACTGCACGAACACAGCGCCGCGCTCAAACACCAGGTCAGTTACAGGCTGCAGGAGACTGCACGAACACAGCGCCGCGCTCAAACACCAGGTCAGTTACAGACTGCAGGCGACTGCACGAACACAGCGCCTCGCTCAAACACCAGGTCAGTTACAGACTGCAGGCGACTGCACGAACACAGCGCCTCGCTCAAACACCAGGTCAGTTACAGACTGCGGGCGACTGCACGAACACAGCGTCGCGCTCAAACACCAGGTCAGTTACAGGCTGCAGGAGACTGCACGAACACAGCGCCGCGCTCAAACACCAGGTCAGTTACAGACTGCAGGCGACTGCACGAACACAGCGCTGCGCTCAAACACCAGGTCAGTTACATACTGCAGGCGACTGCACGAACACAAATTACGGTAAATAACCGATAATTACGGCGAAATGGACATATTTCATCACACCACAAATATCAGATTTTATTGTATCATTCCATGCCATAAGGTATTACTTTTATTTGTTACCTTAAAACTCGAGCGTAAAGGAAATAGTACCTACTTCGTATTGTGTTTCTTATATATGACAAGCAAACATTTAACGGGTCCGTTTTAGTTGGGAAAATTACTTGTCTGCTAGATACAGTGTTCACGGACCAGACTTTCTACTCGTGGTAAACACAGTTTCCGCATTGCAGGTGGAGCTGTTGTCGGCAGGCGCGCGGCCGGACGGCGAAGGCGCGGAAGCGTTGCGGAAGGAACTGCAAAATAGGGAGATGTTGATCGCACAACTTATTACACAGAGTGAGTACTCTACTTTTTTATATCGATTGGAAGCTGCTCATAAGAAAATATTTTTTATTCAGTTAAACACTAACTTACTGATATGTAAGGTATAACTAGCGACCGCCAACGACTTCGCCCGCGTGAGAGTGCATTACTCCCGTGCGAAGCCGGGGCGGGTCCCTTGTTATACATCATAAACCTTCCTCGTGAATCACTCTTATCTAATAAAAAAACCGCATCAAAATCCGTTCCCTAGTTTGAAAGATCTAAGCATACATAGGGACGGACAGACAGCGGCAAGCGACTTTGTTTATAATACTTATGTAGTGATATAATGTATAATGTTTATAACCAAATTCGCCATTGTAAATAATTCCTTGAGTAGGTAGTCAAATAGGATACTACTAGTTTTAAAAAGTCTGTAGCGGAGCCATCTATCCGATGCAGGAAAGAACCACAATCGAATGCAAAATCTTGGAACGCAATATCGAAGTTTCTCACAATGATTGGAATATATACATGGGCCAAAACAACGACTAGTGGCCCGGTGGGGCCGGATGTGCTTTCCTTTTCACCACCCCCACAAGTCTATATAGAATTCTTGGATCGCTCGTCGCATAGTCAACTGGTGTCTGCTGGGGTGTAAAGTCAATTTTTTTTATGGAAAAGCCTGGGTATTGTAAAAGTCATAGATGGCTTGGTGTTCCTACACTGTGACATTTTAAAGTTAATTAAAAAATAAAATAAATAGAATGCTCAGGAATGCTAAGCTGATGATAAATAGTATAACAATGTTTCTGTCTCAAAACCTTAATTTTTTTTACAATTAGCTAGGCAAACATTTGACCGCCATCGTGCCTGATGTTAATTTAATTAACGCTATATAAACTGGTAATAATTGTAGACAAGGAGCTCGCGTGTGCTAAAGAGAGACAAGAGATAGAGATGGCAGCTCAGCGGGCCACGCTACAGGAACAACGCACGCACATCGATATATTAGACACGGCGCTTACCAACGCGCAGTCTAATGTCGTCCGGTTAGAGGAGGAGGTAAGATGTTCAAATATCTAAATAGATGATCTTTGTGGCTGTGCAGATAGGGCTTGGCACCCGTCGCAGTATCTATATTCAGAGGCACGCGAGGGAAAGTAACTTCACAGCCTTAGAGATCCGCTTTGATTACTGTAAGTGTGTATCATCAGTATCACGGCTGATAACCGATAGTATCAGAGTGTACTGCAGTGGGTGTGGCCTAAATTACAGATTAAATCAAATCATTTTATTGCGTCTCCTTCTGACAGGACATGAGTCTAAGGAACTTACGGGCGTTCTCATAGGCGATGAGATAGCAACTTGTTAATGATCATTTATATTTTGGCCTACCTATGTTAAGCGTTTACCGTAACTGCCTGCCCGTGGGTATCGTAAGCGTTTACAGTAGGTAAGAGGCAGCGCGTTGAAAATCACTGTATCTCCAACTGCTTTACCCAGCGTGGTGACTGTGTGCAATAGGAACACCATTGATTGACCATGGGAACATAGTTGTGTGTATGTGTAACCTATATGTTATGTGCCCGCAGTGTCGCCACGCCAGCGGCTACGTGGAGCGAGTCCTAGGGCTGCAGAGGGCGCTCGGCTCCCTGCAGCAGGCCTCCGACCGCCGCGAGCACACCGAGAGGAAGCTGCGCGCTCAGCTCGAGGGCGAGCTGCAGGCGCTGAGGTCAGTGCGGGGCGGGTACGAGCAGGGCGGGGCGGGTGCGGGCTGCAGGAGGCCTCCGACCGCCGCGAGCACTCCGAGAGGATGCTGCGCGCGCAGCTCGAGGGCGAGCTGCAGGCGCTGAGGTCAGTGCGAGGCGGGTGCGGGCAGTGCGGGGCGGGTGCGGGCAGGGAGGGGCGGGTGCGGGCAGGGAGGGGCGGGTGCGGGCAGGGCGGGGCGGGTGCGGTCAGTGCGGGGCGGGTGCGGGCAGTGCGGGGCGGGTGCGGGCAGGGAGGGGCGGGTGCGGGCAGGGCGGGGCGGTTGCGGGCAGGGCGGTGCGGGCAGTGCGGGGCGGGTGCGGGCAAGGAGGGGCGGGTGCGTGCAGGGAGGGGCGGGTGCGGGCAGTGCGGGGCGGGTGCGGGCAGTGCGGGGCGGGTGCGGGCAGGGAGGGGCGGGTGCGGGCAGGGAGGGGCGGGTGCGGGCAGTGCGGGGCGGGTGCGGGCAGGGCGGGGCGGGTGCGGGCAGGGAGGGGCGGGTGCGGGCTGCAGGAGGCCTCCGACCGCCGCGAGAACTCCGAGAGGAAGCTGCGCGCGCAGATTTACCACTTCAGATGCACTTTGAAGTATTCTGTAATGATTAAAATAAATTTATCTTACAGGAGTCGTGAATGCAACTGTGGCAGTGCAAGTTCTTCAGTAAGCGGTGCGGGAGGGGGAGAGGCTGAACTGCGTCGCCAGCTGCGGGAAAGGGATGAAAGATTACTCGCGCTGGAGGGGGAATGTGCCAAGTGGGAGCAACGTTACTTGGAGGAGGCGGCTTTGAGGCAAGCCGCTGTGTCCGCTGCTAGTATTCCCAAGTAAGTTTTATAGTGGAAAATACTTATTTATTGTACACCATAATTTTTCAACAAAAAGTATCGGATAAAGAAAAATGTAGAAAGGCATCCTTATCTCAGAGATTCCTTCTAGCAAATGATAATGTGAATTCACTACAACGAGGCTATTATAGCACGTTCCAAAGCACGAAGAAAATCGTCCACGCACGCCTGTGGTTAATGCGTGTAACCTTCAAATCGGACCGCTTTTCTCATTAGTGCCCTTATCTATTGCCGCACGCATTGACCAATTAGCTGCGAGTATTTTCTCCATCTATGATTTTTACTCGTGGTCGGGACTGTAATATTGGACAAGACGGCACGAACATGCCATATACACATTGCTTAAAATAGAGTAACTGAATTTACATCTACCTAATGGATTAGGTACTCGTAAAATGTAAGAGAAGTCACTGAGCATTTTAGGAGATAAATCGCCATACTACATATAAAATACTGTATTTTGAGTCAATTTAATAATAAAGTCTCTGTTTAGAATTAATATAATAAGATTTGTAAAGATGTAAAGAATCTTCTATGCTGCTCTGGGAGTGAAAAAAAGTATAATACTACTATAATACAGCTGCTTCTCTTCCCGGGCATACTGTACAAGTCAGTAGAGGGACAAGAGGGTCTTGGTGTTTTGTAGGCGATGGGCTGACCACCTGTCACTACTAACCAAACTTGTACATCTAACATTACCCTCAAAATTGATCAGAAGTGGCACCATGTGGTTCTATCGGCCCTTGGTGCTCAGCCTACCCCGTAAGGGATAAAGGCGTGATTATATGTATGTATGTAAAGATTCGTTATTACTTATTATCTATGTATGTACCTATACTTTCTACTGTAATAAAACTTGACACGCAAAAGATGTGTTTTCAGGGACGCTAAAATCGCGGCCCTAGAGAAGACATCAGCGGAGTCCGAGCGACTGATGGCCGAGGCTCGCAACGAGAAGATACGACACATGGACGAACTACACTCCGCGCAGAAGAAACTCGCCGATCTCGAGAGCAGGTCAGATTCATGGAGCGAGAGAGACAGAGAGAGAGAGAGCTAAGATATGGTCCTTCGAGCCGGACATAACTATGTTTGAGTAAATTTTTCTAGATTCCAAATAAAAAAATGTGCTATCATAATTACGACCTGTTTGTTGATTTCGATGTCATAATGAGATCATTAGCTGTAAATATAATGTCATTAGAATAAAACTTATCGACGTAAAGAAAAACCGGTTCTATTAATACGTGATGCGTACAAGTTCGTTACAAAGTATGGTCCTTCGAGCCGGATATATTTTGATATTATATACAGTGTAATTTCCTTTTTTATTTTCTCGGTAACTTTTTCGCAGGGTAAAAGAATTAGAATCGAAGGTGGCAGAGAGGGACGCGATGATCAAAGTGCTGCAGAAACACACTAGTGTGGCGTATGACAGTGGTGCTTCTCTCCGGAACAATTCCAGTCGGGAGGAACTGGGTAAGAAATAAAATATTTATGTATTTAGGTAATTTCAAACGCATTCCACTTTTTATTTGTTAGCTGTTCCGTACGGTAAAAATATATTTTTAATACAGTTGCTCAAAAAGTGGCGTATTGCAGGGACGTATAGCGATCGGGATGTGGGCTATTACACACTCGAGCTTTTTCTTTACTTTTTACGAACTCGTGCGGTCTCTTTCCCAACTGTCAAAATAATGCCTATTAAAAAGAAAAAACCAACCACGAAGTTTTTACTATTCATAGAAGTTTTTATGATTAATGCAAATATTTCTAAAAAGAAGCTACTAATTTGTTTCAATATCAGATTTAATGATTTGATTCAATGAGTTAGGTCAGGTTTCATCTCATTAAATTTCATTTCATATCAATAAAAACAATCTACCAATGACTTGGCTGTATGGGCATAGTTCCCTTTGCCTACTATTCTTTTACGGTTGGCGCCATTTTGTTTTGTTTGTTTTTATTATTTTATTAAATGCTTCATTTTTTCGCAACTGTATTAAAAATAGTTGTTCAGTACACGTGAGGAACCGTAATTGCAACTTGTTCCGACTGTCAACCCTCACCTTCGCCTGCGCCTCGGCTCGGGTAGACATTTGTCGGAACTCTTTGCAATGACAGGCTTTCTGCACTCGTTATGAAATATACTATTGCCACATACTTTGACAGTCGGGTAAAAAAACGATTTACTTACTGAATTTACGAGGACCTTTAAAATAGATAAAATGTATAAAATGTTTGTGTACAATAAGGATCTGGTAAGATAGCGGGCGGGGTGCGACGGGACGCGACGCTATTGGCGGGACAGTACCTAGTGTTCACACATTACGCCCCGCCCCGCCCCGCCCCTCCCCGCAGGACGGCGGCGCGGCGGCTCTGTGTGGCGAAAATTCCTCGTTACCTGTCAAAAAAGTACCAGTTAGGTTATCCAGAACTAAGTGGTGAAACTGTCACTAAATGATAACTATATGGACGTGTAACATGCAACGTTTACCTGCAGTGGGTCTGTCATCATCGGGCGCTTCATTTTCGAGTGCAGAAGGAACCCGCTACCGCCCACTCCGCCGCACCTACTCTCCGCATCCCGAGCCGCATGCCTCAGGTAACTATTAATAAATTAAAAATATAATAAAAACTATTTGTTTCAAACACAGTCCATATTCGGTTAGTAGGTATGCAAAAAACTTAACCCTTAAATGGACAATGTTGTTTTTAAACAACATACTAAACATCACAGATAAAATTGACCTTCTTTTAATTTTTTGTTAATTTTGACAACTAGTTCTTATTTCTGAACGAATTTTGTACTTTTTTTAATGTTGGCACTATCCAATATTTTTATGCATTGAAAATTCATGTCTAGATTTTATTTACTCATTTTTCCTAGACAGTAATACATGTCTATTACACAAATATATTTTTTTAAAACGTGAAACAAAAATCAAAATTAGTAAAAATAGACGATTTATAATTTTAAGTATTTGCCCGGTACTGCGCCAATAACGTGTATATGAGTATGCGTCCAGTGTAATATACAAGATGTTTTTTCGTTAACTTCTTAACGAAGGGTACGTACTCTACATATACATCAAATTAAGTAAGTTTATGTCAATAAAAATGTTGGGAAACGATGTAAATTTTTTTGAAATTTTTTTTGTTATTACTTGATCGGACGAAATTTATAGTGTCCAGTGTTTATGCTAGTTTTTTTCATAGACAGATATTAATTGTTTCTCGTGAAAAAAGCTTGCTACACGCGTCAATGTGCATTTATGCAGAAAAACGCTGTCTTTTTACTCAACTTTGGACCCTAATATTTTGGAAACCAGACACTTCCAAGGTGTGCTTCCATGGAGAAAAATGATCGTGATGAGGAGATTCCGTAGTTTTCGGGAACGTTGACGACCAAAAATCATTCTGTATAATATTACTCCATATACATATTTTTTTTTTCTTTTACGCATTCATTGTCGCCGATTACGTATTTGCGTTTTTTTTTGTTTCTAGAGGTGCTACTGATGCGTTCTGGCTTCAGGCTGCAAACGTGTTACACGAATCTGCATGATCGCAATCTTAGGCAACTATTACAGTCGTAGTAAGAAACCACATCCGATTGAATATTATGTTGATACGACTTTATATGATTGGTGCAATCGGGAAAATACGCTGAAATTCCTGCGTCATTATGAGGCGAATAGGGCGTTTCCTTGCCCTACTTTGAAGGCTTATTTCGTTCTCATTCAGAGGGCGTCCAACGCTCCGCTTGCTGATGCGCCTTACTGACTTACTTCTCTGATTGTTAATAAATAAAAAAAAGTTTAAATGGGTATTGAGCTTAAGGGTAGGTACATATCTGACGGAAAATCCGTCGCGTATTTTCGGTCGCGTATCGTCGGAACATACAAATATATGACAAAACATTCAGCCTTTCACACTCAACCGATGATGCGTTAGTGCGTTTGCCTGTACCTGGAGATACACTCGACGCATCTTCCGTCAGATATGTGCCGGCCCTAAACCTGTGCTATTCTCCAGGTCTGGGCTTCGACAGCAGCTCGCTCCGGCTGGACTCGCAGCTGGCGGCGCTGGAGTCGCGGCTCGACCGCCCCGTGCCCGCCGTGAGTTACCTGCCGCCGCACTACCCGCACTACGAACACGAGCACCCCTGACACTACCCGCACTACTAACATGACCATCTCTAGGCACACACACTACACTATCCGCTCATAAAGCAGGTTTCTCGCGGCGCCTGATATCGCGAGTTAAACGGGACTTTAAATTGGAACTCTACGTGTGTATTTAAGCCTCGAGCACGCCGGATGTTTGTGAAATTCGTGAAGGCAACAGCTCAGGATGTCGCGTCCTATGTGCTAAATGTCAGTAACTTTAAAGCGTCGATCGAGCACACCGGATGCGTATGCGTAGACGTGCACGCACCACGAGTTGTAATGTATGGAACTGTATAAGACAGGACACACCGCTTGCCGTCTACGCTTATGCCTGAGCACACGCACCCGGTCTGCCCAAGCCTATACAGTTCCATACATTACAACTCGCGGTGCGTACACGTCTACGCATACGCATCCGGTATGCTCGATCGACGCTTTAAAGTTACTGACATTTAGCACATCGGACGCGACATCCTGAGCTGTTGCCTTCACGAATTTCACAAAGTCACGCGCCGTATGAACCCGGTGTGACATTGATACATACATACATAAATAACACAAACATATGTTCACAATTAAAAAGACCCTTAGGCATTCGTCCCTTAAGATCCATTGTAAGATTTGTACAACTGAATGCGATTTCTCTCGTTTGGAACTACATTATTCATACCACATTCGACATTGACTACTGACTGTCTGCGGAGTAAACTAGACTTTTTTAAACATACACTAAATAGGGTTAACATGACTCGGCTATAAAATAATCGCCAAATATAGATATTACTAAATATATCTAGATAAAACGGTTGACAGATAATGACACAACATTCACAAACATTCATACACATTAGTTTTATTCTACTTAATCAAGTAAATTAGAACCACACTAAACTTTTCGTGTGTTACAATGTGTTTACGTGATCTTTCTTTTTACCCGACTGATACTGTAATGTAACTAAAGTCATTCCTAATTCTGATGTTTTCGCTAACATTCCGCTGATGTACAAACAAGCCATATTCTAAGCACAGCTTCATTCCATGTTGTGTTTGGTTTTAGATTGTTTTCAAGTGAGTTTCTCTAAGCATAGCTTATCTAACAATTTACAGGGAATGTGTCAACGGCGTTATGGCTTTGTATACGTTTAATTATTGTATAAAATATGGTCTAGTATTTGAACGAAGCACTAGGCGAGAATATGTGACATTCGGTTATTTCCTTTAACTAGTTCTACCCTACTCGTAGTATGTCTTTTACATTATATAAGCTGTTCTGTTATGTATTTTAGACATAACCAAACATAACCTAGGTTTACCCAATGTTCTTGCTTTACCTGTGACATATATGTGTGACGTGTGTACATACTGGGTGTACAGTCAAAATACTGAAATTCTGACTTCATAGTATTACTCTGGGTGGAGCGGAATAACCTACTAGATTGTTCTGATCATAGTGCTTTTTTCAAATATAGCAGTTATAGTGAGAAAAGTACATTTTCCAGTGCCTTAAATTGCTACATTGATAATAAAATTAGATGATACTTATATCATGAGACCTAGGTGCCAATATTTTTAACGAGTATATTATATAAGAATCTCTCAAGTGTTATAATTATTAGTACTCCACTAGTCGCGGTAAACACCTAGAGAAAGATAGACTTAACATAACATAGAATAGTATTATTGTAACTATGATAAAAATAAACGGAAAACTCTAAATTGTTTTCATATATCGGTATAAAACGCCTAGGTTTGAAGAAACCGGTTCAATTTTAAAAGCTAGTTTGTATCTAAAACAAAATTATGTACATTTTCAAAAAATCAATCTAATTTATTATTATGATATCAAAGTTATTGATTTTATTGAGATTGGCTAAATACAAAAAAGCGAAGTTAGCTATTTAAAAATCAACGGCCGATTGTTGTATAAGGTCTTCAATTGATTAATGAAAACTATTTGATAAAAGATATTCTGTTCCAACTCAAGATCAATCTCGCAATCGGTCGTTCAAGTAAATTCTATCCTTGAATGAAAGTGCTTCAAGTGAATCCTATCATTGGCTTCACCCATGGAGAAGGTATAAAAGAAGAGGTGGGACTATGAACTGAGTCGTGTGGCAATCGTGAGGCCATAACGTCATGATTGGGGCGGAGCTTCAGGGCCAGTGTGTGTAACGCAGTAGCTGTAACCACACGCTTATGCAAGTAGTTTGACTAGTCACTACAAGGTGGTTTCTATGTAAATGGGCAGGGCTATAGTGTTAGGATGCTCCCCTCGTCCCCGATACTTCACCCCCGCTCAGCGGCACACTATTTTTGTATGAAAATATACTTAGCCGCTGCCCCTCTTTTATTTCTTCTCCATGGCTTCACCGATCGCGCTCAAACGTTTCCTCTATCTTCATTCTAGTCCGCGGTAAAACTATGTAAATATAGTGAGTAAAGTATAATGTTCCAATTTGATTGTGTGTCAGTACAAGAGGTTAACGTTAAGTTGGTCACAAATCACACCAAAGGTAGAATTATTTAACCATTTCGATATATTTACTATTCTTTTGTGGACTGACTCCATTGTTCTCATTTCTTAATGAAAATGTCTTATAGATTTTGTATGCGTTTCTTATTTATTATGATAAGTTAAACTTAACTTCATTTATTCTCAATTAGTTATATCGATCGGTTCGATCTAATTCGCCTTTATGTCATTTAAAGGTGAACTTACGATCTCGAATAGATCTATTATTAAAAAATCGCCCGGTTATCCGAGATCGCATAAAAATGTCTTTTGAGGCTCTATTTTTGTATATTTAAACTATTATTGTAAGGAAATGTACCATCCTTCTTACTAATAATATAACTGACTATACTATATTGATCTTTTACAAGTAACTCGTAAATATATATTTATATAATGTCAGTATAATTTTATTAGTGAGACGGAAAACTATTTTTATAAGACTTTGTAACCAATGTATTTGTATTGACTTTTATATGTTAAACGCATGTTTTAGAATAAACGCCCTGTTTTGTTAGTTTTGTGGTTTTAATAGCTATTCCTAAAACCTAACAGAAATCCCAGCTTATTAACGCAACGGCTGAATTACATCTCGTACTTACAATCAGATAAATATCAGCTTTTTTATGTGCCCATAGTTAACTTGTTTAATAATCATGTAAAGAATTTTAATATATTTTGGTAAGTACTCAAAAAGAACGTTGTCGAATAATTTTTAATATCAATTTATATTTATAATCTGTTTAAAGTGTTACTGACCTTTTCAATATTTAACAAAACACGAGTTTTTGAATTCAGCCGATGCCAAACAATAGACGAAATACAACTAATGTTGTTTACTTACATTAGGGATTTCCTAACATGATGAAATAACGCTTTTGTTCAGAGTGTTGCAGTGATGCCTACTGACACAGACTCTCCTTTCTAGCATTAGCCGCCCCGAAATATTCAATTTATTTCAATATCTGAAGCTGCGCTAGGACGATTATACGAGTAGGTAATGTTCAAGAAGCTGCAAAAAAGAATTGCCTAAAACTCTCAAGGTATGAGTACCACCCATACGTTTAGTATTTTGTATGTTGACAAATTGGTGAATTAGGTAAGTTGTATTATATAAAACCAATTCTTATTGGCCATTGTGATGATTTGCTACTCTGCCAGAAGACCAATAAGATCTCGTATCCTTACGAACACATACAAGTCCAAAGTTAAATCCACGAGCGACGCTTCCATAATGAGGTGAGTACACACAAAGTTAATTTAATTGTTATGTATGAAACCAGGTCATTAACTCCGTAACCTGTGTTGCTCGGCAGCTAAAATCTCTTGAGAATATGCAAAGTAAGCTTTAATATCGTAACCAGGTGCTATTGCTTTTGTAGAGTAGGACAAATTTAAATCGTTTCGTGGTCATTTTAAGTTTGTGACGTGATATCAGTCGTGTTTAACTGATGAGTACCTAGTCTAACTGAGGTTCTAACTAGTAAAATAAATTAGCAGCTCTCACACCTTCGATTCATGGTTGATCGGGTACCTACCTCGATAATTATTGTTGTGTGACTCTGTCGATTCTGATCGTCATACTTATATAAACTTAATTTGTTCCAACTGTACTTTTCTGAGTGGATAACAAATTTTAAGTTTATGTTTAAGTGAGACGTTGAGAATCGATTACATTGGCAAATTTACAAGAAGGCAAGTTACACTAGCCGCCCATAGTCAGGGAAGTACAGGTGTGTAATAATCTGGAACAAAGTATTTAACCGAAGTACGTTATTCTGATAAGTATATTACAGGGAAATTGATTGATATTTTCAAATCATCATCTCTTAGGTTCATTACACTTGGACAAAATATGTAAGCAAATACTTAAAATACAATGAACTGTATCAAACAAACGTGGGTATGGCGATTGTAGATGTTTTCACACATACGAGTACAATCCAAAGCTTGCAACAGCAATCCAACTGACCTGAAATTTAATTGAAGGGCTCTATGTTGCCAAGTGCAATGGCAATGACACATAGATACGCAAGAAGAAACTTACATACAGCTGTGGGCATATACCACCCAAGGCTGTGGGGTAACCAGAACTGTAGGGTCATGAAGGAGGTCTACATCCACGTCTAGCATAGAAAAAACTGGACTATCAGTAGTTCTATAAACTTGCAGCGCGGCCTCTGCTGTTTCCCGGGACTGGGCACGGTGGGCGGGCGCGGCGGACGCGGGGAGGAGGCCCTGCTCCTGGAGCGTCAGGGTCGAGCCTCGCAGCAGACGCGCTCCTCCAGCCTGCCCCCACCGCCCTCCGCCCTGCCCCGCCCGCCGAGGAAACCGTCTACGAGGACCACGAAATACGACCGGCTGGAACATCGGGATGGTAGAAAGGTGCGTTTTGTGTTTTGTTTCGTTAGGGGTCCATGCATTTGTGCAATGCAGAAGATATAAACCGATTGAACCCTTACACTTCTCTACTTTACACCACGGTAAACTTACCTACCTACACTCTCTTTTTGGTAGTTCAGAGGGAGTAGGAGTAGATACAAGAAACAGCATGTGACTTTCTTACCTATGGCAAAATATCTATCTACTTTAAACTTAAGCATAACCATCCTGAGCAGGAGAATACTTTATATCACCAGGAGCAACAACTACCTACACTACAGCAATTTAATTCCAGAATTCAGACGGATCAGGATCAATCGCATCGACGACATCCCGCAGCTCGCCCCTCCCGTACGAAGCGGTTCGCAAGCTGCCCTCCGTGCCGACGTCAGCGTCCCTCCCGGCCGCGGAGTCCCGCGAGTCGCTCGTACGGCCGCGGGACTCCTCGCTGCCCTCGCCCTCCAAGCTCGCCGTCTACGCCGCCGCCAGGAGGCGCTCTGCCGAATCTGCTAAGGATAACAAGCGGACGCATCATTATCGTATTCAGTTCTAGTTTTAAAGATGGAAGGAGGTATTCTCGTAGAGGTTAAACATTGGATGGAAAGGTCTTGTGTCTCCTTTTTGTAATAAGCTTAAGTTGTGTAAGATACTACTTAGTTGCAGGCTCTGGATTGTCGATTAGATGGATTATTTCGACCTGTGCTGTTCAGTTGCCCGAGACTATTTAGTTGCTCTTAAAGTCTTACTACTTAAAAAGAGATATTGGAAATCATCTTTTACCTATGCGCAGTAGTCTTTTTTACACAATGCTGTAACTAAGTACTTAGACAGTTAGGATGAAAACTCAAAAGGTATTAGGTATTGTCTATTAATAAACAATAAGATTTTCTCGCTTGCCAAATAATGTTTTTATTGTGATTTATAGTTCTTTAATCACCTTGCCTATTATTGCTTACGTTATAATCTATTACAATCTACAATGTATTTGCAATAAATTGTTTTTAAATGATTCGCGTGTTGATAGCTCGTTTTATGGTTATTAATCAACGATGGTAAAAGAAAAGTTTTAATTAAGTAAATAGGTACATTAAGATTGAGGCTATAAATTATTATCCTACCTACGTTTGATTTCAATGCAGATATTCGAATTATGGAGATATATCAATGGTTTATGCTATGACAGATGGCATATGCCTAAACAAACAACTAGGATACCATTAGTTTATACATACATACGATGTGCATTTATTTACTTAAGAAATACCTATAAACTTTTAAGGCATGCGAAACATATATAAAATTATAGTAAGTACCTAGATCTTGTATGAGATGAGGAGACGGAGTAAAATTTAGCGTTTTTCTGTTTTTAGGTCAACTGTTTGAGATAATATACTTACTAATATAATTTTTTAACAAATAAGTTTTTAAAAGGTTGTAGTACTTAAGTGTTTTGGTAGGTCGCCGCTACTTGTATTTTATAAGAAGCTTTTTTAGTTTTTATCTTCTAAAATTATGAAGATACGAAAAAAGTGTAGAGCAGAAGAGTTTATTTAATAAGCGTTTCTATTTTTGATTGAAAAAGTTATACCTTTAGTGAGTAATTTGCGCGTGCGGCTTCAATGATATGTAGCGATGTGCCCTCTATACAGGATGTAACAAAAGGGGTACCTATGTTAGGCGAAATGCTATGAAAAGAGTCCACTGAGGAATGTTCATATAATCTTGAAATATGTGATTTCGAGTGTCAGTATGATGATAGGTTCATTATAGTTTGCTATTTGCATAGCATTAGATATTGAAACGGAAAATTTTAGTCCTACTACTAGTCAGCTGTCAAAATTGCCCTAATTGTATTTGTAAATAGTTTTACCTAGTTTTATTTGGTTTTGTTTATTTTTGTTCTTCATCAAAACCCAAGTAGATGCTTTAATCTACATCCATTTAAATTCTTTTCTGGTTATAGTGTTTAGAGATTAACCCAAGGTCTAGAAAATAAAACTAACGAAAATCTAAAGTTATAAAGAAACAAAAAACAAGCGTCATTAGAGTTGTGTTGTTTAAATTATTAATGCAGCTATCGCACTGCGTTAAGACATTAGGGACGTTAATAAAACACCCAATTTAACGTGTGTTGATCGAAGTTTTAAACGATATTTGACTGTAAAATGTATGGAATATCCACCTAAAGCTGTGGGAATATCTGTCAAAGTTAGATGTGTTTGACAAAATCAAAGTTTAAAATATTTTTACAAAGGTTACTAGGACTAACTTGTTTTGGATCACTCCAAAACGAAACAAACAGTAGTGTAAGCAGCCAGACGATCGTTGCATCTATTTCTGAACGAAACAGTTTGTATTACGAGGTAACGGGCTGGGAGCGAGGAAGGCTGCGCTCCTTTATTGACTTGTCCGCAACTCTAATGGATCTAGCCGTGAAACCATCTATAAATAGGTAATAGTATTCGCATACGTACTACAGAATACTTAATACAGGTATTTAGCGAGGTGTTATGACTCATAACATCAGTTTTCACACTACAAGGATATTAGAAGGAGTTACTTTTGTGAGTAAAAAATGGCTACCCCTTTGGGAACTTCGCTGGGAGGGTGATTCAATATTTACTATAGGTGTGGGACAATACGTAATTATATATTGAGATACCCTAGCTATATCTAGCTCACAATAATTATTCTAGTCAGACCGACACAATTCTATCCAAAAGACGACCTTACACCTTTACCTAGAGTCTAGACCTGCCACAAAATTAGCCTCGCAGCGAAATTAAAAGTACAGCAGCTATGTCTATCTATCTTGTCATTTGTGAATTTAATGTCTATTTGTTGCGGATTTATGCTATTTGTAAATGGAGGGCGTAAAAGTTTTAGCATGTGATATGTCCACAAATTGTAGGCAAATATTTTAGGGAATTTTCTATGGGAATGCTAATTTTGATAGAAGATCTTTGTCTATACACTCTATAGCTTTGATAGAATGTGCTAAGGTTTATTTACTATTGAAATTAATTCTATAGTATCCTCTTATGTTGAATTATCGTAGAGTTTAAGGGAAATTAAGATTAATAATATTGTTTTCTTAATGTTTTTGTAAGTATTTTTCCCTCGCCCACACGAATGTTTATTTTAAAAATTGTGATTGCAACATTGTATCAAACAATAAAAATATCGAAGCTTAATTTGATTTAAATGCAGCATAAAAAGGTATTAAGTATAAAAAGTTGTTCAATATTTCCATTCCATTGTTTTTTCTCTTGAATAAATTTGGATTGGTTTGAAAATTGCTGTTTTGTTACCCCAAATACAATACACTAATGTCAAGGGACGGCGAAAATCTGGACTCTACAAATTGAGATCAGACGGAGGCCTTACCATCAAGGTGTGTATACGAGTAGGATACCTATTAAAATAGTAAAAACTCTTGATAGACCTTCCAAACAGAAAATTTATCAATAGACAATAATTTCAATGCTATTATTTGCAAAACAAAAGCTCTTAACAAAATGATTGAGCCTTGATCGTGACATTTGCGAATGAGGTCGCACTGCGGCCTCGCGCTGTGCGTTTGCGCAACGTGCGCCCGCGCATGATGTGAAGAGCGCATTGGGGACGCCAACTCTTATTGCACTAGATACTACTTAGTTGTTGGTTATACTGTTGAATTAAAAACGCTCCTTTAACTGAACAGTTTGTCTAGCTATGTATGTATATCTTTGTAACATTATTATCCGATTTACAATAGTCGTCCCATGCGGATAGTTATTATTTATTTAGTCATCCATCTTGTCTAATAAAAAATAGAGTCCAAAAACCATAGATTCTTCAATCTATGCTAAAAACCCATAAATTCGACTGGAATTACCTACATTGGATCTAATAGTATGGTCGATTCCGGCTAAAATTAGTCCAACCTGTCCTTTTCTCTCTCAGCCATTTATGTTAAGAACGGAGAGATATAGACCTGACTAAGATTAGGTTTAGGTTTAAGTGTGACTGCTGGAATCGACCCTAGTGTCTATAATTTACGACTTGTGTCAAACGGAATATTAAAGTTGCAGTTCTGCTTCTATTATATTTAAATTTATTAGATAGATAGATAGATGAAATGGATGGAGCACTAACGAGCTAGATCTCCGTTGAATGGCCGAGTAAGTGCTGTAACATGGCGGTAACCAAACCGGTTCGCGGTGGTAGACACAGATACAGAATACTGAGTGTGGGTACGTAGGTTCAATCTTATTATATCTGTGGTTTAACGTTGCAAGATGATGTGCGGCTTGCAGCGGTGCAGCAAATGCAAAAAATATGAGTAAGTATACTGATTTAGCTGTGTTGAGTACCTATAGGTATAAGATTTAAGTTCTACCCTTATTTTATATATATCCATTTATGTCTGTTAATCTCCAAATAAATAAATAATATAGAGATAAGATGAGAGAAAGAAGAGATGTAGAGAGAAGTAGGTAACACAAGTTATCACAACCCATTTCAAAACTAAGAAAGTTAAAGGTAAAAGCTTGTAAAAGTTAAAGTTTTATATTTTGCATAGGTCATGACAATGTGCCTACTGAGTTTATTTTGAGAGCGCTTCACGTCTATAGGTACATATAATGTAACGGGTCGCTGTCTGTACATGGAAGATATATGAGAAAAAATATTATAGACCTTTATCAACGCAATAGTACCCAAAACAATGATTTTTGAAATTTTTGTCTGTTTGTCTGTGCGATTGTGCACGCTAATCTCAAAAACGGCTGAACCGATCTCGATGCAGTTTTCACGAATATATTGTGACAGGTGGCCGCGTGGTGCCGGCAGAGTAGAATTCGTACCACCCCATGTCTGCCCGTAGGTATCGTACAAGGCGATTAAGGGTTTCGGGGAGGTGGGCAGCAGCGCCTCCCGTGTTGACAACATAGTCCAAAATACAAACTGCGGTCACCAACCCGCCTGCCCAGCGTGGTGACTATGGGCAAATACCCCCCATGGCAGTCTTGTGGCGTGCCCCTGGGGAGGCCTACGTCCAGCAGTGGACTGTAATAGGCTGACGATGATGATGATGATTGTGACAGGTCCCACTTAACATATAGGCTACTTATTATCCCGGGAAAATGTTTTTATCCCGGATAATTTCGACATTTTGTTTTTTCTGTAGTCCACGCGGACGGAGTCGCGGGCGTCTACTAGTAAAGAATAAAGTGCTTAGGTAGTACTTAGGTATCCAATAACTGTGTCCACCTTCACAACCTTCTTGTATAATATTTAAAACCAACTCGCAAGATCACAATAATCCTGAAGGTTCGTTCTATCTTTTTCAAATGAACCATAAATTCTAAATGATGCCTTCTTTTCAACAAGGTTGTATGTAGCTTACAGGAGGCAAGTCGAAAGAACTTTACGTCACAAGTCTATTCACAAGTACCTAAGTAGGGAAAGGGAGTTACCGAGACCGACCTAAAGCGAGCCCTCGACTTTATAACATTGTAAGATGCAATATTCAACCTTTTGCCCTGCTCCGTATCGTCGGCTTCCGCATGCATTATCTTTGTACTCCTTACATAATTTCAGATAAAGAATAGAAACGAGCATAGAGTAATAAATCGATTCCTCTTGACCCAAATCCGTTTAGGTCAAAGCCATGTCAGCTAGCCGGTCGGAATAACAATGATCTGCGATATGCACATTCCACGGAAAACATCATTATAAAGTAGAATAGAGAATGTAGTGAACTAAGTAGGTATTATTGAAATAATTATTGAAATATAACTTACTTATATAACACTTATTTATATGTATAGTGTACCAAAAGAAAATAAAGGAGTATTTTTTAGTATTTACTTAACTTCCTCGTTTTAGAACCTGTAGTCTACATGGAAATGTTTTTGGTTGGATTCCAATTTCGCCTGATCATAGCTTTATTTGTGTCCATCGATTAATTTTCTTTAGGTTATAATTGAAAGACCGCTGAAGAGTTTGTTTGTTTGTTTGTTTGATTGAACTAGGCGGAATTAAAAAATTCTTTTTGTGTTGGATAGTCCATTTATCGAGGAAGCTTTAGGGTGCGACCAATAGGGACGAAGAATAAGAGGAAAATGTGGAAAAAACGGGGAAAATTATTCAACTTTAGCTGTCTCAAGTTTCCAAAAAATATGTTGAAAGAATAAAACGTAGAAATGTGAAAGAAAAAACATACTGATGCAGAACCCTTACTAAAAGAGATATGAAAATAAAAAAGTTGCTCAGCATGATAAGCACTTTCTTAACGTAATAAAATTGAAGGTCTGTACCTGTGACCCAGCCCAGCTAAATTTTGAGAGATATGAAAAACTTAGGAAAAGTTATTCAATTCCCTGTTAAGTTAGCAACATTAATTAGGAACGTTTACATGGAAATGTTTTTGGTTGGTATGTTCTTCTGCCACAAGAAAATAAAACAAAAAATATAATTTACGCAGAAGTACTTTAAAATATTTTATTCTGTTTGTTGACGCGGACGAAGTCGCGGGCAACAGCTTATTATTATATTTATTATATATATTATTATCTGATCATAGCTTTATTTGTGTACTACCCATACTCCATCGATTAATTTTCTTATAAGAGGTTGTAATTGTAACGCTAGTTGGTGTCCACCATGCCACTATCTTATAAATTAAGTAATAAGTGTTAAGCTAAGTAAATAGGTAGTTAGTAGTAAATTGTTAGTTATTGCGCATTGTGCAAGACTTCAGTTGCCTCATCGAAGGTCGAATGAAAAACGCGGAGAGTTTCACGCTTGACCGGCTAAGATAGAGCCTTTTGTTCCTTTTATGTTAACAAAAATCTGTTGCTTTTGATGTAGTTCATTGATGTTCTGGTTATTCTCGTGATAGTGTAATATTTTACCTAATTTTATGTAAGTAGGTTATGTAAGTAGGTACCTTTAGGCAGGTAACTTTTGCTTTTTACGTAATATCTTTTTATTCCACTCTATCTTGCTTTATTTAAGAGCTGCATTCATTTTACTTGACCCCTTTTAACTTTCCTTTTTCCCTGTACCTTCAGATACTTTTAGTTTTTATACAGGATTTAATAAAAGGGGTAGTTAAAAGAAATGAAAATAATCTATAGGTATTAGACAACCTGTCTACAAAGTTTGAGAATCATAGTTATTTACTTTCGTATAAAAATTCCTCTTCCTCAAAAATAGTTTTCGGATAAGTCTATACATAGATATACCTAAATCGGTAACTAAAATAAGTAAATAAACAAAAGTCTTATAAATTATGAACGGAGGATTGATAGAAATTCTTTCCCATATGACTGCCTATAATGTAGGTACAACGATTAAATATCGGGTACCTACTACCTACGTTCCTATCCTACTCACGTCATCGTTAGACAGGTGGAATACGAACTAAGCTATTCTTATGTCTAAATGAGTAAACTAATAGAGTAAACGCCGACGTCGCGGCGCACTCACGCGCAGGCTAACTAACCTCATTCCGGCGGAGTGTCGGCTTTCACAACGAGTTGAATTGCATCACACACGCGTATACATACTATACCACCTATGTACATATGCGATTCGCACGATGTACGTGTATAGTACAATTCATACATTTACGACCGTGATAATGCGCGTTGTCGTGCAATTTTGAACAAACATTCCGGCAGGATCTCAGGTCACAGGGCAGGATCGCATTTATAAATTTTGTTTAATATGTTAACAGATAGAATTACGTGTGATAAAGGTATTTCATAGCAAATTGGGACTCTTTCTGATCTACAATTTTGTAAAAAAAATTAAATTGTAACAAAAGTTGGAAAGTCTTCCTATTTTTAATCTATTTATATTATTTGGAGCTTCTATTTTCGCAAGGCAGCCCACCAATAAAGCATCTACAGCATAAACTAATAGATTCTTTTCTCATTGGTCATGAACAGTTTTACGGAAATGCAAAATTAAACTTTTGTAGGTATTTTGATCCTAAATGAAACTCGTACATCGACAGGAAGGAAGCGTTTTTCGAGCATTATGTACGTAGATACTACGCGCACTAATCGTAGCGCATGCTACGAGCTACGAATCTGCTACGAAAATAGAGCCAAAATAATAAAATGTAAATAAAAAGTAAAAGAGTAAGTATGTATACCAAACTATTCTTTACTTTTAACAGTTAGTTTCTTAGGTTAGTTTTTAAAGTTAACATGACATAGACCTTCCAACAAAAAAAATAATAGGCAGGTACATAAACTTACACGAGCAAACATTTTCCTTATTCATAAATAGGTTCCGACGACGTTTACGAACTAGAAATTCACAGTTCACAATAATTATGATCTTGGTCGAAGTTAGAAATCAGGAAGAAAAAAATACTCCCACGATTGGAAAACAATTCCACCGGAAAGTATTAGGTAAATAAAGTATTTGCAAGTTCACACCAGAATAGAAGAAAGTGTGGAATCTGTGTAGGTAAAAGCAACTAGAGATGGTAGATCTATGGATATTTTTTATTTACAACATTAAAATCTGTACATGAAATGAATTCATTGGTACAGGCCCGTGACTGGGATCGAACTTACGCCTCCCGCTTGGAAACCGTTGGTCCTGCGCCTGATCTCTCTCCGGTCGTGTCGGCTTTCCGTCCCATCGGACTATGAGAGTAACGGAATAGAGAGTGCATCTGTGTTTGCGCACACACTTGTGCACTATAATATCTCCTGCTTACCTGGCCAATCACCGTAGAGATTTAAGAGATTAATTCCGAACTTGAAGAAAAATGAGCGAAATAAAAATTGGGCTTAACTTAACGGTAGGTACTCTAGTCTCCTGTTAAAAGGAAGTTAGGTTCATAGCTAAAGTGAAATATGTAATTTGAAAGTACCTCATATATCTACAAATTTGAATCAATTTTAAATGCTAAAAACATTTTATTATTTAGGTAGCGAGCGACGTCTGTCGTACCTATGTACGCCGCCGTAACAAAAAAATTAAATCGCTCGGATAATGATAATGTAGAAACTAATAAGAACAGGACCGAGAGTCTGTAGTGCCGTGAACTGACAGGGGACTGATATTTATATTTTTTGCAAATGATCATGTTAAATTTTTTAACATTTTTTATTTACAGTTCTGTATGTATTTGATGACGTAATTTAATTATTATAATGTGAAACTAATTATTATATCTGCCGCGCTTGCACACAAAAAATAAAAATGAAATTTGGTACACTGAAAGTCTAAGAAAGTACATTATGCCGATTATTATCCCGGATTTTTTTTCTGGACAATTTAATTATTCTGTGTTTTCTGCAGTTTACGCGGACGAAGTCGCAGGCTAGCAATATATTTGTTAAGTTCATTTATATGAGCTAAAGTCATTTTCTTCCATTTCTTTATCATATAAAGGTAATGGTACACTGGGGCAATGTGTTCATGTGCTGTCACAATGGCTGGATCAGCACCAATCAGCGAATTATTATTACTCTCGGATTTCTTCGGATGCCGTCGGCTTAGTTCGTGAGGTTTACTGGGATGTGATTGCGAGTTGCGTTGCTAGAGCGGACGGACAAGACCTCGTCCCCTCTCTGCCCTCCGGGCCCGGGCCTTGTGATTCGTTCGTTCGTATCCATCCGTCCCCGTCCGCGGCAGTCTATTACAGGCTCTGGCAGCGTGCGGATGTATTACCGTTTCTGTGTGCTACTTTATCCGTATTGTTCCTCGTGATAGTGAATATTGAGAACAAAAACCATTGTAAAAATTGAACTTATCTAGTGACTTGAATTTATTGGTACTGTTTTGATCGCAGTTAGTGTTTGTGACAGACAGTGGAACTACTTCGCGTTGCGATCGTCGACGTCGTGCCTGAGTTGGCGTCTCTCCGTTTCTCGCAAGGTACCTACTGACTCCTACCAGTGAGAGCGATAACATACGTGGTTTCAAACCGGATTGCAGTGTTGTGCTTTTTGAACCTAGTTCATAAAATTGTGGCGAAGCGTAATAATATAATAAGAGGCAATTGACGTGGCTCTGCTCTAGCGCAACAAATATACCGTTATCTGACATTTGGTGAGTTGCTTGCTTTCTTGTTAGTGTATCTTTGCGGCAATCGAGAATAATTAAGTGATCCAGTTGTTTTTAAATACCTAGTGGTTAATCAGTTGTTTGAATTGAATCTATATTTTTGTATATCGTATTTGTCGTTCAGAGAAAACGATGAAATGGTATCTGTCGTAAAGTGTCGTGTCTGCTGACGTTACTTGAAAACGAGGAAATCTTTACGTTAGCACGTTTCAATGCCATTATTAACTTGATAAAGAGGTTACGTATGCGGAAATAATGGAGAACATTAAACATTTTAATACTTATTTATAAATAATATGTCGGGCAGAAGTTATGTGAACACCAAGTCCAATGTGTACACATACCTACTCTTCAAGTTTGACCTAAGTTTTAGGGCGTAAAAGTACCAATATATGTACTTAAATATTAACCTGGGCGTGGCAAGTGGCCAACTTCTTCAAGGCCCACGAGTACAGGTTTTTTAAACCGTGCACTGCAGTGAGCTCGCCTGATTGTGAAATTTCAACATCATTAACCTCGGGTCAAATAGTGCCTATAATAGGTACGTAGGTAATTATTATTACAGGGAGTTCCGGGAAAACAGAATTTATTAACAGGAATTTTAGAACTAACTATGAATATGCTTAGCGGATAATAATAATAATAGCGGAATTGCCTACGAATAGTTTAAAATGTTTCATACGACATGGATAGGACTTACTTTCATATTACAAAAAAAACTACGTCCGCGTGGACTATGCAATGTAGCATATCCTCCTCCATACTATAAAATATTATACCTCTAAGTATGCAAAATTTCAAGAAGATTGATTAATTTAAAAAACATGAAGAGGTAACAAATAATAATCAAACAAACTAACTTTCGCATTTGTAATATTAGTTGGGATTAACTATAGAACATAGTGTTTTTAAGTAATATATATTGGCTGTAATTAATAGGAGAAAGTAGTGGTACTTATTCCACAAGGTTCGTGTCATACGTAAGTAGGTAGATAGGTAGTATTTTAAATCTGACATCTTGTTTATGGAATCATTGTAACATCATTTCATAATCAAGAAACTTATCCTTATTCTTTATTGCACTTATTCTATTAAACAAATTTAGGCCTAGGTAATAAACAAATTCAGGCGTAAATAAAAAAAATAACATCTTCAAACTACATGTAGAATTGTTTCGCCCCTAATCTAATAATGTGTATCAAGAAAACAGTGAAAAGTATTGCTTTTTAATTATGCAGTGGACTTGTACTTTCTCGTGGCTGCACTATCTATATTTAATTTTAGTCTTGCGATGCCATGACATGCCATGCGCGACGCACGGGTACGGTGGTGGGCACTTATTAAGTAGGTCATGATAATTGCATGCTAAATATTGTAAATCACAAGAAAGGCGACAGTTATTTATTTTTTCTATATTATATAAATAACTAAAATAATATAAATAAACAATAAAGTAACTACAAGCTCACTATCATGGTATGATATTGGTTTAATTAAAGTCACGTTATAATAAAGTGAAAACATGATATACATATGTATAACAAACAAAATACTTATTGAAAGTTCTTATTGAAGATTCACGGTTACTCATAAGCTGAAATAAAGGATGGATTACAATTTATTTGATATTTATTGTGGGATTATTTTGGGATTATTTTGGGATATATATATATATATATATATACAAGATATGCTATATTCGTTATTAAAAATAGCATTTGTTTGTACATTCGTAACGAAAGAAAACGAATGCAGGGAATGACCGAAATATAGTGTGAAAGATAAATTTCCCGCTTAGGCCGATGTCGTCAGCTGATAGTCGCAGGTCACTGGCCGCGACTTTGTCTCGCTGTCCTGCACTTATCGCCCCATATGTCGCGAGGTCGTGGGGGTTATCGGTCTTTATTTGAAAATTACATTTATGACGACTGCTTATGGCTCAGTTTTATATTAGTTATCGTAAACTGTTTATTGCACGAATTACTTGCCTGGCAAGTTACGTGCATCGATTTTAAAGAATTTGCTTTCGTTATTTATCATTGAAGGTGGTTAATAAAGTTTATCATGTGCTAATTTAATATTGCACATGAGCTTGGCAAAATAAGTGCCTGAATACAATGTCGCAAGTTACCTACCACATAAACATAGGTAGAGTGTAAATCAATAATGTTCTATTTATTATTTTATATAGTAAGTACTTAGATATTGTTTTATATTTAAAAATAATAATTTGTCTGTTTAGATCCAATATTTATTTAATTTTACACCTAGAAATAAAATCTTCCAGGGGACTGATAATATGTGCTAATAAAAGGCAGGGAACTGATATTTGTAATGAAAGAAATTATATATTAACTGATGAATCATTTTTTTTGGGTTTCTTAATAGGTATTTAGGTAGGTTGAAATTCACAAAATAAGAAAGTAAGATAAAAAACCCGCACCGTAGGCACTAGGTAGGTACCTACTCCATCTTCTAGCTTTACCCGTAAGGTCGTAACATCTATATTTCGAAGGCTATATCACGACACGTCCGTCCAGTCATCAAAGAATTACTGCTATCGTGGGAAACTAAATGGCGTTTCCCATGGAGGTGGTAATTAATTAAAATCTCATAAATGACATGAAGATAAAGCAAGCAAGGTGCGCGCGGAAATTGTGCACCCAAGCATTTTACATAACACGTCGTGGGATCAGCGATTACGTAGGTATTGAATTATCTATATTCAGCGGAATCGAGCCATCCATTGGTGTATACTTTCACCAGACTTGCCGCCATGTTGATGTGACCGAATGCAGTTGTTGCATGATGGATGGGCAAATATTCAGGATCTGAATTGATGACCTTGATTTATTTTGATTCTGTTTCCCGTTTTGTTTTGAATTGCTTTACCTTAACTTAAATGCTGAGGGTAAAACTTAACATAATATGTTATGTTAGGTCATGTCATATTATGACTACAAAAATAAGTCAAAAATGTTTTTAAGGGACGGCATCGGTAAAAACCACTTTTGCCTAATTTTCACAGTCAAACGTGGTTTTGACGGGTTATGAATTTTACATACATACATATAATCACGCCTTTATCCCTTACGGGGTAGGCAGAACATCAAGGGCCGATAGAACCACATGATGCCACTTCTGACCAATTTTGAGAGTATAGTTGAGATGTACAAGTTCGGTTAGTAGTGACAGGTGGTCAGCCCATCGCCTACAAAACACCAAGACCCTCTTGTCCCTCTACTGACTTGTGCAGTATGCCCGGGAAGAGAAGCAGCTGTAGTATTTTTTTCACTCCCAGAGCAGCATAGAAGAACTTTGGCTGTAACATAATAAATACACTTCGTTTATTGTTAATCTTAATCTGGGTACTTATTATTATTGACATATATTAGATCCATTATGTAACATGTGCTTAAGTTCTTAATCTCGCGTTACTTGATCGATTCAATACAATTTATAAATCTATATTCGAGAGTAATTCGCAGTTATTTTCGTCAGATATTGTTCGGGCATACATTAGGAGGTGCATTTGTTTGTAAATAGAGTTATTGAAGCGTCCGTGCGTATAAATAAACTGGGAACTTGGCAGCAAGCCAAACAAATTGCCATTTCTTAACAGTTATGTACAGACACGAAATGAATACGGCTTAGAATTGATTTCAGAGTAGAGTCGATTTCAGAATAGAGTCGATTTCCTGAGTTTATCAGGCGTAGGTCTGCAGTGGAGGTTTCTATCCATATATCTTTCCATCTTTTATCTTCTCATGAGGAGTAGCTTTAAAAGAAGAATACCTATGGAGACCGGTAGCTGATCATAAAAACAGTGTTAAATCTTCAGCATTAAAATATAACTTTCGAGGGAAACCTTATTTCGCCGACCATACTATATACGGTATTGGGATAAGGGCAAGATAATAAACAATTTTGCCAATTAGATTCCAGACTGCATTAGGTTTCGCGATCTCGAACTAAATTGTTGACTGTCAATTTAACTGGCATTTGATTTATTAGACATAACACTTTTATTGTCTATTGTGATGTATCTACTCGTAGTTGTCAGATTTAATTTTCCGGTGATTTGGTAATTTTTTGTCACGTCAATTCATTTAATCTAATTGGTCGTAGGCTGGTAGATAGAGCTTATACATTGTGTAACTTATCTACACTACTGCAGTCACTGCTGGACTAGGCCTCCCTCAGGGCACGCCAAAAGGTTACCTACTCGGGGTTTTTGCCCATAGACACCACGCTGGCCAGGTGGGTTGGTGACCAAATTACAACCTACATAAATTTCTCTTTGTTTTAGGCATCAATCACAGTTCACGCCAGTCATCATCGCATCAGAGAAGATATCACTAAGTAAGTTTTAGTTTAATTTCTTTAAGATAATATTGGGTGGGTCCTATTCAGTAGGTTTACCAAAACCCTATGTTTCTATCACAATATTTATGTTGAACCTGTGTTTAGGGCATTGCTCTACAGGCAGTAGATAAATCTATGGCCTAAGCTAGCACACGTTCCATCATACTTACCTGTTATGTTAATTTTTATAATAAAAAAAACTGCTTGCTAATCGGGAATCGGTAAAACATAGGTAAGTACATGTAGCAATTTATGTAGGGTCCATGTTACTAAAGAAGCTACAGGCAACTTTAAACGATATACAGAGTAATTTTACAAATCTAAAATATAATTTATCCTACCATTGTTGAAATTTTGATTCGTCATTCTATGAATCACCGGGTAGAGTCATTGGCCTTGCTTGTGTCTTCTGTCTGAATGTAAGACACTATAGGTAACAAGGGACTGACGTGACGATCAATATCAAAATAGAACAACCGTGGAATTGTGTGGAATAAATGGATACCTACATCACAAAAAATGGCGAATTATTTTACCTGGCGACTGGGTAACACAAAACTTTGGCCTAAATTAAAATCGAACTTAAACTGGAATGTTATATGGATTTAAATTGTCACTGGAAATTCAGTAACAGAATTTCAGACAAAAAAGAGGGAATGGATGTTATTTTACATATTATAGAGCGTGTCTGAATTGCGATGTAGAGTCATGGCCTATGATTAATCTCAAGATCTTTCCATGGAACAAATTGTAATGTTTCAGTTGTAGTAGGTTTAGAATTGTTTATTATTACCATTGTTTGGTGCAATCTTGACCACATGTTTTTAAGAGTCTAAAGAAAGAACACCCAACATGTGCAAGCAGTATTTAGTTGCCTACAGACACAAGTTTCAGTGAATCTGTTAATGGGATTCATTTCCTTGTTTACGTTTCACAATCTGAGTTATAAACCAGTAGCGTTTTGTAACACAGATACTCTTACCGGCGGCAGTAGAAAGATAGTTTAGGTAATATAACATTTAGAGGGTCAGCTCTGCGCCTGCCCTACCTATCCCAGGGGTAGGTAAGTTAAAAATATAGGTAGGTATATTATTGCAAAGGTACTTACATCGACCGGGCATTAGATATTCTGTGACTGCGCCCCTGCAACCGGAAGTAAAGGGTTGTTCGTACATTGAATTATTATTACAAATCTACCTATCTGTACCTAGCTTCTACGTTACTTCCTCAAAGAGTTTGTATATAGGTAGAGTTAAGGTTCTAAAAAGATTTAAGCCTATTTACCTAAGATGGCCTTATTGTATAGGTATATTCGGCCTCTTTTGTACTACTTAGATTATGTAATGGACACGAAAAATGTTGTTCATCTCTTAGGTCAAATGTAGAGCTAGCTTCTAGCTAGTCTGTTGTATGAGTTATTACTTTGCTGTTGCTAAAAGTCTAAGATTTTGAAGTGGGTAATAAAGTAGAACTGACCCCGCTATGCTAAATGTGGTTGTAGGATCTTGCAGTTATGGCTAGCCCATTTTGGGAAAACAGCCCTAATATGTATGAATGTTAAGTTACAAAAATGCACATTGCCTAACACCTGTAGCCCTGTGAGTACGAAATGATACAAAACTACAAAACCACGAGGGCTAACAAGTTGGCTTGTATTCTTTATTGAAAAAGTTAGCCCCTGCCGGGAACTGCCTGGGAACGGTATTCATTCCCGATTTGAACTTGACCCCGCTTCACTTGCCGCGACCTTCCCGCCTAAAGTTTTGTTTCATTCCTTTCCGCAATTCGTTCTCGTGTTTCATCCTTTGTGTGTGCGACATTCGTCTTTATGCGAGTTTGACGACAAACGACGATGAGTTAGGTCTGTTTCGAATTACAGTTTTTAAAATTAGGTGGTACCTGCTATAATTTATATTCACATAGTACAACACGTACTGAAAACTCGTCATGGTACACGCAGACGCTAAGGAGTACAATAACGAGTTTCGATACACAAAGTCTAACTTAATGGGAGATACCACTCATTTCCGCAATGGCGTACCTACTGTGTAGTTTATATCTACGTTACTTGATATTTTTTAAAGATTCTCTGTTTTTTTATTACACTCTCTTTGCTGTGTGCGTCTATTTTATGATAATTCCTTATGCGTTGTACGGGTGTCGCGTCCAATGAGCCCCTCTGAACCAGTTTCAACCCCGTAGCTTAAAATCCATTACGTTCGCGAACACGCACTTGCAACAGCTCCGCGAGTGAATTTGCGAACGTGCAACGGTGCGCGCTGCTCAGCGCTCCAAAGGGTGGCAAGTTACAAAGGGGATCAGTTGTTTAGCAAGATTCACGCAAACGTGTCGTTAATCACGCTCCGCGCTCGGTTGTTATGGAGTGGTCGGAAGAAAAATGATACGAAACTTACTGTGCTGTGGAATCCCCAGGATGAGAATTTCAAGAATAAAAATTTAAAAGAAGACGCCTGGGTGGAAATCGGAAGAGGTATGGATATATCGGGGTGCAAAGACAAAATGAAAATTCTGCTTTCGGGGTTTCGTTCAAAACAAAAAAAAAACAGGTAGGTAACTGGAGTAATAATAAGTGGTATAAAATAAAACACTATGGATACTTGTAGGTACATCTATAGAAGTAATTGGTTCGCGTTTGCATTGTCATTTTTAATGGATCGCGAAACCGCGACAGTCACTGAATACAGTAAGTTATTATTAAAATTATTTATCTATACTAATATTATAAAAAGGAACATACATTTACGAAACTTTTATCCCGGGACAAAAACTTATCCCACGTGTCGCGGTGTACAGCTATAATAATTAAATTGAAAACGTGCGTGTCAGACAGTCAATAGTGTATAATAGCTCCTTCCTTTAAAAAAGTTTTTTCTTATATCTTTTGCATTGTCAGGAGACCGAGTGCACAGATTGTTGTAAGGCTTTCTCTAGAGTAAGTCTGGAGCTCTTAAATAGTTTGCAAAGTGCCGTCAGACTATAACTGCTGCTTTATCTGGTTTACTAAATTCTTATGAAGAAATTTTACGTGCTCTGCTTAAACGATAGTTGAACACTCTTTCAAGACTATTTCGCATGTGACCCTGGCCAGGAAACGGTTTCATCACGGTCAATGCAAATGCAGAGTCACCTAGTAAATAATATGGTATAATTATACGTCCTTCCAAATCGGAGTAGGCAAATTCAATTCACCTTTTACATCAGTATTCACTGCATATTCTGAAACAACAAATCACTTGTAATGAGCAGCCAAAATAAATACAATTGAAATGGCTCTTATAGTTGTAATTCGGTCTGTTATGCGCCAAAAACTACAATCCACGATTAGTTCCATCTCGTCGAATGGACATCATTTCTTTTGTTAGGCAACTTATGTAAACTTTATGTCGCTGACTATACAATGTAGCCTGTTTATAAACTCTTTATCGTTACACACACAGGAAATAGGACAATACAATTATAGACTTGATAGGCGAACTTACGGGATCTCTTCCAGTCAACCTTAGAAATGTTGAAATGAGATTATCTGTTTTGTTTTTAAAACTGCCACTCTCGACCAACCGTCTTTGCACAAACTATCTTCTCCGTTCCAAAACAACGCAAATATGATCCAAAACTTGCCTGCATTTGGTATTTTCGACAAGTCTTTACGTTTTTAAATTTTTAGAGAACTGAGAAGTTACGATCATCTACAACAACGTTTATGTGATATAATTTTTAAGGCTGACGCAGGATATTTCAGCAATGCAATATGGTTACTGTCAGATAACGTTCCGATTTATTCATCAGAAGTACCTTCAAGTATTAGTAGTCCAAGCGGATTACAGCGCGGTTCCGTTTAATTACTTCTTATGTTATTTTTATAATTTGTATGGGTCTTTCACATTAATAATAGCTTGACAGACGTCGGATAAATTTGTGATTGCCGTATTGCAGGCGAAACTATCACCCGTAAAAATGTTAATGGGGATATAGCTTTTCGAGTCTTTTTTTTGTATAGCTGGTACAAATATTCAAAATTAGATGACATTCGCGCCACCGCAATGAATTCGAACGTCTTTTCAATGTCAGATTCCCCGAGGAGGGCCCCCTGCACTGCCACTAACGGTGACGACAGTTCGCTCGCCCATGCGTGTCTATGGAGATCGTTACCCCGGTACGGGAGCGCGGAGCGCAAGAGCTTAGCTTAACACTCCTCCGACTCTAGTTTACACGATCCCGCCTCACTTACCTGCCTGACAAACATTCCTTTTAGAGTTGACACGTCGAATCGATTTCTTTGTTGATATTGTATAAAGTTATAAACCCTCGTCTAATTTATCGGGAAAGCAATGTGTATTTTGTATCAATCGCGTCTGTTTCTGAATAACTTTTTGTTCTCAGATTAGCAACCTGTCAAAGTTTCTCTAAAAACCTGCGGTCAATCCAAAACAAATCCACGAAACTTTTTCTGATTTCTATATCTATAAACTCTGATTAAAATTTCTTAATCAGAGTCTATAAATAAAATTTAATCCTGACAAAGGTAGTGCGACAAAAAATGAAGCGGAAGGAAATCGTTTACAATCACAATCACGTGGCTCCGGGTCAGGTACACATACCTAATACTGACGAAACTGTCGCTATAGTGACAGGACCGGAAAAAATGCGTTATCCATGCCTAAACTGTGCCGCAAGCGACAAATGGCTTTCGCAAGCGCTTGCGCAACGAGCCGGCCAAAAGACGATGCCTTTGTGGCCTTTATACTCACGCACCCTTTGCGCTGAAGTTATAATTTATCGAGGTTAGAGCGGGTATTGTGCAGGTAGGTACAGAGCGAAATCGGGAAAGTTATTCTCTTGTTTTTGTGTCGCACCATCATAGAAAAGACACGGATAATATGACAAAGAATCAGTTCAAAATGCTCGCTACACGTATCCACATTTAAAATTTTATCTTTGAGACGAAATACTGATACCTGATTTATTACAACAGTAGATAGGTTACGTTCATAGTAAATTGCGTTAAAAATTGATAAACCGCGCGATGCGTTTCAATATTTTTTTTAGATAATTATTAAAATGTAGTAATGAGTGACAAAGAAAGATACAGTTAGCATGAGCGCAAAATAGATAGCAATACTTTATAAGCAACAGCGCTGAAGTGCACAACACGCTTGTCACATTGGAAGTGGTAGTCGCGTTATTGTCATAAATTATGAAAACTGAAAGATGGCCGTAATGATGACAGCCACAGACTAAGTAGAGGTGCTAACGCATCAGACGGACGTCTTCTAGTTTGAACCTTATAGAGCAAAATACCTCATATGCCTCAGATAAATCAAAATACCCACTGGCACGTAAATTTTTTATGCGTCACAAATGGTAGACAAAAGAATCATAGACTCAACAGCTTTTAATTTTTTAAAAATATTTTACTAGGCAATTACATTCTTCATTGCTATTTTAAAATATTTTTATTCATATAAAATTTTATATATATTATTTAGTTAAAAAGATGAAATAAAACGCACACATTTTTTAAATATTTATTTAATTATCTACTTTTCCTTACATTTATTGTAAACTTTAGCGTGTATTGGTGGAATGCTGTACATTACCTATGTAGCCTACATATCTAAATCCATAAATAAATATCGGACAAAGCTCATTCATATATTTAAAGATCAAAAATCGTGTTCGAGGAGGCTACTCTAAAGGCTGATACTAACATCAACTATTCCTCTATGCATCGATTAAGTTATAATTATAATAGACACATTTTCCAGCAGTCCAAACTCTACCAAACTTTCCATAAAAGCAAAGTCAATACATTAAGATGTTGGATAGCAAAGGTAAATCATATTCAAATGGAGCAGACGACATCAGAAATGTACAGACCTACATTTTTGCGACCACCTGCTGTGAGTATAACCATTTCGGAATCATCACAACTGAAACCCATAAACTCCATTTACAAATGCTAATACCTAATGCCCACGATGTTATTGAACCAAGTTCATCGCTCGGCCTTGGGATCATGATACCTATGTATAAGGCAGGAGTTATATCTTCGTCGTATGCGACGCAGTTTCTGTTTAGCAAGTGAAACGTGATTTTCTTGTGTCTTACCTACCGTAGCGGTACATAACGGCATCCTGTATCTACCGGGTAGCTCGGCTAGGCAAGTAGCTTTATTGAACCGACCGAAGTTATTGTGTCCATAATCCTTGTTATCTGGATATCTTCTTTGATTATCTAAATCGCAGAAATCTTGGACATGATTATTGAAGCTTTTGAGGACTTATCGTATTGTGATAGCTATGACGGTGAATGAGGTTGTTTAAGGTGAATACCCTCCCAAGGAAAACCATTGACCCTTCGATCATATCCGCGTACACAGAGGCTTTTCAATAGCGTAAATTACTCATATCTAGGCAATTTGCGATAATTAAAATCTATTTTTATGATTTGGTTGGGTATTTTTCTTTAAAATTATTTCCGAAGGTAGAGCTAGCGGGAAATGGCCGGTTAGCTGACTACCAGGAATAGGAAAGCACTAAGGAGTTAGCAGTGAAAAGAGGTAGTTAATAATCTATTTCGCCTGTTGCTATAGTAGGCTACAGGGATTTGAGTCTTGAAGAATAAAACAAATTGCTTCCTTCTCTCAAAGAAGAAAAAAAATAAAGCTATTACCCCTAGTACAATGATAACATTAACTCGGTCGTTGACTCCATTAATATCCCGAGCAGAAAGGTCCTCGTTCGTATACTTACACGGGGAAATTGCCCTTTGCGCCATGCTCCGCTGGTTTCTCACCAGCACTTACCGTACCTCTACCACGTGGTATACTAATAGATGCGTGACTTCTTTAATTGTAGAGATTTTAGTATTCAATTACGGAGATATAGAGGATGTTCTTTCGTTGCCACCGTTAACGAAGGCTACGTACTCTATACATCAAATAAAGTAACTATACTCGTATGCAAAAAAAAAGCTGGGAAACGATGTAAATTATTTGAAAAAAAAAATTAAATTGCTTAATCGGGCGAAATTTATAGTTTCCAGTGTTTATGCTAGTTTTTTCATAGACAGATATCAATTATTGGTCGTGAAAAAAATCTTGCTACATGCGTCAATTTGCATTTATGCAGAAAAACGCAGTCTATTTACTCAACTTTGGAGTTTGGACCCTAATATCTTGGAAACCAGATACTTCCTAGCCCCCGTATTGGCTATATTTTTTGACAGTTCATAGTCATGATCACTCATTGAAACTTATTGAACTGGAAGTGACATGTATGTGTGTGTTGTCAAAATTTTCTTCAGATGCCACTTCCAGTTGTTGAGTTTCAATTGAGTGATGATCACTAGAACTATCAAAAAAGATAGCCAATAGGCTTGCAGGTATGCTTCCATAGAAAGGAGAAAAATGATCGTGATGATTAGAAGATTCCGTAGATTTCAGGAGCTCCTCCAGAATATCTTTCTATAATCTAAAATCTGAAGTTAAATAAAAAAGCGATCTTCTATGTCTTCCTGGCTGACGACCACGTGGCTCACAGCAAGTGCTAATCTAGACCACATTGTCACAAAACAATATTTACTTCTTTCTTACCGAGCATCTTTACGACTAGCATGTAGCTCCAGATGATGTCATGGTATATGACCGCATAATCGCTTTTAAAGAGCACCGTTATCGCTAGAAAGAGATGCAAATAGGCACAGTTTAAGGCTTGGTTAGTTGTATGAGATTTCTAACTTACTTACAAAGTTACAAGATCATCGGATCTTAAGATAGACAGGAATTTTAAACTGTTTCTTGCTTTTGTTGTCGGCTCTAGCTTAATTTTCTTATAATATGTAGACTTTGAACTGGACCTTTGTGCTTTAGAAAATGATAGCTATGAAGGTTTTCAGTCACTAACCTACGACCGAAAGCTCTTCTTGGTGTGGTGAAGGGAGATATCATTCCTACCCAGGACAGGTGCTTGGCTACATTCTCTCAAGTGCTAGTATATTCCGGCATGCCTTCCTCGTGACTGTGTAGGGCTCTATGTCCCCTGGTCTGCACTGGTTTCCCCAAATTGCTTAAATACAACCAATCAAGTTTTTTCGTTTCAAGGAAATGAGTTGCCTACAAGATTGGCATTTAAGTTGACTATAAATTTAATTTTAAAGCTCACTAGTTGCAAGTCAGGTTCAGCACACCTAGAACACCTTGAAACCACCGATTTCGCTCGCAAAGGTCATCATTTACAGCAAATACGGATACCTACACGTTGAGTGAATGACCTGTAATCCAATCGGACAAAGTATTATCAAGGGCGAATGAGCGATAAAATATTTTGCAATTATTACACTAGATAAATGTGCTACCTATACAACATTGGTAAGTACGTAGATATCTGTTTGTAAAACATATCGTGGGCCATGAAGCCATTGGTTGAAGGGAATACAGGGCCAGACTGAACTTTTTTGATAATATTTACGTCTTTGTGCCGTCCTGCGCTCATTTTGTTTATTGAGTTAACGACAGCCTTCTCTCTATAAATTGGTAGAAAATTGGGTTCACCTCCATGCAGTATTTTTGTGTAAGTTTAATAAATTTCCTTTCTATATTTCCCAGTAATCGATAAATTGCTCGAAAGAGTTAAATCAATACATTTCAAGGCAAACCTACTGTTCCCTATCGGAGAAACATCGCCAGCGATCGCGGAGCTGGCAGCGAGCAACCTTGCAGACGCAGGTCAGATTTTTCGAAGGTCGATGACTCCGCAATCGTCAAGTATTATTATTAGCCGAGCACCCTGCACGTTACGATACGTTCGAGCGCTCTCCAACTGGAACGCATTCGCGTTTCTAATGCGCATAATTCACCGTTCACGATAGAGCATTGTTGCATTTTTAGAATGTTTGCAGATTTGCGCCTATTCTCTGTGCGTTTGTTGTACTTATTTGTATTGAATGTAGTGAAATAGCAGTCGACGTTGCTGACAGGTTGGTCGAATAGTTTACCTATACAGCAGTCACTGTTATTTTACATTCGTTCTTCTAGTGACTGCTGAACTACAGTACGCAACGAAGGATTTAGAGCGTTTTTGGGAAGAATCCCAAAGTAAGTACATATACTTACGTACTTATTTTATTTATAACTAGTGGACGCCCGCGACTCCGTCCGCGTGGACTACAGAAAAAATAAAATGTCGATATTATCCGGGATCAAAAGTAGCCTATATGTTAAGTGGGTCCTGTCACAACATATTCCTGAAAACTGCATCGAAATCAGTTTAGCCGTTTCTGAGATTATACTGCACAAACATCGATCCGTTACAGTTTTATTATATGGTTACACATACATGTACACAGGGTGTAACAAAAGGGGTATGTTAAACGGAAAGCTGTGTAAATATCCCACTAAAAGGAACCTATCTACAAAATTTCAGATTCGAAATCACATGTTTCATTTTCCAGATAGTATGGAGAATTCCTAAACAAATTAGGAATGTTCATACATTTTGAAAAATAAACATGTGATTGATTTCGAGTCTCCAATTTTGGGAATAGGTTGCCTATAGTGGTCTATTTACATAGCTTTTCGCTTAACATACCCTTTTTGTTATACCCTGTTGACATAGGTGGATCAGTAATGGATCAGGAAATTTTAAAAAAATATTAAAACAATCAGACACAAACTCCAGGATTACTAATGTAGCAGGTTGAGATCCCGATGATTATTGAAGACAAGTGCTACAATGTCATTGAAGATAGGGGCAGGGTGTCCCCCTGTCTCGTGTCCCTTTGTGACAAAGTCGCGGTTTCTCCTTGACCTATCTGGGAAATATAGTTATTCTTCTCTATGTGAGAGACTCGGGTCTGTAGGGTGGAACTAAACACAATAGATAAATTAAATTTCCTATAAATTCTTAGAGATTTTTATAGACACGTTTTATGAATATGTATATTAGTAACTAGCGTGAGAGTGCATTACTCCCGTGCGAAGCCGGGGCGAGTCCCTAGTTATACATTATAAACTTTCCTTGTGAATCACTCTATCTATTAAAAAAACCGCATTAAAATCCGTTCCCTAGTTTGAGAGATCAAAGCATACATAGAGACGGACAGACAGCGGCAAGCGACTTTGTTTTAAGTATACCTATAATATCGTCTGCTTACTGGTAAAATGTATTATTGACCTTGTGCACTTAACATATTTTACCAATAAACAAACGATATACGGGTAGTGATACCCGTCATATTATGGCACGAACTTTAAAGTTAATTAATTATAAATAAAGTCCATCTAGTGAGGTTTATAGGGTTTCTTGTATTGAATTTTCTTTTATATAGGTAGGTACTCTTTATTTCAAGAGAATTCCTCGATACTACGGAAATAAGTCATAAAAAATAAAATAGGTAGCTACATCAAGTCGTAAAAATAGTGTTCTACATTTTATACAAAGCAAGCAAGCAAGCGAATATAGTAGTGGATTGTAAGTATTCGTTCACACTAGTAGACAGAGACAACGAGTAGCAAGCAAGTAGAAGGAGTAAGGCGAAAAGATATTGCGCCCATGAGGCTTGTAAAAGTGAAAGGATTGTAGATCGCTTCGTGTTTTAATTCTACCCCTTTTGTCAAAGAGAAAAGTTATCTAATACCGCGTCCTCATTAGGCGAACAGTGAGTGGCTGACTATTCGCCGACTGACTCTGAGTGGCGTATCGGTCGCTAACTCAATATCAACTGAGCGGCGAACTAGAGCAAAGCGCTTGCGAATTTTTGTGAGGGAAGGTAAACTAGACGAACGGAGCGCCGCCGCCGTAGTAAACAAATTGCGCCGCTGACCGCCCGCATCATTCGCTGCGAATCGGAATGAGTCGGCAAGCGAAACGTCGCAAACTGCGTACATTACGCGCTGTATGGACACACCATTTAAAATGTATAGGGAGGCAAACTGGAAGCAAACTGTCAGCCGCTCAATGTTCGCCTAATGGGGACGCGGCCTTAGATTATATTATCATAATGTACTATACGGGTCACCAACCCGCATGACTATGGGCAAATACCCCCCATGGCAGTCTTGTGGCGTGCCCTGGGGAAGGCCTACGTCCAGCAGTGGACTGCAATAGGCTGCTGATGATGATGATGTATGTATATATATCCTGTTTGTCAGTTAGCAGGATATCTTAACACTAGAAACAGCTGAACGTAATGAAATACCATAGGTCGGAGAGATTCGAGGAACTTCTACTTTTTTTTTAAGCAGGGAAAGAAGCTTGGCAAAAAAATACAGAGTTCATAACGACAAAGAATGATAGAGTCAACGGTCAGCAGCTTGACTGTCACGTGTTTCTGTGATATAAAAAACTTTGTACAGGCATTCTTAGTCACATCACATATTGATCCCATCGCGAGGGGTGCCTCGTCTACCTGCTGACTCGGTTTTTTATAAGTAAACTCTTCTGGTGAATACACCACCCTTACTATTCGACAGTATACGATTTTAGTAGGCCCTATTAGTATTATTATTATTACTTGTGTAAACATAGTAGTAATATGCTAATTATTAGTGTAATTTATGGATTAAGTTCATTCGGCCATTTAACTATCCGACATAATCGGACTTCATACAACGACGTCCACTGCTACTTTATGCTTGGAAGTTGACTGACTCACTTACTATAGGTACTTACCTACATTTTATTCCTTCGTGGACCAAAAGACTTTGAAGCTTGCTTTGACACATGTTGCATTGCTTTGAAATTTCATACATATTTGCATTGGATAACCGCCCCCTGATTACGTAAAAGCAAAGCGATAGCGAAAAATGTACAATATTCGCCTTGTATCGTTAAAATTCATTTTACGTAACACGAATTTGACAAGCAATCAGCGATTTTTGTACAATTTTCGCTAGGTATCGCTTTGCTTTTGCTAGTTAGGTAATAAGGGGGCGGATCAAAAATTTAAAATATTTCGCTTTCCCATTCCTTTGTAGTTTTAGTAAGTACTTATTTCATATTTAGTATCTTTAGTAAGTGCTACAAAAGTCAGGCACAAACTTCTGAGTCCGCAGATGTTAAAAAACTGCAAGCTCTTACGATCAAGTGAAAGGCTGATTTCAATCCGGTTGTTCCTGTAACTACCTATATAGGTAGGTAGGTACTCGTAGTTGTTCTACGAGTAGATTTTGCCTTTTGTTTTAAGTTTTATAAATTGTAAAAGGTTGTTTTAAAACATTCACGTAATATTTATTTATTGGCAGATATCTTTTATAAAATTATTAATAAAGAAATGGAAAAAATGCTTCACCCGAGATATCTTTTGCATAGTGCTCACCTATCTCGTAGCATCGCCCGTCCGTCTGCTCATCCATGTGATGATTGTCAATGAAAATGGCGTCGAAATGTATGTGTTTAATGGGTATATTATTTTATCTAGGTATTGGTTTAATTACTGTCTTGTTTAACTCTGCTCTCCATCCATTTTGTTGTTAAAAATTTACGCAGATTTTGCAGTTAACTATAAAATTAGTGGATGTTGATGTTAACGAGAAATATTGCTATGTTAGATGAAGAGTCACTTCATTTCTATCTTATTATTACACTAGCTACCCACGCCGGCTTCGGGCATGGCTGCAATGCTTACCTATAGGTAGGTAATAGTACCTACCTTATGTATAAGACATATAAACCTCCCTCTTGAATCACTCAATCTATTTAAAAAAATCATCGAAATCTACTCGTATTGCGTAGTTTAAAAGATGTAAGCATATGTAGCATCACCGTAAGTGTTTACTACTCGTATGTTTTAGCTACTTAAAAGTTTAATTACAACAATAAATTATTGAGTATTGAGTATTAAAATTCTTGTAACCTACAGGGCAAGAGGATTAATCCGTGGGCGTAATTGAGCTATATATAACTCAAGGAGAAAAGGGTAAAGCTACACCCCATAAACTTTTTTCTCTTGTCTGCAAGGTAAAAAATAAATGTATTTTCGTAACAAATCCTATTTGATGAAATCAATACCTACCTACTTATGGCCTATTAGCTAATATTTCTCAAGAGCTAGGTGAGTTTTTTAGAAAATATTTTATTTTATCAGCATAATACTATTACGCCTACATTAAAATAATTATTTCATCTCAGACATCTTATACCATTCCAGACAACAATTTAATATTTTTGTATCTCTTACGAAAGCTCTTACAGGTACTTACTTAATATGCAACTAAGTATATGTACTTATATTAAGTACTAGTGGACGCCCGCGACTCCGTCCGCGTGGACTACAGAAAAAACAAAATGTGTAAATTATCCGGGATAAAAACATTTTCCCGGGATAAAAAGTAGCCTATATGTTAAGTGGGACTGCATCGAAATCGGTTCAGCCGTTGCTGAAATTAGCGTGCACAAACGCACAGACAAACAGACTAAAATTCCAAAAATCATCGTTTTGGGTCCTATAATCCTATTGCGTTGATAAAGGTCTTCTATAATATTTTTTCTCATATATCCTCCATGTACAGACAGCGATCCGTTACATTTTTATTATATGTATAGATTAAGCAATGAAAAAGCGGAAGGTACTCGTATTTACTTGTCATAATCCTGAAACCAACCTAAAAAGGTAAAAGCTAAAAATATTATACATATTTCCTGATAGAGAGAGAGTAAGTAGTTAAATTCTAAAGTTGTCAGCTGTTACAATTGAATAGTTTTAATAAAAGAATATACACTTCATCACTGTGGCCTAGACAGATGCAATGAAATGCAAGCGATGAAAAAAATATCGCTAATTCACTGACCCACTAACCTGGTTGCAGTGTCCGTGAGTCCAGCAAGGTCAGGCCAGGAGGCGGTGTCGCACGGTGATCGTTACTTTTGCTTACATGTGCTAATTATTTACAGATTCTGTATACAGATTGCTGATAACGCGATTTTAATATGATCGCGATAACATATTGATAAGTTCTGTTAAGATAGATTGGGTTGTTGTCAAGTTTCGTAATTATAACGGTACAGCTACTTGAATATGCTAGGAACGTGATAGAAGATAATGTTTTAGTAGCTTGGCATATGTATGTATATGTATGGATGGTCCTTTTGCAAGCTCACTATTTATCCTACTAATATTATAAACGCGAAAGTTTGTGAGTATGAATGGATGTTTGTTACTCTTTTTATTTTTTCGAAGTCGCGGGCGTCCACTACTATACAATAACTAGTGGACGCCCGCGACTTCGTCCGAGTGGACTGCAGAAAAAATAAATGTCCAAATTATCGGGATAAAAATATTTTCCCGGGATAAAAAGTAGCCTATGTGTTCATCCAGGGTGTGAGCTAACTCAATACCAAATTTTATTAAAATCGCTCCAGCCGTTTTCACGCGAAAGAAACATCTTGCAAACATCCATCCATTCATCTATCTATCCATCCAATCTATCCATACGCACAAACTTTCGCGTTTATAATATTAGTAAGATATGTTTATTAACTTAAAAATTATACAGTTGCTTGACATATCCTGCAAAACTAGACTTTGCAAACAGAACCTTAGTTGAACGTTACCTTCTACTTCATCACCTGCCTGATGCGAATCAAATTACAACACGTGGAGCGTAAAATGATGATTATATTGCTCGTACTCGTATTGTCAGAATGTAGGTGTACTTTTTTTAGATTCCTTGAATTCATTATGTAGTTGAGTGAACTTGTATTTTTACCGGCTAGCATTTATCGGTATCACGTATCGAGGTTAGGAACATTTTTACGATTATGTTAGAAGATTTCATGTTTCGGTCCGTATTGTAATAAATGATTTAATTAAGAAAAACTTCTCGAAGAAATGTAGATTACTGTAGGCAATGCGCACGCGCCGATGCGATGGAATAGCGGGCGCTGACTGTTACTCTGCCCGCTGAATAACGGCAAATTGGCGGAACTGGCCAAATACATTTGCTTCCAAAAAGTCAGGTACGCTCGGTTAGACTCACAGCACCTTGAGACCTATTCGTTTTTTTTACAAAGTAAAGATTCGGATAGACAGATGAGTAAAAATGTGCCCTTAATTTGATAACTTTTTCAGAGCTTCAGGAGGAAATAAAGATTTTCATGAAATTGCAATTTTCATGCTGAAATTTAATATTCCCAGTATTGCAATATTCCCTACCACTCGATGAATTTTGGAAAAAATTAAAGTTACAAGCAAAAAAAATACATGTCTCCGACTTGTTAGGTACCTTTGGAACACTATAAATAAAACGATATTTGTATAAAAATATGCGTAAGCTCAGTAAGCACAGGGTAAAAAGGTCAACAATTTGTTCCCTCACCCTTTTTAATAAGGGCATTGCTCGTCCTTGCGGTAAATGTGTGATGAGTTCGTTACTACGGATCTTCAGCAAAAGAATAAATGAACACTTTACTGTGTGCCAAAATTTACAAAAGCCTTATAAATTGGAAGGATCTAAATCTAGATCTAGATCTTGTAGGTAAGTATCTTATTTTGCTAAAATTACATAACTTACTAATCCAAAACCATATAGATTTTCGAAAATGTTGATTTTTTGAGGTAGACATGATATATATTCAGGGTTTCGGAGAGTCCAAAAGAATGCCGAAAGAAGATTTCTAACAGGAATAAATGAAATGCAATACCTATAGCTACACAGATTACTTATCTAATCCCTCTAGTAGAATGTTGTTTTACAGTAATTTTGTGGCATGCAACACGGTACCTAAGTATTTTGAGATTGGTTGCCTTTATAACTTACAAACTCATCATAGTATATCTGTTTCCTGTCTATGTCACCGTAATCGTAAAACTGAGTGCACGACACAGTTACATAACTGTAAACACAGCAGTTGTAATTGTTTAGTCTTTAAGCACATAAATATAGAGTTTGATGCTTGCTTCGTATCATAATCGGTTAATACTACTACCTACCTAACTATATAAATCTGAACCAGTGCTGGACATACCTATAGGTCCTCTAAATGTTATCAATTCACATTGCTATCCTTTAACAATAGTTCTACAAAATGGGCAACAAATCCAAAACAGTGAAAAGACGGCATTTCATCTAGCAATGCGCAGTACAGTTAGTTACTGATGCAGCGCGAATTGCTTGGAAAGTGATCGCTGCCAACCGGTCACTTTCTCTAGAACGACTCGAACAGGTCTACCGTCCGCGTCGCCGTGGTGGCCATTCCTACGTGTCGCTAGACTGCTAAAACTATAAACACCAGTTTTCCTTCTTCCTTTCCTACCTCACAATCAATCCCACTAAAACGTTACATTTTAGGAAGTAAATTATTAGTTTTCTGTGGCTTAAGCTTACCTATTATTGTATTTATCTCCATTTTACATCATATCTATCATGTAGATGTGATGTATCGTTTATATACATTACTATCTACAGCATTCAAAACTTACAGATGCATGGTCAATTAAGAAACAAATATCAATAGGAAACGTTCACTTCCAATATCAGTTTCATCAGAGTTATCGGAATCTGAATCCCCTCACTTGTGTGTAGGTACTCGTAGCTCGTATTTTTTTAAAACACGAAACATTTAGTTAGACACTACGCGCTTTACGTACACAGATGTTGCTACGTCAATAAGACTTCTTTTAATAATATGTGACTAACTTGCTTCAATTCTGCCATCACAATCGTAATGCAATGGACGTACGTAATTATATATAAAACATATGTGCTTACTTAACAATCTGCTATTTCGCAACCGCAACATATTCAACGTTGAGCTATGTTAAACAGTTCTATTCATCTATTACTACTATGTTTCCTTTTATTGTGATTGATTTGTAGATGATTGCAGAGTTGTGGACCTTGGCAGTCAATTCTTATTAGTCAATGGTCTGTCAAGTGTAACATCTAAGTGTAACATGAATATCGGAACAGAAATTAATTATGTTGCAATTTTTTTAAATTCAATGTTTAACATACTTAGCCATAATTTGTCCAAACAGGTTTAAATAGCTGTATTTTCTGGTAGATAGTAGGCTTATCTTAGATCTGGTAGATTATAGTTATTGATTGCCATGCTCACTAAACTTCCATTGCCTCATCATTTATCTAGTAAAAAATGTCAGAGTAAGAAAAAGCTCCCCGTGACTGCTGAGTGCGTTACCCCCACGACGATTATGCGAGTATATTTCTACTTATTCTCAACGTGTTGAGGATGAGCCATCCGTACGATGGCATATCATGTTTATAAATTGTTCCGAAATATGTTTATTATTAACATTTCAAATGAGCAGCGTCCCAATTTAGGTCTCTGCATTCATTCTGAATTTGTGGTTGTAATGTTCTTTTACACTAAATATGTCTATCGACATAATAATTATTACTTTATAATATATAATAAAAATTGTTGGCATTGAGTGTAAATTATTATAGTATGTTAATAATAAGTGAGGAAATAACATTAACACAACTATTGATAAGAAAACCTTTGCCAAGGTCAGCTTCTAGAAACAGCCGATTATAAGGTTGAAGTTAAAACGGGTTAGAGACTATTGACAATGAAACTAATGACAAAAATATTCACCCTTTGAGATTAGGGTCAATATTAAACATAACTTTTGCCACCCAAATCTTCCTATATTTTGTAAAACATATATGTTTAAGTTCCAAAATATCAGTTTATATTATAAGCTGTCCTTTTCTTTATCTCCAAATATATTTACCACATATCAGATATGTAATACGAATTTCCTATCTTGGACATCCTCTACCTATACAGTATAGTTATCTATTTGATTTTGAATGTACCCATTTATCGTTTGTTTTCCTCTTTTCTGTTTTACTCCTTTATCTTTTTGATTTACTTAAATATCAGTCAAAATCCATATTAGCAATATTTAATTTTGTTGAATTAAGGTAGGCTGTAGGCAGATGTGAGTAATTTGACAAGCATTGTTATTTGCTGTAGCAACAGTAATATGACCTTTACGCTCGAGCGCGTGGCCATGAGAACTCCTGAAGGTTGTGTACTTCTCGGATCGCTCAACACTTCTGGCACTTCCAAAGAATTTTTGAACATGTCATCTTCTTGGGAAAAGATTGGGAGAACTACTTGAGTAGACTTTTATGATACCTGTGAGTAGAAAACTAGACAAGCTCCACTGACTGGCCTCCGCACAAAAACTGCCTCTACCTACGATAACATACAATCATCCACGGCGTTTATTTGTGTGAGTGCCACGCCAATAGGTAGGTCGACCAACCAGTCGGCCAGACGTCCCCCTCGATCAGTTTCCCCCCCGTCTGCCTGCTCGCTCTCTCTCCCCACTCCGATACCCCTCCCCCCACTGCGCCAGTCAGTCTTCGGTTGACTCTTGAAGTGGCACGACGTCTTGTCTGTGTCTTTGCTTTGGACTACTTTACGTCATAGTGGATTTTCTTTTTACTTTGAAAGTGTTCTTATTCGAGTGAGTAGTGTATTTTATCTTAGATTCTGTGTAATTAGGACTAGCTATTCAGCGGATAAATATAGCGAAGAGTTCTTTAAACTTACTCTGCTTTGTCTTGTTACAGGTACTGACTTGGAAATGGGTGTGAACCCAGATACTGTGTGTGTGTGTAGTTTTATGTAACCGTATTTATACTATTAGTGAAGAAACTTTTTGTGAAATTGTGAAGTTCCTGTTCACTGTGAGTGATGACAGTGAAGTAAAACTTAACGAGTGACAAGTGCTGATTGCAAAAGAAACTAAGAAGAGCGCAATCGGGAAGTGGCAATATCACCCTCATTGTTATGCTCTGTCAACAAGTGATTTGTGAGATTATTGGATTACTATCTGATTGGATTCCTCGAACATAAATGGCAATTGTAAGTAAAACATAAACTAATGTGGGTAATTAGTCAAGTTAAAGGAATTTATAGTGTAAAAAACTGATTAAATCTTAGCTGCCAATACGAGTAGACGAGTTTATAGGAAAAGCCTGGGATGTTGTTATAAGGGCGAATGATGGTTTTGATATTGTAAATCATCATAAGATCTTTGTGATAAATCTGAAAACGGTCAATTAATTGATTATAAAATTAATAAAATCTCTAGGTAAATCTCTTTTCCCAAGTGAAGTTGTCCACAACCACGATCTACCTAAAAGGCCATTAACGAGACCTTTTTCATGCTACGACACAACATACTATAAATTTAGAACCATTTTGATCTGACACAAGTGTTCACGCAGGTGCTGAGATGGGAATTCAAGGAATTCTCACGACTGCTTCGAACTATTTCGGCCTTTTGTTATACTCATCGTTTTGTGACACACATTTATAGCTTTTTCCCCATACACAATACGAATAAATTGTCAGACGAGGTTGAAAACTAATGAGACATGTAGAAATCCGCGAACATACGGGCACTTCGGTCGCCATCTTACCGTTTCACTGACGCGCATTACGACCTCGTGTACAAGTTCACTAATTTTAGAACAGTTGACAATTCTATGGCCTGGTTTCATTTAAAATATTGATATCTATGATTTTATTCATGTCTATTTTCATGACATCTATACTCATATCGCAACATAAGTAGTTCTCTAATTTATGATCCTGCATTTATATTAGACCTATCATGAGTGGTTTCATCTGTGTCGGTACCTATCTTCAGAAAAGTATTTACGGGTTATAGAATCGTTTTCACTTAGGTATTTCTCCATTTGCTACAGTGTAAAAAAAGGTATTTTATATGTGTTTGAAACTTTTCTTTTGGATAATATTGCGAAGTTAGCAGTGTTTGTTGCGAGAGGTACGTTAGTAGTGGGTCAAGGCTCGCTGGCGGCGGCGGCCGCGCGTTTCCTACCGCCACCGTCTGACACCCACCATAAGGAAGACACTCGTTATTCTTACTTGAGAACAGCATGTAACTAGAACTACCATAATATTATCATTCGAAAGAACACAACCGAAATCTATTTAGAAGTTCAGAACATTTCATCCGTTTCTCTATTTCATCCGAATTTTGGTCCTATATTTTTTATTCTTGTATTTCTTCCCCTTTTCTTAATAAAACGTCTATTATTACGTATAATATACTTATTACGGTCTCGTAACTAGTGGAACAGCTCGAAATTAAAGTAGGCCAATTAATAGATAATATTGAATAGTAGAGTTAGGTAGATTAGGGTAAAGATTTTATTGAAATTGATAAGAGTACATAGCAAAGGAATTCTAATTTGCGATGCAATATTTGTACTAATAGGATTTATTTAGTACTTGTTAGACACTTATTCGTCTTTTCGCATTACAATCACAACCTATTTACAAAGGTACCTTTTCGTGTTGAGAAATGTAAACAAGTGTAGCTAAATAAGGTGTTGATAACAGTAGTGTGCACTAGTTAATAATTTCTGTGCCCCGACCTACATAGATACGGCTCGTATCATTGTAACCGTTATGATAGCGTCCAATCCCACAACTTTCTCTAACGCTTCGTCGATATTCACACTTTCCTTAACCTCTCTTATTTAATCAAGATTTTTATCACGTTTAGAAGTTTTCAGTAAATGCTTTAGTTTTCAGTTTAACGCTTTGCAATTTTTTCAACGACTTTCCCAGATGTTAATGATTTCGCCAATGTCACAGCGTTAAAAGTTATAGACGTCTGCAGTTTGTTTTATGTGCACGTGTCAAAATTGAATGTAACATTGACTTTCACATTTGCTTGATCTGATGTAACGGTGACGTGCCTGCGCCTGCACCACTGTTACGAGTAGGTAAACCTTGCGCGCGCCGCTTTCACCCCACTTTCACCGCTAGTTCCGCGTTGCTTCTAACCGCTATTGGCAGTTTGGCACAAATATTTACAGATATTTCGCAACGATATTTCATTTGGTAGTTCTGTCTTTCCCATTGATGGTTTTTGATTGGAAGTCTAACAATTCAAATGACCATGAAGCACTACATAATGTATGCCATTTTATATAGAATTATACAATCATACATTGACAATGGGGTCGTAACAAACTATGTTACCTATTCAATAGTATTATGTACTTTACATGACCTAAATATTACATTCGTGTAATTGTTACAAAGGCAGTGGTACTCATAGATTTTCAATATCTAATCCCTTTTCTGATCTAAACGTTAGTTTTTGTTTTCTGTCAAGTATTGTGTGCGCAATGAAACAAACTTAAAATTACATTTGTAAGTAATAAACCTGGTACATATGCACTTAATTACTGTTTGTACATTCTTTTAACGCGTGTTTCGCTGGAGAATATTGACTACTCATTTATATGAGCTGTATGCACTTTAACATGAAGTTTTATAAAGAACTGAAAAGTGAAGAAACGAATATTCAGTTGTTTCAGCGCCATTATTTATACGAAAATTATCGCTAAATACAAATCAATGACGACTAAAGTACCTATAGATAAAGGTGACAATAAAAATAAATACAACCGTTGTAATCGCGTTTTGTATACAGTGATAACTGGTTAGGGCAAAGTGTCATAGTTATCTCGAAACTAGCTGATAAGATATTACGTATTGTATCTAATTTAAGCCAAAGTGAACTTAATCGAAATGTTCTGAGAATGCGAAGAACGCACAGTTCGGAGTATCAGTGCTCCGTGACTCATAATTTTTTGTGAATCTTTGCCAGAAATGGTGACGATGGTTTACGAATGGAATTTGAAAGATGATATTTTGAGATATCCAGGAAACTGCAGCGATAAATATCAGGATATTTAATGAGATGATAACAGAAATATAAAAATTTATGTCGACAGCGAAATACAAACACAACAGCAACACTGTTTTTGTCGCGTGTCATTCGCATAATTAATACTTACCTATAGTCAGTTTTTAAAGTCAATCGGGTTATAGTATAGATTGTTTTGAAAACCTGTTAGCTTTGTATTACAAATTATACGAAATGTAGGTAAACCAAATTGGATGTTCAACTCTTCTCCCGGTGAATTCAATAATAAAGTAATAACATTATCAGTAGAAACGAATGAAGGTAGGTAAAACTTCATTAAAAACACGTCTGTCTCCCAAGGGACGATGTTTTCAAAAGAGCTTATCTCAAGAATAAATATGATCTGTATTTCTCTAAAAGATGCCAATCGAATAAATCGGCCCCAAAATGGAATGAATATTCCAGCAAAGTCAGCAATAAGCTTACAACAGTCGTGATGTGCTTCATATTGTGGTGATAACTCGAATTCTCATAATAGGTAGATGATGTTGTAATACAAACCGGTTGTTCTGCAAATGCAGCTATTGACCTACTGACACAGAAGGCGAAGGAAAATTACGCCGCCGCCGCCGTCGACAAGGTGATACTTTCCAAACAAAATAAGCCTACTCTTATAAGTAGCAATAACATAAATTTGGACTTGTCCAGAAAATCAGTAAGCCTCTATCCCTATGGGAATCACGAACGCTACAGGGTAGAGAAACAGTCATCCACGAGGAAGATACATCAACCAGCTATACTTCCCATCTCAACTATTCACAATTGGGTCATTTCTGTTCTAGGACTTATATCCATTATATCGTACAGTTGGATCTAATAAGAAATGACTTCAATTTTGATAATTACCTACGTATGGTTTTTTCACTTTCTGAACGTCGTCATCGCATCTTCCGTGTCGATATGTTTTTGTAAACATTTAGCGGAAAGTTTAAATACTTCATACAGATTTCATTGTTAGTGAATATAATTTTAGTTATATGTAGGTGTGAGAATAACATACGTACAATAGGTACATACATATAAAAGACTTATTGCATTGTTATTAGAAACTTCTAATAACTAATAAACTAATTCTCCAATCCGTTTATAAAGTAAGATTGAAGTTCACGAAGAGCCTATAGTAAGGGTGAGGAAGGTGTTGGAGACACTCCAAATGATGATGATAATGATGTCCTCCACGACGTATCCGTCGACGGCGACACCTTGTCAGTATCTGGCGTGTGACTCGCGAAACCGAACTTGGTCTTAAACGCGCGGCTGCATAAGTTGCACTGTAACTGCCCGTTTAAATTGTACGTGTAGTTGTAGGTGATTTTGGGACGAGTTTTTCGGGCGTGTCGCTTGGCGTCGAGTTCCTTGAGACGGGCTTCTTCAAACTTTTCAGTACCTGTCTTAATTGCCTTGCGCCACTCTGATCTTGTTAAAGCGTCATTCTCCTACGTACCATGCGATAAGCCGCAGGATGTGAGTTGTCGTTTTACAACATCCTTGTATCGGAGATATTGTCCACCAGGCTTACGTTTTCCATAGGACAGTTCTGAGTAGAAAACGGACCTAGGCAATCGAGAGGCGTCCATGCGTACAAGATGACCGCACCACCATAAGAAGGCACTCCATGCCGGAAACATGAGCACGACGTAGAACATCCGAGTTCGGGACACGATCCTGCCATTTAAGCTTTAATCGAAGATCGAAGACATTTTAAGTGAAAAGTGTCCAAACGCCTGATGAGAATACCCACGAGAGTACCCACGGTATTAACACGTGTCCCAAAATACTTTTGTTACATATTTGTGCTATTTCAGCGTACAGCTGTTTAGATTGCACTACGGCTCTATGATCTAAATCAGTCAACAGCAAGGCTGGGAGTATGCAGCATTGTTTGACATATTATTGTCTATATGCGAAAGATAGTTATTTCGTCTTTTGTTTATACGATAGTTTACTACAAGTTAGGATAACTGTGTCAATGTGTATCAAACTATGCGCACGTACTTACAATACATATTTATAATATACACTTGTTAAAACTGTAGTGGATGTATTTATACTTATCACTTATCAAGTGGATCGAATTGGTAATGGCCCAGTAACATACAAATAGCTCGACGCTTAAATATGCATTTCACATAGGTAAATAAATATATTAAAAGTTATAATAAAATCATTTGATTCACTCCTTAATAGGTAGGTAAGTACAGTCTTATAGAGTCTTGGTAAATGACCCAAGCCCTGAGAAGTATGTTATCATCGTTTTGGACACTATATATCGATCAAAGTAGACATACATGGCCATTTAAAAAGGCATAATATTGCATAGATGGGTACATGCTCTGCCGATGTATTTAACGAAGTTATTTGTACTGAGAGGTGTTTCGCTTTTGAAAACATCAGTTGTTTTGTTGTGGAAGTGGAAACATAGTTCCTTCTTGGGACTGAATAAGGAAAAACGGGAGCTTATACAAAGTAAGTTTTCGATCGAATCGATAAAAGTTCGTCACAGTTACTTTGGTGAGTTAGAGAGATGATGTAATCAAGACCAAGAGCTATTGGAGGAATTAGACGTAGCCTTGACATTTGAGGCCATTTTACATCACCTGTTTACTCCAACAAAACCATACTCCCCCAAAAAGCCAGCAACTTCTACGGTTGCTGCAGGTTTCCGAGAGTGACGCCTGCAATCGGATGATCGCGCGTTCCATGATCACGTGCTGTGGCGTTTCTTCCACCTCTTGGCATCCTCTGCAAAGGGGGCTGTTTGACATACTTATGGTAAACAACATTTTTAGCAGGGGACGATATTGACGGTCAATATGAAATCATGTTGACTAACTTAGGTGGGATATGGGTGGGATACTCACGGCACTCTAAAAGTATGTTTCTCTAAGGCTTAAATTTACAACATGGCGCATGAAAATGTGTTAACTTAGCTGTTTTTAGTGCGATTTAATCAGAACAAACCAGCAATTACCTCAGCCTTTAGGGTTTGTTAACTCTAGGTCTGTGCTGGTATCGATTCGTGAAGGCGACTGGCGGTTAAAATACAGGAAGTGCTTAACTCGGCCGGTGGCAATAAACAATGTGGATCTAATTATAGATGGCGCTGGTGAGTTAGTAAGATATGATTGAAAATAGAACGGAATTAGGCCACGGAGCATCGCGCGCGCATCACGGTTAAAAATGTACTTACTAGTACATGATAATTTAGTTTTCCTCGATCAAAACACTGGTTAGGTTACTGTATTTTCTGTTAGACATTAACCTACTTCTGCTGTAAATGAATTTAGAAGAATTCAGAAGCATCAATGTTAATTAATTTATTCACTCAAAATTGATGAGCTTGCTATTGCAAAAAAATGTACTTAATAGGAAAATAATTCACTTTCACTACCTTTGTAAATGTACAATGATTACAATCTAATCTACCTTGTATTAAGGTGGTTACTCTATTGTTGATTGTCTGATGTCATTAGCTGCAAAATGTTAAATTACAGAGTTAAGGTAGGTATAGTTTCTTCTCTATCCAATCTTCTACACACGTTATCAGCAAACAGACTTGGTAGGTCTCACACTTGAAGGGAAAGGTCAACAATTCACTTTTCTTATTTAAAGCTGCATGTTCATTGTATTGTAATTCATGAACATTTGTTGCTACTGTTGCTGTTTCAAGGATTTCTCGATCATTTTCTTGATATTTTGCATGCTTATCTGAATACGCGATTTCGTTGACTGACCTTGATTCGCTCTTGTGGAGGTCATGAGATTTTTCCTAAATAAAGTTTTGAGGTCATTTTAGTTACCATTTTAGTCATCCATCATATTATTAAATATTTATGGCTTTGTATCAAGGCCCAATGCATTAGAAGGATTTAAAGTAATTTTCACTAATAATTCCTAGAGTGTATTCTTAGTAGGTAGGGAATTGTGTGATATCAAAAAACAAAAACAAAAACCAAAAGTATTTTGATAATTCATTAGATTTTTTTCCTGGAAGGATCAAGTTAGGCTGAAGGTAAACTTCTAACGCTTCCTAACTTCTGAGCTCAGAACTTCTTAGCCCTTTTAATGTTTTCGACTTCCACTGAACAAACATACCTACTATACATGATGTAAACAGAGGATGTAGTAAAATAAAAATGTTTCAAATTGAATTGACAGACACTGTTAAACAAATACCTTTTTGCACTAACTGTTAAATTGCTTAGGTATAACGCGGGAGTTCACTTGCAGAGTATTCCACCATATTTATTGGAATGCCTACCCCGTAAGGGATAAAGGCGTGATTATATGTATGTATGTATATTGGAATCACTGTCCTTAAATGAATAAATTTTATATTGACTTAGTTTTCAATTTCCAATTCCACCTCTGCTATGATAGGGTTAACAATTTTGGAAATTAGGATCTAAGGATTTATCCTTTACATCTGTCTGAAACCCATAAGTTCTAGTAAGATTTAATAAGCGGAAAATTTTTGATTACGCAGCACACTAGAGTCCTATTAGTCAGTACGATTTTTTGTTATAGCAATCGACTAAACACCGAATTCGTAATATATTGTCCAAATTCGTTAACCACATAGACATTCATGCTTGACAAAATACCTATCTTTATTGCTCAGATACCTCTGTTATCATTTTATGAACGGCTACAACTGTCACTTGTTTTACTAAAATTAACCGAGATATGACGTGTGTCACACGGCAGTCAGAGTTTGTTTCGTAGCTATGAAGTTTCAGACAAACTAAAAAGTTGGAGCAAAAGCTTGCAAAGTGCAAATCCATAATGTCCCTTAACATCAGTGTCGTGTGAGGGGTTGTTTTCATTTCCCGAGCCTCCCCACACAAGGGGTAGGTACGGTGTGGTAGGTATTTGTCTACATTGGATATATGCAGGGGTGGGTGTCTGAGAGATTAATGTAATTGGGCTCAGAATTATTACTGCCTATGAAAATTTTGGGGTGTTCGACCGCTGTGAGTCAAGTGGAATCTTTTCTGGGTCAATGTAAATGAATTATTTTGGGTGAAACTCGAGATGGAGTGGTCTATGAATAGAGGTCAATAGAACTACAGTAATCAAGTGAGATAAAGTTTGATGGTAACATAACATTCTATTTCCTATATTGCGTAATTTATTCCTGAGCAGATGTAAAACTGCTATAGGTATTGATTGGTGATTCAATATTTATATTTTTATTTTAAAGTTTAAAAATGGAAGTCACAAACACATAATCAAATGATGAGTTAGTATTTTGATATAAATTTATGTGTTACCAAATTTTAAAGATAACTTTTAACAAGTTCTAAATTCTGGTGAGTTGCGAAATACTATTTTACACGTGTACGTAGAGACACTAAATGTAATCTATTTTTGATAATAATCATAAGTAGGTATTGTACTTACCTAAACATGCCATCTATCGTATCGTCAGCAAAGATTACGTAAACCAGTAGGCAGGTAGTAACACAGAAGATGCGGATACTATTATAGGTAGTCACCTACAAAATTGATCGCGGCGACAATGACAATGATGTCATTCGCCTATTTCAAGGAGTATGCTAATAACGCAAACAGTATGGAAGTTAAAGAAAAAAGTCCAGACGAATCACCTTGTTTTACGCTCCCGCCGGGTTCAATGACCCGAGCAGCTGTGCGCGTGTGTGCGCTACGTAAATAAATAGTACGCACACTGGCCCTGTTTCAACGTGTTTACGTTTGACGAAAAACTATGGTGGTAGGTCTACTTGCTATATCGAATTATGATATCCATAATATACTGAAAGTTCAGGAAAATTTAGTTGTTTCAGAAATTATGTATAAGCGAATGACCGCCGTCGCATAGACTACAAATAGAAAGCAAACAAGTTTTTCACGGAATCCGGTAATATTATACCTACCTACAGATAGCGGAAAATACGATGTGACGGGCGGCACAGCACTACTGCTCCATCCGTTACGTGGTGTCCCCGCACTAGCGGCGTCGCTTGGTAGTTTTTTCCCGCGCGAGGAAGAACTGTCTTGTACTTACACACGAAAGTGATATTAAATAGTTTATTATGTAAATAAATCCGGTGTTTTCAATCTAACACTACCTACCTACACTGAAGCAAGCAAGTAACAAGTAACTCGTCTGAGAGGTTAGGTTAGTATTTAAGAGGTAAGTGTCTGTCTAGGTACCTTTTATATTTTAGTCGCTAAAGCAGGTAACATCTTCATTTGCAGAGGTGATTTTGGGGTTACCCAAACACGAACAAATCACACTTTTTATTTAGTTTTATTTCATTATACTTATTTGACCTATCAACATCATACATAACAGATAGTGCACAAGTTTCATAGCAGATAGAGCAAACTGGTATAGCAGATAGAGCACACTGGTATAGCAGATAGAGCAAAATGGTATAGCAGAGAGAGCAAACTGGTATAGCAGATAGAGTACACTAGTACAGCAGATAGAGCTCACAAGTGTAGCAGATAGAGCTCACTAGTATAGCAGATAGAGAAAACTGGTATAGCAGGTAGAGCAAACTGGTATAGCAGATAGAGCAACCTGTTATAGCAAATAGAGCACACTATTATAGCTGATTTTAATTTGGATCATAATTTGGTTTCTTTCGAAACTCATATCGCCAAGGATTTAACTCTTATTTTACGGCCGGCCGACTGCCTGATGCCAACCCTCCGTTGGTAAAGCTTAGTGACATTAAAATCCGCACATTACATAAATTCAGTGAGAATTCCTTATTGTACTAAAAATTGTACACAAGGGCGAGCTTAATGCTTTCCATGGAAGTCTCTACCAGCTAACCTGGTTTCTTGAGAACATAGGTTATGAGTAGCACCAAGAATCGTCTTTTGTAGCACGAACAGGTTATTAATATCTAACATAAATAAATAGTGATCAACCCAAAGACCTTGTATCGAGGTTTTATGCATCAACCAGTATCAATTTGTGAACAGAAATGAATGTTCAATCGAAATGATCAAGGTCGTGACTTTTTCATCATCGCCTCAATCATCGCTCAGCTCACTACTGTTACGCAGTAATGAAAATATTGATTATTTTACTTTAAGTATGCATGCGCGTCATTTTATTTATTAGTAAACAAATGGTTTACAATACGGTTATTTATCCTATGGCTTCATCCCGATGATCTTTTACAATCTGTTCCTTGTGTGACGGTGTGATCCACACGTGAAACTATTTTGAGAGAAACTGTCTATCTTGAGGGCGGTTATGACACTATTATTATATATGACAATATATAATATATCCAAGCGGTTCGATCCCAGTCACGGGCCTGTACCAATGAATTTATTTCATGTACAGATTTTAATATTGCCAAATCGTCACTTAGCTCGTGCCTCGGAAAGCACTTAAAACCGTTGGTCCTGCGCTTGATCTCTCTCCGGTCGTGTCGGCTTTCCGTCCCATCGGACTATGAGAGTGAGGGAATAGAGATTGCATCTGTGTTTGCGCACACACTTGTGCACTATAATATCTCCTGCGTACCTGGCCAATCTCCGTAAAGATTGGTCGCCTTAGCCGAAATACGGTCGGAGATCATCATCATCATAATTTTTTGAAAAACAAATTTTAATTTCTTGATCGGGCGAAATTTATAGTGTCTAGTGTTTGTGCTAGTTTTATCATAGACAGATATCAATTATTTCTCGTGAAAAAATCTTGATACGCGCGTCTATGTGCATTTATGCAGAAAAACGCAGTCTATTTACTCAACTTTGGACCCTAATATCTTGGGAACCAGACACTTCCCAGGTATGCTTCCATGGAGAAAAATGATCGTGATGAGGAGATTCCGTAGTTTTCGGGAACGTTGACGACCAAAAATCATTCTGTATATGACACATTTGTCACTGTTTACCTGTTTATTAAAAGTTTATTGACGAACTTGTTCTGTTTAGAAAAAAACGTAGTATGTAGGCTAGGGTTGCCATCAGTATTTGAGGAAGAAATACGAGGACATTTCAATTAAAACTCAGGACTATACATGTGCGAGCCCAGTGACAATACGATTGGAGGGAGTTAGTGGCTTGCGAATTTCAAAACATAGGTCTTTAACACATTCAGTGCCGGTGACTACGTATTTGCTTGTTTTAGGCTTTCTAGAGGTGCCGCTAATGCTTATTTGCCCCATGTCGGATGTGTCAGGACTTTAAAAACCAGGACGATGCTTAAAAACTATCTACAGGACAGCCCAGGACACCCCAAAAAGCAGGACATATCCTGGGAAAACAGGACGGTTCTCAACCCCAATGTAGGCACCTCTTTATAATTACTTGTCGAAATTCGCAATTCAACCTAGGCGTTGTGAGTAAGCAGGATAACCAGTTCAACTGCTATCATGTTAATGTACTTTAGTACTTATTGGTTATATACAGGTTGTAACAAAAAGGGTATGTTAAGCGAAAAGCTATGTAAATAAGCTATGTAGAGAACCTGTCCACAAAATTTGAGACCCGAAATCACATGTTTATTTTTGCCGATAGTATGGAGAATTTTTAAATATCTCAGGAATTTTCATACATTCTTGAAAAATTAAAATGTGATTTCGAGTCTCAAATTTTGGAAATAGATTCTCTATAGTAGGCTATTTACATAGCTTTTCGCTTAACATACCCTTTTTGTTACAACCTGTATATAGCATAGAGGAATAAGAAGATAAGAATGATAGATAAGCCTCAATCATCTTCAAACTAAACTGCTATAAAGAACATTGATTCACTTGTAGCTCACTCAGCTCAGTAAAACTAACTTGTGACTCGACTTAGAGTAACATGAAACTGTGTTTATCGGTGACGGGGTTAGTTTCGTGGTTCTCGTTCTCGTTTTACAATATGGAATTCAGTCAATTTGTCTTGTCGGACGATTTCTACGAATGATGTTTAGTTTGGCGTGGGATATGGACTTTGATTACTTGTAGCTTATTTATTTACTCTGGATTTCATTCTAGGTCAAAGAATATACTTACTCTGTTCTAGGTTGACTAGTTCACACATCGTTTTATTTATGGGTGACCTTTATTGGCATCTTCTGCCCTTTAATATCATAATAGAAGCAACTGTTTGTTTGGCGCCTAGTTTAAGTGTATGGAAGTGTAATTTTTTTCTTTTTGTTGCACATGACGTACTCTCTGTGTTTGTGTCTACAATAAAGAATATCAGGACACCTACAACTGTTTTTCCTGTTTACGTTTTTCTCTATTTATTGGGTCCTAATTTACGTTCTGTTTGGTTCCAGGTATCGCAGTCTAAAAGGCCAGAGACATGAATGCCACTGGGGACTGCCATTCTCATCAAGCAGGGTAGTCACAAGCACAAGTGAGTATACAGTATCATTTTATACTGATTGACCCGTAGTTAGAGCTGATAAAAGTGGTTTGCAATCCCTTTTTACACATCGAGTAGAAACACTTGCCTTGTCTAATTATTACTTAGCTCTGTGAATTTGACGTTTAAAAGTGAGACATCTCGCTCTTGGCAAATTCATCATACGGGTGCAGGCATTATGAAGGGAGGACTTGTGAGAAGAAGCCGATGCCGGATACCTATCGTATAATGCACAAGTAATACAATATTTATAAACAACAAAAAAACATCACAGGTTACAAGATACAAGTTTACTGTCATGATAAAACTCCCTACTTAGCAATATTACGTTTTACAGTGTGGTGTGTAGTTCTTGCGTTCTGAAGAATGGACTTTAGATGTAAAAATACATTAGTAAACATGTGCAAGAAAGAACCTTACAATCTCGTCGATAAAATACACTTATCGAGGTATTGTCGCCTACCTTTCTATCGTAGAATATTTATTATCTATACTGTCTATACACTTTCCTCACGACGCGCGGCACACAACGGAGGCCGTACAAGTGAAGCGCTGTAATTGCATCTTGTGCGCACCGCATGGCTGCACTGCATTACGTTTCTAGTACGAGATCAAGTATTTTACTACGTATACTTGACCTACGGGTCAATGAATGATAGATGATAAGCTATAAAATTCGTAGCATTTCGTAGTAAAAAAATACATTATTTTTTAAAAATACGATTTAGTTCTCAAACCGACTATGGGTATTGTAACAAATGAAAACGTAGACTATTTATTTATAAGTACTAGGTAGTATTTTAAAATTTAGGATGATTATTACGAAATACATCATGAAATACCTATGTCTGTCTATAAATAACAAAGCAAGCCTAGGTATGGCGGGTGCAGCTCAGCCCGGGCTCCGGCATCGATCCGCCGTCGCCTGGGAGACGCCCGGGACGCGCCGTGTTTACCTTCCGTCATGTCTGCACGCCTCTGCATTCATGCAGGACACTGCGAATAACAAATTATGGGTTATCGTTATTTATTAATTTTACTTAAGACATTGGATATGTGAGGATAAGTTCCTACTTATTGAAACGTTCCGTCACTTATATTCTGTTTGAACTGGTTTAAAATGACAATTTTAAATTAAATGATAGGCCTACGTTCAGCAATTTGTCACAATGTACGAGGACGCGCGGAAGTTGGTTGCCAGAGTAGGTATTCGTACCTTTGCGCTACGGTTATGGAACGGGTATTCAAGTGTGAGTGTGGGGGCGAAGTACGCTCAAGGGCAGCCGGCGGGTAACGACCCCACTACACACCTTCGACAACTTTTGTAGTCTTTCTTATGTTAATTTTGCCCCAATGATTGGTGAATTTCTATGCTTTTTTAAATAATGTGCCTAACTGCAAACTAATTGTGTTTATTTTGTTTTCCAGGTGCTGCTAAGCGTTAGCGTAATCATAGTATGGACGTAACGCTCAACAATGTACTGGAAGGAACACGCCAGTACTTTTTGGGGTTACCGAAGCAGACCCAAGCAGACGGCTCTGCACAGCCTGTTTGGTCGGCGGGCGCCCCGAATCACGAGGAAGGTGCTCCAGCCCAGTCTGGTGCTCCTGCCCCGACTTCACGACCGCCGTCGGCTGCCGCAGCTCCGCCCTCCACGCCTCTCCTCCCGACTGTTGCTGCACCCCCAAGGCCACCATCTGAGCCTTTGGAACCAGAACCACATATCATACACAAAGCCACGGTAATGCGAGAAGCTGCAGAAAAACGGAAGGAACAACCAGAAACTGAGGATGATGAGGAAGTGAATGGTGCTTTGTCACCACCCTCACACATTATTCATAAACCTCCACCGAGAAGTTCATTGCCTTCGCCTGCACCTGCGCCCGCTGCACCTTGTCCATCTCCAGCAAGGCCTCCATCAACGGCCCCGCAGCAACCTACTGAACCGCCACAAGATAATCCATCGTCGTATCGACCATCTAGCCACCGAGTGCAGTCGTCTGAACATTTTACACCAACAAGGCCACCGGATCCTTACTCAGTTGCGCGACCTCCGGAATCTTATTCTCGTTATCACTACGAGACTGCGATGCCCGATGGTCGGACTTCCCAAGGCCCCTCTGTTCACACTTCTCAGCCTTCTTTGCCTCCTCGTCACAGCCCTCAAACATATGCTCGAATGTCAAGCTCGTTACCTCAACATACTACTTCAAGGTTACGTGAGCCTTCTACGGCGAGTCCACCACCACAACGATATGCGTACGCGGTTGCGCCGCCTCCACCGCATAATGATCGCGTACCACCGATACATCACCCCCAGCCACCTCAAACGCACTCATCACAGAGGATGGCTCCGATTGACGGACGACCAAGCCAAGCATATCCGCCTGTGCATCAACGTCATGAACCGTCACCCTATAGCCGTCCAGGAACTCATTACGATCGAATGCCGTCCATTCCTCCGAGAAAGTATGACCACCAACAGGCGTACTCTGGTTATAGACCCATACCAGTAACACAGCCAGTACAAAACCATAGAGTGGAAACTCAACAACATTCTTCATATAAACTTTCGTCGGACTTAGTTAATCCTTCTTATGCGGCGAGGCCGCTAGAACGTGTTCCTGTGCCTGTACCTCCAGCATTCACGCATACACAAGAAGTTAAACACATGTCACGAATAGACTACCCTAATATGAGTAGAACGACAGAGGGTAGAAGTGGATATTCTTATCCCATTCCTTCAACATCTTCGGTGAGGTTTGGACCTAGTGCATCTACACCTGTTCAGAATTCGTCATTGCCATCGAGATCTACATACCGCACACTAACGACAGCAAAGTCTGGATATGACTATGCGGGAACAAATCAAGTCCAAACATCACCTGCACGTTCTACTGTTAAACCTGGTTATCCTAGTCAACAGCCACGAATGACTGTCTCTGTCACAACTTTAGTAAATCAAATGAACCAAACTAAACAAAAAAGAGAGTCACCTCTTGATCTGTCCGTTAAAACAGTAAAAAATTCTGCGGACTCCTCCACGACACAGGATGATTCAATCGATTCTGCAACAATGGAAAATAAAGTTTTGCATAGCAGAGCGTCATCAGGTAGCCGACAGTCTTCATCTCAAACTGTGACAGGAACAGGATATGTAGCATCTCATAAAGTCGACTTTGCACCAGATTTTAATCAATATAGAGAAAGAGCACCAACGCATAGCATAAGTAATTCTCTACAAGGGGGACACGTTCCAGCTAGATATAATGGAGCTTATGATTCCCAAAGGCAATTACCGGCAACTGTATCATATCCGGTCGAGGCCCGTCATCAAGCATATCCAGACCGTTCTAAGTACAATGCTCCTGTTGTAAGAACAGATTACGTTCAAAGAATAGATCTCACAAGGTCGGTTACTGATGAGCGCCATAGTGACAGTAGAATACGTGATGACAGACATTGCATAATAGAGGAAAGAAAACGGCCGGCTGCACCAATAATCAGTAACATTCCTGAAAAAATAGTTCGGTATGAAACTTGGTCTGCTGACAGTCGGATAGAACGCTTAAATCAATCAGCTAGAGAACAACAGCAATTAATGAGTCAGCCTGTCTACAGTTATAGTAGCCACAAGCAATTAGAGGCTTATCAAAACGAGCAGAAGAGGTCTGTTTCCTCAAGTATGTATCAACAACCACACTTGAACCATCGATATCCTAACACTTCATGCAATCCACCAACTGGTAGAGACTACAAAGATTATCATAGTCATTATCACCCAGAAAGAATTCCACCTAATAATAGTCGTCATGTAATACAGAAACTTCCGAACAACAACGAATTAACACACCCAGTGCCTGTAAGTCCTCATAGTGGTGTACCAGCTAATAAACGGGTACTAAGTATACTCCGAAATAGTTTGGAAACAAAACAAACTGGATTTGTGGAACCACTGAGGCCGGCAAGGCAAATTTCTGAGTTAATTGTTATAGATGATGCCGACGATGATCTAGAAATAACAGACCTAACAAAGGATCAAGACATAGAAACGCAAGGTCATAACTTATTAAAAACTACCCATACTCAGGTAGCTCCCAATAAAGAACATCATATTCAGATGCCAAAAGCTGTGGATTCTATTGCATGCGATTCAGAGTTTAATAATTGTAATAGTGAAACAAAAACTAAATCTCCAGAAAGTGATGTCTCGTCTCGAATACGAACAAAAGCAGAGTTAAAAGTGATGCCCCATGACAGTATAAGAGTAGAAAGAAAATTGGAACAAACCGAAGATGAAAGGAATAAACCGCTTCCAAAATCTCAGAAACAACATCTATTTAACCAAATTCGAGAAGACCTACGCCTCGAATCAGTGATAAAAAGTGAAAATACTCTAAATAACATTATTGCGGAAGTTAAAAGTGAACCAATGAATATTGATGAAATTGAAAAAGATGCCCAGATTCCAATAAAAACAGAACCAATTTTAAATGAATTTGAACAAGATCTTAACATGCCACCAGATGATGATTTAGATTGGGCCAGCGCTTGCGATAGCTTTATGGAGCAATTAAAAACAGGTTGTCCTAAGAAGAAAATCCAAAGAAAAATAATCGATTCTTTTGATGATAATGAAACTAAAGCAGATTCTTGTCCTACTGTTGAAAGTAAAGATATACAAGAACCTGTAGTTCAAGAAGATACTCCAGATATAATTCCTGCTATTGTTATAAAACAAGAACCTACTGAGGATAACGTTAACGATATTGCTTCTACTTCGGAAACGGTTATTCAAATACAACATAAAGATTTTGATGTTGCAAGCATCAATGTGAAGATGGAGAAGTCCACAGAAAGATCTGAAAATTATAAAGAAACAAGCGATGACGATAATATTGAACTGATAAAACTTCAAACTTCTACAAATGTTGAAGAAAAAGATAGTGATTCTAAGGGAAAACGTGGTATTTCGCAAAAATCGCAAAAAGTCTTTAGAAAAAAACATAAGAATAATTCACTAAAAGTAGGTTATGACAAAATAAAGAATAAAGTTGGAGACAAAACAGAAAAAAGAAAAATAGATAAAAAATGCGACAGTAGTAAAAAAGGTAGAATTAACAACAAAATTAAACTGAAAAAGAAAAACCTTAGTTCATCTTCAGCATCTACGCTAAATATTAAACAGGAACCGAAAGATAATGAAATAAAAACAGTAGTAAAGGAAGAATCCGAGTCAACTGATGATGACGTACCATTAATAAAAAGTAAAATTTTAAAGGAAAAAGAAACCAAACTGCTAAAAGAAAAAGAAAACAAAGATATTTTAAACTACAAGTTATTAAAAGATTTATCGGAGAAATCAGCTTATGTTAAATTAGAATGTTGCGATGTTGATATGAATAAAAACAGTAGGAAATCTTTAGATTCTATGATAAAACAAACGGATGAATTACAAATAAAAGGTAAATTAACACGTCAAAACTCAAGGTTGAAAACAAAATCTTTTTCGATGGATAGTAATAAACTCGAAACTCATAATAACGATTCGAGTTCAGATTCAGATGACGATGTTACAGTAGCAAGTCGACTGAGGTTAAGAAAGAACACGAAAAATGAAGAAAGTAAACTAAATCATAACAAAACTCCAGTAAAATCTACTTCATCAAAGAAATTGGAAAGCAGTAGTAACAGCACCTGCTCAACTCCCGTGCGTAGACCTGGCTTTGGTGATGGTTCTGATTTCTATCCAGGATGGGAAGAAGAACTTTATAAATACAAACGATCTCTTCGTATGCCAACAAGACTGATAGCCATACCAAGAGGTCGGTCTGACGGTCCATTTAGTAAGGCATCCGGATCTTTATTTACACGTGGATCAACATCACTTCCTGATTTAGACCCCGCTCCCCTTTCTCCAGCACCATCGTCAGCTCCTTCGGCTGCTACTGATGATATATTTGCTAGGCGCCAAGACAAGCTCACTTTGGATAGTGATTTGGAATCAAATTCCAGTTATACTGCTCCAAACCGATTGCATTATGATTCTGAAGCATCAACGTCGACAAATTTCTCATCGTCAACCAATAATAAAAAACGAACATCTATAGTTGACGTTCTTATACAAAAATGCGGGAAAAAGGAAGATACTAGAAAAAAAATTAAAGAAAAAGATAGAGATGATAGAACCCCTAAACTTATTCCAAAAAGTTCTAATACATCAGAGTTGTTACCCACTCCTAGTTTGGGTCTCGTAAAAGATGGAGACAAAGGTAATTTAAGTGCAACAAAAGAAAAGTTAATGGAAGAAATTTATTATTTGGGTGCTTTTAGAAAAGAAACAGTTTCAACCTTTAGAAATGATTTTATCAACAACACAAACGGTTTGATTGGGGCTACAGAAGAGTTTGCTCCAGTGATGCTGAAAACAAGAACTAGAACTGAGAGCAGATTATTAAAACAACGCGCCACTATTAAGGAAGTATTTGGTGATGAACGTCCCGCGTCTGCACCTCCGATATCTTGTCGTGAAGAAGAACTTGAGGAAAATAAAGAATCATCTCCAGAAACAATTATAGAAGTTAAAAAGGAACCAGAATGTAAATCTAAAAATAAGTTGAAAAAAATTGTCAAAGACAAGATTAAAAGAAGATCTAATTCCACACGGGATGGATTAAGAAGCTCGAATTTAAAAAAATGTGACGCTAAAGGTCGTCTACTTCGTTTGAAAAAACGAAATAATTTAATGAATACTGCCCCAAATAATAAACGTAATAGAGAAGGATCAATTAAACACAAGAAAGAAGAAACAAAAAGTCCTTCTACAGAGGAAGGAGTTATCAAAGAAGGAGAAAATATTGTCTTACCGGCAACAACTGATCCAAATAAGAGACGCTTCAAACGACTATTCGGTAGAAGGAAATTAAGTTCTGGATTCGATTACATTAGGAAAAAGAAGAAGATTATACGACGAGATCAAAGTATTAAAATACGCAGACATGCACCAAAGCCGAGTCCAGAGTCTGCACATGACATTCTCAAGGAAATAAAAAGTTGGATCGTAAAAAAAAGTGAAGGGGAAACACATTTACACAAAGCGGCCCGACTCGGTTACACGGTAAGTTCTACATAGATTGTCGCTACTATTAGACTGATGCATACTTTTATAACACTCATTAGTCGAATTAACCATATTTTATTATTTCAGGACTGTGTGGCATACTGCTTGGAGAAAATGAATGCAGAACCTTCGTCAAAGGACAACGCCGGCTTCACTCCATTACACGTGGCTGCGGCTAAAGGGCACGTAAGGATAGCGCGCCTGCTGCTGCAGTACGGTGCTAACGTGTCTGCCGCTGCTCAAGGCGGCATACGGTATGATTTATTTTTGCTTACTCCCCTACAGCGTAATGTAATCAGTTTGGTTTATAATTACAAAAACTGGACTCGACATTAGCGTTAATAACAATTAATGTTTATATTATTTTTTACTTCTTTCAGGCCTCTCCATGAAGCTTGTGAGAACTCTCACGTCGAAATCATCAGGCTGCTCCTCTCGTACGGTGCTGACCCTCTGCTCGGGACCTACGCCGGCCAGACTCCAGAGGAGCTCACCGATGGTCCAGCCACGACGTTTCTGCGCTTGCATTTAACAGATGTCCAAGGCAAATGCACTGAACCTTGGAAATTTCCATCACCGGCTGAAATAATAGGTGTGAAACTTTGATTTCCCTTATATCATGATAATTTGCATACATGGAAATAATCACTGTTTTACATGAATCATCATCAGTTAATTAATCATCTTTTGGGATCGTTTAGATTTTATTACAATTTTTGTGTTTTTTTTCAAATTGTATTTAGATAGCGAAGAGCTAGGCTGCGACTCCCTGCTGTCGCCGCCGCCGTGCTCTCCCCTGCCGCCGCCGGACTCCACGCTGGAGATCCAGTGCACGGAGGCTCCCCTGCCGCCCTTCTACAGCCTGCGCACCAGCGGGGGGCAGCCGAGCGACGGCTTGTGGTGTCTGCTGCAGGATATTACCAACGTATTACAGGTAATGTAATGGCCATCATTCGCAATTATCGTTATTTTCTTTTACCCTTTAGTGGAAATTCTAACTCTTTCTGAGTTTCGCAATGAAAAGTTACTGATGTTTCCTAAGGGATCACTCAGTCCGCGCCGCGTGGTCTGCAGAAAAACAAAATGTCGGAATTTGGAAATTTGCCTAAAAAATTACTTATATCTGGGATTACTTAGTAGGTACCTACCAAATTTCTCTGTACATTGCACACAAACATTGGACAATGTAGTGACTCTGGCGGGACCAATTATTTCCTTTAGTAGGTGCATACTTACTCCTCTTCAAATAACATTCTCTATTATTTACAGATCAAGTCCAAGGAGAGCTTGCTGAAACAAATCCATTGCGGGTCTGGCTCCCCGAAAGAGCTGCTTCGCGAAATCCGCACGTCGGAGTTTCTCGAACGCGCACAGTGTCACCAGCTGCTGTGCGCGGGCGAGAAGGTCAATGTGCGCGCTTCGAAAGTGGCCCTCGTGCGCGTCACTGACAAACTGAGGCAACTGCTCAAGATAGAAACCGTCCTCATTAGCTGACACTAACCCCGCCTCTCAGTGGACACGACGCAACCCAAACAATGAAGGACCTATACGAAAAGACAGGATTAACTTGTGATCAAAACTGGTTGCTAAATTATCTTTAGACCTCGCAGAAAGTAATGAGAACATTTGATGATCTCTGTGAACTTGTCTAGTGAACGAAAATCGTTGACAGCTCAACTGTGAGATCCGACTGATTTATTATATTGAAAGAAAAATCTCAAGAACAAATTGAATATTCTTTTCATGAGACTGTTTAATTTTAGGCAGCCAATTACGTAAAAACACCGCTCAGTGTCGGGCGGAGGAATGTTTGTCATAACTTTATTCCTTAACTAAATTATAAAGTGTAGATAGTGTAAATAGTTAGCTAGTTTAGGTAGGCTTACCTTGCGTAAATGATGTTGCTTTAAGTGTCGATATTCTCATGGGTGCTATTTAATGTTGGTGTATGGTTTTTATGGTTAGATAAATGGATAAGTAAACAATTGAAATGTCTAGTATAATTCTAATAGAAATAACAAGATGTAGTTACCATAATTGTAATGTAAGGTATGAAGCATAATCACCTATTTGTGCAATAGTTTAAGAAAACGAATCGAAATTAGTTAGGTAGGTAGAAAGATTGGAAAATTCAGTCATAGCAGAGGGTGTCGAAGCCTTACGCACGCTCGCTGTAGGTACTTAAAGGCAGAGTAAGGATCGAGCAATTCTGATCTGCTGTAGTAACAGGGCGTGAGAGCTTACCCTTATCGTTGATGTGGTTTACGCTGGAGGATCAGCGATGTTATGTTACATCACTAGAGTATGATTGTCACAGTCAAACTAGTCGGCCGTTACATTGTCATTAGCTGTCGGAAAAGCCGTGATTACAGCAATGGTTTACCGATTTTACGCATCTGAAGATTTTACCCTTAGATGAAAACAAAATGGCGGAAGACAGGGCACGTCCTTAAAATCGTCAATGGAAATTAGGCATGCTACACAACTACACGCACGAACACACACACAGCTGTAATTGTATAAATTGTATTAACAATTGTATTTAACGTTAACTACTGAGCGATAGAGACAAACCTATTTGTTTCGACAGTAGCGCGAACGAGACAAGCGCGTGTCAATAGAGCATCATTAGAATAATTTTATTTCGGGTTGAGTCGTGTCAGCCAGCTCGTGTCCCAGACAATAACTATAGTAAGAAGCTACTGCAAAACGGCAAAAATGAAACACAGCGGGCGCATTCGCACACGCACGGCACGTGTTTGCTTGCTTAACTTGTCGCACATAGATCTGCAAAATGGCGATCAAAACAATAAGCACGGTTTGCGAGAGGTCGTGGGTTCGAGTCCCACTCGGGTGAAGAATTTTTTCATTTCTTTATTTTTATAATAAGTGAATTTACAAATTATTAACTTAAGAATTTAAAGTTTTCGTGTACTTATGCGTGAAAAGTGATTCCATGTCATTTGTTTGTTTTTAGTGTTCTCTTTCAACGAGTACAACGCACAAAAGCACATGAAGGCATTTTGATAACATTTACCTCGCTTAAAATAATTTCTTCCGTAACACGAGCTATTCTTGCTACTCTCAACTGCAAATTAGTAAAATCAAGCGACGGCGGTCCACGCGCTGGAGACGTGTCACCTAGGTATCTTCCGCTATTTTGTTTTCATCTAAGATTTTACCTTAACATTTAACATAATCCAATCCAATACCGATTGGTTAACTGTCAAAACTACTTATAGCCAACCAACCGGAATAGAGGATTTTGTACTTAAATATTGAGGAAAAACATACAACTGTTAAAAGCCGGTTTTTAACCATCCTTTCACAACTTAACATCAAAATTACCACAATATTTGAGATTAGTTAGTAAATATTGCCATTATTTTGTCACGCACCATTTTTTTCATTGTTAAGTTTGCTGTATTCTTCAATTCAGATGATATTATTTTATTTTTAGATAGGATCATTATAATATGCTAATTCGCAAAACTTAAAGATTTATTTACTTATACAACTTCTTGTATTGTATTATAAATCAAATTATCAAATCATAAATAATGAATATCGTATTTCATAAAATCAACTGTGTAAATAAAATAGCAATCAAATTATTTTTAACTTATTAACGAAAGATGTCTAAGTACATGTAATTAAAACAGAAGTAGAACATGGTTTATTTTATTGATGTTACGCCTTATTTTGAAAAGCTTCATAAATGAATTGTAACGATTTAATAGGTAGGTACTCTCATTACGACAGAGGCCATGTTCCACCCAATAGTGTTTGGGAATTTAGGTAACGAATAAGTACATGATAATCTGTGATGAATATTTTTAGAAGGATAATCTTGAGCGGAAATGGACAGTAAAATTAATTAAAAGCTATGTACGAGTTATACGATTTACCTATTGTTTGAAAATACCTACCCTAATGTTACTAGCAGTACCTACAGTTTAAGTAAGTATTATTACAATTATTGACACCTAATATCTTGTTGATAACGTGGAGAATAAAAATCGTAAATACCTACCCGTCTATGTATTTTTTTTTGTACTTACATAAGTAGGTACTTAATCGGCTAGTGGCAGCAGTAGTGCAGTAGTAGGTGGTAAAATCTTTGCGCTCAACATGGTGTGGACCGTACCATAAACTCTTAAAGCAATATTACTTTCCATTGTGAAAGTAAAAGCCGCATAATTGGAGACCTCCCTTACCTACTTCAGTCCTATAGAACGATCCGGGGATTTACTGCAAAGTAGGTACATACAAAATGTGGAAATGCTCGTTGTAAATGTCTACATAGGTATTTCCTTGGCATTTCTGTAGATGACTCCTTTAGTGCATATCAAGTGAAGGTATACCTACTTCGAGGATATGACTCAAGTGGCGTGGCGACCAGTTTGGTGTCTGCCGTGTGTCCGCTTATCAGTTTATTGCAGTCCACTGCAGGACGTAGCCACCCCCTTATTATACCTATTATAATTCTATGGTAGGTATCCAATTACGTTTAATTTATAAGTGTATAAGATAAGAATCGCAGGAGGGGTTGTGCCGTTTCGTCTCATACCGTCCCATATTCTGAAGCAGAGTCGACCGTCCTCTTATCAGAACTTATAGAAAGGCCTGGTAGATAATGTTGATCATTATGACTTGATTCAACATATTATCGTCTGCCTTCAGTTTTCTTTTAAGTATCGCCAAAGAACTGGCTGGGTGAACATTATAGTTTCTTTGCCTGACCTTCGGTTCAAATAAAAAAAGTGGCGTTGACAAAGCGGACATTTTCCCGGATTCGGCGGGAAAAGCTGGAAGGGAGCGGGTGTGAAATCAAAATTTATTTGTAAATGGCTTGCATGTGTCCGTAAAGTGATGTTTTCTGGGAGATAAGTTATATTTTGTTTATTGGAACGAAGTTCCTTACGGCAGGCTTGGAGGAGATAGGGATTTTGCTGCGTGACTGAACTGAAAAAAATGTGATAGTAAAACCGTAAGAAAAAGTGCGTGGAATAAAACCGTTAAATGAGACGTGCGCAGGCGCGACAGTCATATACACAAGCGAGTAGTGTATAATACCTTTCTCTTTCTCCCTCTTTCTTTTCGTTCTCTCATCCCTTCTCTTTCTATTACTACTCCACCCCGCCAATCAGTGTTGGCAACCGTACGATAATTATCGTACATGCACGATAATTTGATACCAGCGTACGATGTACGATTGCGATTCATTATCGTACACAAATGTACGATAATTTTCGAATTGTAATGGATTTCGATAGTTTCGTTCACTCATATATAGATAAGAAATATATAAATATATATCTCGTTGAATATTACATATTTTGTCAATTTTATGTGTTCATGAATAAATTTAATAATCGACTGATCAACTTTGGAGCCATTTTATTTTTGTAAAACTTTTGAAACACACAAATTTTCGCGCAATTTGTACGCAATGTACCCATGTGAAAATCATAAAATTCGAAAAAGGACATGACGAGCGGCTGAGCGCAATATAAGTTCGTAATAATATCTATTTTTATTAATAATTAACGTTTTTTTTTATGTCGTTCAAAAGTATACGATAATTTTTCGTCAGGTACGATAATTTTACGCCCCTGGTACGATCAGCGCATCATTCTAGGTTGCCAACACTGCCGCCAATGCATAGTATATACTCATGAATTCATGGACAAGCACGTGGCTAATACTCACATTATAGATACATTTTACTCGTGAGTAGCCACGTTTATTTTCATATAATTTCAAATCGTCAAAACAATAACAAATATAGTAACAATGGCAAGTGAACTAACAAGTGACTTGAATGCAATTGACAGTGATAATAGTGGGAAATTATTCAGTGCAAAAGAATTAAATACGTAAGTATTAGTTTATTTATAAATATAAAATATTTTACATTGGTTAATATTGTGTGTACATACTAAAATCTTTTTGTTGTGCCGATTCTACATTAGCCGAAGGAACTTCGTTCCTACCTGGTGTCCACGACACCACACTAATTTTTACTTGTTATGTGAATCTAGCGCGTGTGCATGGTTGTATATGCAGGTAAGCCGTGTAAAACTTTAGCCGGAATACGATCTTCTTTCTGCAATTATTTTTGATTTTGAGGTATTTTCCACTCCTTGAGGATTTCCCCGTCGTTTCCATTCATCATTATCATCCATCATAAATTCAGAAATCATTTACTAAAGACAATGGCTGTATGGGTTTAGTTCCCCTTGCCTTTCCTTCGGGATAAACTAAACAACAACAACAACGGACATGTTCCCATTTCCGTAGGTAGTTTGCATCTCATTTTATTTTTAGACGATGAAAGATGTATAGAAAAAATTCTATGTAGGAAAGAGACGCATATATTTATTAATAAAAAAACTATTGCATTTTATTGTTGATATTAGAACGTATTTTAATTTGGGCGAGGCCGAGGCTGGCTTGCTCGCTTCTCATGAAATTTTGAAGAAAAGAAGCGGTTTTGTTTGGGACATTGGTTTCTTAATACGTAGTTTTCTCTTAAATAATGATTTAAACGAATACTGAATTTGTGTGCTGATTGTTATTGAACCGGATATCGGTATGCTGGTTGATATATTACGTTGTATTGTATGATATGTACGTTGTTGTTGCTCTTTGATCGCATTTAAAGTTTTATTTTTGTTTATACAGAAATGAAGTATACCTTACTACTACTAGCAGTAACGTGTTGCGCGAACACTCAGCTTTTAGAATCGACAAACCAGTACAACCCAAACTATCCTCAACAGCAGAACTCAGCGCAGAACAATCAAAATGGTACACTATATCGCCCGAATATACAAGTTCCCTATGGCAGCTTTCCTGTAAACGGTAACGAATACCAGCAGCAGTCTCAAAGTTCTTTTTACCATGATACATTTTCTTCCGACAACTATGGTGAGAATGATAATGATGTAGATCCTCAAAACACTGCATCATATTATGCTGGGCTGGATTTTGACGAGAGGTACCGGTGCCCTCCTCACTGGACGCGTTATAGAGAATCATGTTATCGTTTCACAAAGTCACCGAGTCGGCCTAGGAATGAAGCTAGAAAAATTTGCCAAGCTTACCAAGCAGATCTGGCATCTGTGAATAGCCCAGAAGAACATGGTTTCATAATAACCAGCCTTATGAGATTGGACCCACAAAAAGGCTCCTGGTATATTGGTGCTCACCAATCTTCTCCAGGCTACTGGACTAATGAAGGTGATGGTTCTCAGTTGTCGGGGTTGGAAAATGCATTCTTTGATGATAAAATGTTAACATACAATAGTTACAACATTTTGCCTCGTGATTATTTAGTCTATAGATATGATGCACATGAAAATAAATGGGGACTTGCACCTATTGAGGGTACACAGTACTTTCATTTTATCTGTGAGGGGCTGGCAACTCGGTTAAAATATTTGATTGAAGAAGAGAGGTCATTCACTTATGGCTTGGATACATTTGACCCTGAAAGAATACCAAGAGGACCCTACTTTATACAGGAACCTGTTGATACCATATATGATTCTTTGAAGAACACTTATGTACAATTAACATGTATTGCTGGAGGCTATCCAGCTCCTTTATATAAGTGGTTTAGAGAAGATTATCAGGTTGACAGCCCAGTTTTTACAGAAATTGATCCATTGGTCGACACCAGGTTTATACTTAGTGGTGGTACATTAATGGTTTATCATCCAGATCCAGATAAGGATAATGCAAAATACCACTGCACTGCAACAAATAAGTTTGGCACTATTCGCTCAGAGTCTGTCAGGCTATCTTTTGGGTTCATCAGAGAGTTTAATCAGAAAAGACCTATGGAAAATGGAAATCAGTACTGGGGCAAGGTAATGTACTGTGATCCCCCTTCTTACTACCCTTCTGTTAACTTCCTATGGGCTCGTAATTATTTCCCCAACCTTGTGGAAGAGGATAAACGTGTATTTGTGTCTTATGATGGTGGCCTTTATTTCTCAGCATTAGAAAGCATAGATAGAGGTAATTATAGCTGTAATGTTATGAGTAAAGTGTCAGATGCAGGAAGAAATGGACCTTTCTTTGTTTTGTCTGTTTACCCACATTCTGATTATCAGCAGTTGAAATTTCCCAATAATTTTCCAAAAGTGTTTCCTGAAGCACCAGTTGTAGGTCAGGAAGTGAGACTAGAATGTGTTTCATTTGGTTACCCTGTCCCCTCTTACAACTGGACTCGGGTTAATGGTAACATTCCAAAGAGAGCATACTTGAGCAACTTTGATAGAGTTCTCACTATACCAAATGTTGCAGTAGAAGATGAAGGTGAATACATTTGTGATGTACGTAATGATAGATCTCATATTAATAATAATGTGGTTATTAAAGTTCAAGCTGAGCCTAATTTTACTATACCTTTAGCAGACAAGCATGTTGACAATAAAGGAGAATTACATTGGAATTGTGAGGCCTTTGGTATCCCTGATGTTAATTACACTTGGTGGAAAAATGGGAAAAAACTTTCCATGGATAACTTAGAAGATGAAGATAGAGATAGGTATGTCATACAAGACAATGTGTTGATTATAAAGTTCTTGGATCCACAAAGAGATCCTGGTATGTATCAGTGTGAAGCAAAGAATCAATTGAAAGCTAGATATTCAACAGGACAGTTAAGGGTTTTGTCTTTAAAACCTTCATTTAAAAAGAGACCTCTTGAATCCGAGACCTATGGATCTGATGGAGGTAATGTTACATTAAGATGCAACCCAGAAGCAGCCCCAAAACCTACATTCACTTGGAAAAAAGATAATATTGTCATTGGCGCTGGTGGTAAAAGATTTATAACAGAAAATGGCAATCTAATTATAAGGCAGATTTCTAGGGACGATGAAGGAGTATACACTTGTGTGGCAAAGAATTTGTATGGGAGTGATGAGAGCCGCGGGCGCCTGATAGTTCTCAGAGCTCCTAGGTTTTTGCAACGACTCCAGCCCCGCATCACTGCACAAGTCAACGATGTCGTGTTCTTACACTGTGACGCCGAAGTAGACGCTCTATTAGATACTGCTTATCTTTGGAATCACAATGGAATGCGTATGAAGGACGCATCCGACGAATATGTTGACAAGCGAATTAAAATAGACGGCGGTGAATTGACAATTTTCAACGTTAGCCTGTCAGATGTTGGAAATTACGAATGTATAGTTAAATCGGCAATTGGACGTATTTCATCTCATACTCAGCTGCGAATAGAAGGGCCTCCGGGTCAACCTGGGGGTTTGCAAGTTATCAGTATACAGCGCACATCCGTTACTCTAGAATGGACCGATAGTAACTCGAACGGGCGTCCCATCACCGGTTACATCCTCACCGGGCGCACAAATTGGAACAGCACCTGGATTGTCATCAGCGATAACATCCCCAATGTGGTGGAAGTTGATCGCTATAATGGCAGAAAGCGTGCCACAGTGACTACTGTTCTATTACCTTGGTCAGTGTATGAATTCCGAGTACAGGCTGTTAACTTCCTCGGCGTCGGACAGCCTTCTGCGCCGAGCCCACAGTACACAACTAGTGCAGATAAGCCGTACACTGCACCTTTGAAAGTTGGTGGCGGTGGAGGCAAAATTGGTGACCTTACTATTATCTGGAGTCCCTTGCCTCAGTCTATGCAGAACGGCCCGGGGATTCACTACAAAATATTCTGGCGTCGCAATGGAACAGAAGTCGAGTTCCAGTCCCTTTTGCTGAAAGAGTACGGAAATGTGGGAATGCACGTTGTCCATATTTCTGTTGATTACTTCTTTACTGCATATCAAGTGAAGGTCCAAGCGTTTAATGATTTGGGAGCAGGGCCCGAGAGTGAAGTGGTGACAATATATTCTGCGGAGGATATGCCTCAAGTGGCGCCACAGCTGGTGTCTGCTCGGTCGTATAACTCCACCTCATTGAACGTGACATGGAACCCTATCGATCAGTCGCGAGAGAGGCTGCGAGGGAAGCTCATCGGCCATCGCCTGAAGTACTGGAAGCAAGCCAACAAAGAAGAGGAGTGCATTTACTACCTGTCCAGAACGACGCGGAACTGGGCTCTTATCGTCGGCCTTCAACCAGACACATATTACTTTGTGAAGGTGGGTAGTATGTTTTATTTTTATTGCAACTCATGTCATTTCTACTGTCTACACCAAAGTATGAACTCTCTAGATCTAGGTTTTTTCACAATCATTATTTGTTTATTTGCTTTTTCTCTTTCTAATACATATGTGCAAGATTTTGCCAAAGTTAAAAAATACCTATTTATTGTCATGGTCAGGTAATGGCGTTCAACTCAGCCGGCGAGGGTCCTGAGAGCGAGCGCTACCTGGAGCGCACGTTCCGCAAGGCGCCGCAGAAGCCCCCGGCGGCGGTCAATGTGTTCGCGGTCACGCCCAGCTCCGTGCGCGTCGTGTGGCGTTACGTGCAGCCCACTGATGAGGAGGAGCCTCTGCTGGGGTACAAGGTACGTGCCATCTATAGGACAGGTCCAGAAGAAATCCTTTGTTATCGAAGTTTTGCCCAGCTAATCGAATGTTTAAAAAGTGCCCCATGCTAGTGACCCGTAGGCTGATAACGGTTCTTGTAAAAACAAAGCAGTAGCAATGTGATAGCGAATGTGAGAAATGTCAAAATTCTTTGTTATTGCTGTTACCTATAGGGCTTTTATAACCAATACAGGCGCCCGGTGGAGCCAGAAGCGCTTTTTTAGTGTATGTGTGAGTAGTGTGCCGAGCCGAACTATTTTTATCTAGATACTAGCTATTGTTTTCGTGTTAACCTTGCTATAGGTCAAGTTTTACGACTGGTTCGATCGAATTTGCCCATTTTTGGATGAGATAATGTAGGTATTTAGGTACCTAACAAGATTGATTTTGAAATCTGTTATATGGAAATTCATTTCATAACAAATATGGTACATTAAACTAAATCAATCAAGACAACCACAACCCTTTCTAATATTATAAATGCTGTCTGCCGTGCTTACACACCAAAAATATTGAACCGATTTAACAGGTTCAAGCTACCTGTGTAAAGGACATTGGTTACTTTATAATGCGAAACAAGGGCTGTAAGGTGTTGAAACAGTGGATGAAAATTGTATAGAAGTATAATCATTTGGAAAGCATAATATTAAGACTTATTTTTAGGCTATTGATTAGATATGGACAAATATGACATTCATTCAAAGTTAGTTAAAATGTAACCGTAAGGTCCATCGCGAACTAGGCGAGTTGTCACGCGACTAGATTGCGACTACTCGTAAATCGAAAGACAGACGTTATGTTTTAATTTATCAAGTACCCTCACCTAGAGTGTTAGTTTACAAGTACATACCTTACATTGATTCCGACACAACGTTTTTTCATAGATCTTCATAAAATTTGTAAAATAATTTACAAAAAGGTCCAGCTGAGCTTCCATCGACGATAGTTCATTGTATTTAGTACTAGTGGCCCGACCTAGCTTCCTTTCGGTACATAGCTAAAACTTCACATGTAGGTACAGCGGTATTCGTAAAAATTTGGAATACCTATGTTTTGAAATTAGGACGCCACTAACTCTCCAATCGTATTGTCACTGGGCTCGCACATGTACATGTATAGTACTGGTTTTTAATCGATATGTCCTGGTATTTCTTCTTCAAATCCTGCACCGGTATGATGAATTTGGTGAGAGCGAGATGTCTCATTTTTAAACGTCAAATCCACAGAGCTAAGTAATACGTAATAACGTCAAATCCACAGAGCTAAGTAATACTAGACAAGGCAAGTGTTTCTAATTGGTGTGTAAAAAGGGATTGCAAACCACTTTATCAGCCCTAATTCCTTCAGTCCTGGCTCGAGAACGAGTGTCTATTCTAATTCTTAAGTCTATTTTTTTACATGCAAAGTACATCCACTTAGTTTATCTAGTTATTAATAGCTCTGTGAATTTGACGTTAAAAAGTGAGACATCTCGCTCTCACCAAATTCATCATACGGGTGCTGGTTTTTAAAGTTTTGAGATGGCAACCCTACACTAATAGAGACCAAATTGAACCCGAGTTTATGGAAAATTCTTACAAAATGTTTGCATTCAAAATTGTTCATTCATTTTACTGCCGCCATTTTCGCCTTCCTGCTGCTGTGGTAATATCCCTGAAACATTACCTTACCAACTTTACCTCCTTACCAACGTCTACCTACTACCCTACCTCCTTACCATATTTCAGGTTCGCGTTTGGGAGATCGACCAGGACATGAGCACAGCGAACGACACATACATACAAGTTGAGCACAACTTGGAGGCCTACGTCAATAACTTGACTCCGGGCAAGTCCTACAACTTGCGAGTCCTCGCCTACTCCAACGGCGGCGACGGACGCATGTCCTCACCTCCCATCACCTTCCAAATGGGGGACTACCACAGTGACGCCTACGGTTACTACAGCCGCGATTCCGCCCACACAATTCCATGCTTGCTATGGAACTTATTTTATTTATTGCTCTTGCAACCCAGTTTCGTAGTTGTCTTCTATCTTGATGTTACATGTAAGAATTTCGAATTTGTTTTTTAAATTTTAGGTGTATCTCACGAATTTTACTTTGTATATGTTGAAATTGCTATTTAAAACACGTTGTAAACCAGTGGTTCCCAAAGTGGTCCAGGTGGACCCCCAGGGGTTTACATAAGACTAGATGGGGGTGTACGTTAGCGTGAATAAAATGGGGGTTCACAATTAATTCGTATGTGGTGTAGGCCTGTAGGGGGTCCACCAGAACCAGTTAACTTTTGAAAGGGGTCTATCAGAAAAAAGGTTTGGGAACCCCTGGTGTAAACAATGCAGTACTAACTAGCGCAAAGATATTTTTAGATTAGTTTAAAGAAAGGTCAACGTAATCTACTTACTAACATACAGATCGTTGGCGTGGGATCAATCGTTTTATAAAATGACGTGATTCAAGCTTACAATTTATTTTTGTACATTAGTTTTAGGAATAGATTTTAATGCAATATTTTTATACACTTCTTTTATCTGTACTCACATCTGTGAATTAACATTCCTGTATTATTTGCATCTCTTACAAGATCTGACATTTAGGTTGTGACTGTTCCGGCCATTTATTTATTTTTATATTATTTTTCCTTTAGGCGAAAATTGTCAAGTTCGCAAATTGTCAAGCGGTTATCTATTTGAAGCAAGCCTTAATATAAATTTTGCGTTTAAATATTGACAAAATGAAATTTGCTAATTCTGAAATTTTTAGAAAGCTTAATTTGCGAATTTGACAATTTGCGCCTAAAGGTTATTTTTAGCTCATACTTTTATACTCTTAACGAAATGTGTATAAGTTGTTGCAGTACCTACCCATGTTCTTGTAAAAAATATTTGTAAGAAGAATCTCCTAATTTAATAAGTTAATGTAATATTAATTTTAATATTCATTGGCCTCAACATCAATGTAAGAAGACTGTTGCATCACTATACTATACGCCAACGCTCCTGGCACGCGCTGTCATATAACGTTCTATGACTGCGTGTGCCAGGAGGGTTGGCGTATAGTACAGTAGATTGATTGATAGGATTATACATCCTCGTTGATATCGAATGTAAATTAATGATTTAAATGAGGTAATTATTATGTTTTTCGCTTCAAAAGTCGTAAACAATAGGTATTCTATACCTACATGTTTTTTGTGCAATGTTACAATAACCACGAATCTCGTCTGTAGTTTATATTATTTTTCTTATGACTCTGTTCTAGTATTAAGGCACGTAATAGTTTTATAAGCTTAATTAATTAGTACGATAGGTGAGTTATCTAATAAGTGTTCATAAATCCGAGCCATTTTATCATGATCTATATTATTGTAATTTTTACAAAGTTGTGTATATTTTTCTCTCTTGTGGGTCTACTTCCGACGACAGTACAAACAAATTAACAAAATATCTCTCAGCAAGTAATTTCACTTCTATAATATTTGCCATAAGTATATTATGTGACAGTGAAACATCTGATTATATAGAATTAAATGCCCACGTAAAACACTATTATTTTTTATTTTAGACTAATTCACACAATGACACGTTCATGTTCACGATCATTTACGAGTATGTCGAATATGATCTTTGACTGTATTTAACATTTATTTATTTATTAAATTAGAAAGCCAACATAATACATAACAGTTCCGTTAAGATACAAGTTGGACAGGAGCACACGATAATATTATGTATCACAATTACAGGCTAGCACAACTTTTGCAATAAATGAAGTAAAACTATTTAACCATTATTTAAGAAATGAATTGTGTTAAAACATAAGCATGCATTTAGTGACAGCTTATCCATGGTGCGATATTTTCATAGCACTTAAGCCTTCTGTTACACTCTGTATAAATCTAGGGCTCATTAACAGCTGCAGCCTAGGGCGCGAGTACCAGGGGCTTAACAGCTCACAAAGTACTAGGGTAGCAGAAAACTAGTTGCAAGCGATTGTTAGTTCCGTGTGTGCAGGCAGTTCGATAGAGTAATATTACAAGCATCAACTGCAAAAGTACTAAGTATAACAGAAGCTAACAAGAGATGTCAGTCGTGTGCGCAGTAATGAGATTTTAGTAAAGATCAGCTCTCAAAGTATTAGGTAGCAGTAGGTTGCAAGCGATTGTTAGTAGGTCCTTGTGCAGGCAGTATCGATAGAGGCATCAAAAGTACTAGGATAACAGAATCTAACAAGAGACGTCAGTCGTGTGAGAAAAAGATTAGCTCACAAAGTATATCAGCATAGCAGAAGATTGCAAGAAGTGTCAGTAATCGACTGCGCGGCGCGGGTATTGAGAGGAAGCAGTACGCAAGATACTTGATAACGTCAACACAGAGTTAATCAGGGATTTGGTATCTCCTCTTGTATACATTTCTATGGAGTTAATGTCAAATTAATATCACCCTACCCTCAATTTCATTATATTTTTTTTATTCTACCATCGATTTCACTATATTTTTTTGTTTTATTGTGCTCGAAGGAAAGGTAAAGAAAATTTGTTCATGCAGCTATCTTTTATTATAACAAATTATTTTAATTTTTTTTTTAATAAGCTCGTTTCCTGGAACAGACAAATAATCCACTAAAAATACAATCATAAACATTTGCGGTATTAGTTGCGTCTGTAAACTATTTGGATGCTATTTGGTGAAACGAACACTAGGTGCCCGTAATGATGAGCCACTTCTGATTTTAAGAGAATACTCATTTATGTACTTGAAGTAATTAACGAACATCCTGGTATTTTAAGATTTATCTAGCTTTGACCTCGTATATTTAGGGCCGATTTTTCTATTGGTCAACCTATTTAAAGAATAAAGTTGATTCTGTGTCTAAAGTTTTATATTAAGTTTTAGAGAAGATAGCATCAACTTCAGAAAGGCTATCGGGCTACAGAAAAAATCTAAAAATCTATCTTATTTAACCAAACGTGAAAAAGAAATAAAACCAACGAAATTATACGTAAAATACTTACTATACATAGGTATAATTGTTTACTACGACTACTTAATGAACTAATTATTTACATTCTCTTATATTTTACTTTCCTTTTTAAACATTTTGCATCAGCGTTATTTAAAAAGTCCACATCTACAGGACTTTTCCTTTTTAGTGGGCTGTTGTCTTCAGGCACAGCCTGTGCTTGTTTTAAAGGCAACAAACCAACAGCGTATGGTATGTCGTCACTCTCTGTTTCGTCACGATTTGCTTGCGAGGGATCATTTTCTTTGTTTAATATATCGTTTCCATTAGTGACATCGTCCCAATGTTCCTGGTTTTTAATCGAAGATAAGTCATCAGTTTCTTGGTATTCTTCATCTTTATACTGGCCACCAGATTGTGCTTTTTCAGTGCCAATCCGACTTAATACATTTTCTTGATTTTCCTCATTATCTTTGTTAATAAGGTCCAGATTATTCCAATGTAAGTCACTAGAAGTGACTGCTGGTAACTCTTCAGAATGTGATACATCTTTGCTTGTGATTTTAGGTTCATCGAAAACCGAACCATTGATATCAGAGCTCATAGTCCCTTGTCCACCATTATTGCGATTATTACGTTCCATATTAATTTTGTCTTCTATTTTCAGTAAATCTTTTATTATCTCCTCTTTTTCTTGTGCTCTTTTTTCATCTCCAAATGCATTTCTTTCATCATCATTATTGTGTTTAGGTGTCGCCATCAAACAATCTAGAGTGTCGTCCTTGAAATCTGTACTTTGGGGCAATTGTAAACCAAAATCATAGCACTCTTCATTTCTTCTAATGTCTTCTGAATTAAGAGGATTCACGTTTTCATCCAAATGAGAATTTTTTGTAACTAACAGAGACATGTTAAAATTTGAATCCAAAGTACTGCTCGTAGGACATAACTGTTCCATGACTCTTGAATCGCTTAATTGTTGATCTTCATAATATTTTTTAACGTCGTCACTCATAGATTTTGTGAAAAATTGCATATCTCCATCTATGCATGAAAAATCATGTGGGTTTACAGGATCCATACTATTATTATTTTCTTGTAAACGAGGATCTAACACAACGTAACTCTGTTGGTCACCAAAGGAATCTAAGTTATCGGGGAGTATTGAATTCAAGCTATTTAAAGCATCATCATGACGGTCAAATTGACTGGTTTCTTTACTGTAGTTACTCGTCGGGGTGTATCCTTTGGAGCCCATAAGCATTTCTCCCCTTTCAATAGACTTGGAAAGATCATCTATACTTTTGATTTCACTAGGATCTGCCACCTTCTCAATTATGTTAGGTTGTTCTATAACCTCGTATTGAATTTCACTGCTTTGTACCATATCAAGAAGCACTTGCTCATTAACGTTTATGTAAGAGCCATCACCAGACTCGAAGAGTATTGGCAGGTCTGTTGGTAATCCAGCATTTTTCAGAGCATTAACATATTGTGACATAGCAGTCCCTATCCCGCTAGAAGCGGTTTCGCTAGCAGATGTAGTCGGAGTGGTGTTCGAATAACTTGTCATTATCTCGCTGTCCATTCCATGTTCTTTTCCGAAAGGCATTGTAGCGTCTAACACATTGGACTGATCCATATACATGAGTTCGTTTTCGACAGCAGACATGTAATTATGCGATGAAGCCGATTCTGGGCCACAGATGCTATTGACGGCCTGAGACAACGTCACCCTGTCCATATAATCCTGAAAATAGGAACACAGGGCAATGGTGAGCAACAGGCTAATTTAGCTAAAGAATGTTATACTATACCTATACCTCATTTTATTTAGAAATAAAAAGAATCCGAAAGAATGAAATCAGGTTTTTTATTAGGCACAGTTTTTTGTATTATTATCATCAATAGTTCCTAGAGAGTTTTCTACTCAAATTCAATAGTACCTAGGTACTCATATAAAGTTTGCTCTATAAAAAACCTTGAGAAGCTGACTTCGCAAACACAAAACTGAACTTTTTAGTAGGATACATCAATATGGAAAAACGTCAAACTTTACTCATATCTTACAAGTATGAGTGTTCTAATGTTTACAAACAATGCTTCTTCGAAAATAAAATTTCTATCTTCAAAAAAAAAACGGGGTATAATGAATACAAAGTTGAGTCAATACCTGCATATGTCTGCTCTGGAGATGTTTCAGTTGATGAATGGCCTTTCTGGAGTCTTGTTCGCGGCGTAACAATGCGCGCTCTGCGGCACGGCCGAGGATGCCCGCTCCGTCCCATCCACCAGACCGCTGCACAATTACAATTCGTTACTCTATAGGTATATTCTTTATAGTACACAGAAAAAAAACACACAACCTCTACCTACAACCTCGGTTGCAAAACGGAAAAGAATGGGAAATCAAATTACCGACGTATTTCTAAAGGGTTATTGGGAACTAACTCTGACACTAGGCCTGCCACGACGGGGCTTGAGAGAGCGCGACCCGTCCGAATAGTCCGCGCCACTCGCACCGCCGCCGGTCTCAATGTCGAATGGAATGCGCACCACCATGCCCTAAACACCGTTAGGTTTAAATGATGGCGGAAGAATTAAAACTGAGAGATATTGAATGAGAAATAATAGAAGTTCGAATTGGAAGAAGCTCGATAAATTTGTATTGAAGACCTTTTGATTTGAGACGTCTAATGTTTTCGAGTCAATATACCTAGGTAAGATCAATATCTCATACCTTACAATTATAGTATTATAAGAATTAGTTTGGGATTCGGGGCGCATTCGTAAACAAGACAGGAAACCAGCATTGATTTTGTCAGTAGGTACTTAACGGCGCAGGCGCAGCGCTTATATCAGCATGGTAGGCAACTACGTGGAAGTTGACTGAGGTTTCCTCAGTAATAAACGTTGAAAGGGTTGGCTACTTGCGTGAACTAGCACTGATATATACTATAGTACAATACATGCGGTATATCGAAGTTCCCAGTTTTCTTCATTGATTAAACGTAAACGCCTAAGTTTCTAGAGATAAATTATTTAAAATACCTACCTTATTAGGTCTAGTCAGGCTGCTGTCCATTGGTTGACTGGTGCTGGTTACTGGAGCCAGCTGCGGTGGTGGGGGTGGCAGTTTCGTTTCTATGTTGTCCTTTCAAATATAGCAATAGAAATATAACGGTATTCTCAGATAAAAAATCAGGTACCTACTATAATAAAATCGATAGGCTACAGGAGGCAGAGACTGAAGTGTAAAATTAATAAAATTGGTAAGTAGGTACCCTAAGCAAAAGATACCTACATAAAAGGACGCCAATTTGATCAAAGTGAAGATCTTAAAACTTTAAATTACCCACCTAAATTAAATACCTACCTACATATACATTATGGTGAGGTAGCCAAATCCGCAAGATCATGATGGATGATATCCACTTTAAACATAATGGGGACAGTTGTAAATTATCAACGATAATTAACAACTGTCCCCATTATGTTTAAAAGCGATAAGCTAGCAACGATAGTTGCTAGCTTATCGCTTGAGAGAATGGTGAGTTCGACTGTTACGACACGCACGGAAGGAGAAACAGCTCATGTTAAATGTAGATATTTAATTCGTGTTTAACAGAATTTTGTTAAAAGACAATATCACAGTAGTAAGATCATTCTATTAATTTGTTAATGGCCTCTAATTCGTCGGGTGCCGCCATAAAGTTATTTCACCTACCTTCCTGTCTACTTAATAAAATTACATTATAATTTACCTGCAAATGCAAATCTATCAAAGATTGTGGAGGCCTATTTATAACTACAGGTGGTGTGAAAACCGGCAGTTCACCTGAAGTAAAGTATTACGTTAATATAATTATATTAAAATGAGGAAATTTAATAAATGTAGGACTGGAAAAGATATACTATGTTACTTACTGTGATTGGTGATTCCTAAACCTTCTTTTGTAACTTTTGAAAGACCTTTGATTTTCAAAAATTGTGCAGCAGACACCAGTTCGTCTAAATTTTCTTCTAAACACTGTGTTTTTCCACAATACATAAACTCTACGAGCGATTTAAGTACACCAAATCTCATTTTTAAAATAATCAGTGGTTCTCCGGTTTGTTTCTGTAAAACTTCCTATCGACAAATTTTATGCACATATTAGATGATTTGTTATGTGGGTAGATAAATTAAATAATTCTGAAGGTAATAAATGTAGGTACACGTAAAGCATTACCTGAAAATATGCGCTACTTGCTGCCAAAACTGCTTTGTGAACACGCAAAGTATGAGAGCTACACATAAGTGTCATATCAACCAAAGATTGAGTTTGTAATAGTTTTCCAAAACGAGACATCAAATGTTCAGAATAATCTTCATAATGTAAACTATAACGTATTGGTGCCATTGGAAGGATTTTTAAAAAATTAACAAAGATAAATTCAATGTATTTAATTGACTAATCAGATGACATTTTCAAATTTTGACAACTGAAAAACAAAAGATCTGCGAAAAAACATTTAGTAACTTGAAAAGGTTTTAATCCATCATCGCTGTCCTCGATGTGTTGGTGTACCTACTCGGATGTCTTCTACAAAATATTGTTTAAATTTTATTAAAAGAACCACTGCCCAACATTTCATAATGAATTAACCCGATACAGTGCAAATTATGTACCTAATGTAAAGGAATCCGCGGAGGCGAACTCATAGCCTACTAGATTTTAAAATTTAGTTTTACCTTGATGCAAATATGTACCTACTTTAGTGTTTAATAACTGGTCCCGCCATTTTATGCCACAGATTATAGATACCTACTTATATGAGGACCAATACAATATTTTTTATTGATAGGAACTAGAACCACTGTTCTATTCTGGTGGCCAATGCCAATGCACCAAAGACCCTTGCATTGCGCGCAAACCAAACGCACATACAAACTTAAATCTTTACATATAATAAAAATGTTACGGATCGCTGTCTGTACATGGAAGATATATGAGAAAAAATATTAGGTATAGGAGACCTTTATTAACGCAATAGTACCCAAAATGATTTTTTGAATTTTTGTCTGTTTGTTTGTGCGTTTATGCACGCTGATCTCAGAAACGGTTGAACCGATTTCGATGCAGTTGTCAGGAATATATTGTGACAGGCCCACTTAACATATAGGCTACTTTTTATCACGAGTTTTTTTTTATCCCGGATAATTTCGACATTTTGTTTTTTTTTGTAGTCCACGCGGACGGAGTCGCGGGCGTCCACTAGTTCATAATAATTCCTTTGAATGATGGCGCTAGGTACTATGCGTGGCGTTAGTTACACTATCGGTGTTACTGCATACAAAAATGTAAGTTCCGAATCAAGCACAGGAGTTATTCCCATGAAACTGAGTCTAGTTTTGAAATCAAAATGTGATACTATGGTCGATTCCGGCAGTCACACTTAAACCTAAACGTAAAATTAGTCCTACCTGTCCTTTTCTCTCTCAGCCATTTATGTTAAGAACGGAGAGAGATACCTAGACCTAACTTTGGTTTAGGTTTAAGTGTGACTGCCGGAATCGACCTACTATACCTACTGCTGAAGGATGAACGATGTAAGTATAAAAACTAAATTTGTTATTGGATCCATTTTAATACCTTTAAAATCGAGAAAAAATATAATTTGTATGTTAGAAAATGAATTTATTACAAATTTGTATTTCATAAGAAAACATCGCATAAAAGTAATATTACGTACTTAGATAAATAAATAAAATGTAAAACTATTACATAATAGGTAAGTCTGGTTTCCGTACTTAAGTATAACAAGGTTTATAGTTAAAATGAATTAAGCTATCACAGGCTAAAAACTAAACACGTTTGTATAACTGGGCATAAACTTATAAGTAGTTAGGAAAACATTCGGAGTCTAACAATAAACCCTTTAGTCTTGGTACATAAAAGAAAAAAAAACCTATTTAGGTTTATCGAGACCGTATGTACTAATTTCTCTTGAGAATTGAGTAAGTTATCATTATCGTTAATAAGCAATAGGAAAAATTCATACCTGCGTGCAATGTGTAACCGCAGTAAGCGAATAGTTTTCAACAGTGGCTACATCCGCGAAAAATATTGAACATTAGCGGCTTTTCGCACATTTTCGGACTTCAAATAGAAATCCACATGGTCGGAAGTTAACTTAACATTATAGAAAGTGTAGCAAAAGGGCTATGTGAAACAAAATACTATGAACATAGCTTACTATAGAGAAACCATCTACAAAATTTGAGACCTAGAAAACTAGACATTTCATTATGATCCTCAAGTTTTGTGGACAGGTTCTCTACGGGTGGGCCATATCCTATAGCATTTCGCTTAACATACCCTTTTTTTACACCCTGTATATCTGACTCGATACGTAAGGAGTGTAATGAGATACGATCAGAACAAGGGTAGGTTAGGTACGTTGGAATGCGAGAGGAATGTTTCGTTTTGTTTGTTCATAAGGCACTTGGAACAAATACAAAGGTATCGTGGTCAGAAGTGAGTGTCAACCAGATAACATTAACATAATTTCATATTATAGTAAAAATAACAATGTTTCAGTGGTTCTTATTCTTAGTAATAAAGTAACACTGAAAATACTACGTCAAGTAATTATTACATAGATACACAATTATTAGATTTTTAAATATAAACTATAAAACCATCGGATAGTCCCATAGAATCTAATCACATTTACTTACTGTTTTAAAAGTTTACATATATTATGTAATAATTTGATCGTTTAATAATAAATTAATGCAGAGAAGATTAATATTAGGCGAGAATTCATATTAAATTTATATTAACTTCTCTGCGTATGAGAACATTTACGAAAACATAGTTACCCTAGGTATATACCTAAATCTTCAGAAACCATGTATTGGCAGTATGGGTGTTAAAGTCAATTAAATTTCATCTTTGATTGCATCTTACTTTAGCACGTTTCCCTAGAAGTTTACTAAAGATACACGTAGATAAAATTGTTCTACTCAAAATATGCTAGTACGTAGTAACATAAATGGACACAATATTTACATTTTGTTCGGATATATCTGTGAAAAATCTTAAAAAATATGACTACTTGTTCACAGATACCTATTCAGTTCAGAAGTAGATAGCGAAACAAAAAATACAAATTTGTAACATTTCGAGTACTTTTAGTATCATCTTAGAAATCAGTTTCTAATATTACTTTACGTTACTCTTACATTACTACGACGAAGCTCATAGACGCTATGCCACAGCCGCAAAGCTGTCGTGACAGCACACGACTCATTTAACACAACATATTGTAACACTAAAGTAAATTAAATTGTTGTTAACATCTGAAATAGAAAATACTATAGGTAACGTACACTCTGGTTGCTATACCCAAAAACAAGCCAAGAACTAATCATAACTGGCAGTAACATTACATACGTCCTAAACGCACATTTAGTAAGTATATGAAACGAACTTTCTATTTCAGTTATTGACGAAGAATTTAAAACGGAAGTTACAGCCATGAGTTATCTTACTGAACTATAGGTAAGTAAGTATAGTGTTAGTTCCAGTGTAATCCAATATTAATAGAAAAATATTCTTATTAATAAGACAGTTCGTTTTCGTTAATCGTTTTACATTATAATATTAAATAATTGTTTTGACTTTTCATTATGTTTCTAAATGTTATAATTTACAGAATTCCACGAATAATGTATTTTTTGTAAGACAGAAAAACAATAATGTTCACAACCTTAACAAATGCAAAACAATAAAATAATTTATTTGGAAATTCACACTATCCAGATAAAAACTTTTAATATGGAATGTATAGTTTTGTTCATGTCGAGTTTATTTATTAGATAAGATAGAACTGCATAAAGATTCTTAAATTACAAGTAAGTAACAGTTAACAGATTGACATAGTAATTGACAGTAAGTGAACTGAAAAATAGAAACTATATCAATTTGTTGAAGTAAAATATGTAATCCAAATGTTTAAAGTAATCTATATGAACACTTCGTATTTTTAGTTTGAGTTGTGTACAATACATAGCATGTAGAAAAAATAGAGATTTCTTTATAGAGATCGTAGATACAGTGAAACTAGACCATTGACGACATTCACTGGTCCAAGTCATTCACGTAAACATAAATAAATAATTATATCTATCTTTGCAGTTAAGGTGAGAAGTAAGATAGTAAACTAATATAAGAATTTAAAAATAGCTTTTTTGGACAACAGTAGACAGTTACTGGTCAACCAATGGTCTGTTTCAGTGATTCAGTTACAAAGTCTTATTTAAAAGCAAATTACAATATTTACATCAGACGGCTGTACTCGCCGTGCGTTTATCTAATAATATACACATCGATATACACACCGGTCCCGCACACTCGCTCACTAGTTATCGATGATCTTGAGGAAGTCCTCGGGCGCGGCGCACGGCTCGGGCTGCGCCGGCGCCGGCAGCGCGTGCTTCAGCTCCCCGAACGTGCAGGCCCGGCCTCCCGCGCCCCCCGCGCCGCCGCCGCCCGCCTCGGCCCAGCAGAAGGCCTGCCGAGGCTCCGCCCCCGCCGACATGGGCATGGCGAGACGAACTCGCGACCGACACAACTCGTTATCGCTCAGCTGCCGCCGCAGCTTGTCTTTACCGAGAACGAGACGTAGTCCCCGCGGCCGAGTCAGCTCGACTTCGCTGAGCCGGCGTCGCAGCGCGGCGTCGGAGGCGGTCCGGGGCGAGCGCCCCGCCGGCCGAGGGGCGCGCCCGCTGCCGGACGAGCAGCTAGCGCTGGCGCTGCCGGGTTGCGGCGCGGCGCCCGTCCCCCGGCGCGGCACGTCGTCCGTCACCACGTTCTCGTACACGTGCGCGTCGCAGTCCTCGTGCGCGATGAGGTTCTGTCTGCTGCCGCTGGTCTCGCGGCGCCCGACAGAGTTGCTCTTGCGATGTCCACGGCGCAGGCGCACGTCGGCTGGCCGACCGACGCGGCAGTCGCTGGCGCTCCTCGGGAGAAGGTTAGCGTAGCCCGGCTCCGCGAGGGGCGGGGCCGCGGCGGGGGGCGGGGCCGGCGCCACGGGAGGCGTGGCCGCCGGCTCACTCACCCGAGTAGAGTTGGAATGTTTAGGTTTGGTCACGTGCTTGCTCTCGGTTGCGCTATCTCGCTTCCTCTCCACGTCGGGCTTGGACGACTTATCGAGGACGACCTTAGTTTTGTCGCTCTTACATATTTTGACGCTAAACCTGAATGGCGGCTTGAAGACGACCTGGAGCCGAGCCTTCTCACCCGAAAGTAGGTTGGTGGCGCTCCGGGAGGGCCTGGCTTTCCTCGCGGCCTTCTGGGCAGGCCTGTGAGTCCGGTCCGTGAGGCCCAGAGGTATCGACTTCGATTTAGGGATCACAGTGGGCTGCGGGGAACTGAGAAGCCATTTCTGTACCTTAGAGAGCGCCTCGTTATCCTTGGTGGGGGACGACGAGTGCTTTTGCAGGGAACTGTAGTCGATCGTTTCCTTTTTGAGTTTGGCTTTTCGTTTCTTCACTTTGCCTTTGTGCTTCGATAGTATGACGTGTTTGGGAGACTTTCCTTCCGCGTTGGTGACGACGGCTGTGTTCTCCTTTGTGACTTTATGTGGTTCTTCTGGTTTTGGTTGGATAGACGGTTTCTGGAGCAAAAATGATTGAATATAAGCAATAAAAACTTTACCACATTTATGTGTATACATAGTTAAGTAGATTGTTTGTATAGATACTACATACCCTCTTTTTATTGGCACTGTGGGACGGAGACGCTTTGTCTTTGTTTCCTTTTAGTTCCTTCTTATTTCGGTAGGCGCGGGTCCTCAAAGCTACTTTTTTCTTCAAAGGAAGTTTTGATCTGAAAAAAAAAACAATTTCAGTAGTCCAGCAAGGTCATGCAAAATTCACTTAAGTGATGTGAAATGTTGAAATTTCTATAGTAAGTGTACTTGACATAGGGTAAAGTATAGTAAGTGTACGGGACAAAGGGTAAAGTATAGTAAGTTTACCTGACAAAGGGTAAAGTATAGTAAGTTTACCTGACAAAGGGTAAAGTATAGTAAGTTTACCTGACAAAGGGTAAAGTATAGTGAGTGTACCTGACAAAGAGTAAAGTATAGTGAGTGTACCTGACAAAGGGTAAAGTATAGTAAGTGTACCTGACAGCCGTGTGTACGATGAGGCCCTGGTCGGGCGCGTCGGGCAGGCGGACAGTCTCGGTGGTGGACGAGTGGATAATGGTCACGGACTTCAGCTTCTTGCCATGGCGGCCGAAGAACTTCGTGCTTCCGATCTGGAATTTTACAAAAATATGCTATATGGGGTCTATCGGCTGCTTTAGGGTGCCAAGGATACCCTTGTCCGATATCTCTTTTTTACAAATTGAATTTCGATTCAGTGTCAGTTTCATAAAATAACTCCCGTGCCCGATTTCAGACAATATCAATTTTGTATGCAGTTATGTACATACTTCAGTTATGTTCATAATTAAAATATAGTCAACCTACACATAGCAACTAGCTAAATATCGTTCTATCGTTATCTTTCAACTATAGTTCAAAAGAACTATAGTTGAAACTGTAAACAGTATTATTAGGTAGATAAGTAGGAATATTATTATTTTTTCTTCAACTATGTATAGTTTTTATTGAACTATGTAATACTAAATCTCACACATAATAGGGAGGATGTAGCCTTTTAGGAAATAAAGAACCACCGGGGCGTGCCATTTTTACTCTTCATTTCTAGCTATCACACACCTTTTTTTACACTGTATAGGTATATTATCAATTTTATTATGCTATATACTACTCGTATAAGCACACTCTTATTATCATTGTATGCACACATGAAATGAATGATTATTTATAAAATTTAGCAAGGTGCGTCTAATAGTAGCGTCCAAATTGAAATAAACCATTATAAATATATAGGTATACATGATGTTTTTTCGTTGCCACTCTTTACGAAGGTTATGTACTCTATACATCAAATAAAGTAAGTTATATGCCAAAAAAATGCTGGGAAACGATGTAAATTTTTTTAAATTACTTGATCGGGCGAAATTTATAGTAATCCAGTGTTTGTTTAAGTTTTCTTATAGCCAGATTTTAATTATTTTTTGTGCAAAAATGTTGTTACACGAGTCTATGTGCATTATGCTAAAAAACCGCAGTCTATTTACTCAACTTTGGACCCCTTATATCTTGGCAACCAGTCACTTCCCAGGTATGCTTCCGTAGAGAAAAATGATCGTGATAATAGGGAGATTTCGTAGTATTCGGGACGTTGACAACCAAAAAACATCCTGTATACTTATAAAGTTAATTAAAGACGGCATGGAGTAACAATGTTTTTAGCCAATTTACCAAATAGAGTTGGTGGTACCTGTACAAACTCGGTCATTACATTAATTTAATTAGACACAGGTATTATTTGAGCGTTAGGGGCAGCTCGGACGATTGCGGGCGAATCTAAAATTTTGCAGCAGCTCTATTAAAAACAAGATAAATAATTAATAATTTTATTAATAAATCATCGCAGCACAGATTCACAGTGATTGTTATTTTTTGTTAACTTTAATTCGTCCTTTTTTAAACTAATGGGCAAGTGATGGCTGACAAATGGTATGTTTTTCAGATGATGTCACAAATTGTTATAAAAAATTACCTAAGTAGTATCAGGAATATAACTATTTTCATGTACAGATTTTAATGTTGCAAAATTGTCACTTAGCCCGTGCCTCGGCAAGCACGTAGAACCGTTCCTGCGCCTGATCTCTCTCCGCTCGTGTCGGCTTTCCGTCCCATCGGACTATGAGAGTAACGGAATAGAGAGTGCATCTGTGTTTGCGCACACACTTGTGCACTATAATTATAACGCAAGAGACTGCGTACCTGGCCAATCTCCGTAGAGATTGGTCGCCTTGGCCGAAATACGGTCGGAGATCATCATCATGACTATTTTCTCTTTTACTCATATGTAGTATATTCTGATCTAGTCATTCTTTATTTCCCGGAACCAATGCCATAATATTTTCAATGTGCTCACGATTTGGATCCAAACAATGTTGGCGGCACGGTTTCCAACATGCGTTTGCACTGCAGAAACACTTTCTCGTTGCTGATATTCTTAACTGATTAAGGGCTGATTTTTCCAAACCATGTTATAGAGAAAGACAGCATCAACTTTATTCTTCTGATGATAGGCTATCTGATGTTGGGAAAATCAGCCCTAAATTAATAAAACGCCATGCTTTCAACATAGCAATCGTTGAACAGTAGTTATGCAATACACGTACCAGCAGTGCGATAACAGCCAGCAGTATCAGTAGCACGGCGTACCAATGCCGCAGCAGCCACTTGCGGAAGCCGGCGAGGCTTTCGTCAGATAACAGCAGCTTGCGGAGCGTGGCCAGCGGGCCCGATGGGTCCACCTCGCGGCAACGCTGGAATACGTCGCAGTAGCTGGGAAATAGAAGGGAAGCAGTGTTATTGGTGGTTTACTCGTATTTAAAGAAACATGTTGGTGGATAGTATTTCCAGCCACAGTCATCATGATTATAAAAATAAGGCTTGTTCTAGATATAAGGTTTAATATTGGTTACGGGTGCTTTTTGAATGTAAAGACTTTTCAACACAGTGCACGGTACATGAAGTTCTTATAAGTAATATATAGGCATACGTGTTATTTAACTATAGGTGTATCCGGTATCGGGTATGTATCTATTGAAGGAAATTAAACAAGACTTATTTTCGTTAAGTTCGTTAAGTATCAAAGAAATTGTAAGCCTAGTCATCCTCTAACTAAGTTATAATGTACCCTGTTGCTGTTCATGCGTATCGTTAAAACTGTAAGTGAGTAGGCACAAATCAAACTATCTCGTTGACAGAGTGAGTGAGTTCTAGACCGAAACTATTTGGCGCAGGTACCTTCGGCATGTACGTTCTATGACAATGTATTATAATAATATAAGGATTTCTCAAAATTCCCACAAGAACGGGAATTCCAAATTTTAGGTACCTACGGATATCATAGACGGCCGCTAGCAAATAAGAGTGAGTGAGTCCAAACACGACATACCCATTATAGTCGTTGCACGGCGTGCCCGGCTTGGCGTACATGTCGGGCACGTCGAAAGGCGCCGTGTTCCAGTGGAAGGACGACAGGCAGGGCCCGCCCGGCTTGCGACAGCACAGCTCGCACGCCGAGCGCGGGTCGTCACTGCGGGGCGCGCACTGGCACGACTCCAGCCCGTATGCGAGGCAGATTGAACCGGTACACTCCTGTAAGCGCCATCGTGTTATCATTGTTGGATTGTAGAACATTTAAACTTTTTACTTGGAGCGTTAAATGATAAAGTCCATGAGTGTTGGATGGAGTTGTCAACAATCGTTATACTGTTATGCTATAGATGGGATAGAGTCAGGTGGATCACCATAAAATAAATAGCAATTGCTCCACTTCCGAAAAAAAAGGCAAGGTAGATAGTAAACATCGTGACCGAAATGAAGGGCAGGTAGATAGTAAACATTGTGACCGCCAATTTAGTTACAATTACCAGTGCTGATGCGTAGCTTCACTAGAATACATCAGCTCCATCTCCTTTCGTGTATGTCCTTCAGAGTCGATTAAAGAACTAAGGGGCATTTTCTTCAGGCGATGAATTGGTAACTTGTTAGGTACTGATCATTTACAGCTGGCCCCTGTATCTTTCGCGATTCTTCCAATGGTTCTCAGTGCAACACTTTAAAGGTCCTAGAGGACGTAGACGTGACAGTAGTAAATACATGAAAGAATTCTTACCCCCATATAGCAGACGAGTTCCTTGTCGCATCTGGTCCGGTTGGGCTTGTGCCGGCTGGCGGGGCAGGCGGCGCGGCGTCCGTCGCAGTGCGCCGCGTCGCGACATCCGTTGTCGGAGCGACACTTGTCGCCGAACTTCAGAGTACACGACGCGGTGCAGCATGGACCCTGGGTATGTTGGAGGGATATAAGGCAATGTGCTTTACGTAACGACGGAGATAGTGGTCGTAATTCGAAAATAGGAGAGATACAATCCGTCTTTCACAAGCAGTAATACTCGTAAAGACCTTACATAAAGTTGGTATCAAAAAAGTCGTTCATTACAAACATCCCAGTTTTCTCATTTTTAAAGATTCAATAATAAGTACTAGCGGCCATTGTTTTGATAGGTAACCCAGTAGATATTTTAGATATACGCTTCTAATCGTAAATGTTTGTGATAATGAGGTTTTATTCATCACACTACATACCTTTTCCAGAAGCGTTTCGTCGTTTTAGACTTACAACTCGGGTATTCTATTCTACCTGATGTTTTATTCTACTCTTACTTCGCTAGCAAAGGACACAGTACCTGACTGGGACTGCACACGCTGTGCTCGGTGAGGGTGCACGGCTTGTAGTGCGGGCGCACGGCTTGCGGCCGGCAGCAGATGTCGGCGCACTCGGCAGCCCAGCCGCAGTCGCACTCCTCGCCCTCCTCCACCACGCCATTGCCGCAGATCGCTGGTTGAGGCTCTGTTACATAGTTCAAGTTCAAAATTAAGACGCTATGCTTGTCTCTGAATCACATAGTATAAGTTAAGTAAATAAACATCGGCAAGACATTATGCTTTTTAAGTCGCAATAAAATTAATTAAATTTTAATAGAACATAGTCTATATTACTAAATAGAGTATCATTATAGCATAAGTACAGAATGATTATTTCCCATGCTGATGCAGGGCTTCACTAGAATACATCAGCTGCACCTTCTTCCGTGCATGTCGTAAGAGTCGACTAAGGAACTCGGGCATTCTCTCAGGCGATACGCTAGCAACTTGTCACTGATAATTAACATCTGTCCCCGTTATGCTAAACGAGGCTCTGGAATCTCCCTTATAATCCTGCAGTTCTTGCTAAACCATTTCGGGAACACAGCCGTGTATGATAATGATATGATGGTCGGTAGATTTTAGGAGGACTATTTTAAAAATGTATCTCAATAATTATAGCATGTATAAGTTGCGCCGATGGCAATGGAAGACAAGGCCATGAGTAGAACCTGCTTTGTTTAATTTGCCTAAAGCTTTGGTGTGCTAGGATAGCTTCACATATCGGCACCGTAAGGACGGTTTTGCGTTATTGCGGTTGCTATATGACCGCACCGCTTTCACATAAAATCATCTTTAGATCGGTCTTGAAATAAAGTTGAGTTCTAACTTGCCCTGTCGGACATTGCCTAAGTTAGCAATGATATGCTGTACTCCATACCTGTAAAGCAGCCCTTGACGGACCTCGCCTTGTTGTTAAGCACAGGGTCGATGGCACGCAGGGAGCACGGTGAGAATTTGTTGTTGTTCTTACGATCGCCGCTGGTGGCGCGAGCGAACATTATGTAGTTACCATCCTCGCCGAATGGCGTGCATACTTCTGGATCGTGCTGGAAAATTATGGAGAAAATTACAAAATGCCTTGATTGATTGGCGCAATTGGTACCGGTCTGAGCTTGTTAGTAAAAGTTATGGCAAACAAAGCCCGTCATAAATGTTATTTCAACTACCTACGTAAATGTTCTATGCCAATGCGGAACTTCGCTAGAATACATTAGCTACTAAGTTGCTTAACATTCCGTAAATGTAAGAGTCAATTAAGGACCTTAGGGGCGTTCTCTCAGGCGATGAGCTAGCAACTTGTCAATACACCGCCGCGTGGTGTCGGCAGAGTAGAATTCGTTCCACCTCATGTCTGCCCGTATGTATCATACGAGGCGATTAAGGGTTTCCGGGAGGTGGGCAGCAGCGCCTCCCGTGTTGACAACATAGTCCAAAATACAAATTGCGGTCACCAACCAGCCTGCCCAGCGTGGACTAGTCAGGCAAATACCCCCCATGGCAGTCTTGTGTGGCTTGCGCTGGGGGAGGCCCACGTCCAGCAGTGGACTGCAATAGGCTGATGATGATGATGATGCTATACTATGCTAAACGTGGTACAATCTACATCTTGAACCTACAATTCTGACTACCTCATCTCGGGAACATATCCGCGTGTATTAATGCGTGTATGTAAAACGTAGACTTTTACCGGCGATCCGAAATTGTGTCCGATCTCGTGCGCCAACGTGACGTGTGAGACGGCAGGCGGCACGTGCTTCCCGTAGTTCAGTAACGTCACGATCCCCGTGTTCAGGGATTTCATACTGCCTCTGTAGTGCTGCAAATTATATAAGGTTGATTTCAGACACCATGGTTATCTGAATAATGCTCGTTAGAGTTTCATCTAAATAAAATGCTGCTATAAGTAAGCTTTCGCGATATAAAAGTCTCCCATACAAACATAGTGTCCCACTAGGGTATATATCTACTATACCTATTATAACTAGGGTATATTAATGCTCCCGTCGTCGTCAAGTTCAGTAGACAATTATTAATTTTAAATTCCAACTATCCCAATCCCTACTAATATTATAAATGCGAAAGTAAATTTGATTGTTACGTCTCCACGCTTTATTTACTTAATTTTAAACTTCGCATATAAGTGTCTATAAGTTAGGAGTACAGAGAAAGACATAGGCTTCATTCTGTAGTTCACGCGGGCAACAGCCGGTAACTTATGAAAAGACTCAATAGGTAGCTAATCTTACCCCATTCTTCTCGCAGACTCCCCCCGCGTTCTTCAGGTCCCCCGTCCAGGCCAGGCCCAGGGTCCCCATCTCGAAGTCACGGTATGTGAACATGTACGCCAGGCAGAACGCATCGTAGTCCTCTTCTGCAAATACAATTAAATTGTGTTACCTTCACAAGGTGTGTGGGTAGAAGGTTTGGCGACCGATTGGTGTAGTTGGTAGTGATCCCGCTTGCGTCAATAAGTCCCGGGTTCGAATCTCGGTAGGTGCAATTCTATACTTATCTATGTTATTATTTATAAAGGGTGAAAGTGACAGCCAGGCAATTATTGATATATTGGATTTCAGACCACTGAAAATTTTCGCAGGAAAATTCTAAATTTTTCCGACTTTTTTCATTTTTTCAGGAAAAAAATTGTGTTGTTCGTTTAAGTGGGCCTTAGATAATGATTTAAAAACAAAATTGTAACCAATGAATAATTTTCAGACAAAAAGTTGCGCTTCGAAAAGTTCTATTAACTGATCAACCCCAATACAGAGTCACAAGTGATCAAAAAACAACACTGTGTCATACAGTAGTCAATAAGCCCCATTTAACTAGGCCCAGGATCGGCCGATACAATTAGCGCGCAAAGCAACCATTGCGGATAATCTAATTAAAAATACCTTTCCTGCAAGTTATAACACTGACGTATAAGTCGTATAACTCAAAACAATGGTACTTGTTCAGCATTTCAGTATTTGCCTGGCTGTCACACACACGTTGTATACCGTTGCTTAGTACCCACGATACAAGACTAGTGTGGGACTAGGTGTTGTGAGGTGTGTGAATATTTATTTATTTCTGTAAAAAATTTACTACCTGTGGGTTCATGCGGCATGTCGATAGAAAAATGGCACTACCGCCGATAAAATATTATGAAGGTCGGTAGTTGAGTCCTAATTATAAAAATTGATTTGTTTGTGTCTTTGACGTTGTTAGATACCAAAGTAGGTACTATATATATGTATCGTCGATTAAAGTCTAGACTGTAATAACTAAGTAACATACCTGAGAAAAGTTCCAAATATTTTTCTACTCCATAATTATTTGGAAACCTATAATTTTGATTATTGGTTAGGGCATCTAGGGTGTGGACTTTTATTCTTTTTATCATGAATGTTATGTTGTCCGGTTTGCCGTCCTGGTTGAAATCTGAAATCAAGATAAAAACTTACACAACCATTTGCGAATTTGATAAAATAAAAAATCCATATCTTCGTCCATACCTGTAACTTTATAAATAGCATTGACTTTTTGAACATGTCGCGTCATGACCTCAATGCATGCTTCCTCAGACCCGTATCTTTGGAAGAACATGTGGTCTGCCTGCAAGTAGACCAGGCATGTGGTCTTGTTGGGGTCCACGGTGGCCCGCTTATTCACATGCCTCCCATCGTCGCTAGCATTCGCCGACAGCACCGTGTACCCTACCGGCTCCTTCTTCACAATATCCTTACTTACAGTAACGACACCAGCCTTGGTTTTTATCACTTCGACATGCGTCTTTGGCTTCGGTCTCGACTCCTCAGAATCGAGTCGCACTTTCGTTATGAGGTTACTTTTATCGATTTTAGTTTTTGGCTTCCTCGTACTTAACTTATCGAACGGATCACTGTTGCTTGTATAAGGTACGTCTAAATCTAAAGGTAGTTCTGGATTCTTCTTTGGCTCGTCGTCTTGCATTTCGTCTTCGGGGAGCCATCGTTTCTTTCGCCTATGTATTTCGCTACGTAAGTCTTCTGTTTGGTTTTTGAGGGACGAATTCGTTAAACTAATTTGCTGGTCGAAACTGAACAGTTCCCCCTTGTCGCCACGAGTTCTCTTCAGATGGAGTAGGTGTGATGCGCACGGGGTTCCCTCGCTGTTCTCATTGGGATGGTCGACGTCGGAGCGCCGGTAGATGACGCTGTGCATGGAGGGGTGTGCCACGTCGTATCTGGACAGAGGCTCCACGTAGTATTCCTCGCTGGCCGTCCAGATGGTGCCGTCGAACAGCCCGTCGGCGGTGATGACGCCGTACACGTGTGACGTGTCATCGTCTGGAAATTTAAAACGGAGTTATTCTCTAGTAGAAAACAATTTGATTTCAAACCGCAGAAGCTCTTAAATAAATGAGAACCTATATTTTATGCAAACTAATTCGAGGTGCAAAGAGGTCCGGAGTGCTCTGAATGAATTAAAATCACAAGTTGCAGTCGCAGGCGAGGCAGCTAAAGGGGGGATGGAAACCGCTCATAAATAACGGTAATTACTGCCGTCTCCGTCTCCCCTTCCATTCATTAGCCGATAAGAGGAAAGAATCGAATAAATTGGTTTCTATTCTGTGACTGTCAGATGTTTTAAATTTCATTCCATTTACAGCAGCTCTTTATTGTGTGCTCAATAAACTGAGTCTATACCTTAGGTTTATACAAAAGACGCAGACTAGCTTGAAAATTAGAAACACAGAACTAACTTAATGAGTTTCTTAAATTCCCAAAGGCACCTTCGTTCAAGGTCACTTCGGGAAATTTTTAATCAGAGAAAATGTATTCTTTTAATAAAATACCCCGGGCATTTTTATGTTCTTACCGGATTTCTTATTTACAGGTGATTGGATTGTCGCATCCCATTTTATTTGTAACGTGAAAAACTATATCTCGATCAGATTTGATAAGCTTGCTGAGGCAAAAAATTATGCATAACATAAATCTATTTGAGTACTGTTGAACTCTTTTCAGACTATGCCGTAATATACCTAAAATAGCATATAATCCATAGCGCAATATCGCGCATCATACTCGTACCTAATTTATGGATACGTGCATGCTTAGCTGTATTGGCTTAGGTCCTTATTTGCATAGCACAACAGTCTGAAAATCTTTCGATTTCACATACTTATATTTTATTAATGACCAGTAGACGCCCGCGACTCCGTCCGCGTGGACTACAGAAAAATACAAAATTTCGAAATTATCCGGCATAAAAACATTTTCCCGTGATAAAAAGTAGCCTATATGTTTAAGTGGGACCTGTCACAATATATTCCTGAAAACTGCATCGAAATCGGTTCAGCCGTTTCTGAGACAAACAGACAAAAATTCAAAAAATCATTCTTTTTGGTACTACTATTGCGTTGATAAAGGTCTCCTATAATATTTTTTCCCGTATATCTTCCATATACAGACAGCGATCCGTTACATTTTTATTATATGTTTAGATAGAAGATCACAAGTTCTGGTAATAATTGAATTAATAAATTTCTATGAAACCGACAGTAACATGCCCCATTAGGTAACTTGGATATAATTTCATCAAAATTCACTTAGCCTCAGTTGCTGCTGGGAGATGGGCTCGCAGAACGTAAATCTAGCCCAAGAATGTATAAGTTTCTGAGCTCACGTGTAATTGGTTGTTCCAACGGGGTGGAAAATAAGGGATTTGGAAGGGGAAAGGGAGGAGGGGTAAAAGCTGAATGGACTCGCGGTGGAAATGGAATCATGGAGCACGTTGCTTCATAAATTCGGACGAGAGGAGCAAATTTATGAGCTTTGTACATGTCTCAGGAGGACAGACGGAAAGACATTTTGCATGCTGATAGACAATAAAATATGTGAAACTCTGAACTCTGTAACATCTAATGTACCTACTCTACTACCTACATATTTTTAGCAATAAAGAATAAAATTATTATTGAGCGTCTAGTCACTAGGTGTAAGAATGTACGTACTTATTGAACATGACTTACACCCTGCGAACAAGATTAGATTCCTATAATTTAATTGAGTTCAATAATGCCAAATTTAGTACTCCGTGGGGACTGTTGTACTACGAGTATGTATGTGTGTGTGTGTGTGTATGTTGGATTTGTGTAAGGACAAGATTGCAGGGAATACAGGTACTCAAAGGTCAGTCACCTTGCTCCAAACGTGAAATTATTATTGGCCAGGAGGAACATAGCGCATTATTTACAAATGCACTCATGATTAAGACGTCTTAATAACAGTGCGGTCAGAGTTGTTATAACGACGGGATAATTAATGGGAACAATGGTGGAATTGTCGCGGGAACAGACTTCAAACAAACTTGTGAACATATTAAATGGTGCTTGCATAATAGACGACAGGCCAATTGGTAGGTAATTTTAATAAAATACTTCTAGCAGTTTCTGAACTAGTCAGGAGGAATGACTATTAAGTAAAATTTTTACAAAACACCTATTAATGTCTCAAATACGTATTAGAAATAGGAACACGTATTACGAACTTTAGTTTATTTTAAGTTTTCTATAAACATCTGTGTTACCACTAAATTAATCAACCATTTGTATTACACCTGTTTGTATTACAAATTAAGGGCTTCACCGAAAAGGCATTTCAAATGATTTCTGTCAACATTTTATTACGATTCAATACACAATACAAAATTAAGTAATTTAAAAGTTTAATCGGACGTAAATTACTAGTAAAACATACATAGATAAAGCCTTTATCTACTATCGCAGTATACAGGATGTTTTTTTGTGGCCACCTTTAACGAAGGGTACGTATTCTATACATGAAATAAAGTAAGTTTATGCCAAAAAAAATACTAGGAAAAAAAAAATTAAATTCCTTGATCGTGCGAAATTTATAGTGTCTAGTGTTTATGTTAGTTTTTTTATAGACAGATATTAATTATTTTTCATGAAAAAATCCTGCTACGCGCGTCTATGTGCATTTATGCAGAAAAACGCAGTCTATTTACTCAACTTTGGACCCTAATATTTTGGAAACTAGACACTTCCCAGGTATGCTTCCATGGAGAAAAATGATCGTGATGATGAGGAGATTCCGTAGTTTTCGGGAACGTTGACGACCAAAAATCATCCTGTATATGGGAGTGACCTTTATCATAAAGTTCACTCCAATATATTGTCGCAAACTTGTGTGTCCAGTGATCAAAATCGGAACTAATGCACAATGCCATTTTGCCACAGTAAGTTTCAACAAAAGCGTCGACAACTATCATAGTAGTTATACTGCTGCTATCGCCGATTGAGATAACTTTTTCCACTGTAAATGGCTTCGTATTGTTTAAGCTCGGCTCAGCGTCCCCTAGCCAGAGCAAAGCCTTTTGTAATTTTTGCAAATTAAGCATCCGAATAAGAAATTACCCCGGTGGGCGCAAATCTGTGGAAGGGTTGAGAACTTTTAATTTTCCAGAATTGCGATCAAGCTTTGACTATTATCAGGAGAATATCTTTTAACAGCTTTTTATAATGGTTAGCTATTATTTTTAACGCTGAAGATATTTTTTTTGTTTCACCACATTCCCACTTTATACCAAAGGGCTACAGCTATAAACAGAGACTTTGTAGTGAGAGTGATTAGAATTCCTGGAAATAATTTTTTATACTGTTTGTTTCAGGCTCGCCGTTTTGTACCCTTCAACGGCCAAGTCACACAACATTAACTATAATAATAAAGAAATCGCAGTAAGGAACCTTACACTTGGCACGACTTTGTCTAGATTTCATTACTTTTTAGAGATAAACAAGCAGCTCCATCAAGACTTGGCTAGTTTTTTACAGAATGTTTTTGGTGGGATTGCGTTTTTCCACATTACGTATCTAACGACGCTACACGTTAATGCAGTCACTCAAAATTTTCAAAAACTATTTCTATATATTTTCTGTCAACAACCATCGCAGTCCAATGGTCATGTCTTATTATGAATAGACAGAGGCTAATTCCCCTTGTTTGTTCCCTAGGGCGAAAATTATCAAAAATGTCTGAGGTAGCTGATACAGATGCTGACAGAGCAAGCTGCAGAGCAATGAGATAAGATTTACAGGGTATTCTTTCTGCCTGCCAAGCCTGTTGCAGAAAGTTTCGCTTGCAACTATCGGGATTCGGATCCCAGTAGGTACCAAAAATGTTAAATATCGATGTTTGTTTCAAAGTTTAGGTATTAGTTTAATACTAAGTTTATAACTAGAATTATTCTGGTATTAGTTTAATAAGTATTCTTTTTATATACCATAATGGCTTAATAGGTACCCACGACGACACAAAACCTTACGGATTTCAGGGTACGGAATATGTACTAATTATTTATTAATTACCTTCCAACTTTCCTGAGTAGACTTGCGCGGGGTTGTAGTCCAGCTGTCCCGAAGTAGAGTGGAACTCCACGCCGTCCGCGAACACGGAGCTCGCGTCTGGACGCAGCACCAACTTGAACACCCTGGAATTGAAGGGAATTCGCTTTAATAGACAAGATATAGATGTGTTTAGGGTAGGCCTTAACCCGTTAGACGACATATAGGTCACCAGTGACCTCACAGGATAAGCGTTAATAAAATCAAGTGTATAAGTTTTTAGTCACGTCATGCAGGTCACCGGTGCGTGACCCATGATATTTTGTACTGGTGGCGTTTAAAAAGTTAACGATCAGAATATTACCTACATACCAATGTGCATTTTATAAAACCTACAGTTATTATGTCACAAATCCGCCTGTCCAGCGTGATGACTATGGCCGTAGCCTTGTGGCGTGCCCTGGGGGAGGCCTACGTCCAGCAATAGACTGCAAAGGTTGATGAGTGTGAGTTATTACATATCCTCAGGGTATCGTCCCTCTCTCAGCCGAAAGACGTACTGATAACGGTTATAAGTGTAGATAGTACAAACATCTAAAAGCGACCCAGTTACTTTACTAGATTAGGATTCGTCGTAATATTCCCGCTTGTATTCATTCAATAGCTAAGAACTTCGTTTGACGGCGACCGATACATACTACATACATACTCAACGTCAGATATCAAAAAGTTAGTTTGCGAATGTCACGACACGACAACGTGGGACGTCACGGTGTTTTGGCGCAGTACGTTAACGCACCGACGCGCGAGGTGCGAATATTACCGTATTGTAAAAATCCAAGTCAAATGTCAAATCATGCGCTTTGAGGTAAAGCTTTCACTTACGTAAGAAGTACAAAGACCTAGCAGACTCTTTATAGATATGGATAGCGCAAGAAGTTCACTCCTACTATTCTGTTCACAAAGGCGTTCATGCTCACTCATAAAGTGACAGCTTTTATAATTTTTCAATACTTGGCAAAATGTAACGTTACGTTATCGTGACTTGGTTTTTTGATCATGCTTTAAGTTATCTTACTCGTACTCGTGAAATATAAAACGTTAAATTAAACCGAACTATCAAAAGGCAGTCTTCCTTTTACAACGCACTTAGAAGCAAGCGAGAGCTTTATCACTAAGAGTATTATAAATTGCAATCCAGCGCATAAACCAGAAAAATTGGAATAAAAGCTAGAACCGTTTGACGTTCTACTAAAATATTGGTTCCCATTCATTCGTTGATAAGTACAGTCAGCATCAAAGTCGATGAACCATTCAATTTTGGCGCCTATCTTGTTAAGCGATTTATGTGTTATAATAGTGTTCAGTGATTGTTAAAATCTGAACGTGTTCATCGACTTTTTGATGAACGTGTTCATCAGCTGACTGTACATAACTGTACATTATCTGTATGCATACTGAAAGGCCCGTATTATGCGGTTTTCAACAATGGATTGAAACCACTTCGATCGAAATTTCTAAAGTGGACGGCAATCGTTGAATCTTGATCAATATTGAATTTTCATACAAAAGCATGTCATTATATCGAAGTAACTTTACCTATATTGACTTAAAATGGGGATAAAGTTCAAGTATGAGAAAATACGTAAAACAAGCGCAAACTCGGTATTACTCGTATTAATACATTTAAATGTTTCTTTCTTTTTCAAACGTAATTCTACTTTTAGATGTAAAACCAATAAAATTTACAACTTAATAGCTTTGATGTTGAGATCGATCGATAAAATGGCGAGTTTTGCGTAACAATATGTGTATGTAGGTAAGTGACGCCCTCCTTTTTCTCAGCTTTGATTTAACAAGCCGGAATAAAAAGTATATGACTACCTTAGCTATCCTATCAATCGGATATTTTTGAGATTATTTAAAGTTATAAAGCACAGTAGCTGTAAGAAAATTTATTGCGTGTCTGCCAAAACTAGCGGAGACACAGATGTAGTAATCATGAAAATACAAAAAATAGTACTAGATAATAAACCTACGTATTTACAAAAGTTATGTATTTGACATCCCCGGTACATACATGTAATAAGAGAGAAGATCAGGGTCTACAATTAGAAGAAGGCACATACATAAGTAGGTACACGCACAGATCTATATTTATTTATCTGGAATATCCCTGGATTCTAATTCCAAAATGTCCGCTGTATACAGGATTTATTATTTATTTTTATTACAGCCCTGCCACTGGCCGGAAAAGCTAACGTTTTAATTAAGTCAATGGAGTACCGATCGACGTTGGTTTATGTTCACTTATCTAAATACATGTATACCACCACCACGCCTCACACCACCCTGTGGGGTTGGCGACAATGTTGCAAAAGGTTTGTAATCCCTGCTTATTAAGTAATTACCACTTTGCATTTGATTTTTATAGTCAATCTAATTCTAAATTATATGTTTGAAATATAGTATAAAATTCAAACAAATAACATAAAAAATTATACTACTTTACCCTTGTTAATTATATGAGTAAGTAAATACTTATATTAAAAATTGTAATGCAAAACTTATTCTTTTCAGATAACGGCAAATTGCTGATCGAGATCAAAATGGTGGATTATTTGAACTAATTTTTAATTATTATTGACCAGATATAAAAGATCAGTTAAAAGTTGCCTGAGAGAAAACCCCTGAGTGCCTTAGCCGGCTCTTACGACATGCACCGTAGGAGATGCAGCTGATGTGTAAATCTCCGCATCAGCAAAGGTTATAAGTGATAGAAAATGTGGATGTTATTGATTGACCCGCCTATTGTGGATCGGGCCGGTTAACGTTTCCCCCTGCTTTCATAAAATGTTTATTTTTATTAAGAAAACTTCTATAAACAGAAATTTATTAGAGTGAAATGAAATAGAGACAGTAAAGCTCCACCCTCGAGGCAACCAGGAGCAAATAAAAGGAGGGGGCCTGGCTAGAACAGTCTTAAATTGCGCGGGTGATATAGGCACATGTTAGCATACTGTGCAGCATGAAGCACATTGACGGTCGCAGCAGCTAATGAGGTACAAAACTCGAGGCGTCGAGTTCTGTTTTTGAAGCCTCGAGGCTAATTAGTAGGACTCAGTGAGCTTTGTAGGCTCTTAGTCCCGAGCCTAGCCGAGACGCGGCATCTCTGAGCCACGCCTTGAGCCTCGTGGCCTTCAAAAGAACTCGAGCTATCATAAGAGGTCGACTTAAAATGTCTCGAACCACGTACATCAATACTCGCACAGTACGTTGATACAGCCCTCTCCTCTTTTAAACTCCTCCGCGTTGGAAATAGTCCGGTATTTACTGGCGTGGAGTCCAATCGCAGACGTTTTAATTAAGGCAATGGAGGGCTGACCGCAACCGGCGGTTGTGCCCGCCCAGTGCATATATGTAGATCGTCATGGAAATACAGGGCTGAAGTATACGTGTAGGCCGCTAACGATGTTATGTAGACCGGCCAAGTAAGTGATTTTAATGACATTACTGGCTACTGGACTTGTTAAACTATAATAAATGCTAATCTTCTGCATGTTGCTTTTTGATGGGAATGACAGCGGAAAGCGGAATTATAGTCCTATGGCGTTTATAATTGAATACCATGTGAAGTCCGTTCTTCTTAGCAATGCTGGTAAGTTCATTTTCCTACTAACTTCGAAAAGGAGAGATCATCAATTCGCCTGTATTTTTCTTGTATCAAATTATAATCGCGCACTTTTTACTTAAATGTAGGTATAGATATAATTTATGGAAAGCAGTAGGGGAAGATTGGGTAATGGCGGTCACTTAAGCAAGAATTAGAATACAAAAGCTAAAATTAACAAAAATTTTATTGTAACCGCCTCATAACAAAATTTACTTAATTAGCTATAATTTGAGATCAGTAATCATCACTTTGATAATCATCTTTGGGAAATATAAAAGTACAAAAAAAAAACAGATTTGACTCCCATTGCACTAAGTTACGGGTAATTGAGGTCACCTTGTGGGCAATGAGGATCATACAAAAATCTAACACAAATCGCGTCACGTCTGATACAGAGGTATCGTTTGATTCCTGGAGAACCTTGCTCTTTAGTCTTTCGATCCCCTTCTTCGGCACGCGCGTAATCTTGCTACACGCGTCAACGTGGATTTATGCAAAAAACGCAGTCTATTTACTCAACTTTGGACCCTAATATTTTGGAAACCAGACACTTTCCAGGTTTGCTTCCATGGAGAAAAATTATCATGAGGAAGAGGAGATTCCGTAAATTTGGGGAACGTTGACGACCAAAAATCACCCCGTACATTTTTCTTTTCCCCTATCTTTTTCTTTGGGTGGCGGTCACTAGCGGGCAATGGGGATCACCCGATTCTCATTACCCACAAGTATTTTATGAAGATAAAATAATAAACACAAAATATACATTAGAAAAACTCCGGCTTTAAGTAGGAAATCATTACACCAAAATGTACTTGGGCGTAAAATAGTAACATACAAGTAGACCAATAACTATAAAAGTTACTGTATATTTTGCATCCGTAAAAATTTACATCGGCGAGCCGCAAAAACAAAACATGCCTCTCATTCTCTATGCTGTCGCCATACCCACGCGGCACGCTCGCAGCGACAGCGAGGAGAACAGAGCGGGCAGGGAGGACCCTTAACGCATTTCTATTAGTGTTACTTTTGGAGATGTGTGGGTGACCACTATTACCCACTGACTCCCATTACCCGATCTTCCCCTACCTTTTGGATATTGAAAACGTAGGTGTAATGGACACTAACATTTCCTCGTACTTAATCATTATATCAACTTATGTGTATAGGTCGTGGCCGGCCATATCGTAGATTTGATCATTTCATGAAATTGGCCACATCATATGGTTTGGGCAGATCGATGATAAAAATCGTTTCTCAATATGGGCAACTAAACGCGCGACTATTTCATGAAGTAATCAAGATTATTGACCATATCGTAAAATAGTTACATGAAACACCGGTAGAGGCGCTGCAAGCGCTTTGTTTATGTGTGAAGATGGCGGATTTTTCTTTTTAGGTTATTTAAAGACAAATTAAGGAGAGTAGGGTGACTATGCAGAAGAAGTTCACGGATAGGGTGTTATGTTGTATAATGTATGTTAGACTTAATGGTGATTTATAATAATATTGTTAAACAAAAATTTTAGATTACGATAGGTTAGGTTAGACTATGACAAAATTACGAGCCGAACGAGCGGAGCGAGCATGCCGCGACAGCGGCCGGTTATGTGCCAGAAGCGAATCGCTTTTGTAAAGCCTTTTATGCTTTTTAAATATTATAGATTGTGATATTTATAGCAAAAAATCATACCGTTACCATAATTAAGCTCTTACCACATTCTGGATTTTATGGACACCCTATTAATACGATTCGGCCAAACGTGGATGACAAAATCGTGAAATGTAGACGATTTAACGATCTGGTCAAATTGAATTGGCCACTTCGTGAAATGATCAATTCTACGATATGGCCACGACATATATATTCCAACAGTGGGACATGCAATAGGATATGTAAAAATAGTAACTTTACGTGTATTATTATTATTCGCTAATGCTATGCTGCTATGCTGTCCTGAAGTCCTCCTATGTATCAGCACGAAATTGGACGAAAAAGCCTACAAACGTTGGAAAATATCGCTGCAAGTGTTCCAATTATAAGACACGCGGCTTACTCCCATATCACTTGTTGAAAGCCATTGACCCTGCGGCTGATTTCTCCGGTCGTTCTGGTTTGTCAGTCCCATAGGATTGTGAGTGAAGGAATAGACAAATCACACACACACTTGTACGCACAATCTCCTGCGTATGCCTATCTTCATTAAAATTCTGTGATATTAATACGATCAGAATTTAATTACTCCCATACCTGTCATGAGCGTGGAAGGTGAGGCGGACAGGCGGGGGCTGCGCCGGAGTGGAGCGGCGTCGCCGGGGCGCGCTGAGCGGCTCGTACGCAGCGGGCTGCCAGTGCCGCACAAAGGGTGTCAGCGACAACCCTGGGGACAAGAAATATGTTCATTAGATTCGATTGCTGCAAGGTTAGATGCTATTACATTTCGTACGTTTCATTCTTTGATATATTTTTAACACATGTAGTACTTTTATTGTACTGGCAACTTCGCACAATTTCAGAGTGGGTAATTCGAAAACAGAACTACCCTACAACCTACGACACTATTCCTAGTCTACCGATAATTTCCTCCATTCTTTTTTTGTGCGCGGCAACGAGCACACGTTTTCAATTCTAGTATTATAGTTTAGTTTATTCTATTTTTCAAATTTATTATCAGAGTATAACATGCCTAAATGCAAATTAACTATTACTTAAATAAAATTAAGAAATTAAAAGAAAGCCAAAACAAGAAGCGAACTAGAGTGATTCTTTATTCGTCATCGTCAGATTCTGAGGAAAATGAAGGTAAGAAAATATAATGATCTCTTATTAAATATTCTTGTACACGAGTCAAAATGTTCTAAGACAAGTTCTGTATAATTTTTTTGTGAACTAAAATAAGCATCTTTAAGTTAACCTGGAGGATATCACAATGAGGGTATCACGAAGGTTTAACATGATGCATAAAAATTAACCGGGAGGTTGACTGCGGGTCAACACGACGGTATTCAGAATAAGCATCTTTAAGTTAACCTGGAGGATATCACAATGAGGGTATCACGAAGGTTTAACATGATGCATAAAATTAACCGGGAGGTTGACTGCGGGTCAACACGACGGTATTCAGAATAAGCATCTTTAAGTTAACCTGGAGGATATCACAATGAGGTATCACGAATGTGGTTTAACATGATGCATAAAATTAACCGGGAGGTTGACTGCGGGTCAACACGACGGTATTCAGAATAAGCATCTTTAAGTTAACCTGGAGGATATCACAATGAGGGTATCACGAAGGTTTAACATGATGCAAAAAATTAACCGGGAGGTTGACTGCGGGTCAACACGACGGTATTCAGAATATAGTGTGTATAGTCAGATATTCAATTATATATAAAATAAAATTCACATATAATTGTTCTAGACGGAACCGCACAAGATGATGTAATTCAATACACCTCAGCAACAGAGTCCCAAGAGAAACTGGAAAATACTCCGGTAGAAGTTAATATAACCCCGGAAGCTCAAAACGAGACACCTGCACCTCGACCCGGAGCTTTTATTAGCGTTGGATGATACATCGGACGAGCAACCGATGTTTGGTGAAAAAATTCACCACACTTTGGCACAACGCTGGTTGCCTATATTAGCGAAGGGACTAAATAAAGACCCAAAGGAAAAATTGCAAAAAAAAATACCAGGTACCTGAAAATTGTCAATTACTAAAAGCACCGACATTAAACGCCGAAATAATTGCTGCTGTATCTGATATCACTCGCGTCGCGATAAAAATATTCAGTTAAAGCAAGACCAATTAGGACTTGGAATAACAGCAATTAATAAAGCCATTACATTACTCCTCCTTGGAGATGACAAGATAAAAGCAATAGAGGGACTGTCGGATAGCTGCAGGATCTTGACTGACGTACATTACATAGTTTTAAACAGAGCTCAGAACAAAACTTATAACACCTTGCCTCGATAAATCCTTTACGCACATTAATCAAAGATCATGAACGAGACAGCACGCTCTTTGGTGATAAACTATCGGAGACCATAAAAGCCTCAAAGGCTATTTCCAGACAAGGACTACAAATTAAGAAACCGACACATAAGACAGCACCTGCACATACAAATGGCCCATCCACTTCAAGATCTCGCCTTCCGGGAAACGAGATTCGCCCCCTTCGCATTTACACATCAGGGAACAGGGGGGGGCGCGGAGGCTTTCCACGAACAACGACATCATACATGGTTTGCGGAGCCACATCGACGACGACACTGACACGATCTCGTGCCTACTCGAACCAGAGCAGTCAGCAGCGAGCCTACACGCGACATTAGATAAACAGGTACATGCGGGTCGCCTGCAATATTTTTATGATAACTGGATGAAAATCACTAATAATAAATTAGTTCTTTCCTGGATAAAAAATGGCTACAAAATACCTTTTTCGAAAAAAGTTTACCAAAATAGTGTACCCTATAGTAATAATTTTACCACAGCAGAAATGCGTGATATGTCTAAGGTAATTAACAATTTATTAGACTTAGGCGCAATATACAAGTGTGAGCCACAGACAGATCAATTTATCTCTAAAATATTTTTAGGCTCCTATAAGCCAACGGCGGCAAAAGATTATATCTGTTATATACCTAGACGATCTTTTATGCATCGGCCACACACATTCTGAATGTTTATATAATGTAACGGAAACAGTGGCACTACTTGAAAGCTTAGGATTTGTTATAAATTATGAACTAAAAGTTCGTTACGACCTTTACAACAGACAAAGTTTCTAGGCTTTATTTATAACACTCTTGACATGACATTATCATTACCTATGGATAAAAGATTATATATACTAAAAATAGTTAAGAAATTTCAATCCTTACCATTATGCACTATAAAAGATCTTGCTTGTCTCATTGGTACCCTTACTGCAGCATGCCCAGCAGTTAAATACGGCTGGGTTTACACTAAACGTCTCGAGCAAATTAAATACTTAGCATTACAAATATATAAAACATACGAAGCTAATTTCGTCCTTCATCTATAATATTGCCTGACCTAGAATGGTGGTCAAAAAATATTTTATCGACATCAACCCCATTAAAATCGAGTACCGTTTTGAACTAGAGATCTTTACAGATGCATCCAGGTCTGGCTGGGGTGCATTTTGTAAAAATCAAAGAATAAATGGGAAATGGAAAGCTAGTGAAATAAATTTTCATATTAATTTTCTAGAGTTGCTTGCAGTATTTTTTGGACTCAAATGCTTTGCACGTAATATCCGAAACTGTTCTATTTTATTACGTATTGACAACACTACGGCGTTGAGTTACGATTTAATCGATCATGGGTGGCATAAAGTATCCTCACTTCTAAATGATTTAGCGCGAGAAATTTGGCAATGGTGCTAGAAGCGAAATATATGGTTATCTGCTTCTTATATTAAAAGTAAAGACAATAGAGAAGCTGATGAAGAGTCCCGAAAGGTTAATACGGACATTGAGTGGACATTAACAGATGAAGTATTTAATATACTAGTAACGGATTTAGGTAAGCCAGATATCGATTTATTCGCTTCTCGCACTAATGCCAAATGCCAAAGATATGTGTCGTGGAAGGCAGATCCAGATGCAGTTGCTGTGGATGCCTTCACTATCTCGTGGAAGGGCGTATACTTTTATGCTTTTCCACCATTCCCACTCGTATTAAAGGTCTTGGAAAAAATTATATTGGACAAGGCTGAAGGCATTCTAATATTTCCATACTGGCCTTCCCAGCCGTGGTTCCCACTGTTACAAAGAATGGTTAGACATCCGATATTAGTTTTATAAATCCTGGGTGCAGCCAAACTCTCAGGGACGCGTTCCTGAAACGAGGTGTCCCTATCGAATCATTGGACCTTATGATGGCTTCTTTGTCGAAAAATACTTTGCAACAATATGGTGTCTCCTACAAGTATTGGTGGCAGTACTGCACTGAGGCAAATATGGAAGATCCATACACATGTTCCGCTTCCAAGAATGTTGACTTTTTTGACAAAACTGTTTAATAAAGGTGCGGCTTATGGCACCTTGAATAGTCATCGTTCGGCTCTAAGTTTGCTTTTCGGAGATGAGTCAGGATCTCATGACCAAATTAAAAGACTATTGAAAGGTATATATAAATTAAGGCCCAATATTCCAAAATACGCATCCACATGGGACCCTCATACAGTTTTGCAATATTACCTCATGGGGCCCTAATAAGGATTTAACTCTGCCAAAAATTTCTAAGAAACTCGTAATATTGCTGGCCTTATGTACTGCGCATAGAGCACAGACACTTTCTCTCATTAAAGCTAATAATATCCATATCAACCTGAACGGTATAAAAATTGTAATTTCAGACATTATAAAAACATCAGCAGCTGGGCGCGACCAGCCAATTCTGTTCTTGCCTTATTTTACAGAAAATATCAATATATGTCCTGCTACAGTTTTGCAAGATTATTTGTTAGTTACAAATGATTTAAGACCGAACACAGTCGAAAATCTCATAATAACGTCTAGAAGACCATATAAGTCTGTTAGCACCCAAACCATTAGCCGATGGATTAAGGAGATCCTGGCGGAAGCCGGGGTGGATGTGACAGCATGGAGTTCTCATAGCACACGACACGCTGCCACATCTACAGCGCGAGCGCAGGGTGTCTCATTAGACGTTAATTAGGAGAACTGCTGGCTGGTCGCAGGCCTCAGAAACATTTGGTAAATTCTATAACCGTCCAGTGACTGATGATGCTCACTTTGCAAGATCAGTCTTTCTGTCCAATCAATCATCACAAATTTAAAATAATTTATAAGCAGATTTATCACTTGTAAATTAATCTAAAAAAGTTATATTTATGTTATAAATAAAAATTTGTAAAAATGTAGTGTTCTTTTTTCCCATAATTACAATAATAATTAGGTATACAACTCATTAACCAGGATGCTTGCAAAATTTTCACCTCTAAACATCTACATGTGTTAAAAATATATCAAAGAATGAAACGTACGAAATGTAATTGGTGATTAAACGAACTTACCTGTAAGTGAAGTTCTATCACAATTATATGAGTACGTTTCATTCGAAGATATAAGATAAAACCCTCCCTTCCCAGATCCCTTAAAACTAAGAAAATTTTGTGATGCTCTAAAGAATGAAGGAAATTATCGGTAGACTAGGAATAGTGTCGTAGGTTGTAGGGTAGTTCTGTTTTCGAATTACCCACTCTGAAATTGTGCGAAGTTGCCAGTACAATAAAAGTACTACATGTGTTAAAAATATATCTTCGAATGAAACGTACTCATTAGATTCGATTGCTGCAAGGTTAGATGTTATAATCTCTCTCTTCCTCTCTCTCTGTAGAGATTATAATCCAGGGGCAAGAGAATACGATAATCAGCAGGAATGGTTCAAATGTAGACGCCCCGAAAGCAGGAGCGTTATAAACGGTTTTAAGAGTTCGTGCTAGGGCCTCAGCATGGATAACTCGATATAGTCATAGGATACTATAATCAGCACCTATGCCTATTAATGTTTAACTTGAAGAACGTCAGCCAAATTGAAAAGAAATCTTTATAGCATTTACTAAATGATTGACGAACGAAGAAGCCAGCTCATCGTCAGCCATCATTTTGTCAATTTCCATTACCAACTAAGTATCGCTTATCACAAAAACAAACGTATGTAAAGCATTGTGATTTTAATATACTTTTCCTCATAGTCAGGCAAACAATATCTCAGGAATAACCCAAGTCAATATTACGTATAGGTAAATCGAACAGTCTATTCTAGAAGCGTCTCGTTCCAAGCCGTAAAATAATCTCAGCCCGTAAGGTGGCATCGTTTCACATAATCTGGAAATACATAAATTATTTATTAACGGATTCATGGCCGCGATGGCAGGTGAGCTGGATTTGCATAAAATGATCGTTAAAGCGCAGCCATTGTGCCTTTTTTAAATTAAAATTTCTCGACAGCGATCCCGGTATTATGTGCCCAATGAGTGATGGGGTTTTAATGTTTATCTCTCAGCTGTTGGCCATTTTGCCGCCAATTTATTCCTGTATAAGGCTGTGTGTAAACTTATATAGATTTTTGGGTTTCGTACCCGAAAGGTTCCAGACGGGACGTTATTGTTTTGCCTACACTGTCACCAGGCTGACTCATGAACCGCGATAGCCAATTGAAATTTTCACAGATTATATTTTTCTATGTACCTAATCAACCACAAATACATACTAAAAATATAATAAATATCCAAGGAGTGCTCCGATACGATAGACATGTTTTTTTTTGCAGTTTTTATAAATAATATTGTGTACGTAACCTTTCGAGCGTGAGTCCAACTCGCACTTGGCTGGTCTTCTTGCGATTCTGCGACTATACCCTCATGTTTGTCTAGAAATATTAATCAAATACAAAGGTATTTTTCATCAGATCAGGTCAGTGAAAACATTTTGTATTTTCAAAATATACCCAGTGAAATTACATTTCATTTCACTGACCTGATCAAAATTATTCGAAAATACGCATGCTACTTAACTCTCAGCCAAATCAATACGAAGTATCATATAACTAGGACCGTAACTTATCCTGCTCCGGAAATATGATCTCTAACTAATAGCTAATTGGAAAATCAGAGCCATATCTCTCCAGTTAAGTCGAGCTTTGGCCAATTTGTGCGGCTTCAAATCAGGAGTTAGGTTAGATTAGCCGACGCCCTCCATTCATTCGCCTTCGCGTTCACATATCATTGTCTTAAAGCACATTTTGGCGATAAGGGGGTTTGGAATAGTAAGTAGTTGTGGTTAGAAGTGTATTTACGAGTAGGTCTGCATTACAATAATAATTATGTTACTCGTTCCGGAGAATTTCAAAAGAGTGCATATTGAGGGCTTTCCTCTGATCAATACCGCGTGCTTTCACTTTACCTCTTGTTACCTTTAATTTGTATTGTATTGGTACTAATCCTATGTAGCGAAGTACTTACTGCTAAATATAGGTAGTGATAATTATGATTCTATTGTGGTACTATTGGCAACATACCATTCCCACAGTTTCAAGCCTAAATGATAGTTCTCGAGTCACACTTAAACCTAAACATAATCTTAGTCATATCTATCTCTCTCCGTTCTTAACATAAATGGCTGAGAGTGAAAAGGACAGGTAGGACTAATTTTACGTTTAGGTTTAAGTGTGACCGCCGGAATCGACCATAATGTCATTCCAATGACACCTAAAGCTAGAGTTTTATCTAAGCTACCGAATAAAATTATACAGTAGCGAACAGAATGAAAGAGAAGACAGAAGAGGCGCATCCACGGCGCCTCTGCAGGGAGTAGAGAGCATTATTTCTTACACCATTTGCTGTTGGCAGACGTCAGTAGAGCGACGTGACCGCGGCTCTAGTACGTACACACTAGCGATTTACTAACGTTTTAGTAGTTACTCGACTGCGTCAGAAGGATGGTTATGTTTTTCAAGAGTGTGTATGTTTGGCACGCTCCAGAGGCTAAACGGCTTGTAGCATTTAAGCTTGAGAGGTATCATAGATTCGTCTTAGTAATGATAGTAACACTGGGTTGAAATTTAAATAAGCAGTCGGGTTTTTCTTGTGGTAAATTATTTTTTTAAAACGTTAAGTTTGGGCACATAGGAGACCATATTGATAATTTTATGAATATTTAACTTAAGAATTTAACAGTAACAAATCGTAAAGGGACAATACACGTGCATGTATTGTCACGTTACTTATTTTAAACGTATCTTTGTATCATGTCCGCCGCGTCACTCGTTAAATTTAATAAAAAATACTAACGACATAATTAATTTACCTACAAAAGTATCCTATTCCTGTACCCTTGCGAGGCTTCACTAGAATACATCAGCTACATACATCTCCTTCCGTAGATGTCGTAAAAGTCGACTAAGGAGTTCGGGGCAAAGAAACTTGTCACTGATCATTTGCATCTGTCCCCGCTACACTAAACGTGGCGGTGGGATCTCTTATAAGATCCCACATTTCTGCTACACCATTTTGAGAACACGACAGCCGTATGTATTCATGTAAGTATTTATTCTGAAATAATATACCGGGATTGGCACACCACTCATTCCCGCCTCTGCAACTCCTGTAAGCCAGGAATCAACAGAGGCGACCAGAAAAATGCAATCAAAGCATAGAAACGGGGATTAATTAAATAATATACGTTTTCCATTTCAATATTACCTAAGTAAGTATAGTAAATATCTCGGTAAAGTGCAAAAAGTAATCGTAAAACCTAAAAGTTGAGTTTATGTAGTACCTAAATGAAAATAACGTAAATCGCAAGTGTGTGAGGTACCTAATAGTATGTGCAATATTTTATATTTCCGCACAGCTGAAACAGTTGTGCATGTTTCAAAGTTCACAAACGTTTTCGTCGGGAACACATTTTGCGGAAGGTTTTTCATCTAGTGCTTTATCCCTTTTATATCTCTCTGTGTAATGCAGTTTATGGCTGCAGGCCAGGTTTAATAAATATAAGGTACGTACAAACATATACATGTGGTGCCGGCAGACTAGTTTGTACCACCCCATGTCTTCCCGTGGGTATCGTAGGGACGTGGGAATTAAGGGCTCACGTGCTGACGACATAGTCCGGAATCAGACTGCGGTCACCAACCCGCCTGCTTAGCGTTGTGACTATGGGCAAAAACCCCCCAGGCAGTAGTCTTGTGACGTGCCCTGGGGAAGGCCTACGTCCAGCCCATCACCTACAAAACACCAAGACCCTCTTGTCCCTCTACTGACTTGTACAATATGCCCGGCTAAATAATTCAAGTCAAATTGCCACCAACAAGGGGCGATTAACAAATTAAAATACCTATTCAATCATATTATGTATTATAGTTTGAATACGAAATAGTTCGTTCACACCGATAACATTAAATTTTGACCTTAATAATAAATTCATTATCATTTAAATGTTAATTAAGCTATGCTAATACCCTGCACTGAATCTATATACCTTTGGGTAACAATGGCATTAGTATTCATTGTCTCTGGCCATTAATTTTGTTAGTACCTAGGTTATTACTATCTCTATCAAGGGAAATCTATGTTTTCTAAGAAGCGACATGATTAAAGAACTTTATATTAATTATTCTGCCTTTGAGACAAGTGAAAGTAGAAAAAACAGTCAATTTAACTTTACAACTCCCACTAACTTAAGTATACCTAGTATACAGGGTGTTTTTTCGTTGCCACCCTTAACGAAGGGTACGTACTCTATACATCAAATAAAGTAAGTTTATGCCAAAAACAATTCAGGGAAACAATGTAATTTTTTTTTTTTTTAAATACTTGATCGGGCGAAATTTATAGTGTCCAGTGTTAATGCTGGTTTTTCATTGACAGATATTAATTATTTCTCGTGAAAAAATCTTGCTACGCGCGTCTATGTGCATTTATGCAGAAAAACGCAAACTATTTACACAACTTTGGACCCTAATATCTCGGGAACCAGACACTTCCCAGGTATGCTTCCATGGAGAAAAATGATCGTGATGATGAGGAGATTCCGTAGTTTTCGGGAACGTTGACGACCAAAAATCATTCTGTATGTATTCCTGGGAAGTTAGGTTGATAGCTGTGAGAGTGCGATGACAGTATGCTACGAATCCTAGAAAAGTAGTACAATCACAGAACTACGTTCAACGCGTGAAATCCGTGTATGTTTTCACTACCAAACTCTCCGAGTTTGAACCCCGTACTGAAGCCGAGTGTTACTCGTACTTCACATTCCACAATATCAAACAAATGCAGGCAGACTCCAGATCGAATTTACGAAACTAAAGCGAACTACGAAGAACGTTGTTTATTCATCTTCTGCTCAAAGGTAAATAAAAATGAAATATGAGTGGTGCAGCCATGCTCAAAAGATTTTATAGCTCTTTTATTTATTACAGCGTCAGTGTCGCTCACGGATGGACAAAGGGGGCGCTACTGCAGGATTCTCTTGAAACCTCAATGAGACGGTTTTTTTGAGGCAAATTTACCTTTATTACATTTGAATAAAATTCCCCGGCAGGGCTCTTGAAACCTCTAGCACAATTTAGCGAGTGATTAACAATTATACAGTAGACGGTTTTTTGAGGCAAATTTACCTTTATTACTTATGTTCTACATAAGTTCACACAACATATGAGCCTGGCTTCTCGGTTGAATAAAATCAATAGTCCCCCTAGGCAGTGGCGTAAGCTCCCGTCTGAAAATTATTTTAAAGTTAGCTTGAATTTTTAGCCCGTCCACTGTGCAGGCAGATATTACCATTTAAGTCTGAATTTTTTTTTTAATTTTGAAAGTATCTTAGGCTGCTGACTTTAAGAAAAATGGGATTGACTCTATACAATTGAAATATGCAGCTGAGTTTCGATGCTAAACTGCATATTTAATAACAGGTTTCTGAGTTCGAAATCTAAAAAAAGAAAATTTCGTGGAGTGCTTCCACACCAGTCTGAAGATAGCAAAATTAAAAAAATCGGACGATACAAGTTTCATCCAAGGGCGTTCTTAACAAAGATGTTTCTTTTACAAAGTACGGTGCACTCGGTTTATTTAGCGAGTGATTACTGGGTACGAAATCAATGTATACAGTAGAGACAGGATTCGATATCGCAGTAATATTATGTCAAAGAAGAAAAACTGTTTCGCGTACACTATTTATACATTTTTATAATATGAAGGCATAGGTGCGTCTAGGATATTAATCATTCAGGTAGTTCTGGAAAAATGGAGGTTGACGGTATATGTGAGAATACATACAATTCCGTTCGCACTATTTGCGAAAAGAATTTTCAAGCGTGCTGACGCTAAGAAAATTCTACATAACCTACCTCACACCCAACAATAAAATTGATGACAGAATTATCAACAAATTACTCATTGGTAGTCGAAGATATGCGCAGGGAGATCTGGCTTACGGTTCATATACAAGAAAGCAGTGAAAAACAATCAGATAGAAACTTTTATAGCTGTTAGGTTTTATCTATGAAGAATACTACTGGAACGATGTGAAATACCCAAAATAACAACTACAAAAATATGAAATACTTACGCTACAACTACTGGAATGTCTAGGCCCTATCGCCGTTCTGCTAACATAAAAAAAAAACGTCTGACATAAATCACAGCAGGCATCGCTGATAGGTAAGGATCTCTAAGCTCCCGAAAAAAACGATTGTCATATTTTAAAGTCAGCTTGAATTCTAAGCCGGTGACATACTGCTTCAGACGATCTTACCATAGCCACGTAACCACTCGATGCTACATTGAGAATATTATAAATGTTTAACTTAAAGTGAGAAGATGCCTTAAGACGTCTAAATTATTCTCGCCGAAAGGCAATTGTCCCTTATTGGTATCCCATTACCCTCGCACCGAAGGGTAGCTACACTACAAACCCTCTCCGAATGCCATAAATTTCAATAAGACACGAGTTCCATGCAAAAATATCGATTAGAAATGGCCAAAATCAAATACATAATCCAAAATCGGGTTATATCGTGTTATAACAATGAAGTGTGCTGTCTCTACCGTAAGTAGGTACTAATTTTACAGGAAAGCGTTTTAAATATTTGACTTGTAATATCTTAATGAAATATTAACTCAATTTCTTTTAGATACGAGGCGATATGGGCGCATCATTTTTAATTACCCATCTAAACGCCCCTTTTTACGTACCTTTACAACCCGACTAAATTTGAAAACGAATAAATAACGTTCCATGTGGACATGTGCGGAACGTACGATTTAGTTCGATTCTAATTTCATCAAACTCTCGCGTGGAGTTGTTGAGAAAGACGTCATAAATTTGCTTTAATAGTCACATTTTCTATGCTAAATGTTCTCTAATATCAAGTTCGCTACCTCACCTGCCTTCCACAACAATAACACAGATTTATTTATTTGTTCTAACTTCTAAGGCCAAGGTTATCGTGAATTCCATTCCAAGATGTCGGCTAATAAAATTAATTGGATAGGAAACGAAGCGTGAAACATCTCGCCTTACGGTTTCCTGTTTTAATATTAAAATTGTATCTCGGTGATGCCAGCTTTAATAAAATTTATTAAATGAACATGTAACAGTATCTTTAACCTTTAAATCAAGATACATAAGTACATAACTTTGCCTGTATGAGTCGTATTGCATTGCCGTACACGTATGACTAGGTACGTAAACTGTCTGTAGGTACGTACAACACAATAAATAGCTACTTTTAGTTCTAAAAAGTTGGTGTTACAGTTTCCCGGAATGACACGACATTTTCATTTGCGTGCTAAGTTTGTTACAGCAAGAACCTGTAGCCTTTTAACTTACAGCGTGCAAAAGTTATTCCATCTAAAAGAACCGAATAAAAAATTATAAAGTGGTTAATTAATTTAACGCTGTGCAATTGCAGAAGTTTTGTCTTATTGTAAACAGTTATTTATAAGTGTAATCAACGCTGGAGACAACAATAAAACACACAAAGGTAGCAGAAAAACTAATAATCCTGAGAAAACCGAGGCATTTGTTTGTCTCTGGAGTTTGCCGCTGTAGCTTTTATTAAGTTATGTATTCTTTATTAAATTCCAGTAGGGGTGCAATGTCTCATCCCCCGGCTATGGGGAATCTAATTACGGACTCAGGTAGATTCGTATCGTATAAACTAGCTTTACCTGCGACTCTGGAAGTAATATTGGATTTTATGAAATTTATCTATTTAATGTATGCATCTGAGCAGCCGATTTTTTTAAAAATCTCTCAATCACAATAAATATTCATTATAAGTACTTTAGTTTTGTCAATATAGGTAGGTACGTATCTAAACATAAGTCTTTATAAATCTGACAGCTCTATGTTATCTTGGTTTTTATAATGGAAGAAGTAAATCAGCCACTCTTTATATCGCAATAATAGCTCTAGAACTGAAGTCCATGCAGGAGAAGTCACAGCGAACCATTAATGATAACAGAAATGCTAATCGGCAATAAACCTACATATGAGATGAGAATTCTGCGACCAGATGACTGTTAAAGCAATTATACCTATATGAAACTAACAACTTTATGAGGCATGAAGTTTATTAGATTGTATAAAATGAAATAAGTAACAGACGTAAATTGTAAATTTTGTACACATACATACATCATACAGCCGTGTAGATATGTATTGTATGTATGAAACCGTGAATTTTTGGATGAGATATTCCATACTCATTAAAGTAGCAAATGGGATGTTCTTTTACGTCTGAAGAGGAGTGATACCAGTTTCACGTATATCTGCAGTACCTATCTTATCTTAATAAAATAAGTTTAAAAAAATTAAGTTTACCAAAATGAAAAGTTAACAATCCAGGTCAATAAGATAGATCAGCTAAAAATATTCAAATTCCATTCACAATACGCAAAATCCAAATATCAAATCAGGAACGCCTGCCTTTAATTCACAAGCATCCGGAATGTGCTTCCCGGTCCGGTCCGAGTGGCCGGTCGATACATCCGAACTTCCGGGCGCGCTCGGAATTCCGCTCGCATGCCTCTGCGCATACCGACCCAATCATGGAGGAAGTACAATGATATGTGATAATGTAATGTTGACAGAATTTAGATTAGTAAAGAAATCACTGGCTAATATTTGAATTCTACCACAGTGTATCCTTCCTCTCGTCTCAACTACAACATTATTGTTGTATATGAGGATCTTTCACGCAAAAAATTACAAAACGGACTTTTGATGATACTTCGCAGTTATATAACTATGTATACATCACAATAAAACTAAGGGCATTTTACAATAAACCTAGTATAACCTACACACTGTTTAATTAGACAGATATTCCGTATATAGGTATTAGAATATGAATATAGAATATGAATTTTTCGCGTACGAAATCGCAGGCGGCCGCCGCGGCGCCACTAAGTTTTGTATATTAACAAAACGTTTTTAGGCCACGTCCTCTGAGTAACTCCTTCAGGAGCCTGACGATTATAACCCATTTTCCTAGATGAATGATAATGGAAGGGAATCTCAGCCTATTTCGTAGATATTTGCAGTTTGGCGAATACCGAAAGGGCTTGGAATATTATGAGTGCCGACGTATAATCAGACGTGTTTTAGTTAAATAGACGGAATATTATGTAAGTGGGTTGGTTTGTGTGAAAATTCCCAAATCCCTGGTGTAAAGTCTACAAAATATTAAAAAATAATACTAATCCCTCCCTTGTGACTTACTTAATAAACACATTTAATTTTGTTGACCTATATTTTATTACAAAGTAAGAATACACACACAATCCAAGACTGATTAAGATTCAGTTCATTTACCGAGATTTAAAAATAAAAAATTCTGTATTCAACACGCATAAGAAATCTAATTCCAATCTCCTATATCCATATAAACATGGCGACATTTTGTATGAAAGCTGTTCCCAATTTAGGGCAGCTTTACATACGCGTATAGTGGAATTGATTATTTATAAATGCGACCCGAGCCTTGTCCTTTCAGGGGAAGTGACATAACATCTGTTGTTTATTCAGCGTCCCCCGAAACGATTCTTTCGGATTATTCCTCAACGGCCTCATTCCCAGGGGGTTGCTAACCTACACATCTACACAAATATTATATAGTATTACATCTATCTAGGTACAGTGGGACAACAAATACTCGTATTTGTAGTCTTCGAACACGGTTTGACAATAGACAATTTGCAGTTTCGTTTGTTTTTTTTTTGCTGTCCATAATTTTTTTTTGCTGTACCTACAATAACATAGTAACCTAACCACCACTTACTTTGTGCGAATTTGAATAAGGTCCAACCACGAAAAGTTATGAAACTTTGTTCAGGTGACGATTACAACATAATCGCTGGGTTAATTATGTTTTTCTGATCAAAAACGCTAAAATTTATTACATATTATTCCTTGTAAATAAAACTCTATTACGTTGAACTAATTTAGAGAAAATTATTAGTTATGATTATGATCCATTTAGCGATTGATTCAGTTTCCACTTCTTTCCTACTAGATTAAATGAACATACAAGTGTTACTGATTTACGCAAACAAAAGTAAATGTGTTTAATTTTAGCAATTAATTAAGTAGCGCGGTGTAATCTGTCTCAATTTAGGTACCTTATAGTAAATAAGATTTTGTTTATAGAAGATCTTCAGGGATTTGTGAGGTTACTTTGTATTTTTTTATTGATAACGCCCATGTTACTTTGTTATATTCCCGGCTTGTTTTAAAAATATATTTTTTTATCTCTTTACTTATCTCCCGAGGAAACTCAAATTGGTTTTAGTAAAAAGTAGTTCGAAAAACTTACAAACTCCTAACTTTATTCTCTTAATAATTAAGGAGATGGCTATCACCGCTGTGCTGCAGCGTCGTAGCAAAGTTGTTCCACTTTAATTATTCCCCATCAACCTTTTTTTATCCGCGCTAAACTAACAAAATTCTGTTCACGATTAAATCAATCCCCTTTTTACCCATCTAGCTCTATCTTCAAAGAACCAACTTTTTTCCGGTCTATAAAATATTGCAAAGTAGATGGGAGGCTGTGTTTGCTCCATTATCATTGTTTGCCGACGTTCTGCAGATTGCCGAGATATCTCGCTAGTATAAGCAAAGATTTTTTGTCGCCGCGTTTCTCAAGAACGATCGTTCTCAAACAGGTTTGACGGAAACGAATACGCGAGATAGGATCCTGTCCCACTGCCGGCAAGTCCCCTAACCTGTAGCGATTACTAGGTTTCGAAGAATGTGTCTGATACGAGTAATACAAGGCAATATTCAAGACGAGCTATCTATTTTCAGTGATACATAATTTTCTACATATAAATAGAAACTTCTGCATTCCAGTCGTTCCAAATATAAGTATTATTTTCTATGGTACCTATCTATAAAGTGTAGAATACAGAATTAGTAATACAATCAACCAGCCAATAGACAACATATCCGATCGTGAAACAGCAACGTAAAAATGTAAAAAGTTCGGGCTACCTGCGTCAAATACCTCCAGTTTGGGAGTAAAGTAAATCGATCTAATTTTGCCGAAGAAAATAAAACTTTATTATCTCTAAAGAGTACAATAGTCTCGTAAAGATAAAAGGGATATCTCTTTAGCCATTCGGTTAGGTATATAACATGGCGCGGCTCTATTCGGCGTTTACCGAAGTTATAAAATATTGATATATGTCTGCAAAAATTGAGATTAAGCAAAATATTGGAATTTGAAATACGCAAATGGTTTTGGTTTGTGTAATTTTTTTATTTTTGATTACGAATTTGAAATACGCAAATGATTTGGTTTGTGTAATTTTTTTATTTTTGATTATATATTTTTCCATCAACAATCAGTTCCACAGCCATAATTTGATTTTCGCATAAGTTGTCGATTGTTTATTAGGGGGGTCCCATTAAACTCTCCCTTCGTTTTAAATTGAATGTAAAGTACTATTTTTTGTATGTTCTCTTGTCTAGGTTAAGTATTTGCCATCGCTTGAGGCGTGTGATGCAATGGGTGTTCAAAAGATCTCTGGCTAGCTTATTGTTATGTGCCTTTAACCGTTCCTTATATTTTGCGCATCTCTTGGTTACTTCCTCTTTGACAGTTGCCAATTCTAGGTATTCGTGAAGTTCTGTATGCCTTGTGAACCAGGTTGTGCAAAATATATAAGTAAAAGTAAATCTATTTATCGACTTCTTCCACATAGCTATAGGTATCATGTTCTTACTCTCAGTGGTACCCTTGAGAGCGCACTAAGGTGAGAGGTGGTAATACGACTACTTTTACTCTTTGACAATAAGATATTAGTTATTTTTCAATTATTGATTGTTGATTGAAGTATGAGTCAACGGTTAATAATATGAGGTTAATACGTCATTATTATTATTATTATACTTCGCTTTCGTAGTTCGTAAATGTTATTGTACCTTAAATTAACCGGATTTAATTTAAAACCTACATTGCCGAAAGCACTTGTAGTAAAATCGGTTCACTTCCACTGTTCAAACAATGTACACTCACAGCGTACAATGTACAGTGTACAGATGTACACACATCAGCTAATGCTGTTACAGTTTGTTTGCTCTGCCAGCGATAAACACACGGTTAGTTTAACCGAATCTCCGTCTGATGTTCGCTAGTTTTGTCATGTTCCGAGACTAATTAAAGGATAAAAGTTATACGAGTCTTTTTAAGGGTTTAAGACTGATTTTTCCATGGTCAGATAGGTCTATTCGAAGGATAAAGTTGATACTTTTTAGAGACAATCTATGGAGAATTCCTAAACTACTCAGGAAAGTGATATCGAGTCTCATCTGGGGAAAATTTCTTCATATAGTGGATTATTATCATAGCAGTTAGATTAATACCTTTTGTTTTACATGCATATACAGACATACGGAAACGTAATGTAAAAGAGATGGTAAAATTCGTCATCCGAGTTAATTAATACATATATATGTATTGTACATCTCAACTAAACCCTCAAAATTGGTCAGAAGTGGCACCATGTGGTCCTATCGGCCCTTGGTGCTCTGCCTACCCCGTAAGGGATAAAGGCGTGATTATATGTATGTATGTATGTATATGTATGTTAAAGCGTTTTGAAAATGACCCAGTACAACTTAAACATAGCAAAACTTACTGTTTACTTGAAACGGTCTTCTTGTGTTATCAAACAAATGGTTAGTTGAACTGAACCTCCGTGCAGATAACTAAGCTACTCGGACAGTTTGTATAGTCAATGTGCAAACAGCGAAGATCGCCAGTTCCTATACATTTAGGTTGGTTAACTTGATTTCGACTAGAAATGAGCAAATAAATAGACGGCTAGTTGATTTTTAGGTAATTGAGAGCCAGTTTTTTAATCAGTAGCTAACTTAGTTAAAAATACGTCAAAAATATTTGACAGACTAGACTAAAATAGTAAGCTTAAAACTGATCAAACAACTAGCTCTTATAAACTTATTTACAATATCTAATCAAAAGATATCAACGAAAACATTGCTACGAACGTAGCAGTTCGTAGACTGCTACGACCCGTACGTAGACACCGTAACTGTACAGGCGAATGAAAAAATTTTTCATTTCTTTTCAGCATTACTTAACAATCATAATAAAGAGCGATGTTCAATTTGTATCCTTATAAGCCTCCGCGGCGGCTACGCCATAATTCAGCATCTTTAATTCAAAGAAACAAAGTCAAGATGTCATCTCAGCGAGACAAAGCCAACATAACATATTGCTAGGCGCAAAAAATAAACAAGTAAATCCAAATAAAAAGGTATTAACCGAAATGAAAACAAAATAACATTTTATCAAGGCAATTTTAGGCAACAAAAGAATAATTTACACCGACGACGCAAACGCGATTCGCATCAAAATTTTACGTTGATTGAATTTTGGTCCATTCAGAGCAAAGGAGTAAACAATAATATATTAATGACCCCTTAATAAGACAGCTTAATAAGACCCACCCCCACCGGTAACACCACTAAATAGTTAATTGTAGGGCTAATTTTTTCCGTCGATTAGAAGAATGCAGTCTTACGGCTAATTTAAATACATTATAAAGAATCTCGGTTTTTTCCATTCCAAATTTGAAATTTTGTATGAAAAATTTAAGATTTATTCTGAAATAATAATATGCAAAAAGACCTCTCGAGGTCGGTTATTGAAATTGGCTGTTAAAGTGCTTGTGGGTGCATCCCCATTACGTAACGGTGTAACATTCGTCCCGCACTCACATGGTTTGCAAAATAAACTCATTGCTGAGTAGTGAGGCGTGTTATCTCGCTTTTCGGCCCGTATGCCACATAAGAGTGACTTGACCACATCGAGGTCACTGCGCCGAACTTTATGCAAATGGCCGCCATGGCCGGTTCAATGTTATGGCTGTATCACTTTCGATACGATTGTTTGTTAATAAAAATGTTTTTACCTTAAAAACAACTTGTCTAGTGTTTTAGTAAATAGCACAGATATACCTACACGAATACCATAATAATACGAATTCAATACTACAACTCGTGCATTAAAAAAAATCAATTTAATATACCAGCCCCTCTCTCTAGCATGACCACGCATTGTGGATATCGTATCGTACGATATCGTATTGTCTCTATATAAAATTTAACATGGCGGCTATATTTATCGTATTTTGACAGCCTAAATGTCGATAAATCGGTTTATCATATCGTGTTTCGCAGGTCATGCTAGGCTTGCAGAGCCATGTTGTATTGTAATCTAATGCTTGAGGTCTACTCTGAAGTGACGATAAACGAAGTATCGGCCGAATATCGAGGTGTTTCCTACTACGAACTTCCTTCGATCGGATCAGCCGCGCCGTTTTCTCATTCGGTCCGATCGAACTCTATTTGACAGGTATAAGGCTAGATAATAGAAAGCTTATAATATTAGTCAATGTGAATTATTCTCTATGGTTTCGAATGAGTTGTGAACTCAGATGAATGAATCCGAAGCAATTTAGTAGTAGAGTCAAAGGCTGTCAAAGGCTTCGATTCGGTCGGGCTTCGGTCGGACCGAAAGATTCGAAAGCGACATTTCAGAGTAGACCCCCAGGATCCAAGCATAAGGTTGAGAGCGTTATGACATTTTGTCATTATGCTATACTGACATAACCTCTGTCAACGATCCAAAATCAGCAAAGTAGACTGGTGATTGATTTTGACCAAACGTAAACATTTAAAAAATACAACCATCCCAAAACCAACTCTAAACCAGCTAACCTTCGGTTCAAATTGGCCGTCAGTTGCCGAGATGAACGTCATTCACGCACTACATGTTGTGTTAGTAGGTTAGAAGGCCGCGTTATACAACTGCAGTACGTACTCGAACCATAGAAAGTTGTATTGTTTGTATGTTCGGCTTCCATTTTGTACGAAAGCGAATTTCAATTTGTTTAACATAGTTTTAGTTTGTCAGCTTTGGCGTGGCGTTTAATTGAAATGTTATATGTTGATTAACTGTTTGATTTGTTTGTTCATAAAGAGTAAATTATTGATGTGAGATTTAGTTTTAAAATAATCAGGTACTAACTAAGTGTTTCAAGTACTTATAGTACCTATTTTTTTATATTTTACTATGATATAAGGCAATTATTTATTTAATTTTGATACTCAAATGTAAAAAATAAGAGATAGCAGATGCATCCAATGGTAGAATTGTTGCCATTGTGAAAGGTAAGGTATCGCTCCGCACTACGTAGATATCTTTGATCGCTTCTTTGAAATGAGTCCATAGTTACCACGAAGTGCACAGGGTATTTAGCACAGGCACATAGAAGCACGTGATAGCTCAGACACTTAATTTACAAAATGGGCGATACCCTCATCGTCCGGTCTTACCCAATTTAAGTCTGGACCATCAAAAACGTATTACCGTCTAAAAGAGCCATAAAATTTCCAGTGCTTAAAAGTTTTGACGTCGTGGCCAATTTTTTCTCTTCACATTGTCCTAGATACGTCTCCTCCCTTATCCCGGTAAAAGGGGGTTAAATGTGTTCCGCCACATCCGGGGGAGCGTTTTGCAGCGGAAATATTGTTGCTCTTGCACTGACTGATGTTGTCATTGGTTACGACATATATAAGTATATAGTTTTTTTTACTATATCCTATATATATTTTATATACGTGTAAAGAAAAAATATTTTTTGTTTTTTTTTCATTTTCGTGTCACGGATATAATACATATGAGTATAATACATATAGTGTTATAAAAGTCGTTTGTAGTTTTATAGGTACATCTTCTATACCTATATATGGATAATAATAAGTACTTTATTATTTACGTATTTTATTTATTTATATAGATAATAATAAGTACTAATTACTTGGCGATGAAAACACGAAAACTAACTACCTAGATAATAATCAGGATATCTTGTTTATTGTAACTTAAATGTTTCAGCAATTGGCAAATACAGAGAAAGGAAAACTTCTACATGCAAATAACCACAAGCGTTTGGGGATTTGTGACAAATTGGACACAATAAAAAGTGCACACAAACCAGCTCGTTGTGTCCGCAATGCGACTGGATGGAGGCGCCGAAGATAAAAAGTGGATCACTTGGAGATGATCCAAATGCTGAGACCTTGGACGTGCAGCGTCTGACCACACTTGGTGTGAAATCAATATGTCAACAATATAGTATTTATATTTGGTCTGCAAAGCAACCAGGGTGCTTATTTAGTGACAAGCAGTTGATATAGCCAATATAAGCTTTAGCCAATAAGCTTTTTTTTTTAAATGGAAATCATTCAAAATCTACGGTAAAATCTAAATCTGTTTACCTTATAACATACTCGTAACGTTTATGCTGTTATTGTAGTTACACGTGAGTTCCACAAATTCGTTAGCATAAATTCTGTCCAATTACAGACGGGAGAGAAATGAATGGATGTTAGTTTATATTATCAATGGTTTATGATAGTTTGGTACTAATTAAAAATATTTTTATACCCAATTGTCATCTTGTTCTCTCGAATGCAAAAAACAAAAGACATGGGTTATACTAATTAATTAGTGTAATCTAATCTAATTAGGTTTAATATTTTTATCTCTCTGTTTTTAATACAAATTTACTGCATTTGATGGTTTCTAATAGCAGTGGCTGTCCTAATAATTGAGATTGTAACGAGTGTATTAATTTTTGGTACACATGATTTGCCCTGTAATAGTGTACCTACGAGCACTATGCTGAACTCTTGGGTTTGCTGGAGCAAGTCACTTAAGTAGACAAACTCGCCTTTGTACAATCTCTGTGTAGTCACAAGTTTTTCAATCATTGTGTCTACAATAATGAATATCGATTACAAATGACTTAATCATAATGCTCTTAGTGCATCTAGGTCCAAAGCATCCGTAAGGGCAATGACCTAAGATATAGTCGTTACAATCTATCTAGGTATCCCGCATGTTATCTGACTACTTAGTTAGTAGCTCGTTACTGAATCGCGTGGCTTACCTACACAGTACACTGCATGCCGCGTTAAGGTATTGCGTTACCAATATTAATTAATGTTCGTCATTTATTTTAATCCATGATTTTGTCAATATACAAAGTCTTTATGTAAAAGTTTTTAGTAAATACATTTTATGGCACGTAAAATGGACATTCACAATGGACATTTTATTCACGAAATAAAGCTGGAAAAATCCGAAAACTAAAACGCTGTTAAATGCTAGCCTCCTTTGGGATTTCATTTTTTCCATTATTGCTTTGTAAATAAATCCATTTCGCAGTACGTGAAATATATTCAGAAATATAAATACGTTATATATACGTTAAAAGCATCAATAAAGCTTGGTTAAATTTATTAATTTGTATGGAGATGGAACCACCATAAGCCAAGTTATTTACCGCCCCCCTGCCACCTGCTCCACGTTCATGTCGCACGCAAACTAATACCTATAAAAACTAGCTGCAGGCTTCGAGATAGATTTGTTCTTACAATGTATTTGTTTAGAATTACGTGTGTTAGACTGCAGTCGTATTTTACAAAAACAAACTGTGAAACATACAAAATTTTACTTAACGATTATTCCGGATCCGTATGAATCTTTGAACTCTAGTTCTTGATGATCAGGCTGGACACACCAGGACTAGAAAAGCAAGAGAGAGAATTGGTAACAATGAAGGAGGTCTTTACAAATGACAAACAGATGTGAATGGAGAAACATTTACATGACATAATTTTAAAAAATAGACTAGCTTGATGTAATTGGTATCAAAATACAACAAATATTTAGGAAACCAAACGAACAGGCAGACAGACCTTTTGGCTACGGAACCTCAATGGTTTACTGAAGTTGCGGAAAAATTCTTTAAAAAAAATCGAAAGTCAATAAGGCCTCAAGAGGGGCAAGCCAGCAATAACAAAGTTACATAAAGTTTAGAACTAGTATCGGTTGTACTGAAGAACATCATCTGAATATCTGAAAGTCAAGTTCAAGTTATGTCTGGTCAGCGACTTTACATTGTATACTACAGTAGGCAGTACAAGGTTTGAACCCCAGTAAGGACAAACATTTGTACATTGACCTTAGGAAAAACATGCGGCCAATCTACGATAGTGAGTGACAAAGGTAACTTGAGAACTCTCCAAAGTGGATATTAGCCGGATATCTCTTTTCAAAAATCTATGGGTATTATTTATCTTTCAGTAGCGTTACAGAATGAGTCAATGAAACTAATAAGACATAAATATCGATTTCACCGATTAGACTAAACTTAACTTGTATAATCCAATTAATTTCGTTCCCCACGTCACACAAAACTAACGGCATCACTACCAAATCCTCACTAGCCAGGCTTCCCAAACAACTAACAGACGGAAACTCCGTGACCTGCGACCGTTTCTAGCCAACTATAACTTGGTCATTTCAATTTGACTTGACAATAGGGGTATTGAGATAAAAATGTACAGTCAGCGCCATAGATATTAACAAAAATCTCTTTTCTGATTCGACGCATTAGGCATTGTGAATGTACCTATGCAAGATTCTGTTAGGTCCAGAGTCACGATAATTTTTCTTACATCTTTGAAATTAAATTAATCTAAAGATTCTATGTATAGGATCTTTAGATTAATTTACATCAACACCAATAGTACTGTAAAAACCCTATAAAAACATAACATAGTTAACTAGCAGGAAAATATTTCTTTCCCAATTTTCACGTAGATCAAATTGTAGCAGAGAGCATAGTTTTTTAAAAAATGCATGGCATTTTAGTAGGGATACAAACTTCATATACTTCTGACGCTGAGTGTACTGGCAATTCGGCAAATGTGAATTGAATCGTACTCGTGCTTGATACAGATGACATCAACCCAATGATCCCAGTCATATGAGTGTCGTTAGTACGGAGCTTCAAACATTTAGCTCCATTGAATCGAACTGAAATGCTTTTATCAAAAACTTATACTGCGATTTATACCTATACCAATCATAGGCGATTCTATCGGTCATTTCAATGAGGCTTTTTTGGAATTCCGTCGTTGCTACAACAGCTTAAATGTCAAATTACAATAAATCCTCATTTTTGCATGTATCGATTTCACATTTGATGCATTATTAAATACAAAAACTCTAGTGCGCTAAATGCAATTTTACATACGGTTTACACGCTTATTTTCATCAATAAAATCAGTATTAAAGAGAACAGTCATCATCGTGTCTAGTAAAACACAGTCGCAATTAGCTGAACGCATATCGAGTCGATTGTAATCCCAGATAGATAATTACTTAGTCTGTTCATCCGATGGAGTTTCACGATCTGTCTTTATCTAGGTCGTACATTCGTTCCGTCCCGCGGGATTCGGGACGTATTGGGATAAAGAGGGATGATTCTACTGTATCCCCTGGCATTGTTTGTATATCACTACATATTATAAATGGTCACCAACCCGCCTGCCCAGCGTGGTGACTATGGGCAAAACCCCCTGTGGCAGTAGCCTTGTGGCGTGCCCTGGCGGAGGCCTACGTCCAGCAGTGGACTGCAATAAGCTGAAGACGACATATTATAAAATAAAGTCGCTTGCCGCTGTCTATCCGTCCCTATGTATGCTTATATCTTTCAAACTAGGGAACGGATTTTGATGCGGTTTTTTTTTTTAAAAATATATAGAGAGTGATTCACGACGAAGGTTTATATGTATAGTATCAGCACGAAGCCGGGGCGGGTCGCTAGTTGACTATAAATAAATAACCTCTATTTATTTTCAATAATAAAACATGGATTGATCACATTGATTGGACACCATAACGGAGGACATTGTTTTTATGTATGTTACCATCGTATATGTACTAATTATATAGTTTTTTGTGACATACTGTAGAACAAACATAGTTAGTAAAACTGTAAGTTTATACACATTATCTACTGGATGGATATGGAATACTGTTTGTTAAGTTCTGATAGTAAAGTTTGTAACTTATAAACCGTCACTTTCCTCCTAAAATAAGATCCTACCTATATTAGTTAACAGTGGGTATTTAACAGCATGTGTCCTGCATGTTGCTTTTTCTGAATATGTATCTATGTAATATGATGGTAATCTCACATCATTATTACCTTCCGGGGATGGTATAATAGGTCTCAAAAAAGGCTCATCCTCCGGAAACGACCCTCAACATAAAAGATAACTTTTTACAAAGCGACACAATTTTGTTTTGGAATACAAAAGACACAAAATTAAATTTACAGAGGAGGTAAACTGAAGAAAGAATTTAATGAGTAGTACTTAGGTGATGTTGGTAGTTTTAGTTTTTTTTTTTTTGTAATTATGTTGTACACACATGAGTACATTTTGGAAAATATAAATATTAATAAAAAGAAGTCGAATACATACGTCCACAATAAAATGCAAAAACATCATGAAGATAACTATAAATTCAAATTACATAAAATCAAAATTTTATGTACCTCTATCCTAAGTTCTTTTTTAACACCTATAAAATTTGCTGTAAAGCTAAATATATAGACTGACGCATTTTTAGTGTACATTTAACCCAATTAGCAGTAAAGTAAAATAATCGTTCCAATAAACTGAAACGAGGTTCCAAAGGTTCGATTAACAAAGGAGAGCATGCGCCATAAATAATGTTATGGAGAGACAACAGACGCGTCTGTTTAACTATGAACAACATCATAAAAGTTAATACATAAAGTAAACACATTTTCAGCTTAATGAGTTTAATTTATTTCTGTTTCAACATTGACTTAGTGAAGAGCTTCCAAAATTACGCAGAAAATTTCGTTACAAATTTCCACTGTTTTGTTGTGAATGCTATGTTATCGTTGGCGAGTGATTTCTTGATTATTCAAGATCCACTGCTGTATCCGAGGCGCGAGATTGGAGCCGTCATTGCATTAGGTAAAGTCACGTGTCGTGAATCGTAAGTAATTCGAGAGGGTTCGGCAATCTCGCTTGTACGCAATGAGGAATATTGCGAGAAAAATCCAATAAAAAGTTGGGGGATGAGGCAGGACGGGGGGATGTAGGAAATTGGAATGGTGACACTTTTAGCCGCCGATGAGACCACGAGCCACCTGCGGCAATTACACTTGGAGCCACCGAAATGGTCTATTACGAAATTTACATTTTCTATGCGCCTCTCGACAACGCTTAAAGCTTAAATGTAATACGATTTTGATTGCTCTGCATAAGTGCGTAATTATTATAATGAGATGTGTTCTTTATTTTAAGAACACTCCCATAAAATAGCAGTAGGCGGCATCGTTTTATTTATGTACCTTTCTAAGAATGTTTCGATCAAATTTGAGTAGAATAGAAAGATTTAATATTTATTTACAAAATAAAAATATCACATGATAGAAAGAGATCAAATGTACATTTTCTTCGTCAACTACCTAAGTAAAAATATACGGTTGGAAGAATTACCTAACCAATAAGTAGGTACTGTACCCAACAACAGTGTCTGGAAGATATTTTTTTTTTCAAGGAAGAATCCTGCCTATTATATGTTACCATGTACCTACCTATAAATCGTGAATAATGCGATGTAAACCAGATCAACGTAAAAATTAGGGGGTGTAGGTAGGTACTTAGCTAAAAAGATGGTATCGTTTTCTATTATGTTTTTAAAACTTAGAGAGAAATATTCTTAAATTACGATAACTATTACGATAGAATTTGACTACTGTTTTCAGCTTTAAATGTGTTATATTAAAATAAGACCCTGAAAGCCAAGGCCATTAGGATAGTTGGCGGAGATTCTCGATATGGAGCCAACTGAACGTGTCCTTGGCTTATGCTGCAGACATGACCTTGGGCCGGAGCCTGGAGAGACGCCAAGCCAAACGACATGGCTTTGACCTAAAAACGCATCCTCGTTAACTCATGAACGTTCACGAAGTTATCATTATAACTCCACTTAGTTTGTAGTGTTTTATGATTTTTTAAATGTACTCATATGCATTTTTATAACTTGGGATAAAAAGTCTTGAAATTAAATAGAAGTCATATTTTTTATTGCTCCTTAAAAACTATTGTAACTTTTGTGGCGCTGTCTTTTATCACGGCTCTTGGGTCTTCTCTAACTGCCAGTTTCTCGAAGGTATGTCAACGCAAATTTATAGTTTAGGTACAATAAGTCAAATCCATAGTAAATTTACATCTAAATTGATGGTCTAACGTTGGTTAGCGTTCGAGTAGGCCAAAGTACGCAAAAATAAAAAAATTAAAGTGGACTACGAGAGAAACGTTTGGGAAACTGATACTAGATATATATTAATATTTTTTGTTGAAAGTCAATAACTGCTGGAGGAAGTGATTGAACTCTTATAACTACGTCATTATAGAGTTTTAAGAGCTGCAAGATTAACAAGTTCCGCGTAAACAAGGAGTGCTTGGAGGGGATTAATTAGTCGTATACTTGTCGTATAACGGTGCCGAGTTAGTTTTTACGAGCCCCTGTATGGTAGTGTGAGCTCGTTTGGAGGTAGCTGCGGTTTTGTAAATGTGTGTTTACGACATAGAGCAGCTATTAAAAAGAGATGTTCTTACGATGATTTTCATAAAAAATAATGTTCTAATGTTTATTATCGGCAGTTGCATTACTTAGATTAATATATGTAACTGCATTTTGTATTAGCTTCATGGTTTACGGTGACGCCAAATGAGTTTCAAAATGGAATCTACTCTAACCACCTTTATACTAACCACCTAAACACACAAGTTTGAGGTAAAATTTTTTGATGTTTTGGCGAGTCAATCAACATTCAAGTTGTAGTTATTTCGGCCCACATGCACCGACTAGTAGGTAGGTTAAACTTAAATGGATAACAAGATTAATCTACGGTGAGTGACCATATATGTAGGTATAGGTGACTAGCTACTGTCTCATTTAATTTACTTCACGGTACCTATATGTAGCCTAAGCGATAAGTATGACAAATTAAGAAATTAACTATTTACTTACATTAAAGGTCTATGATGTGAGGTTTAAATAAGTATATAAAAATTGCTTTTAAATATCCAAATATATATTACATGTAAGCTTTACTGAGCGACAAGTATTTTCAGTTGGATCTTCCAAGACTGCGAGCGAGGCGGAACAAGGAACACGGGAACCCACTTCATTTAAGCTCGCGCCGCGCCGATCAGGGTTCCGTGCCTAAACAAGCGGAAATAAAGTTTAGAAAAGTACCTAAGCAAATACTAAAAACTACTAAAGAAATCCAGGTACTTATAGGCATTTTTACAACACGATTTTTAGGTTATCTTCTATCTACATCTATCTATACATATAATAAAAATGTAACGGGTCGCTATGTACATGGAAGATATATGAAATATTTTTTTTAAGCTTTCCCAAAACTCGAGCTTCTAAAGTAAAATTTTCTAAACAAATATATGTATATTGTTAAGCGACGAAGTTTAAGTATTTTCAGATTTATTGCCAGCAAATGATTAAATAGGCCACTGACAAAAGAGAAAAAGGACTAGGCTTCGAAACTTTAGACAATATGATGATGATGATGATAATGATGACCTACGACCGATTTCGTCATGGCGACCACTTCTACTCCTAGATTACTAAGTTGGCGTTCATACTGGACACGGGAACCATATGTGGCGACGGTTGCACCACGCCTCGGAGGAATTAAGAGATTCTGCAGCACAACAGCATGCCTTATTTAAGAAACATATAATTACACTCCTTCTTCCTGCCCTGTTCCCAATAATTTGATCAATATGTAGTATGTAGTTCTTTCATTCATCCCTATTTCCGTCATCTCGCATCTTAAACGGCTTAACGCAACATACAATTTCACGACTTAATACAATTATCTTCATCTTCATAAGCCTATTGCAGTCCACTAACGTAGTCCCCCTTAGGGGGATTTTGTTACTAAAAAGTTCCACTATCTGTTTTTCGGCAGCAGACCCTCGTTTCCTTTATATTATGTGTAGCAAATATAAAAACGGACTACTCGTGCCCTTTATATTTGAATACTAAAAACTCAGATATTATGTTTTATATGTAGGTGATCAAAACGCTCTAAAGAAATCCAGGCCCTCAATATTTGAGGATTGCCCTTTTCTCCAAGATCCCATCATCAGATCCGACCAATGGAAGTTGACCAACTATAAAAAAAAATTAATCGGTTCATAAACGACGGAGTTCTGAGGTAACACACATAAAAAATATCGAATTGATAACCTCTCTTTTTGAAGTCGGTATCAAATTGATAACCTCTCTTTTTTGAATATAATAAAAATGTAACGGGTCGCTGATGTACATGGAAGATATATGAGAAAAAATATTATAGGAGACCTTTATCAACGCAACAGTACCCAAAATAATGATTTTTGGAATTTTTGTCTGTGCATTTGTGCACGCTAATCTTAGAAGCGGCTGAACCGATTTCGATGCAGTTTTCAAGAATATTTTGTGACAGGTCCCACTTATAACATAATTATAGGCTACTTTTCATCCTGGGAAAATGTTTTTATCCCGGATTATTTCGACATTTTGTTTTTTCTGTAGTCCACGCGGACGGAGTCGGGGCGTCCACTAGTTTTGAAATAATGACAAAACTTTTGTCGGACAACGATTTACTATAGGCATTGCATGTTTGTGACCTAAAAACTGTCATAAAGAGGTTACTTTATCAACAACTAGCGACCCGCCCCGGCTTCGCACGGGTGCAGTGCTCATACTATACATATAAACCTTCCTCGTGAATCACTCTATCTATTTAAAAAAACCGCATCAAAATCCGTTCCATAGTTTTAAAGATCTAAGCATACATAGCGACGGACAGACAGCGGCAAGCGACTTTGTTTTATAATATGTAGTGATAATCTCCATAACCAGACAGGATTATCTACGAGTTATAGGCAAATGGTATGATAGTTACATAAAGTTACAAGCTTAGTGAAATCGTCTTCAAACTCATAATTTTCAAAGTTAAAAATAAAGTGAGGTCATTAAAAGTAAGCCCTGCTCTCAGTAAGTGTACCTACACGTACCTCCTAAATCAAAGACGTTGTTCTAAAGTGAAAGCTGCTCGGTACATAAATCTGGATCTACCGTCATTGTGTAGGTACAGAGCACGGAGCACGTAACGAGGAGCTGCCATGCTACCGCAAATATAAACCTTGTAAACCCTATAGGCCTACTTGGAGCAGCGAATGCGTAAGTATTGATTTAATCAAATCGAGATGCGGTGCACGCCGTTTTTTTATTTTTTATATGAGACAGACAGATTACAGACAGATTTTCTTTTTGAGATTTGCGCCGTGTGCCATTTCCCCCACGCGTCGGTGACCTACTCCTCTCAGCTCTTACTCCATGGTACAAAGCGTCTGGATTTCCAGTTTAGACTTAAAGCAGAGATTTTTCCTGACAAGAGCTAAAACAATAGCTTTTGCTAGAGGTTGCACGTTCAAACCCAGTAGCTAGTAACAAAATGTGTAATTAAATCAATGTCTATTAGTGGGGCCCTAAAATTAAATATAAAAATACTAATAACAGCCCTCCTAACATGACCACGCATCGTGGATATTGTATCGTACGATATCGTATCGTCTCCTTACAAAATTTAACATGACGGCTATATTTATCATATTGACAGGCTAAATGTCGATAAATTGGTTTATCAGGTCATGCTATTTGTGCAGGTAACATATCTAATAGTAATTCATACATAGTACCTAGTAATCCGAGTAATTGACCCGGTGGCTTAGTGGTTTTAGCGGCTGGCACGGTTTGTAGTGGTCGTGGGTTCGATTCCCACTCGGGTGAAGAATTTTTTCCATTTTCTTTATTAATAGTTTTATAGCTAGTAATAGTTAACTCCATTCATACACTTAAACGTTACGACTGGATGTTTAGTTTTTAATGTAAGTAACGACAAATTACCTTTCTTGTGACATTTAAATGGTATTCTAATAAAATTGTGTAGAAATTCGTTACTCCACGTTTAGGTATTACTTAAAGAAATTCCATTTAAATAGCAATCTAAGTTCTTAGTAATTTGTGTAATATAGGCTATCTAAAACTTAAGGCCAACTTCGCAGACTTTGCTATTTGAGCTAGGTTTTAACGTTAACGTTACGTTAAAGTCTGTCACGTTTCAGAAACTTACTTTGTACTTGACGTATTTTGTACGCTTGACTCGGTATTTAAGGTGCTTATTGAAATATGGTGAAATTTGAATTCGTGAAATTATACCAAGTTTCTAAATTTCAATTGAAGCGAGTTTGATATTCAAAGTTTGTGAAATACAATATTGCCTACTACCATAGAATAACTCGGCTATTTCGTGTATAATAAAGAAAATGCTTACCTAGTTTTAGATCTATAGCATAATATTATATTTTAAGTACCTATGTACTTACTTACTATTTTTTAAACTTTAATTTGATTTTATAATCTAGCTTTACCTACATGTATAAAAAACTTCGGTAAATAATATCTTGAACCGTTTTCCATAAAATGAAAATTTTGTTACATCCCTATTCTGGTAAATTATTATTAATTTCACTTCCTCGAATTGTTGACTGGAACTATTCCGAACAGTTCGCGCACGAATCCCCGGCGGGTTTATGTTTGTTTTACCTGAAAATTTCAGGTTTCTATTTGAACTTAGGCGATTTGTAATTAATTTGTAAACGAAAACCTTGGAACATGACGGAATTACTAATTATGTTTATTAACCGTTAGATTAAACAAGTCAAAAGATTTATAGTTAATTCTTTAGGCATGGTACATACCCTAGGATATACTTTATAAAAGTGACTCACCCTCTCGCACAATTCAAAATCAGGTTTTTATTATTTCAGTCAACATTTAACAATATCGGTATAAAACTCTATTTACTTAAAGTATTAACCTAATAAATGCTAAGGGATAACAATATTTACGGAAAACAGCTCAAAATATTACCAGCATTTTCATATATCTGGAGAGGCATTCTTCTAAGTTTACCTTTCCTAAAGATTTACGCACACAATAACTACAGGGCCCGTGTGCCCAATCACCTCTCCATCCATACCTTCAGACGTATCGTCCAGTCCTAAGCAAACTAGCGAGGCCTCTAAAACAGCGCTTTCAGGCGCAAAACGAGCCAATATTTTAATTTATCGCCAATGAGCTGAATTTGAATCTACTGCGTTTGTTAATAAAATTTCATGATCTGTCGAGGATATATACAGACATCTTGAAAATTACTTGATCCAGAGCATCAAAAAATCGTCTGTGAGGATTGTACGTCTAGGTGTGAGCAAAATTACCCCATTAACACATCATAGTATAAAAAAATATGGCAATAAAAATATCTTGCCTTTAAGTTCAACTTTCAAATAGAACACCAGAAGACAAGAGAAAACAACTCCAAGTAGACAATAATACAAAGGCGATTACATCAATGATTGTCCGTTAGTGGTATTTTAAAGGCCCAGCTTTTCCATTATCCCGTGACTCCCCGAGGTCCTGAGGGATGTCAAAGAAATACACGGACGGGTAAGCGAATTTCTGAACATCTATAGAATAACATCGGGCAATCCTTTTCGAATTACCTGCCTAAGTACTAGTCACCGAAATAAACCATTATTGAATTGAAAACGAGAATCCTTTGTGGACATGTCGGGTAAACGGGATATGGAGACGTGGTGCGAGACAATATGTCAGTTATTACCCCTGCTTAGACCTCGCAGTTTCCTCTTATTGTTATAAATTTACAGAATAAGTACCTATTTGGTTCTGTTTAGTTTATACACGGAATACACTTCTACTTATGTATGTCGTGGCCATATCGTAGAATTGATCATTTCATGAAATGGTCGAGCATTTCATGAAATGGTCGCATTTCATGAAAAGTTCAACTGTCTATTGGCCACATCATGATATGGTTTGGGCAGATCGATGATTAAAAATCGTTTCTCGATATGGGCAACTAAACGCCCGATCATTTCATGAAGTGGTCAAGATTATTGATCATATCGTAAAATAGTTACATGAATCACCGGTAGAGGCGCTGCGCGCGTTTTATTTATGTGTGAAGATGGCGGATTTTTCTTTTTAGGTTATAAAACAAATTAAAGAGAGTAGGGTGACTATGCAGAAGAAGTTCACGGATAGTGTGTTATATTGTATAATGTATATTAGACTTAATGGTGGTTTATAATAATATTGTTAAACAAAAACCTTAGATTACGATAGGTTAGGTTAGGTTAGGTTAGACTATGACAAATGACGCACGAGCCGAGCGAGCGGAGCGAGCGTGCCCAGGCAGCGTCCGGCGATGTGCCAGATGCGAATCGCTTTTGTAAAGTCTTTTATGTTTTTAAATATTATATTGTGAAAATATCACATAAATAATAGCAAAAAAAATCATACCATCATACCTTATGGTATACTTATATATGGTGTACGGTATATATTATTTATATGTATAAGCTCTTACCACATTCGGATTTTATGGACACCCTGTTAATACGATTTGGCCAAACGTGGATGACAAAATCGTGAAATGTAGACGATTTAACGATCTGTTCAAATTGAATTGGCCACTTCATGAAATGCGACCATTTCATGAAATGCTCGACCATATCATGAAATGATCAATTTAACAATATGGCCACGACATGTATATCTCTTCTTATATCTATTACGTTTCTTGAGCGAGAAAATCTCGTTAGTTAGTTATGTTCCCTGATAAACTGCATAAAAACATCTATAAAGTGACTAGCTGTAGCACGCGGCTCCGCCCGCGTGGATGTCGCTTATTGCGTGGAAGGGGTATAAAAAATTGTTTACGACCTATTTTCAGACTTACCGAATATACATAAAAAATCGGTCAAGCCGTTTCGGAGAAGTTTGGTAACAAACACGAGAATTTTATACGCAAGATAATTCTGGAAACCCTTGTTGCTCTAAGCATCGGCTGCGCTGCTGGGCGCGACCTTGTCAAGCCCTACTGTCGCTTTTGCAATTACTACGGCCGTGGAAAATGCTACCTACCCACACACAACTGATGTCTCCAATATTGAAGCGCTGCTGCGTAATATTACTTTTCTTTTGGGCATATCTGGCAATAGATGAAGCATTGAGTTGCGACCTGAGTTACATCAAGCCATTTTCTTACTCTTGTTCCATGATGATCTATCATGAAGATGAAGTGAACAACAAAAAAAGAGTTCTCAGTATTGAATAAGATACAGGATGAGAAAACTAAGATAGAATAAGGATTTTTGCTAATCAAATACATATTTAATTGATTTTATAGTAAAGAATAAAATTCGTATTATACTTTTTATATAAAAACTTAGTTTTAGATTAAATTAACTCATAAAAACTATTTTTTATAGTAAACCATAAAAATATACTTATAAACAAGTTCCTGTTTGTGAAAAATTGAAAAATGAAATCGTGAGCTGGTTGCTTATAAGGAATTTGAATATAATAATATTAGCACCATCGGTTAGTACATTATCTTCACATTCAATGTACAGAAATGGAGTCGTTAGGCAGATATCAAATGTAAATGACGTCTTGGGAATTCTATACGCTGCTATCAGCTATATGAATATTTATTTATCGCCATGTCTGTTCCCTTTCCGATCCTATATCATAAGGAAAATAAATCCAAAACAGTCTTTCTTGGAAATATAGGTTTCTAAGTACATACATACATACATACAGGGTGTTTTTTTGTGGCCACCTTTAACGAAGGGTACGTATTCTATACATGAAATAAAGTAATTTTATGCCAAAAAAAATGCTGGAAAAATTTTTTTTTTTAATTCCTTGATCGTGCGAAATTTATAGTGTCTAGTGTTTATGTTAGTTTTTTTATAGACAGATATTAATTATTTTTCGTGAAAAAATCCTGCTACGCGCGTCTATGTGCATTTATGCAGAAAAACGCAGTCTATTTACTCAACTTTGGACCGTAATATTTTGAAAACCAGACACTTTCCAGGTATGCTTCCATGGAGAAAAATGATCGTGATGATGAGGAGATTCCGTAGTTTTCGGAAACGTTGACGACCAAAAATCATCCTGTATAATCACGCCTTTATCCCTTACGGGGTAGGCAGAGCACTAAGGGCCGATTGAACCACACGGTGTCACTTCTGACCAATTTTGAGGGTATAGTTGAAATGTACAAGTTCGGTTAGTTTCTAAGTCCTAAACTAAAATGCTTACAGAATAGGATCAGATACATTATTAATTACACTATGTACTTATATTTTAATCGGGGTGATATGAGGTGATAATTAAAGGTGATCACATAAATAAATTAACCTGGAAAGCTCGCTTTTTCCTTATTTTATACAGTGTGTTTGGTAATGGACTAGCGATAATTTAGGGGCGTAAAATATACCTAATATTATCGGCAAAAACACCCATAAGGGTGGTCAACCCCTCCTCTTTTTGGAATAGCGGCCATTTTAATTTTTAATTTTTTTTTAGTTACGTCTTTTAAAAAAAATATCGATTTCTCTGGACATAATATTGTTCATAATATTGTTCAACATATTGTTCAAAATGACCGCCTCTGCTCTGAAGACAGGCTGTGGCCCTTATTGCTACTTGTCCTGTGGCCCTTGAGATCATTTGTGAATCTGCTCTAATCTCATCTGCAACTGTCATTATCCTTTGCACATCTTCGATTAATTTATGAAAATCCCGGTCTCAGTGTAAGACTTTAATGCTTTAAGGCTTTAATGCTCAATATTTCAAAATGGACTGTGTGGAGAATTTTGAAACGTGAAGGCCTGCATCTGTATATACGAAAACCTACTTGTAAAGTATGGAATGCTCAGCCGATTTCGTCCTACATAATTATAATTCCTGGAAGTGTTACCTTCATCTTTACTTATTACGTAGACGAATGAACATAATTTTTATTTCTGCATTTCCATATACTTAAAATATATTTTTTATAGATAACTAGGTAGGTATTAAAATGCAAAAATGTTGCGATAGAAATGATGAAGGACTGAAATGAGTAGGTAGACGTACATACCTATTTTAGCTGAAACTCGTTTAATGTAAACAAATATAAAAATAACCCCATAAAAAGCGGGTTATAAAATTATGGAATGCGAAAGCTTGTTCTATAAGCTGAATTATGTAAATTTAATTTGAATAACTGAGTTTCAGGCACATATGCCAGCACGAAATGAAATCACACAAGAATTTAGTTTTCTGCGGAATTTTTCTACTCAATACATATAATATGTAAGTAGGTACTATTTTTCGTATTGTTCAAGTATAACTCTTAGGTACTTATATGTAGAGATCTTCTGATTTAATTAGTAATACGGGGTGTAAAAAGACAACGTTGTTCTTTTAATATCTCGTATTCTTTGTAACATCACGAAAATGAGGTTTTAAGAATAGCATCACAGTCATTTTTTTCTTTGTAAGTACCCCTGGGAAACCACGGGTTTCCAAGATATTGAGGTTCAAAGTTACTTTAATATTTTCCTTTTTTCTGGAATCGGTTACCAACCTTTTTTTCAAAAATGTCATAATGTAACTCGTAATATGTTAATTTTTGTTTGCAATATTTTTTGTCATTTCCCAGGGTTGGTTCCATAGGAAAAAAAGTCTTAACTCTTACAAAGAATACAAGGTATTAAAAAAACAACGTTGTCTTTTTACACCCTGTATAATTTAGTACGTCGCATTTAGATAATTATATAAACACCCATGACCAAGAAACAAATTTAATATCGACATACATCTTCATCACATCAATGTTTGCACATAATGAATGCGAACCCAGATCCTATGGCGCGACGGACAGGGCACAGCTTCACCACCCGGCGGTTTCGTCATCGAAAATACCATCTATGAATAACTGTTGCTAACGCCTCGTTTTTTTTTTTTGGGAAAATAACAGTTCACCGCAACTTCCCAATCCCAGATAAATTATTCCCCGAAGAAGTAGATGGCAGTGTTCACATGTGATACATGCAGTGTTTGAGTAACATACAAGTCAATGCAGGGAATGCGGTGCAGAGTGGGTTCAGAGAGTGGGCGAGGTTTACGATCGCTCTAGTTTTAACGCTGCTAGGGGACAAAAACTAGCGAGCTATACATATATAGGTACCTAGTACCAACGGGTCAGATGTAGATATAAGTAAATGCAGTAAAGTAGTCTATTAATAGGCTAATACTTAGTATGAAAAACAAGCGTGCCATTACAACCACGTGGACTACGGGAAAAAATTCCTTGAATTTAATAAATTTTCCGGGAAAAGTTAAAATAGCCCTGTTTTTAACAATAGAATTAAACTAAATTTCCTCGGGTGTCTTTTGGCCTGATTACTGAACATAGAAACAAACACACATACATTTGCATTTCAGATCACGGATCACCATTTGCTACGCTTTATAGAATGAAGTGGTTATTATAATCAGCAGATTGGATACATACCTAGAAGTATAATTTATATTAGATTTTTGACTGCAAATATGTAATAAGTCATATGTCTAAACACCTAAACTTTGGTAGGTCCATACTACCTATACATGTACTATCACAACAGGTTATATGTGGGTTTGCGTCACGTAGCGTAGGTTCCGCAACAGATATCATGTGGGACAGCTTTCTCATAAGAGATAATGAAATAAAAGTACACATACCATGTTATTATGTCGTATCCCATGTTTAGACACACGTGTTATCTCTGGACTTCATCCCTTTATAGGTAATACCATAGAGGAATAAGATGTCATAGAGTGCTAATGTCATACTGTTTCGATGCAACCTCGATGCAACATTAGACTTTTCGGTGCCTCACAATTCCAGCAATATAGTACATTACTAATGTATCGTAACGTATAGTAATGCAATCTAAGTGTCAAGGACTGGAATTGTGAGGCACCGAAAAGTCTAATGGTGCATCGAAACTGTTAGTATGACATTAGCACTCTATGTCTATTCCTTATTCCTCTATGGTAATATGCACAAGTGATACTATATGCCTAAATATATAAACTATAAGGCCTGCCCCCCTAGCATGACCACGCATCGTGGATATCGTATCGTCTCTATACAAAATTCAACATGGCGGCTAAATGTCGATAAATCGGTTTACCATATCGTGTATCGCAGGTCATGCTAGGCTTGCTGGTAAAAGCTTTTATACTTACATATAGGTAACTACATATACCCACGACTGTGTTCCCGTAACCAGAACTGCCTCATAAAGGAGATCCTCCCACACCCACGCTTAGAGAAGGTAGATGTTAATGTTCAGATGTTGTATATTTACCTATTATTATACGACCGTAAACGCTCAAGGACCTTTTGGCACTAAAAATGTTTTCAAATAATTTCAGGAAATTTAGATGCAGTACTCGTAATAGCTTCAAAAAAGAACCATTGCACAAGATACCCTAAAAGCTTTTTCTTACGTAAAACCAACTTATATCAATTTCATTATACACAGGTATTTCTGGACCGAGCTGAGTAAGTGAAGTTTTCTTCGTATAAAAGATAAAGTACTTTAAGTTTAACTAGAAGACTATGTAATTTTCGAAGTGCAGTTACTCGGGCATAAAACATACTGCAGCAGTATTCTAGGATTATTCCAGAATTCGGATTTACATTAAGCAAAGTACAACTCTTCGGATATATAGTTTACTCAAGAATTAAGTAAAATTAAGTTGAGAAGTGAGTAAACGCATGCTTAGCGCGTCTATTATGTTTCGCAATGGTATATTTTATTCTACTTCGGGCTGATTTTTCCAATTGTCAAATAGCCTATTTGAAGGATAAAAATGTTGTCTTTCTCATAAACTTAATAAGATAAAGACAGCATCAACCTTATTCTTCAAACCGTTGAAAAAATCGGTCCTTAAGGTTATGATATAAAATACAAATTAAATAAAAACGCAAATAGCCAGTTGCAAAAATCTGAACTATATTTTGCTTATATTCAATGGCACATTTCAATATTCACATCTTTTATATCAACCGCCTACACCCATATCCTTATAATCCTCATAAAAATACCACTATACCCACAGTTTAAATTAAAATGGCGGCAGCAGTAAATCCTTTTCACTAACACAAAGCAAAGATAAATCTCATAAACATCCGCATAATAATAGAACGGTTTATGTATAAACACCACTCGGTCGAGTGCTGAAAGTTTCCTGAAAATTGCGGAAAGACACGTCCGTAGCGTTAATTACTTTAATCCTAAATATACATAACCGGCCCTTTGCATAAATATAACGACTTAATTTTGGAACCAAATAGATAAAATTATTACAATTTAGGTATACACATCTGAAATTTTATAATAAATACATTATACACCCGGTTACGTTCTCGATATGGTAGCCAAATCTGCAGGAGAGCCAAGTTTAGCATATCGGGGACTGATGTAAACGATGAGTGCCAAGTTCAGGGCCGGCCCGCCCATACGGCGAACGGAGCAGTCGCTCCAGGCGCCAAATCCTAGAGGGCGCCTAAATGGTAAAGATATAGGTATATATTATTAGGAGCAAACAGGATACACGCCATAATTGGATCTCACTCCATTCTAAAATTTACTTCGGGCCGGCGCTGGCCAAGCTGCTAGCTTAGCTTGAGAGAATGCCCGAGTTCCTTTGTCGACTCTTACGACATGCACGGAAGAAGCATTTTGCATGTATGCGTAATTTCTGGTAAGCATATGGTTTGTTTGTATAGGTGGGCGGATAACGTGTGAAACTAAGAATTTATACTAGGCAGTAAAAGAATAGCTCACGCCTAACATAAAGCTGCTACTTGCCACCCGTAGCCAATAAGCCTCGTCCAGGGTCCAGACATCTCGGCAGTGATTAAACGACACTGGTATGGATGACAGAGGAGCAATTAAGCCGTCCACCCCACCACATCAATCACCCGTACCCCTCGCGAAGTACAAGCATAATACAATACGTAAAAACGGTAAAGTGTGTTTGTGTAGAATAAAAATCAAATGAAAGTAAAAAAAAAATCCCGGAAAATTTAACATAAACAAAAAAATTATATCTATGCTAAATGTGTCTGTTAGATCTTATAATCTTGCAGTTCAGGCTACATCATTTTGTAAAAAACAGTCGTGTGTATATGTATGTCAAAATTTAAATTAGGCTTCATACTCTACAATAATGGGGGGTTTCTGCCCATAGTCACCACGCTGGGCAGGCGGGTTAGTGACCGCAGTGTGCTTTTCGGACTATGTTGTCTACGGCGCTGCTGCTCACCTCCCGGAACCTAATCGCCTCGTACGACACCCACGGGCCAGATGGACCAATGACTTAAAGAGGACGGCTGGTAGTGACTGGATGGCAAAATCGAGAGATAGAGCCATGTGGCGAAGTGGGGGAGGCCTACGTCTAGCAGTGGACTACAATAGGCTGACGATGACGACGACTCTACAATATAAGGTCTTTTCAAAGTTAGTGATTATCTTTTGACACGAAACTAGGTAGGTAAAAAGAAACAACTTTCACTATGGGACCTACTCCGAAATCGGCAGAAAACCTCGAATTACTGCACTGAAATGTATGGATATATTTTTCAATATTTCGGAGTTTTTGCTTGTATTTCGTAAAGCTATTCAGCTTGATGTCGTGCTAAAGTAATCGGCACAGTAGCCTTATAACTTCCTTAATTCCGAAACTCCCAAATCCACTGGATTCAAATTGATCCCAAATTCCTTGACCCACTGGATTCAAATTGATCATATTTTATATGATTTGTTTTATATTCTAATCTTTTTTTATATATTTTTGTTCGGGTTATGGAAGAGATCTCTTATAGAGATAAGCTCGCCTTTGTACAATATTTATTTTAATTGTGTTATTTTTATTTATGTGTGTGTGTACAGATCGTCAACCATTGACACGGCATTATGAAAATGCGACACCATAGGTCCTGGGTTCGAATCCCGGTAGGTGCAAACATTGATATGATGAAATCGATGTTTGTTAATGGTTGTTTATATACTTATCTATGTATTCATATACCGTTGCATCCAAGTGGATCTAGTAATATGATCGTTAAAGTCGATGTACCTGAAACAAACAAGAATATATTATGAGCTTTACCAAATGAATACAAAATCAAAGAAATTTAAATAGAATTTAAATCGTACTATAAAATATGCATACTGAAACTTAATGAAATATGACACGGCATTATCTGCGCTATTTTCAGGAATAAAATTCTGCAAAGGCCGTGTACTCTCATTGTATATATTAATTCGCATATTTTCGGGAAAACATACAAAAAGCTTCCTGGTATCTGAGGGCAACATATAATAGTGCATCAACCGTATTGTAATAATAACACGTTATTCACCGACATTTCACAGCATAGGGATAATTCCCGAGATACTCTGTTTGAAATGCTGACTCGCAAAGGACCGAAATACTTTCTTCATCGTTTTTACGGAAATATGGTTTCTGTGAATAAAATAAGTTCAATAGAAAATCCTTTTACATAGCGAGACATGTGAGTGAGTATATACTCTGACTAACAAGGCTCATAAGTTATTTTCTTTACTATATTTACTTATTCTTGTATTTTTTTAATGTACACACAAACATAAAACAATATAGTGACTTAACATAGTTACATAGAAAGTGTACAAAGGCGAGCTTATCTCTTTAAGAGATTTCTTCCGACAAATCATTACTTACACAGACTTAAACATTTGTTTAAGCGAAGTCCATAAAGCTGGCACTCAATTATAATCTCACATTGATAATATCTAGCTAACAGTAGGAACAAACAAGTGATTAATTGTCGGAGTCTCTGGTGATTTATGAGCTCCTGAAACGGAATCTGAAACTACTGAACTACAGTTATGAAGATATGTAACAAACTATAATTGTATCTTTTACTCTTACCATGTGAAATAAATAAATTTTTACATTAATAAGTAACGTGATCTATTTTGATCGTAACATTTAGCATAAAATTTGCTTTACCATAAATCACTACATATTATAAAAAAGTCGCTTGCCGCTGTCTGTCCGTCCCTATGTATACTTAGATCTTTCAAACTAAGGAACGGATTTTGATGCGGTTTTTTTTAATAGATAGAGTGATTCACGAGGAAGGTTTATATGTATAGTATCAGAACTGCACCCGTGCGAAGCCGGGGCGGGTCGCTAGTTGTTTATAATACGTTGCATCTTTCCTCTGCAAAGAATTTCCAACCATTTAATAACATGGTTCCGATTTGTATGAATCTATGCTACCGTAAATACTCCATTATACATAAGGTCTAACCAGCCCAAGTAGCATGACCTGAGAAATACGATATGATAAACCGATTTATCAACTTTTAGCCTGTCAAAATACGATAAATATACCCGCCATGTTGAATTTTGTATAGAGACGATACGATATCGTACGATCTTTTGGGATGCGGCATAATCATACACAAGAAACATAATAAAGAGAAAAACTTATTAATTCTGGTAAATTTTGTGAAATTAATTTGTTTGCTCAAAACATGGTATACAATAAAGTTATTATTACATTTTATTAGATCAGAGACATTTTTCGACAAAAAATGTGGCATGATAAGAGTTATGAAAGCTTTTCAAATCATACCTACAAAGATTGAATAGTTAGAAGTGAACAAAAATATATATTTCGGAAGAGCACTGGCACAGACTACACAGAATACCCGGGCAAACCAGACAATCTGCAAGTAATGAAAACATTTAATGGCAGGGTACTTTACTGGCAGTAAAAACCAGACGAAGATAGTTCTGTTTCTTAAAGTACGTGTAGGTACACTATCACTTGTTATCTATTTCTGCGAATTTTTGGAGGTACGATGAGTAAGCAGTCAAACAAGTCGAACAAGCACTACCAATATTTTCGCACCCGTATTAAGAGAAGGTCTCATTCGGGTAGTGAAGAGGTACTTACCATTACCAGATATAGATTTTAAAAAAAATAAATAGTAGTTCAAGAGTTCCTCTTTTCACTGCAAAAATCTATAGGGGTTCGTTTATCACGTTCAAAACGTATTCAGTTTTACTCGTAGTGTATTTATTATACGTCGTAAATTAATATTCATGAATATATCTTCCTGCAGTAAACACACTTAGTTTTAATATAACTTTTGCCTGTCTATATAAAAAATATACATATAATACCCACTCACACACATGTTTATAAAAACAGACACAACGAAGTACTCAGTAAGTTTTCTCGCTTCTATAAGAATCACCAATGGCTTCAGACGCTCTTATCAGATTTTTCCGAGAGTCGTTTGAAACAGCGGGATTAAATGGCAGATTTTATAGTTGGACCTCTAAACTGTTTTAATATCAAAAACCTAGTTTAGGTTAAGATTATTCTACGCAATTTCAGCGTCCCTTTCATGTGAAAACAAGAAGCAAACATTAAGGTAGCTCAAACATTTTTACCAATAGTTAACTATGATCTTTATCTAAGTATTTTATTTTTCAGGAGACTGAATACAATAGAAAGGCTGTGCTCAATCAGTGCTCTCCACCCTCACTCCTTACTTGTCTCTAACAGACTAGGCTATAAATACGAAAGGTAAGAAGTTAATAAGGGACCTTGATCGTGCAGAAGGACAAGATGTCACGGACCTGTCTGCACGACCTGCGTCAAATGTTCAGTTAGTTTAATGGAGTTAGGGAACTGTCCGCCATTACCGGCAGGCGCTCCAGATGGAAGTGCACAGAGAAACGTCTAGAATCTAGATATTAAGTAAGTCCTAACTTTTCTACCAATTTTGAAACGGGACAATGTTAGCCGCATGCATTCTAACGCATTTTGCAATGGATTGCAGTTCATCGTGACTTTACATGACCCGATAGAGATGTCGCTAAATGATATATAGCCAGTTTAATTTCTATTTAAATAGGGAAGGTACTTAAAAATATGTATTATTTCACTGTACTAGATAGGCTAGGTTCGGTTTTCCTGACGACAGCAGGTAAGTAAAAATATTATCATTTTTTTGTGTACAAATTGAGAAATTCTTAAAAAGCTTATTTATACGTTCTCGTACCACAGGTGGCCCGGGCCAGTGACGTAGGTCAGGGTATTACGCACTATGACCCATTGACATTCGAGCACATTGACTTTTACATTGGCCTCTACATACATTTGGCGAATCGGGTTGTAAAATGCAACTAATTTAATATTCCACGATGCAGATCAGTGTTAGGTAGTGTTATCTCAATGTCGTTTCATAAGGTTAACCGTCTTAAGGAATAAATAGATCATTTTTGAAATCTTTTCTACAAAGTTCATGCAATAATTACCCACAGCATAGAGGAATAAGATGTAGACCACGTAGACATAGAGTGTTAATGTCATACTAACAGTTTCGATGCACCATTAGACTTTTCGGTGCCTCACAATTCCAGTCCTTGACACTTAGATTCTATAAGTGTAATGTATAGTAATGTACTACATTACTAATGTATTCTAACGTATACAAATGTAATCTAAGTGTCAAGGACTGGAATTATGAGGCACCGAAAAGTCTAATGGTGCATCGAAACAGTTAGTATGACATTAGCACTCTATGACATCTTATTCCTCCACATATTTCTCTATGCCCACAGACAACGCAAACAAAACGCTAATAAGTCCACTTAGCGTGAAAGTTAACAACCGCAGTGATACGTCACCGTTCGTGACAGTACCGATTCTCGCCGGTTGCATGGCGATGATGGATGGCCAGTGCCACCACTTTCAACTAGGATGTACGAGAGTGATGCATTGCTTGCATAATGATCAGGGTTCATCGCTTTTGCGGAAATACCAATTACACAAAACTACTATTGATGACAGGGTCGGTTGATTACAATACCAAGGTAAGGTTTATTCAATTAGGAGATATATTAAAACTCAAGACATTGATTTTGTATTCAAAATTCTAAATACTCTCCTTTTATATCAAACAGTATCATGATTTTACATTATCAGAACAGAGGAAGCTAAATGAAAGACTTTCATGACCATATTGCGAATATCAAAACACCGCGAGGTCGCTACAGCAAATCCATAAAGGTGGAATTTCCCCTATTTGTAGTAGGCATCTAGTCTGTCTGGTAAGTAATTACTCGTACAGGCTTAGTATCCGGTTGTAGGGTGCCTTTGGGAGGAATAAAACAGAAGGTCATGCCTGCGAAGTTCATTACCAAATTAAAAATTTCATAGCTTTAGCGTACCTACTTATATTTAGGGTTGTTAAATGTCCCAGTTAATGGGATATGTCCCGCTTTCAAGTGGTATTGTGGTCTGCAATATCCAAATTAGATGTTGCTTTTATACTTAGGTACCTAGTAAGTTTAAATTCTGACCCTGACCTATTATTTCTTATTCCCTTTTTTTCTCTTAAATAGTGAGAAGATAGTGGTCATAATGCCTAAACGAATCGAATAGGCATTTTTGTTTCTTCCTAGTACGCGTTACTAATTGTGACAGCCCTAGCGTTTATGTTATCAAAGCTATATTTACCTAATATTTACTACCTTATAACCAGAGGTCGGAATTAGGTAGAGTCATTTATGTACTTGCATCGAAATGTTGATATTAATGTGGACCTTCCCAGGATTTCTAATATCCCGTGTGGCCAACAATATTACAAATAAATAATAATAAAACCCTCAGAGATAGACAAATAAAACAAAGATAATTAATATAAAATTTCTGCTCTTTAAAATTAATACCGGAATTTGAGGCATATCCACTTTATTCTTTCGCTGTATGAAATCAGTGCAAGTACATAAATGACTCTACCTAATTCCGACCTCTGCTTATAACAAATACTGGTTATTTATGTTCAAATAAGCTCCGTATATATAAGCTCGTCTTTTAGATAGTTTCCTTGGGTTAATTACTTCGCGTGCGATTAATAACAGGTGTAACTAATTGCTTTAAGTAAATAAAGTTTAGCAATAAATGTCAGGAAAATAATTTGGTAGTTATTATCAATAAAGTTATTTCCAGTTACTTTTTTTACATTAGGTCATTTTTCTACGTATATACTAGATAAACTAAACAAAATAGATATTGATGAGGAAACAAAAAAGTGTAAAATTGCAAAGGATGTTATTGCTTATAAAGTTTTTCTGGATTGTTTCTTATTAGTTTGCAGTTTTTAGTTATTTCTTTCGACTTTCCAATAAATAATTATGAATTTTCCTAGTTGTGCATTTGGTTCAAAGTAGTTTGCAAAAGTTCACCGGAGAGTTCTAGGTGTGATCTCTGAATACAAGTGATCCTTAAACAACGTCATAAGAATCTCGATTCTATATATATGTACCGAATTCGGGGGTTTGTAGATGTACCTCTAAATACCTGTAAGTACCTATCAAAAACTGAAGTAAATTATTTGAACGGTGATGCTAAATTATTATAATATAAAGTACCTTCCATATCTACACAAATTCTCGAAGCTAGAGCATAGAGAATAAATGAAGTTGATCTTCCATGCATAACTTCCCAACTCGCCAAAAACGCTTTTTGATGGTACAACACGATTTAACTGCATATTTATGAGGACGTGTAAGTTTCGCACAAGAATATCAGAAAATATCCCAAGTGAAGTTGGGAATTTATTTGCGGGATTCTCATATGCATACTTTGTGAAAAAATCTCGTATAAGCGCGAACACAAAATTGCGGATCGCACCCGAGGGCAGATCTTCAGCGTGGGCCGCACGCACTAGTTACTTATAAAACTTGAAAACCGATTCTTTGGATAAACTGTTTTTGTGCGCGACTATAATAACTTACTTATTACTTTTTTCCCACGACTCTGCCCATATCAGGATACTACAGTCGAATGATCCCATTGGGCTCTTATGAGTATCATATAAATTCTAAAGCCGTGCAGTATGTGCCCTGTTCTAATGCGGCGTTCACTAGAATACGAGTACATCAGCTGCATCTACTTCCGTGCATGTCTGGTAAGAATCGACTAAGAACTCGGTCATTCCCTCGGGTAGCTCATGGGCAACATGTAACAGATCATTTCCCTCTGCACCCGCTATGTGAAACGTGGCTGTGGTATCTCGTTTGTGATCCTGCAGTTCTGGCTATCCCATTTAGGAAACCTAGTCGGATTTTTGTGTAAATTCTAAACCTTTCCTTTAAATATTATAGAGAGGAGTAATTTTAGCATTAATAATGTTAGTGCAAATTGCGAAATCATTCTATTGTAAAAAGAATATGGAAGGTCTACATATACACGAATCATGTAAAGGATGGTCGGTATCTGATGGATAATGCTAGATCTTAGATTACCCTATATACATGAAGCCGAGAGTAATGCGAGATGCGAGTTTGTATAATTAATTATGAGGCACTTACAACCATGTACCGCAGTGTCATCTACCATTTATGAGGAGACTAGTGGACGCCCGCGACTCCATCCTCATATGTAAAGTTTCATCAAAATCCATTTTGTAAATTTTGCGTGAAAGAGCAACAAACATCCTCAGGCTACATACATACCTATATTCACGCCTTTATCCCTTACGGGATAGGCAGAGCACCAAGGGCCGATAGAACCACATGGTGCCACTTCTGACCAATTTCGAGGGTATAGTTGAGATGTACAAGTTACAATACACTATTTATTTATTTATATTATATACAAAAAAAATATAAGTTAAGAAATATCTAAGTTATAAGAAGAAATTTTATCTTGTTATAAATAATTTTCAGGACTGACCATTGAACTTGGCACCCATTTAGATCTCACTCTTTTGTCTTTGAAGTCAACAACCAATGCATATATCATACATAACATGGCTCTCATTTCACATTTATGTTTTTGATGGTACAGACTTAACTGTAACAGCTCCATAATGATGTGAAGTCCATGTTTTAACATTTACCAAATCTATAATCCTATATAAATTTCTATAATCCTGAGGATGCTACGGTTGTTGGCGAAACATATGTAGATTATTTATCTAGTTTTTGATTTCGGAATAGTGCAATGTATTGTCTTGCATGCTAGGTGCTCGGGTCTGGTTTCTCGTGGCGATTGTAGTTGTGAAGTTTTCGCAGTTATGAGTTATCAGATCCGAGGGTCAGTTGAGGGTGTAGGGCCCGGTGGTGGGCGCACCCATAGTGAATTTACCAAATCATAGATCGATACCGATCACAACAGACACATGCTCACGTGATCGCGTATAACAAAAACGGCTCATTACAATACCTTATAATTACAGTAATGGGTATCGATACTATCTTCTAGAAGATATATTGTCACGACAGAGTTACTCATCGGAATTTGTATGTTACTGGCTTGAGAAAAGGGACTGTCATTTGCAATATTGGTTTCTTAATGGATATGGTAAAAATATCAATTAAAACCCTACAAAAATTAAATTTTTACCATTTTGCTTGTTGTTTACGATTTATTCTGTTACATATTTTCAACAGGTTATATTTGTTCCGGGTTAATTATAATACAAGAGGAATCCTAAGGGTGAATTTCCACCAGATATGTGCGAGGGAAATGTGTCATGCAACGGTGTCTAGCTGTGCTGTGAAAATGTCTGAGGGTTTCCACCAAAACAGCTATCACCAAATCAGCTTAGAAATGTTCATACAACCTTGAAAAATAAACATGTGATTTTTTAAGCATTTTGCTTGTCATGCCCCTTTTCTTACATCCTGTATAAATCTAAATTTACCTATACATATGAGTACAATAGAGGTAGGTATGGTCATGGACTCATGGTGTATATGTGTGGGCCGAGCATAATGTGCGCATCTACAACAGTTCGTTCACTTGCACTCCTACGCCTGATGATGCGTTTAAGTCAAGTTTTTTGCGACTTAACTCTTTTTATATTAAAATATTATTATTGTATCGTCGCGTCGGTTAATGATCTTATTGATCAGTATGTTGCAATAACCTTGTGTACAGGGTGTAACTGAAGGGGTATGTTAAGGTATATGCTATGGAAATAGCTTTATTACTTATAGAGAATCTGTCCATATATTTAAAATACAAGCATAAGGTACACGCGTCATCTTTAAAGTACCTACAGCGCCAAAAATATGTCTCAAATATTGTGGTTCAATTATTGTTTGTAGTGTGCTATTTTCATAATAATAGCATTCTGCTTAATATTACCCTCCTATTACATCATGTATATCCTAATAATACCTATCTACTAAAAGCCTATTTCCGGAAACAAGCCTGTTCATAGTTATGAAGTGTATGAAAATGACAACACAATGATAATAATTTCGAATTCGTTAATTAAAAATGCGTTATGCATGAAATTAATTTCAACGTATTTCCGTTTATTAACTACCTACGAGTACCTAGTTTGATTAGTTACCTATCAATAAACAATGTCACTTGCACATTCACAACGTTGTTAGCTTTAATCACAAATAGGTATGCACTAAAATAATTCACAATGTTACGTACACCACGAATAATGGATCATGGTTTAACTTGGATTAAACGTATAATTCAAAAGATTTCTATTATAAACCCGTGTATCATCAATAACAACTGTAATAAATTAAAAATGACAGCCGATTGGTGTAGTTGGTAGTGACCCTGCCTGCGACGCCATAGGTCCTGGGCTCGAATCCCGGTAGGTGCAAACATTGATGTGATGAATATCGATGTTTGTTTCCGAGTCATGGATTTATATACTTATCTATGTATTTATATACCGTTGCCTAGTACCCACGACACAAGACCTTAGGGATCTTAGTGTGGGATTAGGTCAGTGTGTTGTGAAGTGTTTAAAAAAAATCGATTAATTCTAAATGGAAACCAACGATGCTCACATAGCATAATTAAAAACTGAATTAAAATAGCTAGATTTGGCACAAGACAAGACACCCGCTACGTTAATTAGCAGTCGATCTTTCGTAAATTGAACTTTACACTAGGACTTCTACTTTACGAAATATGAATTTTATACCCACTCAAGTCTTAATATTAATCATCCAAGGCAAAAAGCTCTTCCAATAAGATGGATTATTCAAATGAAACCTCATCTCATGTAAATTGATACATACTTAAGTTATTTGAGAATATTTTGACACTTGTAATCAGATACCTCGTGGTCAGTATTACCTGATAACAAGGAACAATACTTAATTTTTAATAAAGTAAGTTAAATAAACTTAAATTTTATCATTAAATGTGAAGAGGGAAAATATGAAAAATGAATATAACACATAAGTTGATCCCTTCCTAACTTTAAAGGAATGATACATCCGTAATTTGGGAGAGTTAATAACCGGATGTGAATTGACTGAAATATTTTATTACCCTTTCTCGTGAACTCAAACAGAACACATTCCGTAGGATTTATATAATACTATGTATGTATTCTATATAGCGAGCGATTAAAATAAAATCAATAAAATGGAATAATAAATAAATGAAAATTTATAAATGTACGTTTTATGTTTTGTTAAAATAAGTAGTTTGAGTAGGATTAAATAAAACTTATACTTACATCATACACAAACATTTTATACTGAAAAATAGTTTTAATTTATAATGTATAAAGGCTGTAAAATGTAACAGATTCATTTACAAGTTACTTGATTTCAATGATTTTAATATTTTGAGAAATAAATAAACCAAATACTTTCTAGTAAGTACCAACAATGTAATTCTACTTAAAGATGTTTTACATTACCGAGCTTAACACCCAATGCTCGACCTAGACTAGAAACTTGAAAGAGCACTGTCCCGTAATAGCTACAATGTTAATTGCTTCAGTAGTTTAAGGTATTTTTACATCTTACATGACCAACAGATGAGTATCTTTCTCCTGCCATATTCCCATTCACTTAGGATCAACATGTTTTTTTCTTCTACTCATCCTATCATTCGACATCTCGTTACTCACTCCCATAGTATACCCATCTTCTCTCAAAGAGTCCATCCACCGACCTTCATCTTCCCCTATAACCATCTACATGGGCAATAATTTAAAAACATGACTTCCTAAAATCTATACTAATTTTCAAAGAATTTAGTCTATTTCTACTTTAAGGTCGCCTTGTCCCTTCTTATTATTTATTTAGGCGATCGCACTGAAGCATCGTCGAACCATCATGATTATGATTGGTTTCTTTTGTCCCGTCAATCAAGGAAACGAACTTTACCACCAACACCCTTACGCCTACCTCATCCCACGTCTCCCTTAACTATGAATAGATAGTTAAGCCTTCAAGGCATTTAATACCTTGGTGTACATATAGCACACCCGTCAAGGATACCCCCCTATCGTATTAGTTTACATAAGTTCTTTTATTCATTTATAAGAGGTGGGTCTAAACTTTTGTCACATTCTTCGGTCACCCAAATGTTTTTTCTTTGCTTTAAGGTCAGAATTAAAAGCAGAAATAGTAAGCTTGTCCAAACATCAACCTCGACGAAGCTATCCAACGAACGAACAAATGTTGCCATCCAATAGTTTCCAAGGGTATTTGATGTATGGTTAGTTGAATCACAACGTCCGTAAAAACCCAAGCTCTTATTTCAGACCCAACAGACGTTACTCCATATATCATTACGCTAAATCAAAATTCAAGCCCTTGTAATTTTAATAAAGAACAATTCCTACTAAAATGAAGTCCCCCCTACTGTTACCAGTTCAAAATTGTAAGTCCGTAAATCTGGGTGGATCATTATAAAACATGCACAGGGTGTTGTAAAACTGCGCAGTATTGGCGTGCGGGGCGGTAACCGCTAATATATAGGGGCAATATATTCCCCATTATGATAGACGGTAAGTGACTGCATGGAGCTCGGCTGAATTCTTCAGTCTTTTTTCTCCAGTAGCTCGCATTTATCAAGACGAAGTACTTTGCGATGGCTTGTAAAGGTTCCGTAGTTTTTTTTTGTGCAGAAAAGGGGTTTTATGATTTTAGAAATGTGCATATAATTAATAAACTGTTTTGCGTTTGCGTAAACTGTAGAAACAACAAATTTTTTCAGGAATAATTTGTAAATTGAAAGTTATATGATAGTGCTAATAAGGGTACAACAGCGTTACGTGCAGTTCTCTACACGAATATGTATATCACAGTAGATATATTCACCTGAACTGAATTATTAATTAACGTCATGCAAATAAACTATGCAGGATTAATTTCGCGCTGCATTTGGTATATTCGTGACAATATGACGACGTTTATATATCATATTTATAACCACTTTTAAAATAATACATATAACTATTAATTATATTTATAGGTTCCTCTTTATGCCCGACAACTGGCAAAATTAAAACACGCTAACCAGAACCTTAACAATTTTAGTACGAGTAAAGGTACTGTACTTACTGGACAATATTTTAATGCTAAGCAGAAGTCTCACCAACCCGATGCTATCGCGAAGAAACCCTCTATATGATGTAGACTAATGTAGTCATGATATATGCCAATGGCTGACGTAGCGATCCACAGCAAGCCACATGGCAACCGGCTCTCCTTTATGTCCGATATAATTCCACGACTGTCTCCTATCGGGACATTAACCGATATTTCCAATCTCACCCACTCCGCACTGGTTTTATTAGATTTTTCACGACATCCCCTCGGCGTTATCGCACATCTTCACCGGTGCCAAATAATAATAACGAAATTCAGCACAATTTGTGTTTTGCGCCTCCTCGTTCTAATATTCCCACCTTTTTGTCGAGAATAACACCGATACAATCTCATTCAATGCGACAAAATGGAATCCTCCCTCCGATTTCGTTGATATAGGTATAGAATTTCATTACTTTTACGCATATTAACCCGTATTTATATTGCAGGCGCCAAGTTTTAATCATTTAAATGTGGAGCGAGGCGGCTTGTTGATTAGCGAGCTGTATGCAAGCGAGCGCTTCCGAGATAGTTATGGCAACCCGAGGGAGCTTCCGATCGTTTTATTGCATCAATTCACAGTAGAATGAAAAATATCTTCCTCTGGCAATAAAATGTTCCACTCTAACTTTAAGCTTCAAATAATGTGGCGTGTTTCTATTTACTTACTACATTTGTACTTTGTAATATGTAGTACCATCATGTGAATGACTCTGATGAATAAAATATACATGCCGCACTAGTGTGGTCTGTGGGTGGTGTGGTTTAGCTCCGGTCATGTCCGAAGCGCGCTGGTTGTGTATGACCGGTTGTCGCCTTGTGTGCACTCCGGCCGTAATCAGCCCATCAACCGCGAACACGATCCCGGCCGTCGCACTCTGCTGGACACCCTCGTCGTGTCTCACATATCCTGTGCCCGGCCCGATTTCTCAGTATCACACCTTAAGCGCAAAATCGTGTAACCGCAATAGGGCTACGGCCGCCTTCGTCGCAGAATTTCAAATGAGCGCACGTGTGCCAAACTATACCCGGAGTCATGCGACGAATTCGGTTAGTCACGAATCAAAACAAGAAATGGAAAGACAAAGAAACAAAAGGAGCATGAAATTACACTGGAAAATGCAAATCACGGTGATGCTGTGGCCCGGACGTCGAACCCGTGACCCCAGCAAGTTCAATATTCGCTGCTTTATGCCACGTCAATTATTACCGTCCCACGCGACCAGCGAAACTACCGCGACGCGGTTACCAACCCAAAAAGCTTTATTAGGCCTTTAATTAAGATCGACGGAAGTCATGCTCCGCATAGAAACAATATTGGCCAATGTTAATATTTACCCAACGAAAATCTCGGGAGAAACTAACGGGCAAACGGAACTATCGATCAAATAAGTTACCGAACAACCGAATCACAGCCAAATTCTTTCCGACGTGATTGAAGATCAAAGCGACATACGTACGATGGAAGCTATCTACAACTCTAACCGAACTAAAATTAAAAAACAACAAAATGTTTATCGGTGTTCCCTTTTTTCTTCGAAAGAAAAGTTATTGTTGAAAAAATAAAAGAAGTCAAACATTTGTTGTGTTTTCAGTTCAAAACTACTGGATAATATATGATGCGGAACGAAAACGAACGGCCTGAACTATACAAATTGCGTTCCATTTCACTCGCCACTGAAAAATGTGCTTCACACAAAAAAAAAGGGTTGGGACGGAACGGAGCAGCTCTGATTAATATTATGTTTTACAGGAAGAGGCAAAAAAATCCTAGTCCCGCATACAAATCCGCCCACAGTATGAATTCAATTGTGATAAATGACCGAGCCTGCGTTTTTTAACTATAGATTTTGTGTCTTCGAGCTAGTTTTTGTTTATTTATCTAAAGAACATACAGCATATGCACATGTAACAGATCCAGCCTATACTTAACTATTCCCAAACTATCGCATTTACTATGATCAACTTTCATCCCTGAGGAAGATAAGCACAAGTTTCATCCCCATATGTTCATTAACTAATGCGATCCTAACCTCCCGTTGTTTGTGAAGAACCGACAAAAAACTTGTATGTTGTCAGCACTTTTAGTTCACTCGGCGAACTTTGCTTTTTGTTCGTAAACAAACCCGCCAAGTTTTCTAGTGAGGAATGAGGAAGTAAAGTAGATATTATAAGATTTTTGTGCAGTGTAATGCAGAGTATAAATAAACGTTTATTGGCGCATTATGGAATAATACTTTGTTTACTCATATTCAGTGCGAGATCGTATGCACAGCTAAGAGTACAGGGTGTAACAAAAGGGGTAAATAAAATAAAACACATTAACAAAATTTGATGCACGATTACTTTTTACTTTTCCATATAGTAGTATAGAGAAATCCTAAACATCTCAGGAATGTTCATGCAATCTTGAAAAATAAACAGTTATGTTAGAGAGCAATTTTTATAGATCTTCGTTAACATACCCCTTAAAACACCCAGTGGCCAGTATGTATAGGAAATACTATTGAACTAATTTTGGAATAATTATTTCTCTACCAACGTACTTCATTGCTCAATTATTAAGGGATAAAATAAAAACTATACGCAGAAACATTTTCAGTTAGGTTAGTTAGGTTAAAATTATCAAATTCATATTACCAACAATATTCAACCAAAGATTTACAAATATCCAGCAAAGCTTTCTCGAGTACAATTTAAAAACTGTCAACATCCGATACGTTGAGCGGAGTTGGAGCGATCTGTCATTGTGAATAAATAGCGTTTCACGTAATTTGCCCGCTTCTCCTCGCGATTGTATTCAGCGTACGGCGACGCGACGTCGAGTTACACAAATTGCACCCGGCTTCCCCACTCGCTCTGAAAAATGCCTTCCTTTTAACAACCAGAAGGGGAAGCAGGTTAAATGGTCATATTCAGTCAACTTGCAGAAATGGGTTCTTGTAACTTTTTCTCAACTCAATTCTGGTTTGTTGAAAAACTGCAGTTCGTGGAGCATTCAAACTAGTGCTGAATTAAATCGAAGAGTATTAAGAAAGGTTTTTTGTTAATTTTATGATGGATAATGCGAATGAGGGTGCATTTGTAACGTACGATAGGAACCTTTCTCGGTGGCTATGCACAAGTTTTACTTACACAAACACCTTGGTAATCTAATTTAGGTTTTTAAATGTTTAGAAAAAGGATTTAGGGCCGATTTTTCTAATGGTGAGATAGCCTATCTGACAAATAAAGTTGACGGTATCATTAGCTAAAAGATCAAGATAGACAGCATCAACTTTATCCTTTAGATAGACTATCTAACAATTGGAAATCGGATATTAATAGGTATTGTGCATGCGGAAATTAGAGAATTGTGTTTGCGACTCAGTCTGGTATATCAACATAGGAATAGGTACCTAATTATACCTATGTAATGCATGTAATTATTTTAAAGCGCCGAGTAGACATGACCTAATATGTATTAATAGAAAGGGGGTGACGATCTAATAACATAGCTGTTTAGTTGTTTCACAAGAAGCAGTACCCGTAGAATTTGCATACACGCAAATTTGACATGAACAGGCATAATCAGGTTTGTAATGCAATTAGTACATAACTAGTGTTCTATTCACATTAAATTAATATTTGACACGTGACGTTCAACAATAGATTGGTATTTAATCTGATAAATTATACATAGTTAATCTAGAAATTATACCTTTACCATTGGCAATTGTGTACCTAAGTGTTATTTAGGTAGGTAGTGGGTACTTTATTTCTTGTTCAATGCAATTTTTTTTTTTTCACACTTCACAACACATTGACCTAATCCCACACTAAGATCCCTAAGGTCTTGTGTCGTGGGTACTAGGCAACGGTATATAAATACATAGATAAGTATATAAACATCCATGACTCGGAAACAAACATCGATATTCATCATATCAATGTTTGCACCTACCGGGATTCGAACCCAGGACCAATCGGCCGTCTATCGGCAATAGGCATAGGTATACAATAAAAATCGGTAAACTTACATGTTCTATCCAATGGCTTTCTAAATAAATAATTATAAGAACTATCTAATTTAAAGTGCCTTTAAATAAGCAATGCCTTTGGTTTATATCCATGTATTAACGTAATTAAAACTTCGTGTAAATAAGTAATGAAAGGCAAAAGCATTACCCTCCTGTTTTGTCGGAAGCTTTCAAACATAGCTATAAAAGCAATTTATAGCCAGCCCTTAATTTTAAGCACATCGTAAAGCCCAACATAATACTTTTAAACAAGTGCCTAGGTGCCTAGAAATCAATACGATGCGCAACGTGCTTATCAAAGCATATTTCGGTGAATATGTTGACAAACATAGAATGGAATATGTACATAATAAACTATATTTCCTTTTTCGCAACAAAAAACCAAATTACATTTATTTATACGAAGGAAATAGAAAATGGCGTGGGAATTTTACGAATTCTTTTAGCCTTGTGTGTTGTCGTTTCCCGGGTAAGAAAGGATGCAAACAGGGGATGGTTTCTTCACTTGGATGCTGTTGAAGTTTCGCAGACAGCAGACGATTATATCCTTCATGTCCTTACCATCATTGGCGGCTCGTCCTAAGGAGCGCTGGTGCAGTGCACTCCCAACCACGAAGATTAATAGCAATCTATATTTCTCTATATTGTAAAGGAGGCAATAAAAAAGGATAGGTGAGTGGGAGAGTGTCACCACACTACATTTGTAATAAAAAAATATGCGAAATATTTTTATATGATTATAAAGATATGCTAAACAAATGCAGAGTAATTGACATATTAGAATAAGCTATGATTCAGTTGAATAATTATAAAAAACAACTATTTAAATAAGTCACACGGTATGCATACTCGTAACTTGATTAAGGAGATACCTGCTCGGCACATATAATCCCCTTGCATTACATTGATTTTACCCCATCGTAGATCTGCTGAGGCTTTTTTTTATCATTTTTATAGCATAAAGAATAACCTGTATCAGTTTCATTCGACCGGAAATGAAATGAAAATAATTATTTTTGCTATAGGTTTCTATGCAGCTTATTTTTATAGAGTTATAAAAATATTAACCGACGTACAACCCGCCATTTTACTTCACAGCTGACGGTTTCTATAATTATTATCGGTCGGACGAAAGAAATAATTTTTGGATTTTTTTTTTACATTCTCTCCCCACTCGCCCCAAGTGCGCCTGCTGAGCTCAATTCAATTGATGTCCTCATCTAAACTATCAATGCACTCAAAGTGGTGGGTATCGATCGGCCTAAAATCACCATCAAAAATACAACTACCTCCCCGACTAGTATATAAACATCCATGACTCGGAAACAAACATCGATATTCATCATATCAATGTTTGCACCTACCGGGATTTTCTAATAAACACTATCCAATGGCTTTCTAAATAAATAATTATAAGAACTATCTAATTTAAAGTGCCTTTAAATAAGTAATGCCTTTGGTTTTATCCATGTATTAACGTAATTAAAACTTCGTGTAAATAAGTAATGAAAGGCAAAAGCATTACCCTCCTGTTTTGTCGGAAGCTTTCAAACATCTATCTTTATAAAAGCAATTTATAGCCAGCCCTTAATTTTAAGCACATCGTAAAGCCCAACATAATACTTTTAAACAAGTGCCTAGGTGCCTAGAAATCAATGCGTGCTTATCAAAGCATATTTCGGTGAATATGTTGACAAACATAGAATGGAATTGTAGGATTATAACGATCGAAGGAAATGTTCACGTCATGATCAAATAAAAGATATCTACTTACGTGTGTACCTTTGTGGGAATTTTACGAATTCTTTTATCTTGTGTGTTGTCGTTTCCCGGGTAAGCGGCTCGGGGATGGTTTCTTCTAACTTGGATCAATCCAATCGTTAATCGAAACTCCTTAACCTCTTTTGAAGTTATACTTTAAAAACACATATAGAGTAATAATAATTAGAAACAAAAAAAATATAAAATAATCGACGGTGCCTTTACTCGGTCCTACTCCATCACTGGCGGCTCACTAAAGCGCTGGATTACAGTGCAACGTCCCACTATATTCACTGAAGATTACATAGGCTATCTATATTGTCTCTACATGTAAAGGAGGCAATAAAAGAGTGTTGTTCGTTCGGAAGTCTATATTATTATAATTACGTAACTTATATACATAAGAGTGGGAGAGTGTCACCACACTACAATATTTATAATTCAATTCTACTATGTTTATACAATAGTGTCTACGCGTTTGTCTCAAATAAGTTGTAATCTTATGTATCGAGCGGAGCGCTAGAGATCGCGCTCCAATGAAACGAAATTTGGTACGATTCCTAGTACTGTATTCAATGAATGCGAAAGAGATATACCAACATAGGCCAGCGCGTGAAACAGAAGATTTCGTATGAAAAATTATCCTTATCTGGAGGGCCGCTCGTATTGATTCGTAGTGTGCATGCAGCCACTAGATGTCGCTTAGTCCCAGTTAGAACGCGATATGATTGTCTTTAATGTGTTTTATTAGGTCATCTGAATTTTAATAAGCGTAAGGATCGTTTCATTTGTGAAGGGAGTGAACACGCGCGGCGTTACCAAACTGTAATTTTGAATGCTCTCATATAAAAAAAAATTGTACCCCCATCTAAAAATATCAGGAGCCATTTTGATTCCGCTAAAAATGATCGATCACAGCACAGGATAGTACAAACTAGCGTTAAGGACTGTTTAGGACCTAAACAGAATCGAATTAAGAGTTTATTGTAAAGTCCCTGTATAGGTAGAGTACACTGTAGGTACACTTGCACCACAAACGTAATCTCTGTCCATACATAATATATTACTTCATGCAAACTGGTACAGTAATAAACATAAACGCACAGTTTCAACGAGGAAAAAATGTTAATACCAACTGGGACCAAAGGGTTTTATTGTTTTATGGTTATACGGGCACACGAAGAAAGACCGGTTCGTGGTAATACTCCATATATCGTGTTCTATGGAAATTTATCTGAAAGTTTAGTTAGGTATATTTACCCGTTATAGTAAAAGATAATAGATAACATAAGAAACCAAGCTTAAAATGTATTAACAATTTAATTGACTTTTCTCCCAGCAAATCAGCATTCCTGTAAAGTTGTTTCAGCGAGGTAGGCAGGTAATATTAAAAATTCCAATTGTAATGGAGTTTCGCGTATGAAGGAACGCGTTCCGTGTTATTAAACACGGCAGCGACGCGGAGTACGGAACAATCCCAACAACTCCTGACAACTTCGGAACTTAGAACAACTCAATTCCTGCTAAATTCATTACCCTTGTAAGCATGTTAGATAAGCATGAAGTTGAGTCTGCCGACTGTCGTCAACAGTCAAAAGACATAGCATTTGGGAAAATTCCAGAACTTTCCAAGGGAACGCTTTGTTCTCAAGTTTGATTATCTCGGTTAGTTCGTTCAAGGAATGACAAAATTTAAAGCTTGATTCTAATCACTATGAATTAATCATTGTAACCTAACCTAACCTAACATTTTTTTATTGTCATCGATACTAAAAAGGAGAGGCTCAATCAAAACTATACCTAAGTACAAGAGAAGTTATATTTTCTTGGCTCACCTTCATTGGCGCCCAACGAGGACCTTATTTAATAAGGTGTTAGAAATAATTTAAACATGTAATTATAATTTGTTTACAGTGTGCGATATTATTTAGTAGGGTATCGATCGCTTACTGTCTGCCGGCGACGATGGGGCGGCGCATAAACAACACGTGGGGACATTTTGCTGACAAAACATCTTGGTGGCACCCAACGTGGGGCGCTTATACGGTTTAATATACAACTGCCCACACCTTCTAACTGTGTAATTAAGTTTACTTTTTATTAAGTTTAGATTAATATTTTAATACTTACCTACACTACCACAATACACAATTTTTTTACACTAGTTAAGCTCGTAGAAATTACCTGAAACAAGAAAAAAACATTTAAAAAAGATCCGGTTGTCTATAATACTGGTGGTTCGTTTGAATGACCTTTCTAAATACCAAAAACATTTCCATTAGCAGACCTCATGCTATTACTTCCATTACACTACGTTGAACTTACAGAAAATAAAGCTGCAAGCGCTGTAATTATTTTAAATCGTCGCAGCTGCTGGCGCTGAATAGCTATAGATATGCTACTGTAGTGCTGTTCAGCACTTTACGCTGGATGATTTATCGAAATTCATATCCCTGGAATAATTAAGTTCTAAATAACATCGATGCATGAATTTTCAGGGTTTATTTCTTTTAGAAAATGTAAGTATTTGCTGTTTGGAACAATTTTTTTTTGTATAGCTGCACTTAGCATAAACTAAAACGTTTACAAGTGTATATTTTTTTTTAATTGATTCTAAATAGGGCTGGCCACCATACGCAAATTTACCTATTGATAAACGGGGTTTTTTTTGTTGCCACCCTTAACGAAGGGTACGTACTCTATACATCAAATAAAGTAAGTTTATGCCCAAAAAAATGCTGGGAAACGATGTAATTTTTTTTTCGTTTTTTTTTTTTAATTACTTGATCGGGCGAAATTTTTAGTGTCCAGTGTTTATGCTAGTTTTTTTATAGACAGATATTAATTAAAACTCGTGAAAAAATCTTGCTACACGCGTCAATGTGCATTTATGCAGAAAAACGCAGTCTATATACTCAACTTTGGGCCCTAATATTTTGGAAACCAGACACTTCCCAGGTATGCTTTCATGGAGAAAAATGATCGTGATGATGAGGAGATTCCATAGTTTTCGGGAACTTTGACGACCAAAAATCTTCCTGTATATGTATATACAGGGTGTAACAGAAAGGGTATGTTAAGCGAAAAGCTATGTAAATAGCCCACTATAGAGAACCTATTTCCAAAATTTGAGACTCGATATCACATTTTTATTTTTCAAGATTGTATGAAAATTCCTGAGATATTTAAAAATTCTCCATACTATCGGGAAAAATAAACATGTGATTTCGGGTCTCAAATTTTGTGGATAGGTTCTCTACAGTGGGCTATTTACATAGCTTTTCGCTTAACATACCCTTTTTGTTACACCCTGTATAAAATTTTGTAAATTCGATAAGAAATCTATATGCCATTCCTCACTAACAGAAAGTCATAGTCGTTCTAAGAAGATTTACTTATTTATTCATTTACTAGTGGACGCCCGCGACTCCGTCCGCGTGGACTACAGAAAAAACAAAAGTCGGAATTATCCGGGATAAAAACATTTTCCCGGGATAAAAAGGAGTCTATATGTTAAGTGGGACCTGTCGCAATATATTCCTGAAAACTGAAAACTGCATCGAAATCGGTTCAGAATTAGCGTGCACAAACGCACAGACAAACCGACAAACAGACAAAAATTCCAAAAATCATTCTTTTGGTTACTATTGCGTTGATAAAGGTTTCCTATAATATTTTTTCTCATATATCTTCCATGTACAGACAGCGATCCCTTACATTTTTATTATATGTATAGATTTATTTTAGGAAGACGTACATACTACTTTAGTACAATAAAATGCAACCCTTCCCACACAACAATAGACAGTACAATGCCATTAAGCTGTCTCCACCAATAGACGAGATATATATTAAAATTTATTATGATTCAAAGAAAATGTTATGAAATATTTATTGGGCTACTCTTTCTTATCTGTATTTTAAAAGCGAAAGTTAATAGATATTGATTGTTATCTTGTTTCATAGAATTACGCCTTATACATTACAATTAATTAATAACCACGTCGCATGACGTCACGAATGATGTCGCAGGCGTTTATAAGTATTTGAATATGAAAATATTATATAACTATATAATTGATGATGTACATACCAATTGGATATTCCAAACGGAAGTAGGTACTTAAATTGCGTCCTATTAAATATATAGCTAATATAAGGAAAAACTCAGTCTAAAAGGAAGGTCGCTGGAGAATATACTCAACCCTTATAAAACTCGAGCCAATACGAACCACAAAGGAAATAACTTCAAATTATCGGGAAATATAATAGAGTACAAACGAAACAAATTCAACTGTATCGATATACGTAAGCCAAAAGAAAACGTGTTATTTGTATAAGCAGATCCTTCTTATATCACCTAACCTAACCTAACCTAACTAAAATACATTGCTATATACAGGGTGTAACAGAAGGGGTGTGTTAAGTGAAAAGCTAAAACATACCCCTTCTGTTACACCTTGTATATAATCAGCAATAAATACTATCAAACTAGTCTCTTCAGTGGTATCTGCTTTGTATTGTGCTAGCAAAACCAACATTTCATATAAAGAGTACTGTCGCAACCCCGGCTTGCCTCCCTGACAGCCTGACAGAATGCAATGCCCTGTTCATCCTCGGTTCTTTGAGCCACCAGCCTGTTTGCCTCGATAAGGAAGCTCCAGGCGAATTTGTCGGTCCCTCCGACGCACTTGGTTCCTTGTGATGCAGGTGGTGTCCCTCCCAGGATTCCCCATACACACAGAAACCACACAATACGTTGACTAGTTAGTTTATTGTTCTTCTTTGTCTAGGTTTACACTGGATGCCCTCCCTGGACAATTATTGAGTTGATTACTGAATTACATGAAAACTGATGATAAATTGCTGAAATAGGCACGCTGACCCCGCGGCCACGTTGATGAGATGAATCTGATTGACGAAATTACTGACATTTCATTTTTTCCTGCGATTCTGATAGCAGTACCAAACTTATACCAATAGATGGCGCTACAAGTACCATTTCAACAATATTCATGGTGAAATTAATTTACTGAGGGGTAAGCGCGAACCTCTCGATAGTCCGCAACGCTATCGTCAAACTGTCAATTCCCATAGATTTTGCTAGCGAGTCGATAGCGTTACGCCGCGTAAAAAGGTTCGTGCTTACCCCACTGAAACTAAGCAATCCTAATTAGTACCTACATTATACAACAAACCCATGTTAATTGCGTTAACAAGTACTTAGATATATTATACGTCTATAAATTTACCAATTTATTTGCATTTCTCCAGTAAGAGACGCATTAGACAAGCTAAGCTTTCATAACCATATAAATACTTTGGTGAATAATAAGTCTCTCTATTCCCTCACGTATATCTCTATAGACGACTTTCAGAGGTGAAAATTTAAAGGCTATTAAACTTTGATACAATTAGTATGCTTTTGTAGCTATATTCCATTGTGCGCAGATTGAGCCGCATACTCGTAATGAGAATGACTCATCAGAAGTCATTGAAAGAGCATTTCAGAAAGACTGAATGATAAATGGTGCTGCATTAAATTTATCTTTAGATTTATGTAACTTATTATAGGATATGTTTATAATAATATCTAAGTTTAAAACCGGAAATATAAACAAATGAGCTACGTAAGAATATTAGATCAGGTAATAGGTATACCTATTATTTAATTAAAAATTCATGCAAAATTTCTTCTAAGGTTAAGCTTTAGTCAATTTTAAAGGTTTCTTAGTATAGCTTTATATATTTAAATTGTTACTCTTTGAAGCTAAAACTAGGTTATAGTGCTCGTAATGCCACTAATACATTCCTCGCTTTGATGTTAGCGAATAGTTAATTAAGAGTTCTTTTGTGCAGTAAAACTGCAATAAAAGCGAAAGAAAGTTCTCCTATAAAGTGCTGGAGCATGTTCCGTCTGCCTAACGTAACGAGAGTATCCCGCGGCTACATTTATTAAGAAGGGTAACTTCCAATGGCACACGCGGGTGAAGCAAAAACAGTAAAATAAAGGCGGTCCGGCGTTCTAGGATTTTCAACTTTATTTATGAAGTTCAACTTGAAATCTGTCTATATTTGTTAGATATCATTGGTGCAATGTGCTGATTTATTGGGGTCATTCATTGACCAATTGATGCTAGTAGTGGCGTACGTACCTACATTTAACTTTTTCACAGTTATAATTTCATTCCAATAAGAATTCACTGGCTCCGAAAACGGATCCCAACCATGCGTGTATTATCTTAATCTATCATACAATGTAAAAATAGAGATACATTATTAAAAAAGGCACCTGCAAAACCCGTTTATTCTTATGTAAAAACGTCACTCACCCAACCATAAAACCTTAAGCTTGTAAATACCTGCGTGTTTTAAAGAAACAGAACATCAAATTCGTCAGGAATACAATAAAATTCACGACAATCATTAAAACACAGCAAATTATGAGAACCTGCAGGTGTGGTATGTAACCGAACTAAACTTATAAGTCTTTTAATAACTTTCAAAGTATTTTAAAGTTTTACAGACGAATGTAAAAATATAATGTTTGAAGACGATTTAATTCTTCTTATTCTTTAGATGATAAAGAAAAGATGCATGTACAATGGCAAGCTCATCTCTACAAGAGATCCCGTCCCCTTATTATCTAACTAGCAAAAGCAAAGCGATAGCGAAAATTGTACAAAAATCGCTTGTATTACGTAAAATGAATGAGGTATTTTCTGACAAGTTAAAATAACAGTCAAAACTAGATGGCGTGAGCGCATCACCTACCCCAATCCCCTCCACCTCACCTCTCCCAGGTCGAAGGATATTGTGATAGTTTCTAGTAAGACAGTGCGCCTGTGCACTGGCGGCTGCTGGCGACTAAAGCTGGCTACACACCCAGACTGTGTGAAATTACAGCCGACAAAAAATCATCCGATCGATTTTTTTAAAGACGGTGTAGCATACGAGTAGGTTAAAGACATACTAAGTACCTACCTTAGCAATGCTTGGCTCTCCATAGATAGCGGACCGATTTCTAGTCGCACGTGTACTGCACACTATAGTCTGCTTAGTCTATCTATAATGCTTAGGAACTATTTATGTCTTTGGTTGAGGGCTGAGGTGGGGGGGATTAGGGAAGGTGAAGCGCTCACGCCATCTATCCAGGTGATTTGTACCATTTTTTTTTTACTTTTAATTATCATCATCATCAGCCTATTGCAGTCCACTGCTGGACGTAGGCCTCCCCCAGGGCACGCCATAAGACTGCCATGAGGGGTATTTGCCCATAGTCACCACGCTGGGCAGACGGGTTGGTGACCGCAGTTTGTATTTTGGACAATGTTGTCAACACGGGAGGCGCTGCTGCCCACCTCCCGGGAACCCTTAATCGCCTCGTACGATACCCACGGGCAGACATGGGATGGTACGAATTCTACTCTGCCGGCACCACGCGGCCATACTTGCCATTACTTTTAATAGTTGTCAGAAAATCCCTATTACAAAGGACCTTTGACATTTCAAGGCGAATATTGTACAATTTTCGCTATCGCAAATGTCGCTTAATGAAGGCACGACAGGACTGTTGAATTGCCTGCATTACATTTAAATACTTCTGTCAAATAGAATAGATCCTCTCCAAAGCTACTCTTCAAAGCTAGAGTGAATAGGCACTTTCTAGGCAAACATGTACCACCTTAGACCGAATCTTGCTTAACATCAGACACGATGGCGGTCAAATGTTTGCCTAGCTAATTGTTAAAAAAAAATTAGATAAACCAAACGTGGACTAAAAGTAAGCTATTGATTAGCATAAAAAATATGTCATATACCTATAGTCATATAGTCACGCCCATTATCTATCCCCCAAGAGGTTGGGCAGAAGGGTGTCTTTTCACCAGTTAGCCAATTTAGACCCACGAAGTAAGGGGTGAGCTTACCGCCGCTTTTCGGGCACAAAAAATATGTAGTTATAGTCTTTTATAAGAAACCTAAAACGGGCAATGTAGTCTGCAGAACCAAGTTCCTATTGCAAGTTCTAGAAATTGCTGACGAATATTCCCTGGCAAACTGGACAGTTAATAGGTCAGTTTGAGCGGGGCCAGTCCCGCATAATTCGCACATCCTGCTCATGGTCAGCAGGGGACTCGTACACAACCAAAACTGTCGTTCCACTGACTAGTGCCAGTTTACTTTATGTTCGAACTACAGTTGGAAGTTTAGGGGTGGCAGCCGGGAGCTTAGCTAGCTTTTGGTTGAATATAGGTAGCTACTTCATTCATGTGAGGTAGATATTATCTATTCTACAGGATGTAACAGAAAGGGTATGTTAAGCGAAAAGCTATGTCAATAGCCCACTATAGAGATCCTATTTCCAAAATTTGAGATTTGAAATCACATTTTTATTTTTCAATTCCTGAGTTGTTTCGGAATTCTTCATATTATCTAAATCGCTTAACATACCCCTTTTGTTACACCCTGTATATCTTTATCTATCTATACATATAATAAAATATATACATATAATAAAATTGTAACGTCTGTATGTTCGTGCACGCTAATCTCAGAAACGGCTGGAACGATTTCGATGCAGTTTTCAGGAATATATTGTGACAGGTCCTACTTAACATACAAGCTACTTTTTACATCCATACATATAATCACGCCTTTATTCCTTACGGGGTAGGCAGAGCACCAAGGGCCGAGGAATTTTGAGGGTATAGTTGAGATGTACAAGTTCGGTTAGTAGTAAGTAGTACTACTTTTTATCCCGGGAAAATGTTTTTATCCCGGATAATTTTCACATTTTGTTTTTTCAGCAGTAGACGCGAAATAAATATGACTGGTCTATCACGAACTCCTTCAGACTTTATCTATTTCATAGACATTTTTGGAGTTTTTAAAAAATAACTTCATCTGTTCCAAAGCTGCGATGCCAGAACGACATTCACATGTGTCACATAACACACAAGGGGATGGATTACTTCAGGAACTGAAAATACACCATGCTATGCAAGTTAAGGTAAGTTAGTTAGGCTTCCTATAGTGGATAAAATACCGGTTACCAAACTTTAAACCTTGCCTATTGGACCTGTTTTTGGTAAATAAACCTAGTCATATAAACAAGACTTAAAGTTTTGTTTTAAACTTAAAGACTTTTACGTATAACTACTTGGTTAAATGACTTCTATGTTTATATTTCTTTGACATTCTTGTTAGGTTTCTCCAAAAGGAGTGTTTATTTCTTCCTTATGAAATGGTAATTATTTATGTTACATAAATATGGTAAAAAGGGAATAGCTCCAGACGATTATGCTCCATAGATAGACAATAGGTAAGCCCCGAGGGCGCCGCACGGGGCACATTAGTCGTGACCTTTGATACCAACCGCAATTATTTTTACTGCCCACATGCCAGCCACCGAGATTCCAGCTTATTCGGGCTAAGTTGATCATATTAACATGCAATATGTGATATTGCAGCTAAATTACAATATACAGAATGTTTTTTTGTGGCCACCATTAACGAAGGGTACGTACTCTATACATCAAATAAAGTAAGTTTATGCCAAAAAAATGATTTTTGAAAAAATCACCTGTATAAGAAAAGCAAATTACGAATCACAGCGCAGGAGAGCTAAAAAAAAACCGAGTTACTTTCAAAGGTTTATTAAGATTAACTTCAAAGATATAAAAATTACAATTAACTTAGGAATAACTTAAGTAATGACTTCGACCGATGTTAGGTACAGAGTGCCGTGGGTGGCTCCGGTTGCATCCTGGCTGTCGCCAATCGAGGTTACACGTGTAGCTGGCATCAGCAGTTTACCCAATTCTAGGGAAATGTAATGTGTTGGAGTAATGCGCGGTGTCAGCGGTCTCCTTAATGGGTCGGAACATAACAAGCTGAACAAAGAATGACATTGTTTGTCCGAACCTCTATGGCAGGAGTATTGACCACAGAGTTTAAATAACAAATCAACAAGGTACGACCTATGTTTACCTACTGAAAATAGAATACACCATGACTGTGCTGTCAGATTATTGCGTTGGACATCATCAGCATCGGCTATATTCTGCCTCGCTAGGTAGGTACCACCTCTTTCTTGGTCTGCCAATAAGCCAATATCTAGCTACGTGGCCAAAAACCGTTCCCCATTCCGCATGGGCAATGCCATGCCCTATGAAACTATAATTACAAATCATGGGCTTATGTTAGTTCACTAATGGTGTCTTTTAGAAGATATAGCCCGTCTAGAGTTAAGTACGTAAACTATAGAATATATGATTTTATATGCGTAGGTGTATTGTATAATGTGCATCAATCAATTATGTAGCTATATTACAACACTACACAAAAAGAAGAGAGACATTAACTTTGAAGATATTACTCTTGGCACGATCGGTCATCTCGTGCTAATCGAATATTAATGCGAATCGATATCTACGTCTCCTGTGACGGCCGGTTACCGCCAGATGATGAGCATCTTGATTTATTCTAGATCATCTAAATTTTGGATATTAAGGTACACCACCATTTCATAAAGGAACTTTATGGTAGGAATTCTCAATTTTATAATCCGCTTTTTAAAGATCTGTTAAAGTAGGATCTGCCTTCGTATCGATTTTTATTTTTCTATTTTTACTATCTAGGTATATCTATTTTTACAGTACTTAATGATGATCACTCATTAAAACAACTTAACAAATGGAAGTGGCCTAATGATGTAAGAAAATTTGGCAACAATACACAGACATGCCACTTCCGATAAGGAGGCTGGATGTTATTAATTTGTAAGGAAATATTATTGTAATTTTATTCCATGGCCGACTCCAGGTCAATAAAAATCCGTGTGTATGTTTTTGCACCCAATCCTAAACGATAGTAACAAAACGATGCGATATGGATCAGTATAGGCACAGATTAATTACTTGAGTAGCTTTTATGTTAGTCGCTATCTGGCTTGGACGGTGGTTATCAGTAAAAAATATTCTACGAAAAAATTAAACAGATTTGAACGGGATTGTTATATTAAAAAGCTTTGAATAAAATCTTTAAGTACGAACTGTCACGCTATGTGGGGGTAATCCGACGAAGTCTGCCTCATAAAAAGGTAAAGATGACAGCACGATAACCAAAACAGATTTTTTTAATTTCATGTCCCTGTAATTTTTTTTGTTTATACACAGCGCAGTCCACAAATAATATTACCTGTAGTTCTTCTAGAAGACACTATTTCTATAGCAGAGTTCAGCGTGATGTATCATAGTTTGTCTCTTAAATCCCATTCCCTCTCATTCCCATCCCTCAAAAAGCCCATAAATCTCATAGCTCTTTGCGTAACCGACACACCGTGTAAAAATAATGAAAATAAAATTGCACATTATACGTAAAACATGCAGACGAAGGCTCGAGGGACAACTAGTTCAATCATAATAACCAAATGAACAGTTGGTGAACTAGTGGCTAATGAATGGGGCGTCGAGGAGGAGCGGAGGCTGTGGGCCTGCGGCGGCCATCCGTCATGCGGCACCTGACTGACGAGGTGCAGCTCGAGACAGGAGAGACAGCGGCTTCTAAGGTTTTGACGGTATATGCAAGGGTATATAAATGTAGCAAGAACAAAGGGCTAAGCCTTATTTCTCTTACGTTATTTAGAATTTTTCTATCGTCTGCTTTAAAGCGAATTGCTTGAATTTTAAGTTTCGTTTGATCAGGAATGATACCTAGGTATTTCAATGTAAATTCTTAGATTTGAGCATATTTGTATAAAGTTATTTTATAGATAAACAATAACGATAAACTTGTTATGTTACACCGGGAAAATCTTTTCCTATATTTCATTGTATGATGGGACAGATGTAGAGGCATTAATTATAACGACTAAGTATTTGTATAAGAAACAACGATGGGCCTTTGACTCTGAAAATCCTGAAATCCTAGCGCAAATAAGATTTTATTCAAGACACAACTTCCGCTCACCGCTCGTAAGCTAAGCACAGACATTGCTGATTAATTGTCCAAGCTCATACCAGTAACCGCAAGGGCGTCGACCCCGGACTGCGCAGCCCTATTTGGTAACTAGACGTGTGTCCCAAGATCCTCAGACGTTCGGCCAGGCTTGGTAAACCACTGGCAGGCACTAGAATGTGGAAACCACGACATATTGAATAGGATAACTTCAAATACCTATAGACTACAGTGGTTTCTTCTGGTTTATCTTTTATAAAATGGAAGAAAGGAAACGAGAAACTTTTAAAATCATACTTGATGTTAAAACGGTTCACGATCCCTGTAACTGCCAGGGTATCAGCAGGACGATCTTGCTCCAAGTCTAGGTGACTTCAAGTTAGAGTAGTTACACCCTTAGCTCGAAGTTTGCTTTATCTACGATTCAGATTTGAAGCTGTTCAACTTCGAAGTGGTGCTATAACGGTTTTCGTTGGGGAATATATGTGGTTAACAATTCCATCTTCAGTAAATTATATATTTTGAATGGAATAAGTACCTAATGTCTTCCAAACATAAAACGGCACTTACAAAACAAGGAACAGGGTGGCTCGGAATAAACCTATTCTAAAACCAAAGTAAGTACCTATAAGGTCTTTTCAAAATTAGTGATTATTTTAAAGTTGTTTCTTTTTACCTACCTAGTTTCGTGTCAGAGGATAATCACAAATTTTGAAAAGACCTTATATGTGTACTTCTTCGGACAGACAGGCAGGTTATTATCATCAGCCTTGTGACAAAATTTTATGACCTCTGGAACTGTTTTTAGAATTCTTCAATTACCACTTCTCCGGCCATATTCCTTTCAAGTCTTTTAATTTTATACATTTCTATTCAGCGGAGTAAAAAGTTGTTTACGGGAATACCTATTTTTACTCGAAAAGGTTTTTTGCGCAATAAAGGAAGTCAGCAATGTCAATATTTCCCAATAACTTGATTATTTGCTGGCCTTTGATGTTCGACGAGCCATTAACTTTGTTTATAACAAATATAGGAGCATAATTTCACGGAAAATACGTAATAAGCATTGGAAGAAACAAAATAACTTATTCAATTTGCCCAAAGAAAATCCTCTACAAATACCCTTCGAGACCCCAATCGCGTCCAACTTAAGTTCAGAGGATAATAAAGACGGTTTTAGATGCCTCCTTATTGATTTGCATCGCATTATGTATTTTAAAAAAGGTCTATTATGGACTAAATAAACTACAATACGAGTCAAATACCTATAACATAGAAATAGGTCACAAAACTATAAGTGGAAGTTGGTAAAAAAAAATGATGAAGCATAAGATGCAATTAATCTCAATTTAAAAATGTTTTCCATGGTGCCGAGAAGTTATCTTTTCGGATAAATTTATTTTAAATTTTGTTTTTCACTTGTTTTGATATAGGCTACATAGGAGTAGGAGTATTTGGATACATAACGTAATATTATGTTATACTTACCTATATACACCTGAAGATCAATAATATCTATTAAAATAAAATTCTGTAGGTATGTACATATTATTTTATGTGATAAAATTTGTAATGGCAGAAACGTGGCTTTGGAAAGCACGTCGGGCGTGTGAAATGTGGTATCCTTTAGTTATTCATGAGGATGAGGATATGTGGCAAAAATGCTCGCTGACCTCGCCGGGGCCCTCCCAAGAGCCCTCCGGACGCACTCTGACCTCGGCCAGGGCGCGGACCCTCAAATTATCTTTGGGACACCTCGGAAAGGTCACCCGCGTGATGAATAGTTAAATTCAGATTAATGGTTTAGCTGTAGTTTGTTAGTCGTTTGCAGTAAGCGGTTGGATTACTGCCTGAACACCCACACGTACCAATTTGCTCGACTCCTCTGGGTGTTGTGTCGGGCAATTATAAAGGTAGATGTGGACCAGCGTACATGCAGTGCTGGGGACTTTCTAATTAGGGCTTGAGTTAAGCTCTATTCAGATCTATACGTGTGTGGGGGTGGTGAAAAGGGAAGCGCTTCCGGCCCCACCGGGCCGCTAGTTGTTGTTCGGCCAATGTATATATTCCAATCATTGTGAGGATTTCGCATTCGATTGTGGTTCTCTCATGCATCCGATAGATGGCTCCGCTACACGTGGTATCGCTATACGAGTATATGCAGCTGCTATTCAGTACAGTGTAGCAAAACATGTATACATAATGACGTCACGGATTTCTGTTTGGTGTATTGTGTAGGTCTGAAAGTTTGAATGAAAATTATAACAGGAAGCTTACGATGCGTCAGTGAATACGAGTACCACGTTCATATTGGACGCAGTGCGTGTGATTTGTGTGCACAAACTCGGATCTTTTACAATTAATTGAATATCACTCCGAATATTATACGGATCTGCAGGGGAACAAGTTTTCTCAATAAGGTAATGATTCCTAACCTTTTAGGGTGAATTATGAGTATCTAACTCTAGGCTATACTATGTTTTGAAACAAGTAAGCAACCGGTTTTAGTCAGTGAAACCTGGATAATTGGGTAAGTTTACATATTAGTTTCCAATAATCGTTAGCAAATATTTCCACAATCATTAAGGCTACGTTTGGACATTTTGTACTACTCTGATATATAGACGCGCGAAACAAGTAATTTGCAAGCCGGTTTTAGTCTAGAATTCAAATCTTATTTACCCTCTACTATAAGAACCGGGACTTCGTTGCAACTAAGAATACTAAGTACAACTTTTCATTATTAAAATATGTCCCATCGATTTTTAATACAGAAATTTTATTACAAAATTATTGATAAAAAAATGGAAAAAGTTCCTCACCCGAGTGGAAATCGAACCCACGACCACTGCATACCGTGCTAGTTGCTCTAACCACTGAGCGACCATTTTACCATCTCTTTTCTAAATTACATATTGGCAACGTTATTTTTCATCCCGATAGCTATACACTAGCCAAATCTCGGCAAACAAATCTGAATCCCTCAGCACAATGTTTAAAGATGATACGATCAACCATATCTTAGCGGATTATATTAATTTTAAAATTAAATTAATTTTAGAAATTTTACTTGGTCTTGTCATATTGGTAAACAATCCCTATAAGTACTAACCTACGTAACAAAGTTTCCTCGAAGAGGCTGGCTAGCTATTAGGCTCTGTAACTGAGCAAATCATCACTTTGTTGAATACATGTTCTGATTATGATGATGCTGAAAATAATAGCAAATGTTCTACACGTTCTGCCAGTGTTAGTGAACTTGACTGAATGACGTCATGTGCTAACAAGGTGATGCCAACCACAATAACATAAACGAGTCGTTGACTCGGCCACTCTAGCGTGATGGAAAGTATGACAAATGTGTCACATCATATCACAGGGTATTGATTTACCACTATTTAGTTTCGTTTTCTATAAATTAGATCGTTTCAAGTCAATATTGGTAGATATAATGTGTATTGATTATTATACATGTATCTATGTAACAAGTGTCTCTATCTATCTATAGTCACGGAATAAAATTATGTTAATTAAAGTGTCACAGATGTGCTACTCACATACCTACTTATGTATATGTTGTTTGTTGTAGTCCTTTGCCTTCAATATTAAAGCCTACAATTCATATTCGTTTCAAAATACAATTTTCACGATACATGCATCAGCCCGGCAAAATCAAAATCCTTGAGTGATCTGAATTTTCGAAATTGCTTTCGTATAATTAAAATTTAGCTGGCTGTCAGTACCACCCTGTACAAATAGCTCATTAATTCAAAGCACAGAATAGATAGTGGGTGGTCAGTTACCAGTCGAGTTTTTATACCAACTCACCACCGACCATGTAGCAAATACAAGTGCCCCTGTATTAATTAAATGAATATTTTATTTTTTTAAATGGAGCCGTTCTTATGAGAATCGTAGATAAAAATATACACCTAATCACCCTCCTTAAACATAGACAATGGACTAATTTGTCGATGGCTAGATGAGATAGTAAAGAAAATATTACGTGGAAAATTATAGAAAAACCATCCTATTGTCTCGTCTCCACCAGCTCATTTACCACATTAAAATAGTCACGCACGCTTCATAGACCCTTCCCACCACCTTCTTGGGCTTAATCAAAATATTATATAATTATATATAGGTATAATAATACCTGATAATAAAAATGGCGGACATTCGAACAGCTGAAACCAAATTACTGCCAGCAGTGGACTGGGCAGTATATCCAGTGGTCGTCGAGAGCATTGAGAATGTCAAGTGCTGATGGTACAATAACTACTAGGTATATCCTACCTACTTACTAGATAATCTCAGCTGATCATAGATCAGCCATTTTGTTTTTAGATATTTCTATGGACAAACAAGTTACATAAGTATAAAGTCGACGGGCGCAAAACGAGAAACTATCAAAAAAAGGTTTAGCGCCCGAAAGAGTTAATGTCGAACGGATATCCTCCGGAACGGTATCTCAGCTTCATATAAAATGGCGATGAAGTCGTTAAGCTGCGGAGTTCACCCAATTGCTGCATCGTAGGTCCAACCAAATCAAGTCACATATTCTCAAATATTTTACGATATTTACTCCTTGACCAAAGTTATTCTATTGAGATAGAGTCCCTATTATACATTGACGCAATTAATAGATGACCTTTAATAAAGAATCCTAGAGGCTTGAGGCTTGCTCGTGATGCACGCTGTATAGTTACGGTACTGTAATTCCGTATATGGCGGGTTGTTTTATATGTAAAAGGTATTGAAGGAAGCATCTAGAGGTAGTTTAACATCTGCTGTGTACAATTCACTCACTGCTGGGAAAAGGCACAAACCTTTCCACGTCTTCCTAAGAAATAAATATAAAAGTGTGAAAAAACTGCGTAATAAGATTAAATATTATTTAAGCTCTTATTCTTTATTATATTACCCACCCAACCGTGTAAATATAATAAATAAAATTCCACCAATTATGTACCTACTTACAATTAATTTATGAAATAAATATTATTATTTGCCAATAGTACTCGTAATAACAAACAGAACATAAATAACAATTTCTTTGAATTCTATTATTTTGTAAGTCAATTGATACGTTCGGGCAAAATATAGGTAAAATTCAGAAAGTTGAAGCAAAAGAAAAGTTAGCCCTAAACGAACAAAACTAATCACAGAGAAAGATGTCCAAGTTGTAAAAAGCAATTATTCGTTTTCTTAATACTTACTCGGAAACTTGAAAACGAAAACAATGATGAATTAATATAAAACTCAGCTGTAGTATCAGACGGGCGTTCTTGCAATATTTTCGCATTGCAAAGGTGGAGATTTTTTTTTCATTCTCAAATTCACGAAAAAGAATTTGCGGATTTTACATTCCAACTCCTAAAGTATACTCGTAATGTCAACGTCCTACTGTAAATCGGTTTCCATTGATCAACTGTATAAGAATTGCCCGCAAATTTCATTAGAATTGCTATATGTTCTATACTCACGCAAACTAGATCATCCCCCATTAGGGGAGCAACATAAAATATAATTACGTGCCTTAAACATTAACTAAGGTAATATAACAACTGTATTTTCATATAACTGGTATGTAATGTAAGTAGTTTAATTTGCGAGAAACATGGATGAATATTACAAAGGTTGGCAAACTTAATACAATATGTAGGTTAGGTGCACTATTGCTGCATTATTGCTTTGCGAACGAGCTTTTCTAGCATGAACATTTACAAGAACTGTCAAGCGCGAAAAGGGGTAAATAAATTGAAGTAAACGAGCACTGTTCCTACCTTACGCATATCGCTAAGCTTTATATCATAATATTATGCCCCTAAATAGGTAAGTAGATATATCTACCCTACTATGAGTAACCACGAGCTTCGTCGGTGAGTAGAGTACTCGCGGAATACATAAACAGTTCAATTTAAAGCCAGTAATACATGAGGGAGCCTAACTTGGGCAATGAAAGTAATGAACCCACTGTTTCAGAGAGGTTTAACGTGAGATCAACTCACACGGTTGCGTAATGAGTAAGTACATCTACTAAAAGTCGCGGTATAGTATAGTTATTGTACTAATAAGATATCATATACTTAGCAAATTATTATGCCTTGGCGTAGAAAGCCGATATTATTTAATTGTCAGTACTCGAAGTGAAATCTGTCCCAAGAATTTAGGTCACTTTTCCTCAATTAGATGTACCTACTAAATGAAAGGCTTATAACTAAATAATAGCTCTTCCGTTGCCGATAGTATGAAACGATTTACCACGTAATTGGTCTTTAATTAGCCTCTAACATGAACGTCAATTCTAATTAACTTTAATAACAGGGAAACTGGATTTCAATATACTAATATGGGGAAATAATTTGTAATACTTAGACCAAAATTTGGGGCAAGGAAACCTTCGGAAGGTATTGAAATATATTTTTTTCTAAAACTAGACTTTCAAATTATACAGGGACCGATAAACACACTTAATGCTTTTTAGATCCAGTTATACCATCTGCCTAAATCAAACGACCCTAATTTACTTATAATAAAATTAATTTAAATACATACATACCTAACACGCGGCCGTGTTCCCAATATGTTATCAGGCTATCAGCACTGTAAGATCACGAAGATGATTTGATTTGAATACTAGAATGTTTTGTTTTAATATCAGCCTTCACTGGACTTCTACTAATACCTATGTGGTCCTATAATCGATAAAACAAAAAAAAAACAAGTCGATTCAGTCGTTCTGGAGCTTAATATAACCAAACGAACGAACAGGTACCTAATAACATTTTTTAAAGGCCTAACAAAAAGGGTATGTTAAGATAAAAGCTATGAAAATACTAAAAGAAACTACTTAAAGAAGCTATCAAAATTTTAAACTCGAAAGATTATATACCATATTGACAAAATATGATATCGAGTCAAACTTTTTTCCAAGGCAGGTAGGTACCTACTTCAAGAAATACTTATTAAGTAAAAATTAAGTAGGTACCTAGGTAGCAATTTGTTAAATTAGGTGTCACTGATTGGTTTAAATTTAACGGTACGAAGTCATTAACTTAAAATACAAAATTACATGCTTAAAGCAAATGTAATTCATCAACCTATATCCAATTCAGTGTGCGGTGGTTGGAATAAATTATGGTAGAGTTTGGAATGTTGTGACTATGAATTACGCATCCACATTTCTAAAATAACTCACTTAGTTTTATGTATCTAAATTTTCGAGTATCTTAAGTGTGCTGATGTGCGGTTTCACTAAAATTCTTCAGCTGCACCTCCTTCCGTTCATGTTAGAATTAACTAAAGGAGGTTATCCCAGGCCATGAGTTGGCCTCTTAACTATACGTAACTACAGAATCTTCTTCGAGATCCTCCAGTTCTGGCAACCCCATTTTTGAATACGATATGTATATGAGTAAACTTAATTTTCAAACTTGATACTACAATATAACAGAATAAACCAATATTCCGTTATAATAGCATAGGGGCGTTCGGCGCGGTGTAATAGAAGGCTGGGTTCCAAAAGCGATCCCCGTAAACAGTAAAGTATTTAAATAAAACGGGAACAGGGTCCGCGGCCGTCCCTAAGGTGTTGCCATTTGCGGAATAGTATGCATTTTTCATCCTCACTTTAGGGCGTAATAACTTTATAAACAAAGGCAAGCCTACTGGCTAAGAGCATTTAAGATATGTTAACAAACAGAGGAATTGGAATTTTGTTGGTTTAAACTTAGTTTTTCTATTCTTCGTACGTTTATCATTTATCGCCTAGAAATACAAAGAGAAAATTATTTACGCACCCACTTACATACATAAGAAGCGCTACAACACAAACTACTATACAACTAACAAAACTTAAACGCTTCTTAATTGATACAACCAATCACCCTAATTATACGAAAATCCTTTATTTTGCTAAACTTGTATCACGACCGTACGTAACGTGATATTCTTGAGACGGTCTGGAGTGGTTCTCGAGAATGCGACCTTAAGGGGGCTCCACACTCCACATAAATCAGGTCGATCGCACGAAGACACACTAGACGCGAGGTAGTTATAGTGGACCGGCCGAGCACTCTCCTGGGAGGCCTGTAGAGTGTAGAGCTCCTCTTATACGCTAACCCAATTTGTAAAAGACCTCCGCTGAATATAGTGCTTTGATATCGTTTGACTCGGTCGACTAACGATCTTATGACGTTTGGAGGCGCCTTAATGCAGCCAAAGGATATAGGGGTATAACTTTACCATTGCTAACGATCAATTTTAGTATGTCTTTGAAGATTTGAGAGAATAAAGTAATAAGTACGCTGCTGGCATTTCTGATAGATTTTCATACTTATTTTAGGCAACTAATGGTTTGGATACCAAATAATTTCGTTTGCCCAATAGCTCCGCCTTGATATAAAACAACATTTCTCGACTAAACATGTGTAGGTACCTTATTCCACTCGTTATATTTACACACATGATTTTGCAAGTTTCCAATTAGGCAATTGCCAATAACAAACATGTTTCGTTTAAATTTTCCTCAAAAATTTCTCTTGTTCAATTGCGAACAATCCTACGAGTGCAACCATGTGGAATCTCATCTAACAAGCCTCGCGCCTGACACCTATTATACCCTCGTCGTAACTTACATATAGTATAAATATAAACATTATAGGTACTGTGACAAGACGTGTCGCTTCTATAAACTGGACTAATTGAAAGCTATCATCTCTTTTAGACTGTTTAAATTGTAAAAGAAAAAAATTAATAGAAATATGTGACTGATATACCTACCTACATATATACTAATTGAAAGCGTGTAGATATATTTGAATAGTTATATAGTAAGAAAATAGCGAGAAATATAAGAAATATTGAATTTAAATCTCTTTTAGTTCATTCTACACATAATCATATCCATATAGACTGTTTATCGCCCAGTTCGCGCCCATTGATCTCCTTTTAAAAACCCTAAAAGTCAACTAACACACCAATCAAACAAAAAAACTGCTTTAATAAGAGGCAGAAATACTTTGTGTCCAACCAACTGATATACCTCAACAAGGAAGCGCACACCATGTTTAGATAAAAATTAGTGTACATGTTTGATGGTAAGTTTTATATTGTTTTATATATATGCTATTTCTACACTTTAATGATGAAAAAAGGTTTAATGTTTATTATGAATTTGGTAATGTTTTTTATATTTAACGAATAAAATAAGGTAGCGAATTACTATGAATTTTACAAAACTTCCACTTTCGATGCAAACTATACCTATCCCCTATAATAATAAACCAAATTTACTGTTTTGTTAAATACTTGTTTTTACGTGTTTAATATAGTACATTTTTTTATTAAGATATATATGTGGTTATAATTAAATATATTTGTAATTTCATTCATTTTTTTTTCATTTAAATAGTTCTTCGGTACAAGACAGAAGAAGAAAAAGAGAACATACACAGAAGAAGATGAAGAAATAGTCGAGAGAAAGAAAATGACAAATATGCAAAGAATATGCTATTCCCAAGAAAAAGACAAAAAGTGGGCGAACCCGATCTAAAGAAACCAGGACCAGAACCGGCGTTAGGAGTTTGAAAAAAAAGTAGAGCTTCTTAACATTTCTAATGTGGATTTCCAGTGAAAAAGGAAGAATTGTTGGATACGTTCAAAAAATAATTCGAGACGGAGAGTTTAAAAATAATTTCAAAGATTGTACAAAAATGGTTTGAAAAATTGGCCAGAAATAAAGAAATCACACTTAAAAATCAGAGGGTATTAATAAATAGAGCCCAATGACAGAACAGTTCAGATTGTGGTTTAGAGAATTAGATGAATATTTGGACAGTACACCAAAAAGATATTTTGTGACCCGAGAAGAATAACGGGGATAAGTGGTTTTGCTCTTTGTCCAAAGACAGGAAAATGTCCAAGAGGGTTCAAAAACTTATACAATAAAGAATAAGAATAAGAAATTTTGAATGTAAATCTGCTAAGCTATCATTCAATCAAGTTTAATCGTTCATTCTACACATAATCATATCCATATATGTACCTATGATCTGATCTCGTACTCTTATCAAAGACACTAACTTAACAAATAACATATCACAGCATGAGCAAAACAAAGTCGCGGGCGCAGCCATGTGGAAGCATTCTAACGAGTCTGAACGCATTGTGTGTTCAGGCGAGTCGAGTTTACTCGGCGAACACACGGAGTTACGAATCTAAGACCTTGCAGAGTTCTTCGTGGCGAGTTACGAACTTTTAGGATATACCTAGAGGTCTATAGAATTCTTACCAGTTACCAACTTTTAGGTACCGTCTTCCTCATAGAGAACTTATGAAACAGCACGGTAGGTACACCACATTATCATTTGTAGGGTTATAGGACACGTTATACATATAAAGTTGAAAAATTCGTTGCGTACTTATAAAGATTTTTTTTTTTTAAATATTCCTTGTGAAGTTTGCTGACCAATAATTATTTGGATACAAGTCTTATTTTTATTTTTTAAAGTGAATTCTTAGGCTGAAATCTTTATTAATTATACAAATTTCTTGCTTAGAACAGTTGGACGCAAAATAAAGTTGTTTAAATTACTGAAAGTTAACTTAAAATAGAATATATAATGAATTTACACTTAGTGCTGGGGCAAAGATACACTCCACTTTTCTAACTGATATTGTACCTATCAAAGACAGTTTCAATTTTGAGCAAAACATAGGGCGCGAGTGCATTCTAACGAGTCAATTGTGTGTTCAAATTTCGGCGAACACACGGAGTTACAACAGTGGTTCTTCTGCAACTTTTGATATACCTACTTGAATTCTTAAGTTACCAATTGTACCGTCTTCCTCATAGGAAAAAACACGGAAACTTTAACAATTCTTGAATAAAGATAAGCATGCATATGGACAGACGGCGGGAAGCGACTTTGTTTTTATTATTATATGTAGGTAGTGATGAGGGAAGTACGGACAAAATAACATGGTGGGCTTATTTGAAAATTAAATCAGCAAATCGCAGTCTGTGTCGCCATTAGGTCGTCGTTTCGACACAACCTAATGTTTGTTTTCACCACCTTCAAGTTTTTTTTAAGCTCTGAAAACTTGATATTGCATCGATTTACACTCCTGATTGAAACCCGGAGAAGGTTGGCTTAGATGTATGCTGTGCTTCCGTTAGGTACATGCCGCCTGTGCTGATCTACCAAAGAAAACGAAGTTTGTGAATTATGCATAGTTATAGTTGCACTTTATTTAGTAGGTATGTCTTTTGTCCATACACATGTAGAAAATGAATTTTCGGTGATCTAATTTTAAAAGAAGATATTTTTCTTTCTATAAGAGTTAAGTGTAACGACACTAGTTGATTTTATAGCTGATTTACTAAAGAAGCTACTATTGCATAAATTTCGTTTCTGAAGCTTTTAAATAAATGTTCATGGTGAAAAAACGGAAGGGTATGTCATTTTGTCCGTACTTCCCCTAAATATTGTTATCATATCTTTGGTTGCCCTCGTTAGGAAGTCAAGTTAAAGTTCTTAAGGTACTTAACTAAGACTGGGTGGGATACAATGTGACACCTGTCAGCAGTCAAACCCAATATAACTATACAAAACGTTTCTCTACATAAAATATTAGAATTTGTTTACATATTGGAAGTCAATACAAGTCAAACATGCCCGAAGCATGATGTCACTCGGTTTGAAGAGGTCAAATCTCTACATTTTCTATCTTTATACCAAGTTTTATTCAATATTATACCTTTATTATTATTTACCTAAAGCCCCGTAACAGGTAGGTACCGTTAAAATTGATATTATGGAAAATCAACGTAAATCTCTTTACATAAATTAAATCCGTCAATTCGCTGTCCTACGAACTGGGCCTCGCTCGCTCTGTTAAAATTGAGTCGTACATACGAGGAATGAAATTTTATGTACATTTTTAGGGTTCCGTATGGAAAATCGTGGAGGTATGAACGTAACTCATCTCTTTACAAACTTCTAAGCCAACGCAATTAAATCCGTCAATTCGCAGGGTGTCCTACGAACTGGTACGGCCTCTTATAGCTCATAAATTTTTAGCTAAACTACGAGTACTACCCATTTCCTTAAACGCGTAGAGGTATTAAATTGAAATTCATACCAAATATCAGGTCAACCTTTAAGCTTCAAAATCACTTCTATTCAACGCAATTTTAAATTATTTTGACGTCAGCACAACGGAAGTAGAAGTCGTACGTACGAGGAATGAAATTTTATGTACATTTTTTAAATATTTATGAGAATTACCTACTATTTTTCGTACCGAATAATCATTCGTTAAATTCAATGGCGCAACTTTTTTTACGTTAATCATTCACAGGTAAATATTGCAGCTGTAGTACGATTACTTGTAATAAAATTTAAACTAAAATACGAACATAATATACCAACCAGTCTGGTTTTTATAGATAGTTTAAGTATAAACTTAATACGAAACTCTGGAGTCGTTTATAAGAAAGAAACTTTATTGTTTTATAACTATGTAATCCCATACATGATCCTTGTCTATAAAAGTTCTAGTGCGAACATTATAATGCGATGCCATTTTAACTTTTTGATTACTTACATCCCCGGCGCGTGATGTCGTCGAACCTAACTTTAGTTATTAACAAAACTAAGTTTAGATATCATTCCAAACCCTAATGACTTTAACAGGCTTTCGCTGAGAAACGCGAGGGAATTTTTTTATCTACCGCAAGTTTGTAGGGTAGGTAAATATTATTTCTAATGAGATTTTTTGAAACATAAAATGACAAATACGTACCACCAGAGGCGGCTCGTCCTAAGGAGCGCTGGTGCAGTGCACTCCCACCCACGAAGATTACATAGGCAATCTATATTTCTCTATATTTATAATTATCTTTCAATTCTACTATGTTTATACAATAGTGTCTACGCGTTCGTCTCCAGTAAGTTGTAATCTTATGTATCGAGTGGAGCGCTAGCGATCGCGCTCCAATGAAACGAAATTGGGTACGATTCCTAGTACTGTATTCGATGAGTGCGAAAGAGACATACCGACATAGGCCGGCGCGTGAAACAGAAGATTTCGTATGAAAAATTTTAGCCTAATCTGGAGCGCCGCTCACATTAATTCGTAGTGTGCGTTTGCGGCCACTAGATGTCGCTTAGTCTGAGTTAGAACGCGATATAGTTGTCCTTTAGGTGTTTCATTAGGTGATCTGAATTTTAATAAGAGTGAGCTTGCAACATTTCATTCAGTAAGGTAGTGCACACGCGCGGCTTTTCCATACAGTACTTTTGCATGCGCTCATAATAAAAAAAAAATAAACCCCATCTAAAAATATCACGAGCTGCCCCTGCGTGCCACTCTCTAATATAGTTTTTACTATCTATACTTCCATTCATTACTATACCTATATACACACACACGAAGACATTTATTTAAAAGGTAAAAATAAATCGTCTATTATTAAAATATTATTTTTATTAAAATTTTATTAAATATTATTCTAAAAATATTACGCTGTCAACTTTGTGAATGAAGACAAGCAGGTCAAACCATCCGCTAAAAGGGTCATAAAGGGTCCACGTCAGGCTGTAAATTGAAAAGCAAATGACGTGTGACATTGTGCTCGGGGCTTCACCAAAATACCTCAATTGCATCTCCTCCCGACTAAAGAACTTTTGATGTGTGTGATCCAATGAAAGTACCAAATCGCCAGATTGGCTTACTATATAGACAGTTTTAATTTTGTATTAGATATGTAGATACATTCAAAACACGCAGCGACCAATTGTGCCAATCTAAGCTCATAAAACTCATTTAATCGTACAATATAACTTGGAACCTTTCAGTGTATTCGGCAAAAGAAATCTCATCAAACTGCCTTAAATCTGCCTGATTAGGGATGGTCCTTCCCGGCACGCGCTGAATACAGATCGAGAGCGGTCCATGGCGACGGATCTTAGCTGATAAGTGCCTTTAATCCAACAGATTTCCATTTAATAGGAAAGAGAATTTCGGAAAATATACAAGTGTGAATATTTAAGATGTATTGACAAAGCTTGTTATATTTAGTAATCACCCGTTGGAATATGAAGGGATAAAACCCACATAGGCAAATGAGCATAACGCTTTATCCCGTCATGGTCAGTGGCCTGTATTAGCTCCGCTAGCTATCTCTGGACTGGACCTATTTAACATCATGGTTACCTGAAGATATAAATTATTGAGCTGAAGTTATTGCCAGAAGTATTCGTGTTTTGAATAAAATTCCAGACTTGTGTTTTCTTTTGATTCAATATTAATCTCCACTAGTACTAACTCTATTCTAATCTCTTAAGGCCGATTTTTTCAAAATGCTCTGATAGCCTATCTAAAGGATAAATTGATGCACCGGTTTAATTTTAAGTGACGTATATCAACAATCAAGGTAGCAGTGGTAAAATAATGGTAATTCGCTGATAAAATTTAATCTAGGAATTTAGTGAAAGTGAGCTAAATTTAACAATGTCAGTAGTCCTTTTTGAGAGCAACTATAGTCCGTTCCACGAAACTAGCTTACAAAGAAAATCGTCTGAAGCTGTAACAAACCGTATGTATTCGTTACTGAGTAACGGGTATTCCATCGAGTACCGAGTAACGATACGTTACACAGGATTCGTCTCATTACTCGCATATTTCGTATCATGGGTATTTTTCGTATAGGTACCAAGGTACCATACAATCGTTTCGGCTCAAAAATTTTCAAGAATTGCCCCCCTGGTCTTAATGACTATCTGTAATGAGATTTGAAAACCGATTCAAGTTCACAATGTTTTATACCATATTATTATGCGAGCCCAGCATTATCACAAGCGGCCATGCGTGGTTTGCGCGGACATCCTGGTAGTGCGCAGACGCAGGTACCCGTGACGCTGTTTATATCACTATACCTATACTATAACCCGTATTGATCTTATAAAGGTAGTCCAAAATAGTATTTACTTCCGCTTACTTAGGGTCAGTGAAAAGAACCGAAGTGTATAAGTACAAGATATTTGTGGTGAAAACCAAAATAACGCATACAAGGATCTCTATTTAAGAACTAAAGAACACACCCCCACCTCCTCCGACAAAAAGGCACGATTAGTGTGTACATACCCATATGTCTATGCGCGCACATATATGAGTAGATAGACAATTAAAGCTAATTAGAACTCATGCCTTCAGTTTTTTGCAAGCATAATAGAGAAATCTCAAGATGTTCATCCATCCATAACTTGAGACACGGTCCACGGTTGCATTAAAGGATGCCATATAAAGCTATCAACGTCCTAGTGGACACTAATGTGTGTCTTCGGTCTGTGGGAACCTCACAACAATAAGGGTTATCATTGTTATAGGCCACTGTCGAGCTAAAACAAAATAAAACCCACAATATAGCTAAAAAAAACTTTAAAACAGCGATTTTTATTAAGTACGTAAGTAAATCATTTTTTATTGTCATAAAAAAAACTCATGATTTATTTCGTACCCTTGCCCTAATGCGGCAGCCGACTAAAAAAGTACCATCAACTCTAGCAAATGCTTAAGATAAGTTAACCTAATCATGTAACTCAGATATTATGAACACGCACCGTACATATGGTTACTATATCTCAGGATTTGTCCTGAGATTTCAGGATTTTTCGACTTTTCTCAGGATTGCGGCCGGAATTTGCGAATCTCGTGATATCTCAGGATTTTTAAAGATCTTTTTAATTAACAGTTAAACCAACTAACAATAATCTTCTTTTGGTAACAACTTAACAGTTAAAGTCTATACTTATTTATCCAAATGAAACAAACTAAAAATACTGAATCTTTTGATAACAACCCCGCCCCGCCGCCGCCTCGAGTGCGATGTGCAAGTTGCAACGCGTGAGCTAGATCTGCAGTGTATAAAACGATAATAATACGTTAAGAGAGAAAAATTTTAAACTGTATAAAATCTCAGGACTTTTCCATGGAAATCACGCCTTTTCTCCGGTCATTTGATTTTTTCATCTGACAACCCTAACCGTACATAATGACATTAATCTTATTAACTTCTAAAAGAGTCACATAGTGCATACAGCTTTTAAACATTCACTTTACGAGTAAAGTTAATGAATGTTTTGGAGATTAGCGTCAAAGCCTTTACAGCGAACAGATGCTACAGCAGCCATCCAATTTCATGCTCGTGTCAAACGCAGCGAAATTACACATTTTATCAACATAGTGTTTACTTTGCTAAGTTTCACAGTTTTAATTATGAAGCTAAAGTGTGGAACTAATGTTGTCAAAGGAGGAGTCCTTGAAGCACCTCATGTGAATTCGCCGAAACTGATCAAGACTCGAGCATAATCTCTCCCTTTAACTTCATTTCCGTTAGTTCTCTTATGGTATAATGGTCTCGAATGATCGCACAGATCCCTGAAGATACAGGGTGTAACAAAGGGGGTATGTTAAGCGAAATGCTATGAATATATATAGCCCATAATAGAGAACCTACTCGCAACATAAAAAATGTGAGATTCCAAATCATAGGTTTATTTTTCAAGATTTTATGAACATTCCTGAATTGTTTAGGAATTATTTATAGTATTATAGGAAAATTATAATCTGACTTTGAGTCTTTTTTGGATAGGTTCTCTATTTGCAGAGCATTTCGCTTAATATACCCCTTCTGTTACATCCTGTATAATTTATCAAAACCAAAGGTACCTTGAAATGGAACACATCATGCTTGAGCTTTAATAATTTGTCTTCCCATGTTTATGGGAACATACAGCGAATAAACCACTCAACTGAATGTAAAAATAATTCAAAATATTATATTGTAAACAACATGGTTTCAATTTAGTAAAGCGTGTCGGATGTATAATCTTGGAGGGAAGCCCCGGCAAAGGCGGCAAAGGGAATCCTGTGAAATCTCGGCGCTGGCTCCGGGCGGATTTGCGGCCGCCTCCCGCCTACGGACTTTCATTAAAGATACTCAGCCAACGGCTGTACCTGGGATATTTTCTGGAAATAGCTCTTAGCCAAATAGACATCCTAAAATCATTACGTTAAACTAGTGAAGCGCGTAGCTTCGCTTCGGTATTTTCTTTAAACAATTTAAAATTTGTCTTGAAGGGCGGTGTTATGGAACCGATAGGCAGTGTGACATGTAACAATAGGAGGAGGATAACATGTTATAATTATCATCTTCTCATCGGTAATGGTGCCTTATTTTATAATATGGTCGGGGCAGTGACTGGGTCTATCCTTGCATTGAGCTGGGAACGGATCCAGCTTCCACATGCTTCTATGCCAAATAGCTTGTATCACATCAAACAGCGCTTTTTGATCAGCATCCCAACAGTTTTTTGTGGTTATTATACCTACTTATTGTACACGATTTTCTTAGCTTTGAGATAACTAGGATAAACCTATTATTATTTTACTTATGTAAGTGTCAAGCAAAGTTTCACAAAACATGAACATGACCTCGCGACTGACACGTTCGTTGTTCGCCGAATTTAGAATGTTCGATATCTCGTGTAGCTTTAGCTTGACGAATAATATGAGACTGAAAAAAATATTACGGCACTATTCTGAGTTTTAACATGGCAAAAGTAGTATCAATCATAATTATATCTGGAAAAAAACATAGGCCGAACGTCAGGAAATCATCACATCCGGGAAAAATTATGACATCTCCATTTTAAAAAGATATTTAGGTACCTACCTATGTGGCAGCTCGTAGGGCCGGTTATTCCTATTAAATCCAGGCTTTGAGCCGCACTCGGAGCTCGTAAGTAAACCGAGAGTTATGAATTAAATGCTGCAGACCGTAAATGTAGCCGCGTCAGGTAAAGGGAATTATGCAAATGAAAAGAGGACGCGATGAAACTTAATTTAGAAAAGCGTCTGTCAGGACTCTTGCATACCACATGTTGTTTTACGTAATTAGGTCAGCTAATTTTAATATAGTATGATGTATTTGTAGAACGTTGCAGGGTAATAGTCGTCGTCGTCGTCAGCCTATTGCAGTCCACTGCTGGACGTAGGCCTCCCCTAGTGCACGCCACATGGCTCGATCTCCCGTTTTTGCTATCCAGTCACTACCCCATCTGACCGGAGGGCGCCCAACGCTACGCTTGCCGAGGCGCGGTCTCCATTAGAGAACCCGTTTACTCTACCGTCCATCGGTTCTACGACAGATGTGGCCGGCCCACTGCCACTTCAGTCTGCTACATTTCGAGACTATGTCTGTCACTTTAGTCTTCTGCCGAATAATCTCGTTTCGGACTTTGTCCATTAGCGAGATTCCGAGCATTGACATTTCCATAGCTATTTATTGGATTGTATCAGGCGTCACTATTCGGAAGTTCAAATTTCCATAGCTCTCTGAGTGACATGCAATCGGCGAGCCAGCCCCACCGTCAGGTTCCACGTCTCGGCTCCGTAAGTCATGGCTAAATAGTAAGTACGTTAAATGCTGCAACTTTATGTAGAGACAATAACTTCGAACTGTTGAAAATAAGGTATTCAAACGGATTTTTAAAACAGTGTGAGTGAGAGTAGATACTCGTACCATATCTTGCGTCAAAAATTCACGTTTCTGAGATGGACCAAAGATGGACAAATCTGCGTCGTGTCGAGTCTCGGTGTGATCTAACCTTAATATTGGAATTATAACATTGCGGCGTTGTAAAATATTTATTTAAATTTCGTAGGTACTCGTGCATAGCTCGTTTACGAGGGTAGGTACTTTTACGATGGAAAGAAATAATGACGGCCGATTGGTGTAGTAGGCAGTGGCCCTGCCTGCAGCGCCATAGGTCCTGGGTTCGAATCCCGGTAGGTGCAAACATTGATATGATGAATATTGATGTTTGTTTCCGAGTCATGGATGTTTCTATACTTATTTATGTATTTATATACCGTTGTAATGTGGGACTAAGTTAATGTGTTGTGAAGTGTGTGAATAAAATAATTAAAAAAAAAAAAAAAAAACTAATTAATTATAGTCAAAAAGCGATGTTAATTTAAATAAATATTGCTCCTCGGGTTATTATAAAATAAATTACAAACACGTGTATAATTCGATTTATTTCTCGGTATCAAATGTACCTACTACAAAGGAAGGCCCTTGAGCTGCCTTTATTTCGTACTATTAACTACATCAAAGAATAACGTCATGACGTCATAGAGTTCTACGCTATACACATGTTAGATTTATGAAGGCTAAAGTATTGCAAACTTAACACAATAATAGCCTTATCCAGTTAAAGGAGAGCTGGAGTCATAAAGGAAGAGACCTACTTCCGACATTGTTAAAACTAGCCGAGTGTAGGCACAGAAAGGCACTCTTTTGACTAATGATTATTAAGTTGACTAGTTAACACAAACCTAATCATGGAGCTTTAGTATCCATCGCTTTTATCAAACTATACCCTATTCATTTATGCACAACTACAGGTAGTGGTGTATGTACCTACTTCCACTATAATTATGATTAGCAAATAAATCTGTCTGTAACATACGTTACGTCCCGCGGGTATCACAATAACTGTCAGCGGCAGTTAGTACGATACCGCATTGTTAGAGGTCGCCTCTTACGGCACTTGGCAGTTTTGTGGAGCGTGCGATACAATGCGCAACTAGTCACTCATGGTGATCTGGTACCCAATGAGTAACGGTGAACGCATTGGCGCGTACATGTTCCGATATGTCGACGATGCGACGCGACGACAATCACAATGCGGTTGTCAACCCGTCGTCGTCTGTCCAGCGTGGTGACTATGGGCAAAAACCCATCTATGGCAGTAGCCTCGAGGCCTGCGTCCAGCAGTGGACTGCAATAGGCTAATATGTGTGCTGATGCCAGTCGTAATGAAAAACGAGCACCTAACATGTAGATATGTACGTAGAAGGCTGTTACTTATTTTAATTACGCGATATGAGTAAATAACAGTAAATTGTAGTGGATGGTAGGGCTACCATATAGCTACTCGCTACAAGATGAATTTGGAATCCATATCGACAAAATACATTTTATTTTCACAGAAATTGGTATCGCCCCGTACTATATCAGTATCGTGTCGTTGAATGTAAAATACACCTATTGGATAGGTGAGTGTATTTTTACGGTATGGTTATTTCTCTGTGTGTTCAATTGTACGTGACTGCTCTACAACTAGGTATATAGTATACATATAATATAGGTACTATGCACTTACCTATAGATTGTATATCTATGCTATGAGTACCTAACTGTGGATTATGTTTTAATAGTTTGCTCAATATTATATGACTGAATGTTGCAGAGCTTTTTAATCTACAAATGTAACATTGTTTTCCTAAAAATACCTTATGGAGTTATTCCTGCCATTTTCTCATTTTTAGGGCTGGTTTTATACATACCTGTAACAAATATAAAATATAAATTAGTAAATGAATCCATCACAGAACAAGCAGCAATCACAGAGCTAAGAGACATGTCTTAAAATTGGATTACTTGTTGATGATGCATGGTGATCATCTTGATACTCGTAAATAGAAGGTATACCTACTGGTATTGATTGATAAAGAAAATAAGTATAATTTGCTGATCCAGGGCGTCCCATTAATATTTTAGCACGTAGGAGGTGTTGTAGCGGCCAAAGAGCTCACAACATTTTTACATACATACATATGTATAATCACGCCTTTATCCCTTACGGGGTAGGGAGAGCATCAAGGGCCGATAGAACAACATGGTGCCACTTTGAGGGTATAGTTGAGATGTACAAGTTCGGTTAGTAATGACAGTTGGTCAGCCTACAAAACACCAAGACCCTCTTGTCCCTCTACTGACTTGTACAGTATGTCCGGGAAGAGAAGCAGCTGTAGTATTATACGTTTTTTTTTCACTCCCAGAGCAGTATAGAAGAATGAAACATTTCTACGGAAAGTAAATTCATACGTTGAAAAGTTGATCGTACGTACACAACTATACAGGGTGTAACAAAAGGGATATGTTGGGGGAAATGCTATAAAAATATACACTAGCGAGAACCTATCTACAATGTTTATTTTTCAAGATTGTTTTGGAATTCTTCATACTATTTAAAGGTATACTTTATTATTCACGGCTATTTTCATAGCATTTTGCTTAACATACCCTTTTTGTTATTGTGTAGATCGGGAACCGGGATTCCGAACTTTTATTCCTCATAGACCCCTTTCAAAAGTTAACTGGTTCTGGTGGACCCCCTACAGGCCCACATCACATATACAAATTAATTGTGAACCCCCATTTTTTCACGCCAACGTAGACCCCCATCAAGTCTCCTGTGGATCCTTGGGGGTGCACCTGGACCACTTTGGGAACCACTGGTGTAGATCATAAAGATGAATCATTATCTAGGCACCTATCTACAAGGATGTCAGTCAGAATCAGACAGGTATTTAATGTCAAGGTTGTGCAATGTTCGGCAACTAACTAGATATCTGAGCCGTCTTCACGACCTTGAGGCCTGTTAGCGAAGTGATTGCTGCACTCAGGCTCACCCAGTTGAGATACTGTATTTAGGCAAACATATTTAAAGACATGACTTGTTTTATTATCCAACAAAACGAAAATGAAGAGTTGGTAAAACTTGTTTAAACAAAAACAGATTTTAATGCGAATTCATAGTTTAAATATCTATTTTAAAGTTCTCTATTTAAAGTTTTCTAGTTCCACAATAGTTTTCCAAACTTGAAAATTGTAAGCTTACGAGTATCCATCCAATTTAGAACTGCTTGACTACTATACTACTATAGTTTCTAGTCTTCCAGAATTTTCTCATCAACTCATAATACAGCCATTAGCATACCTATTACTGTTATTTTATATTTCCAAATAGTTATTCAGCAATGAATCAACCGTTAATGTCGCAAACAAACTTGCCTACTTATTTGTCAAAACTAAACTGGACCTGTCTGAAACAACAAACAACTTAAAATAAACTTTAAAGCTTAATTCTATCGTCTCATTTAATTTTATATTTTCACTAGCGGCCGCCCCCACATCCACGTCTGGCTAGAATTCCCGTAATTTTCCGTCACGTTCCCGTGGGAATTTCAAAAAATACCTAGACCTATACATATAGTCACAAAAGGAAGCCACGGACCAAATTTCATGTTTCTAGCAACAGTAGTTTTGCCTCGGCGTTGATGATTCAATCAGTTACTTTATTTATATAATGGATTCATTAAGAAATTCAAATGTTAAATTATGTTATAGTAAAGTCCAGCTAAATTGTGTTACAACGTCGAGCGAATTGTAGATGCTCACTGTAGTATTATTGTAAATAAATGCAAGTGAGTATGAACATACGTATGTTTTTGTACATAAAAACTGGTAGCTAACCTCGTAGGCAGTTCGGTTCCAAATCTGAACAAATTCGTCATAAGTGAAACCAAACAAACCAAAGCGTTTGCTAACAATTGCTTGAAAATAAATGACAAATTAATGCATTCCAGAATTTCCAGACCATAAATCGTCTACTATCGTCTACTTTAGTTCGAAACAAAGCTTTCTAAACTAATATAATAACTTTTGATAAATGAATAAATCACGAGAACGATTTCAGCGACAATAGAGAATAGAATAGGCGACCTCTGATTCACGACCGAATGAAATTAATACTTTTGCCACAAAGCTAATGTTATATGCATCCGAATATTGAAAATCAAGAAGTTATTGACGCCAAGTATTTTATTCGTTATGGATCTTTTATCTGTACTGTTATCGAAAGTCGAGCAGACGTACAGCATAATTACACTAACTGATATGGGCATTTCTCTGTAAGCTCGTACAGGTTCCATACAAAAGCTGCCCTGGCGATTTTTTTAACATTTTGCAAAAATCTGTGTCTTATTTTGAAGAAAATTAACTATTATCGTAGTAAGATAAGGTGTCCCACTGAATTTTTACGTATTTTCAGAGTTATTAGCGACTTTTTAAAAAATCCAGGGGACTGTTTAAGGCGTTTGGGGACTGTTTATTGCGTGACTTGGCGACTGGGTGGCAATTCTGGGGACAGACTTTATAGGTGTTTAATAAATATAATGAAATTCATAACAGGATCTTCAAGTTACGATCAACGTTAAACACGTTTAAGATGATATTATCCAAAGAGTGGTTCGATGAGCATGTGGTTCTCTAAGCTTTTCTTTTTTACTATGCCAAGCCAACAGACTATATTGATTTGATTTTCTGTTCACAATTTGCTGGGGTATCATAACATGGCAAGGTATCATACTACTAAATGTGGAAACAATGTTGGTATTGTCAACCGTTTGTTTTATATATTTATATCTCTAGATTGGCCAGGTACGCTGCAAAGTGTGTGCGCAAACACAGATGACTCTCTATTCCGTTACTAGTCCGATGGGACGGAAAGCCGACACGACCGGAGAAAGATCAGGCGCAGGACCAACGGTTTTACGGTCCGAGGCACGAGCTAGTGTTGCTTAGTGTGTTGTAATAAAAATCGACTGACGTAGCATGACATAAAATTGTGCCTTAAAAATGTTTTTTCCCCGTGATGCTGAGAAGTTGCACACTCCCGACTTTTCCACATCATTGGTCCAAAAGTGTGACAAAAAAATAGAAATAAAATAAAATAAAATAAATCTCCGACCGTATTTCGGTCAAGGCGATTCCACAATCAATCCGATCTCTACGGAGATTGGCCAGCTAGTAAATCGTACGCAGGCCCCAGATATGGGTATAGTGCACATATAAGTGTGTGCGCAAACACAGATGCACTCTCTAAAATTCCAGAGTAATACTCTATCATAAAGTAGCCGATTTGGGACGGTCAAAGCCGACACGGAGATTCCGTAGATCTGAAAGGGTAAAATTTCACACTTATGGCAACATTAGGCGCAGGACCAACGGTTTTACGTGTTTTCCGAGGCACGAGCTAAGTGACAATTTTGCAACATTAAAATCTGTACATGAAATAAATACCATATACCGATATCCATTAAAGAACACCGAAAGTTGTTTACCAAAACACACGTTTCACACAAATAAATACCCGAGTTTGCAAGATTTCCGTGACCCTGAGGGATTACAATGGTCCAAAAGTCGTCAACACGGAACGAACGTAAAGATAGGAAAAAGTGTTCATACTCGGCGGTTTAAACGTGCCAATCGCTGCCTGAATCAACAATGTGTACAAAAAACATGAACGGTTTGTAAATTAGGCATGTTTCACACTAAGGAGGCAATTCTGTGGTTGCATAAAGGTATGATTCCGAGCTAAGCAGCACGCTGCACTGCAGCTGCTGCATTGCTGCCGCAGCAATACTGGTCCGCATACATTGTCCACAGGTTTATATGAGAGTATATTATACGCAGCAATGTCGCGGCAGCACTGCAGTGGCAGCACTAAAAAGGCTAGCAGTGCAGCGTGCTGCTTAGCTCGGAATCATACATGCCGTCATGGATGCGTAGACACATGTAACATCGGCATCGACGTTGTCGCAACACTCCCATCAATAGCGGCGAGAATTCATCACGTGACTTGACGAACGCGCGTAATTGAAGATGTCCTATTGGAGATGTGTCGGTGACGAATTCTTATCGCTTCGATCGAGAAATAATGTTACTTTGTAAGAGCCCTGAGCTATGCTCCTTATGATTCACACATTTTACCAAATATAATATAATTTATTGCGCCACATGCCGCAGTCATTTCGTATAGTCATTGAAAATCTAATCGTGTGCCAGAGCCCTTAATCCTCGGAAAATCTTTTGAAGAAGTCATTTCGCCGATGTGGCGAGGTCTTGTGATTGATTGAAAAGTAACGTCGTCGGTCGAGTAACATTTTCTTTACTGAAAATTGATTCGGAGGACTTTGATCATAAATTTTTAATAAAACGGAGAGCTCACGGAGCGAGTCTTTTTTGTGATCTAAGAAATAGTTACAGTATAAAGCCATATACAAGGCGATTAAGGGTTTCCGGGAGGCGGGCAGCAACGCCTGCCGTGCTGACAACATAGTCCAAAAATCACACTGCGGCAACTGACTATGGACAAAACCCCCCTGTGGCAGTAGCCTTGTGGCGTGCCCTGGAGGAGGCCCACGTCCAGCAGTGGACTGCAATAGGCTGAAGACGACATCACTTCTGCACTGATAGCCACATATAGGTGTAAGTATACGAGTTTTAATGTGAGTATTTAAGACAGTGCTCGTCCATTCTACTAGAGTTGCCCTCGGCGGAGAATTCTCGAGGAAGATATTTTACCTAACCTCACTCCAGCCAGGGTAAAAAGTTAACATAACAAAAGCTTAGTTAATCCGCGATTTTTGGAAAAATACTTTTATTCTACTAGATGACTTAGCTACGGAATGGCGGGCGGATATCAAGGTACACTTAAGTTTGTACTTATCTGCAATACACCAATTTTAATTTAAGCAATCACTTATTTACTAGCTAAAAATAGACCACATAAAAACAAAACTGCTTAATACCCCTGATTAAATATTAGCGAACCTATTAAAAATGTTTAAAAAAAACTTTGTCCTACTTCAAAACAAATTACTAAAACAAAGATTTGGCCCGGTTGCTCGCAACGGTTAAACAATTTTGCACACCTGCCGGCTTAACTTAGCTCTATTGTATAATAAATTAATCGGAAACTTCTAAGTACTGTAAATGAGGGGCATTAGTGGGAATATACTGCACGATATTTGAAATATTACATTTTAGAAGATAAAGCTTTAATCAATCCCTTATATATATAGGTAATGATTAACCATGTCTGCCCGTGGGTATCGTATGAGACGATTAAGGGTTTCCGGGAGGTACGGGAGGCTACCTCTCGGAAACACACAACGGAAACACACACGTGTTGACAATATTGTCCAAAAATCACACTGCGGTCACCAATCCGCCTGCCCAGCGTGGTGACTATGAAAAACCCCCATATGGCAGTACCTGGGGGAGGCCTTCGTCCAGCAGTGGACTGCGATAGGCTGATGTGAGTACATTCAATTCAATTTCAATAGACTACTCGTATAGCTACGATTTTAAGTATGATAGCCAAACACAAAAAATAGCCAAAATAAGCCTATTCATTAAAATTTGTACTGTAAGCGAGAACAAAAAGTACCTACTCATCAGGCGAAACAAATTCATTCGACAACTCGTTAACTACCACATTATAGGTATGGTGTCTAGAATAATATGTCTCTGTAAAGCTATGTCAAACTGTGTATTCTGCGGTTTGTGGTGAATGAACTCAAAAAGAATATTCCATATTCGGTATTTTCTTCTAACTTGGTACATGTTATTCCAATTACCTACTTGCGGTAATGATGACTGGGGCCAGTGACTTTAGTTGGAACAAAGCTTTTTTACTTCTGTCTGGTAAAAATATTAATATATGTATGTTGAACTTCGTCTATTATCTTATTATAATTTTTTACTTTGTAAAAATATGTTTATTGCCTACTTTATAATCACGGGAACTTAACCTTACAGCCATTATGTGCTATTCTGTTTTATAAATTAGATAAATAAATAACAAATTTGCTCTAAATCCGATCAACTTATGCTTGAAGCTTGGGTAACTTCCAAACTTCAATATCTATAATACCTGACAGTTGGCTAATATTAACTGAAACTTAAATGTGAGTGACATAATTTGCCTAGATTAAACACACAAAAGCCCGCCCTGAAAATAGATAAAGCGATCCATGGGAAGACATTGCTAACACACGTGACCTACTTAAGCATGGTCCATACATGTACACATAGCTATTTTATCTGTCCGTTGTATATTCTCCCGGGACCCATGTAGTACAGAACAATACATGCCAAAACTGGTCCGGGGTTCTAAGATAAAGATAAAACGCAGCTTAGGGGAAGTTCTTATTTTTTCTGTCTACAAAATGGACAAAGCCTTTCACTGATATTTTACATAGAAAATAATAATGAAAAATGTGAGAAACTGCGAATGTATTTATTAGTATTTCCTTCAAGAAGACATAAGCGCACTACTATTATCGGTAGTTTGATTTTTTTGAAATTTAATCTAATTACCTTTTTTCGATGATTTTATCAATGCGTCATATGCATCAATGACATTTCGTCGTAATACCAAAAACCTACCTATGTTCATTCGCTCTATTTTACAAATTCACGAGATATCAGGTTCATCTCATTAAACAACCACGTCTGGCTACAGCTTAATGTAGAGCTAAAACGGAAATCCCGGAAAGGGATTAAAACATGGCAACTCACTGTGGGCACAGTTACAAAGAGACAAATTAATAAGACTCCCAAATGAGACAATTAAAATGCTGAAATTTCAGGAGGAGGGGAGAGCAGAGACGTATTCCATTTTACAAACAACTTCGGGTTCTAATTCCATAATTAGAGGAGTATCTCTAATTACTAGTATCTCTAGTAAAAGTAACTAGGTAGTAATCTAGTTAATTTTACTCGTTTTGTCGATAATTCTATGGTATTGCTATACATAATAACATTTAATTTAGGTAAATATACTTAATAATTATTTATTCATTGAGTTAGGATTAGATACATTCGACTTACCTACATAATAATTATTATGAGTACCCATATCACGAGTAAGCGATAGGTAGGTATACTTATTTGTTGTTTCATTATGTAAGAGAAATTCTGAAAAATAAGTTCACTAACTATGTACCTATTCAGACATAATTAGAAGAGAAATAAAACAAGTCAATTTATAAAAGTTTTCATGCTTTGGTGTCTCTAGTTTAATACAAAAGTAACATTTTCCGATGGCTCCATTTATACTACTACCATAATGGAATGAAGACCTTTCAATTGCTCAACACTCGACCTCCGAGATCACAAAGTGCAAACATCTGATAAATAAAGGTGATCGTACACTAATAGCGCTATTATACTCGTATATGGCACCTTGGTACCACTGTCATGCCGTCAAGCCTGTGTATTACATAAATAAAACATATAGATGGGGGATGGACGAGAGGCGACGAAGTGCTATATCAGTTCAAAAATTAAATCAAAAAACTACTCTAAAAGTATTATGATCTCACTCAGGTGGGGAAAATATTAAAGTTTAGATGTAGTTTTACTTTCCTATTCTGAGATTTTATTACACCAACTTACCCGAGCAAATGCGATTAATGTACAGTAACTTACTTAAGTCTACTTAATGTTCTAATCTACAACAACTGCTAACTGCAAAGCAGTGTTTGTTTATCATTAGGTACCTTATATAGATCCTGCTCTTCTATGAAATAATTTAAGGTTAAAAAAGCCAATAATCGAAACAATTGTCTATTGAAAGTCCGGAAACGATGAAGCAATGCATATAAAAATTCCGCTTAGTGCGTAAAGTGCGATTCGGTCCAATGCACGACGCCTATTATCGGTACCCAACCATAATGTTATGATAGGCCATTTCCCACACTATTCAGTTTTTCTCCGGCAACTAAACTGTGAGAACCGTTCCCAACAAGACTAGATAAATACAAACAACTGGTTATGCAATAATTACATTACACGGGGCAGTAAAATTAATTGGCCAATTAAGTTTAGACACTATTTTCACTAATTTTGAGATAAGACCGCCGCCATTACACGAACAAGGTCGGCCGTGGTGAAAGCTATTTTTTGTAATAAACCTACATTGGATTAATTTATTGCTGTCTTTATGTACAGGGTTTAACTCACTTTTAGTTAAACTATGGTCTCCTATGGTTTGGCGTGTGGAGCGGCCTAGTAGAAGGTCTGCCCGTGGGTTTCGTATCCCACTTCTGAAGGTACATTCTTCAAGCACTTACTAAGTGACCTACGTCCTATGAATATTCCGTACGTCACTAAAAACAAATGATTTACCTGAAACAAAAAAACAATTCTTTACTAAAAAAAACGATTCTCCATTGTTTAACACTATTAATTGTTTAACACCTAACCTAAATAAAAAAGAATCGCCGAAATGTACGAGTAAGAACTAGACTAAACTATAACAACCTGTAACAATATTACTCATATTTTGTGCAAAATAAATGATTTGATTTGATTTGTATGCACGCGCATAAGTGCTGAACTACTGCATCAAATAGGACGATTCCTTTTTGTGTTTATTATTTCTGGGCCAAGGTTTGTATAAATTATTTGCGGAAAAAAGGCAATAATAACTTCGCCGCGTCAGCTAGTAAAATATAAAACACACGTCCACTAGAGTTATAATATAACAACAGTTAACAATCTTTACAACAAAAAGCCACAAACTAAAAACAGATTTCAATATGAACCTGGTTTCGGTTTTTTAGAAGTTCAGAAATCATATCGTATAGCTACCCACATACACAACACTTCGACTTATGACGTCATCATAAGGAGCCCGTACTAGTGACCGATCCAATAAGACTTACGAGTCGAGTCTTGCCCTCTCGGGAAAGCCTTACATAAAGACCGTGTCACAACAACGATTCCGACGACATTTTACAGAAAATGTAGAGAGCCATCTATTCCCGCCAAACATATTGTACCTATTGCAAGAGCAAGTAATATTAAGCGGTGATACCTCAATGTTAATACGTTAGGTCCGATCCCAGGCACGGGCCTGTACTACTGAATGTATTTCATGAACGGATTTTAATGTTGTAAAATTGGCACTTAGCTCGTGCCTCCGGAGAGCACATAAAACTGCTGGTCTTGCACCTGATCTCTCTTCGGTATTTTCTTGACGACTTTCCGTCCCATCGTATGATGAGAGTGAAGGAATAGAGTTCATCACACATTGATCACTAATACCTGCGCAGTTGGCTTATCTGGCCGCCGCCGTGACCGCGAAATACGGTTTGGAGGACATTACGAGTATATCATCAGTACTATTAAGCTCCAATCCATGCCGAAACCAACATCATACGATGATCTTTGCACACACGCATTAAACTCGTTGACCAATCACGATTGATGAAAGCGCACTCAGATACAGTTCGTATGACAAGGTCCTTAGATGTAGAGACGGCTAACAATTTACCTCATGCCATATACTGCACAATACCCGATTTAAGTGAGCTTACTGTACTTTATATGATAGGGATAGAGTTAAAACTCTACTTTATGTTTACACATTCTCGAGTGGACTACGTAATATTTTATGTTAATTCAAATACCGGTTTGAGACGTCCGTGAGCGAGGAATTCTAAAAAGCATCTTTTGACATACAAACCGTAGTTGCAGTAAACTGTAGGATTTAATTTTGCTGTCAGTAGTTAATTCACTTGTTTATTATTCATGGCTGGTGATGTCCGATCAAAGTTTTAAGAGTCACCTGCCGACCCGGCAATGGACTTCCGCTAAAAGCTAAAAGGCATTGCGTTGGTGAAGTCATTATGAGCTCACCGGAAATTATTCTATTATAAACATGAACGTATAAAGAACTATTATAAATTGGTTTTTAAAAGTGTACGTAGTGTGGAGCTTTTTCGAAAAGATTTAGGAGCTTTTCATAAAGGTGTTTAGGAAAGTTTTCGACACTCAAAAGGAATTAATTCATGAAAACCTGGTTGCCAATGTGGTAGGTACGTATATATTACACATAACAAAAACAACCCCTAAACTTGATAATTGCTTCATAAATGGCCGGACTAAAGAGCCTCCCAAAGGTACAACAAAGTTAGGAATCGAAGTAACCGCACTTCCGGCACAGAATATCAGAAACCTAATAGCACAGCTTCCGCTTTAACTTCTATGAGAAAAGAAAAGAGCTCAGTATGTATGGTCTGTCGATTAAATGTAAGTAGATAGATAGAAACTTAGATTATTATTATTTAAACATCTTATTAAAATAGGATACAGGAATTACTATACTTTACCAGGGTACCCTCAGTTCAGGACCAGTGAAATTTGCCAGGGCCACTACAATTTTGGTGATGTTGCTAAGTAAGATTTCGAAAGAGATTATATTTTCCCATAAACACATTTTCAATACATGTCGTCTATTTTGATTTATTTAAAAATAACACACGAGAAGTCCGGAGATCGAACTTGGAATTACGCACTTAATACAAAATTTGCTGGCTTGTAATAGTAAAACACCAACGATGATCGATACATTGTTATTGTTAAGACCCAAATCAAACCTAAAGATCTAAATTTAATTACGGATGTTTCCTGTCCGTACCATTACTATAACTTGATTATTGTGGCAGTGTCACAAGCAACTTCACTAACTAGGTACTACGAGTACTGAGACTACTTCTGCCGTATACACGTGGGTTGTAGGATTTATTAGAATAACGTATGCTTTGGTAATCCTAGGGATTTTGTATTTTTATAAAATACTAGTAAGTGGACGGTCTGGCTGAGACGGTTCACTTTCCGGAATCCAATAACAAAAAATAATTCGAAAAGAGATGGTAAAATTCGTTATCCAAGTAATTGACCCGGTAGCTCAGTGGTTAGAGCGGCTGGCACGGTATGCAGTGGTCGTGGGTTCGAATCCCACTCGGGTGAAGATTTTTTCCATTTCTTTATTAATAATTTTATAATAATTTTGAAAAGTAATTCGTTTAAACCTTTCCTGGACCCACCCAAATATCTACACACAGAAAATTTTATTAAGATACCGATATACTAGATAGATCAACTGATATAACTAGCTTTTTCAAAAAATAATTAAAGCTGTATTTTACCTACTATCTTATATATCCATATAATCGTAGAGTAATCCTACCACTAGTAGGTACAAAGCATTTACAGATTACACTACGCAACAGCACGTAACTTGACATCTAACTGCTCCAATTTTCACTTACGAGGTTACGTATTATTATGGTTTAACTGAACGAACTAGAAGCGGCCCCAAGCCAAGATCTGATAACAATGAAAGGTCGACGAAAACCGCTCACTTTCTCATAAATGTCTTTACAAAATACATAGATAGCGATCGAAATTGAATTACAACGCACAAAGTACATTTTTTAAAATTGGATTGTATGAGTTAGATATGCTGACAATTCTATCAGTACTTGTACACACCTTACGTATTATGTAATTAGATTAGGTACAAAGTTAAAATAAGTATTAAGGTACCTAACTTAACTAAGCAGTTTGTTTTTCACTTTCATTTAACAAGAACTATAAATACAGAAGTAGGTACCTACAATAGAGACCAACGCAAATTTAGATTTAACGCTTTAGCATTCTTATGTACTAGCGGCCACCCATGACTCCGTCCTAGTAAAAGGGCATTACCTACACCCATACGAAGCCGTGGCGGGTCATATATAGCCTTTCTCGATAAATGGGCTATCCAACACTAAAAGAATTTTTCAAATAGGACCAGTAAAGGTTGAGTGTCTTCAATGCTGTGAGATTTCTACTACTCTTTAGGTATAATGTTACCACCAGAGACGATACTTATTTATATAAATGTTTTTTCAGGGTTCGCCTCCTGTACTTGTACCATCAGCAATTCTGCAAGTTAATTGCGGTAATAAGTCAGGTTTTATTCTAATGACAAAACAACATTACTATTAAACCAGTAATAGTAGGAAATGCTGCAATGCAACCTATCATCGGGTTTCAATTCAACCAGTAATTTTGACGGCCACAAAAAGACTTCCTGAGGACACTGACGTCCACAAAAAATAAATTGCTTCTGTAATAGCAGATTAGCTGCAACCGCCATTACTGTACCGGTCGTAAGAACGTTACAGACGAGACGATTTCATTGGCAATTTCAAATTGGAGAATTAAATTGGCTTGTGAAGAAGAGAGTTAGAAGGTGACTATCAAGAATCTGTAGATTGATGGGGATCAATCCGTTTTTCATAAATTTTCAATAGCGATCTACATAAGGTACTACTAAAAGTCTATGTTTCATATTTACATCCTCACAGAATCCCGCAAGTACAAAGAAATGCATTAAATTAAATCTATTTACACATTTAACTGAATATTTTAAGAGCTAAAAGAAAGTTGGAGCTAACACGAAGAGTTATAAATCAAATCGTACGTAAATACTGAACTTTTGTACATTTATGAAAAGTACTAAGTGAAATTAACGATAATGACGCCATTTCCTGGCATTTTCTGTGATAATTGGAAAAGTTGTGAATTATAATGCGTGTTATTAACCCCCATAACAAGTGGAGCGCGCCCCTGGGTTATCTACCTATCCATCAATCAAAATAAATCTTGTATTAACTGTTTATTGTAATCAGAATTATTTACTTACACTAAAGCATGCGCAATATGACGTCAATGTTTTTTGATTTGATACAGAAATAGCAAAAAAAAAACTAATGTAATATGTTAGCTTAGGTTCTCAGCTAAAATAACCGTCTATAAATGGGAGTTGCCATGGATACGAATCCGACTTTATCTAGAACTAATCACTTGATCCGCCAAAACCTTCCGAAGCCCTGCTGTCTGACACGTCTGACACATCGTTCGCAACCTCGAATGAAACAGACAACGAATCGTTTTGTGGAATCTGTATATGAAGTCACCTGTAGCGGACTAACAGTGGGGCGGAACAAAATATAACTTATCCACCAGAAAACATCACTTTACAGACACATGCAAGCCATTTACAAATAAATTTTGATTTTCACAAGATAATTACAACCGCTCTCTTCTAGCTTTTCCCGCCGAATCCCGTATTTTAGGGATCTTTCTGTGTAGCTAGTTACAGTGAGAATTGTATTGCATCAACTTTTACACATCATTTTGATATCTACGCACGTTAGTATCATAGAGTAAATAGCCATAATATAATGCCTCTAGAGGTACGAGTAACATTAGACCCAAATTCCAATTTTATATTTGCTGTTTTTGTATTAGGTACTTACTTAATCCAAAAGACAAACAATGTTATAAATATGTTTTAAGAAATGAAAAAAAAATTTACCCGAGTGGTACTCAAACCCATGACCTCTCGCATCCGTGTTGTGCTCTCACCAACTGAGCTACCTGGTCAATTAACCCGTGGGTACATTAAGTAGACACTTTAAATCTGTTTAACACACAGACGTTTTATTTAGTTTCAATAAAAAAACTCAACTATAGGAGCTTTTATTGCAGCGCTCTAACCAAGTAACTTAAATATAAAGAGCCTAACTAGGTATTAAATTATCCACAAAAAGACAATACGTCTACTATAGACATTTTAGATAGAGAAACGATTAAAAAATAAGAGGTTTTTTCAAAGCGTTAAAGTTTATCTCGCATACAATTTCATAACATTTTTTCTCATGAGGCGACAATGTGTATTGTCAACAAGAATTTAGCGAGCCAGTAAACCTGCGAGCCTGGGTGTTTTTCATAACTTTAACTAATACATAGCACATTGTTTGCACAGCAAAAAATACTTCAAAGAACTTGGATATTGCTTGACTATAGGTATAGTACGAGTAACACCTAGATATTACCTACCAAGCATTAGTTACTTAACACAATTATTTTACTTGATTGATATGGTAGGTTTATGCCAAAAACGTAAGTACATATTTTTAAAGCACAATTTACTTTATTGTTTATTTAATTATATATTATCTATACTATTAATCTATACTAATATTATAAAGCTGAAGAGTTTGTTTGTTTGTTTGTTTGATTGAACGCGCTAATCTCCGGAACTACTGGGTCGAATTAAAAAATTCTTTTTGTGTTGGATAGTCCATTTATCGAGGAAGGCTTTAGGCTATATATCATCACAGTGCGACCAATAGGGACGAAGAATAAGAGGAAAATGTGGAAAAAACGGGGAAAATTATTCAACTTTGAAGACTTCCGTTGCGTGCGCTGCGTAAACGGTTCAAGTTATCCAAAAAATATGTATGAAAGAATAAAATGACGTAGAAATGATATGAAAGAAAAAAATTGAAGGTCTAGACTGCCTGATGCAGAACCCTTAGCAGCCCAGCTAAACTTTGAGAGATATGAAAATACCGTCTTAGGAAAAGTTGCTCAGCATGATAAGCACTTTCTAATAACGTAATAAAATTGAAGGTCTAGATAACCTGATGCAGAACCCTTAACAGCCCAGCTAAATTTTGAGAGATATGAAAATACCGTCTTAGGAAAAGTTATTCAACATTTTAAAAGAATTCAATTCCCTGTTAAGTTATCTTTTGCTGTAACAATTAATAAATCACAGGGGCAAACGTTTAAACACGTTGGAATTGACTTACGTCAAGACTGCTTTTCACACGGCCAATTATATGTCGCGTTGTCAAAATCGGGTTGCGGAGAAAATCAGTATGTTCTTCTGCCACAAGAAAATAAAACAAAAAATATAATTTACGCAGAAGTACTTTAAAATATTTTATTCTGTTTGTTGACGCGGACGAAGTCGCGGGCAACAGCTAGTTAATAATAAAATTTTAGAAATTAACTTTAGTTCCGTTTTGGCAGGTCATAATTAGAGTTACTTTTTGCCTTGCTCTTGCTTGCCTTACTGTGTGTTATTTTTTGTACCTATGTATATGTATGTATTTGTCACTCTTAAGGGAAAAATACCGTGTATGTGTAGAGTTAATAATTACAGCCTTCCGCTAAGTTAGCAGCCAAACGTAATCTCGAAGCGCCGCCCCAGAGGCCAGCACAATTGCTTCCACGGGCCTGTCGCAATGTTCCCAGCTTTGATCTGTGTGTCGCAAGTCTATTGAGTCGTTTACCCATAGATGCACTATCCACATTTACTGCTATTACTTGAATAAATACAAAAACTACGATGCCTTTAAGTACTTACCGCTTGCTTGCCTTAGTTCCAACCACCACCAACAGACACATATACATCTACATGTTGAGGAACTGGTCCTAAGATTAGGCACATTAGATATTTTTTTTACTTTTGGTGCCTATTTCAAGTCGTTACCCACCAACTGTACTGTAATCATTGATTAATTATATAAGTACTATTAACATATTCTATTGTTTAAAGTCTATCAATCATACAAAGTCCAATCATAATCCATTTAGGTACTAATAAAAAGTAAAAGTTGTCGATAGACTGGTTAATAAACAAAAGCTTTGCTATGGTCTATTTTAGACGATCGATTTCTCCGAAATTTTGTACTCATCGTGATTTTGGTGCTTAAAATCATCTCGATCGTATAGAATTTGTGGGTGTAGTAGATTTTGAAGATAGCAACATTTGCCAACCAATTATCCTAAATAACCATATGACCGCAGTAATGGAGAGCAACGTTTCCACAGCGAACCTCTTTACGTTACGACCCAAGCAAAAACAAAAACATTACGTGGTACCTTTTAGTCTTTTAGCGACTCGCCTGGCGCCTCTAGTCGGGGAGGCTGCGTCTCGAGCTCGTTAAAGGAACAAAGGCTAACATCAAACGAGTAATTTCTTTATGCTGCGGTGACATTTATAACGATACAGGCCTGGATACAGGCAATGCGCAATTTGTCGTCATTTAAACTGGGACCGCTGAGCGAAGAAATTGAAGGTCCTGTGCCTGTGATCCCTCGAGCGGATACTAATAGGTATATGGCATTCTATGATAAACAGGTAATTATGACGGCTCAGGATTTCTGTTATGTACGTACTGGCTATATTTATGGGTGTCGGCAAATGCAATAAACGTCAGTGTGTTTCTTTCTAAACGGTGTCATCATTGCCAGAATTAGGCGTTTGTTTTACGGCCGGCTACCTGACGCCTAACTTCCTCTGGTAAAGCTAAGTGAATATTAAAAGTAGTTACTTACATGAAATAAATTCAGTGGTACAGACCCGTGACTGGCATTCAACCTACGTCCCGTCCAACTGGAAGGCGCACGTCTTCACCGTCTCCATCACCGATTTAATGCGATGATATCTTGCTCCACAGAGAACTTCAAAACACTTCTAGGTACTTAAGTTTTTCCATCTATTCCATTGTCATCAAGTCATTAAAGTGCAGCAAAAAGTATAACAGACCCGCTATTGTGGCTTACCTACCTAGCGGGAATCCCATCTTATTAAAAAACAAGTCTAGAGTCTAACGGCAACCACCCACTCACATTATCGCGCATACACATCCGCGAAGGCAATATCTATAGTAATAACATTGGTTACCGTTAGCCAGGGTGTAAGGTTAATAATGCGCGTCGGAGTAATATTTTATCTGCGATTCAGTAGCTAATACAGGGATAACGAGTTTCCGATAACCGCTGCAGTCATTTACCTTGTAATGAGAATTGCAATTGCTTTTGAAACTAGTTCGTCGACGGACGCTCAAACAGGAATCGCGGTGGATGCCTTCCGCACAACTCCTATGAATCAATTACGCACGTATGCAAGTAATTATGCAGACTTCGATGATAGATTTTAGAATGTACTCTAAGTTTAAGGTTCACGTCTGACCTTCTTTGTACAGAAAAACTGGTCGTTGTTGCATCCGGCAAGGCATTATGTCCGATCAGTCATGGTTTCGTTTTTCACCGCACGAACAGACACCGACAACCGTTTATGTTTTAGTCATAACCACAAACACTATATACTCTAGTCATAACTGGCGGCGTGAGTGATGAGAATGGTAACTTCCTAGTTTCTTTTTTACGAAGTTTTTGTTTAGCTCCGATAGCGAGGTATTACGAGTATTGTGAGGATGCAAAGTAGTGTCTGTTAGGATGGGCACATCGCCATAGTACAGCTAGACCGTCACGCAGGCCACTTGTTATGCAATCGATGGCTCCGCAATGGGAGTGCGTCGGTGTACCGGACTCATTTGAATCAGTCGAGTTAAACAATGTGAGGGGAGAATATTCCACCTACCTATTCCTATTAGATAGTTATTCTTTGCTCCTATAAATACATATCGTAAAATACATAGACATACGTCTCATGTCTGCCCGTTGGTATCTAATGGGGATTTAGTTATTCTAGTGATCCATATATTTTTTTGTAAAACTGCAATGTAACTCACTGTTGGTCATTCAAAGACCTCCCCACTCTAGACCAGACCACTACTCGCTATGTTTGGCCTTCTCACAAATAAACATACCTTACGTTGCAGTAAGTCTTCACTTTTATCAGACATTTTTGCTTTTTAGTCACCATTAACCGCAATCAGCAGTAGCTATAGTTCAGTTTGATATTGAACTCTTGCCGTATTCGTAATTTCCTAGAAGATAAACGGAAATAAAACCTAAGGAGAAGTAATAACTTCCAATCATTGAATTGACTGCGATTTATCGTGGTGCTCCTCAGACAAATGATACGGAGCTGGGCCCATCGAATCCGGCCGCAATAACTAAACGATTCCCTTAACGAGACCGGAACAAATTGAAATCCGAAAATACTCGATGCTACATCGCCCGATTAAAAGAAAATGAGAACATTCCTCCACGTAGCTGAAACTAATGCCAGGTCGAGGTGGGGGTCCGTCCGGGGGAGGAAAGCCAGATTATCGTCTTTAGGAGCAATTTGTAGGGATTTGTGGTCGACCTCTGCGCCAAGTAAACCGATCGTTCGTCATTAGACCGACCTTCCTCACGTCTCGGACTTACACCAACTAATTTGAATACTCACGATTGCGAATCGGTACCTCTCGGTACCAATCTCCATCCATTTTTAACATTATTTTACTAAAAGTTCACGGTATCTTATTGAATTGTATCAGGCTTTACTATTCGGAAGGCAACTGGGGTTCGCCCACCACCAGTCCCTCTGCCCTCCGCTGGTCCTCGAATCTAATAATGAGTTATGATTGCGATCTCAGGCAACTTAAGCCACAATGAGAAAATAGGCCCAAGCACCTAATGCAATAGGTGTACCTATTATACATGTATATATAGAGGAAGGTAGGTATATGTATAGGTATACATAGATGCTACAATCCTGCTCTGCTATGGTATCAAGACCATTTCCGTCACTATATTAGTAAAATACTAAAGCATGAAAATGAGTAACAATTTGTTTTGAATCACAAACCTATTCTATCATATTATAACATATCTACAGAGTGATCTTGTTTTGAACTACCACTGCAACTAAACTGTGTCCATTATGAGTATAGCCAATTGGTACAGCCTATTATACATACATACATATATACCTATATAGTCACGCCCATTATCCCCCAAAAAGCATCCTCTTACATCACACCAAGGGCAGGTGAGGTTGACTTATGGCCAATTTCAATACGAGAGATCAAACAGAATCTCGGATCTTTTTATTCCAAATTTGAAATTTTGTATGAAAACAATTGAAGATTAAATCTGAGATATTCAAAAAATCTCTCAAGATCAGTTATAGAAATTGGCTGTTAAGCTCCTAAGATATTAATTGAATCCAAATACACTTACAGCTTATTATAACTTGTAAAAAATGTTATGTGGTGACACTTGGCATAATCCTGTTGACAAGAATGTGAAGAAGTCATTTGCAAATTATATTCCTATTTTCATTTTAAGACACATGAGACACAGAAATTAGCTGCTTTGCTTATGTACCTTATATACCGTACACTTATGGTAACTATAAAATGAACTATCTCCCATATCTAACAAACTTTTTATTTAAATAGGAGGCAATACATAATGAATGAGTAACTAAAAGCCTCCATTGATGATGATTATGACCGCAGTTGATCTCAGTGGTACTTTATAATTTTATAATAAATTTTATCCAAATTGTTGCTTACATTAATTGTTCCTTCCATTAAAAGTTAGGTCACACAATAAGTTAGTAAAACAGAGTTCAAGAAAATGTTACAGATTTGATAATGAAATTGTTTCTCATTCATGGTAGGAACTAAGAAACATGTCTGGTACATGTAAATAATGCATTAGTGCCCTCTGCGGAACTTTAGAGTGAATACCTCGACTCCTTCTTCACAACATGTTACAAACCATTATATGAAAGAAGTTTCTAGTTTATGCCAATAAGAACTATGGAAAAATAATAACCAACACAGAAAATACATAAGTATGTAATTTTATTAAGTAACTCAATACAATTGATTTTTCTAAACATAACATAGTGCATGACAATCGAATGTCTACACAAACATAAAATTCATTTGAACATTTTAGTAAATAGGCAGGTACTTTTAGTCTATCATTCAACTTTGTTTCACCCAGCAATTACTTATAAGGAACTAAGTTCAATTTGGCAGTCTCTTTGTAAGCGAGAGAGAAACACAATATCGCATAACATGATAGTACAACTTTTGTGTTACACCTATGACAGACAGTGTCAGCACGCACATAAACAAGCACTTGAGAGGATGACAATAACAAAACAAATCAATGTGAAACAAAATTAAATCTTAAGTGAACATGCAGTTAAATAAAGTATAGGAGAGTGCAATAGCGTATACATGCAATGTTAGGTAGCGAGCACCGAGGCAGCGTAGGATGCAAGGTTCCTCTCACCTTGCAGACTGGGCAACCCGGGCTCCAGAGGCGACCCCGCCACCGTCGCCAGCTGCGCCACGGCCTCCACGGCCCACAGCACACCCCACATGTCCCACAACCACATCACAACACTCCACTATCTCATTATTGGCACAACATTCACATAACTTAACCAATGTGAACACCTAACTATGCTAATAACTCCTATTGGCACGATCATACTTTGGGAAAAATCATGTTATTGTAGGACCGAGTGAGAACGTCTCGGTTACAATATATCACATTATTTTATTACTAAAGGATAATTGAAAACTATGCGTTATAATATTGGAAACAAAGACAGTTACTGCTGCACGTCATAACATCACTCCGCAGAATTCGGAGCGCACCACCACGCACAACGAAGATCTCGTTTAACACTGAATACTGAATAGTGATGTATACTATTTCTGTCTGGTCCGTCTGGCTCTGGCCGTATGAAATGAACAAACAAGTAGTGATGTACTACAGAAGCTGTAGTTCTCTGATGTTGGTAATTCGATTGTTTGAACATCGAATTCGGCATTTATGTAAGTTTCATGGTGCTGACTCTACACGATTGACCCAGACTGAGTTTGATTAGATAACAAACTTATTATTTGCACCCTACTACAATCTAGATCACCAAACATGTTTCTTCTTTATGAGCGTGGTTTTACATGGACATGGGAAATGTGGAATAACTCGAGGAAGATCTTTTTCATGTAATTTCATTATCATTACCGCTATTTGCTCTAAATAAGAAATTTTCATTTGAGGATCCTTTGGTAACATAAATTCTTTAGCGGGTTTCCATTTCCCATCGACTAACCGAGCTGGTTGCGAAAATATTCCTTCAAAATTCAAACCAAAAGTCCCTGAAATTCAATTTCAAGTATAATTTCTGATTATGTCTTTCTACTACTTACCTATTTCCTTGAATGTACCAAACTTTTTCCTACGACCTACTTTACTATTTTGTTAAAATTACCTCTTGTCTTAGCTAGGAACTCGGGCATTATATCAGGGCTGTAAGCTAGCAATTTGTTTTTGTTTGTAGGTAGTACCTACCTACACAATATTATTATGTTCGGCTATACATAAAGCTACGGCTGTGTTTCTGATAAATAGGGTAACTAGAACTGCAGAATCTTATAGAAGATCCCACAGCCATGACACATCGCATAGCGGGGGCAGATGTAAGCACCTACTAGGTACTTATTATACTTACCTATGTATATAGTCGGGTACCTATTTAGTAGGTAGGTATTTAGCATGTACTTATCTATAACTAGTCTTTTCGTTGCTGAAAGCAAAGAATGGCACACCAGATGCCCTAAACGAAAGTATCTACTTACATAATAAATCAGCTAGAATATAATTATATTCTTACCATCACACGGTATACCCAGATTAACAATATTACTTGCATTTGGTTCACAAAGCCATACCTTTACAACGTTTGCGGCAGCTGCTGCCTTATTTAAAATTTGTCGTTCAGAAGATATCATCTGAAATTATATTTTATTTGTATATTAGTTGGGTAACGTAGGAAATGTAGAATTTTCATCTACTATTAAGTCCATTACAATATTACGGGTAGTGGGTGGGTAAGTAGGTATGTACCTTATTTTCTACGACTCTCGTCCAAAGAGTTTCATCAAAATACATCAAATATTCCAAAGTTCTCATTTCTGGTGTCAAAGATCCAATTGGTAAAGTCGAATTGTTAACCTTTCCGTATCGTTTATAAGGTTCAAATGCATTATACTTATGTACCGTTGTTCGTATGTCTACTAAATGGTTTATGCCAACAAATCCCCATACTGGAGGGCAAAACATATTACGCATTGGTATTTCTGCAATATCTGCCACTATAGGCGCTATTTCTAAACCCAAATCAGAAGTTGCAACTACAATATTATCTTTATGAAGATCTGTAACCAAATTCATCAGCACCGTTGCATTATAGCAGGCTGGTCCAAGATTGGGGAATAGAATATAAATTTTCTGACATGCCGATGCATTTATCATTTGCGCTATATCAGACATCAAAACTTTATTTTGATGTAGCCAATCTCCAATAGCGAGATCTTCACTGAAATTTTAAAATGAACATTTATCTAATCAGCAGAATTTCGCAAAAATACACCATAAATTAAATATCACACGGATCGCAGACATACCTAAATGGCACATGGTCTAATATTATGAACAAATCACAATGTGTAAGTGCAGCGCCAATTCTATCAACAAATTTTACAATTTTTCCAGTATATTCCGTTCCTAAATAACTGCACTCCTTTTCGACAAAATCCATAAATTCGTCATCACATACTTCATCAAAAATGTATATTTTAGAAATTAAACTTCTATTACAAGTTGTTAATTCAAATAATCTGGCTATTATATGTAACGCTACATTTAGTCCAGCTCCAGAAATGCAAACTATGTAACTTTTATCTGAATCATTGTCCACAATCTCGGGCTCCACGTCCTTAAGTTTTAAACTTGCATTAAATATATCATTATTTTCGCGAATAAGCTTATTTTTGAACTGAGTAAAATTTTTTATCAAATTCTCAAATTTTTCAGTAGCCACAAATGAATCAAAATTATAATAAGAATAACAATAATCCAAAAATTGTGCAGCTCCTCCTATATAGTATGGTTTGCTTCCTTTCATCAGCACTTCTTTCCAAATAAGTGGCGATTCAGAGTGATGCCATTTATTTTTCGTGTTAATTTTTACTAACCATGGCTGAAAATTTAACAGTTACTTACACATCACTACATATTATATAACAAATTCCCTTGCCGCTGTCTATCCATCGCTATGTATGCGTAGATCTTTCAAACTAGGGAACGGATTATGATGCGGTTTTTTAATAGATAGAGTGATTCACGAGGAAGGTTTAATGTATAACTAGGGACCCGCCCCGCCCGGCTTCGCGCGGGAGTAATGCACTCAGTTTCACTATATTAGATGAATTAATTGCTCCTGCTACTGCTACACCAGAAATTATATTAACTAAGAAGACATTAATTTACATACCTGCCAGTCCAATACACATTTCTCGATTCTCTCATAACAAAATGATGGAAGATTTTGTTCCAAATAGTCGGCTATCAAGCATACGTGAGCAAAAACTACGCATTGAGATTCTCCGGAAATTACAATCCGTACGCCCATTTCTGAAAAATATTGCAACTTAATTTACTTGAGGTACACACAAAATCTCAAAATTATTTGCACCGACTTACCTTCTAGATATTTACTATACTGTAACTAACTAAGACTTAATTAATACAAATTCCACATCTGTGTTCCACTAGTCTGCCGAATCCTCTGAATTACCTATAACTTTACCTACCTTTAACTTTTGATATAATCCTTGTTTACACATGTACAAGTGCAAGTGCGATAACGTGTACCTCATGTACTATACCTACACAATACAGTTAAGCAGTTAAAACCTGTTTACATATTACGAAGTGCAGGTGTAACTGCGAAGTTATTTGATTAGACGCTCGGTCTGTTTTTGCTATTAAGTAGCCGCCCACCTCACTCCCAGTGCACAGCTAAATCAATATACTAACATTTACTCCCATTTTACAAATGTTACAATAAGGTCTCAAGCCGTGAGATGGAACTGGACAGACAGACATTCCGGAGCGCGGAAATATTTAATATAATATTAGGCCAGAGAGGTCCTAGCGTTAGCGAGCGGGGCAACTAGAGTATATAGTGTTCTGTGGGGGCAACGGACTACGTAAACAGGTCGCTCGCGAACGCGCTAGCTGTCAGATAGGTGAAGCGTTACACGCGCCATCACTCATTTTATAAAATTTTGTGTGGAATCATCGCTTCACAATTTTAACTGACGGAGCTATTTGGAATGATGCCACCTGAACACTTCAGTTCGCACCTAACAGCTTAACTACTACCTGCACCTACACTTCCACCTGCACGGCTCACTTCGCAATGTGTAAACAAAGCTTTGTCTTAGGTTAAATGATTTGTGTCGTTTTTGTCATATTTTTTACATTTATTACTTTTTTACCTTTTTTATCGCGTCTCCGTGACGTCTTTATATCTGACATTGGCAGCATCGTCGGTCAATCGACGGAGCCATACGACCAGGGATTTGGTATCTCCTCTTATACATTTCTATGCATACAACCAAAATTGAATTGAATTATACTTAGGTACTTGCTTTCCAACTCTCGTCGATAAAGTTTGTATTTATTTAATTTCTTGATTATAGAGTTTCTTCTATGCTGCTCTGGGAGTGAAAAAAATGTATAATACTACAGCTGCTTCTCTTCCCGGGCATACTGTATAAGTCAGTAGAGGGACAAGAGGGTCTTGGTGTTTTGTAGGAGATGGGCTGACCACCTGTCATTACTAACCGAACTTGTACATCTCAACTATACCTTCAAAATTGGTCAGAAGTGGCACCATGTGGTTCTATCGGCCCTTGGTGCTCTGCCTACCCCATAATAAGGGATAAAGGCGTGATTATATGTATGTATGTATTATAGCGTTTATATTTAAAAGTACAGTCTATTAATTAGCCCTCGGGCCCACTATAAGTCCCGCGGGGCCTAGATTTTAGGTTAGATCCTTAGGTTTTAACAAAACGAGTAATCGATAAAAGAATTCATATCACTATTTTAACATAAATGAAACAATCGTGTGAAACTAGGCTGAATAAGCTGAGCAAACTTTATGCTGCGAGCTTTCTGGCGTATTTAAAAAATCAAACTATCAATTTTTATAACCTCTAAGAAAAAAGGGCGGAAAATTTAATTAAATTTATTCAATTTATCTTATTTCTACTTTTGCTCTTCGATTTCTTCTTACTGGACCCTGTAATACTATTATTCAAACAAAATGAGTGAATGCAGCAGTGGTGCTAGTCGCCAAAAAAGAAAATTAGATTCTCCCACCATTGATGACCAGCCATCCAATAAGGTACAAAATAGATTTCTAAAAACGAAAAGAGGTTTATTTAGGGAAATTCACCGCATTTATACTGAATCACATCTTAAGGAATATCCTGTTATGATTTCTTCGACCACACCACAAACAAAATTTGACCTGCTTAAAACAAACGGTATCTTCAAGCTATTGGACCTTGGTATCAAATATGTAAAGCCTGTAGGCAGCTTCTTTATTAAGATATTCTTCCTCACCAAGAAAAATGCAAACAATTTTATATTAAACAAAGATCTCTTAGACAAGCAAAACTGGAATGCATATATTCCCTTCGACCAAATAGAATCTCAAGGAATTATCAGAGTTCCTACTGACATCTCAGAAGAGGACCTTCTAATGAATCTCAAATCTTCAGTTGAAATAATTGGTGTTAAAAGATTTAGTAAAAAGATGGCTGATGGGAACTTCTCTCCACTTCGTACTGTCCTTGTAACCTTTTTGTCAACTATCAGACCGGACCATGTCACATATGAATACCTCTGGTATAATGTTCAGGCATATATTAAGCCACTACTACAATGCTACAACTGTTACAAATTTCATCACGGAAGTCGGACCTGCAAAAATGATCAGGTTTGTTCATACTGTTCCGGACCACATAGTTACAAAGTCTGTCAGAACAAAGTCAATCTGAAATGTTCGAATTGTACTGGAAGTCATGTTGCAGTATCAAATGAGTGCCCAATGAAAAAGAACAAGACATTTGAAATTAAAAATAAAATTCTTGGAAAACAATTATCATTTTCGTCTGTTGTAAAAGGAAATCCTGGTAAGCCTAGTATAAGTCCAACTACAATTACTCCACTTGAGGTACACTCAGAAACAAGCATTGGAATAACTACTCCCAAGAACAGAGCTCTTTTGAGCGAACTTATGAATTCAAAATTATTAATAGATACAATAAGTAAGACCATTGTTGAACTCCTATGTAAAAAAGAAGCACATGGCACAAATATTTCTTCAAAAGTAATTAAAGAAAGTCTTATATCAAACCTTACTTCTTACAATGGCTAATCTGAATATTATTCATTGGAATTGTCGTAGTATTACTAACAAACTAGATCAATTTGTGCACTTTATTTCTGACTTAAATATAAATATTATACTCATAAATGAAACATGGTTAGATTCAAATAAATCATTTAAGATATCTGGTTATACTATTGTAAGAATGGATTCTGACCGCCCACATGGGGGTATAGCTCTAGCCATCTCTACTAAGTTTAAGTTTAAAGTTATAAATACATGTTTCTCTTATGATTTTCAAAATGTGCTAATATCAGTTGAGTTATGTAGTTCGTTTCATCTTGATATTTTATGTGTTTATTGTCCTCCTGCTCCAAATGGAAAGTTTAATATTGGTGACCTTTCAGATTCATTTTCTATGATGTCCTCTAAGTATCGTTTAGTTATTGGTGACTTTAATGCTCATAGTACGTCATGGGGATGCAGATCTACAAACAAAAGAGGTAATAATTTATTATCCTTCATTGATAATAATAATTTGGTATGCCTAAATGACCACACACTTACAACTTTAGCTGGGCCAGGACAAGAGGGTAATGTTTTGGATCTGGTGCTTGCTTCGTCAGCTTTAAGCTCGAGTTGCAGCTTCTCTGTGTTACATGACACAGTTAGCAGCAACCATTTCCCAATACTTCTTAGCGTAATGTATTCAGATAATAGTGATAACAGTAACAGCTATGTTTATACTTCAGCAAACGATAGCTCCATATCCGTCGATGATTTGGATAAAGCTGATCTGATTTCTAAAATCTATAACAAAAATATTAACTGGTTAGAATTCCAACTTAAATGTCTCTCAACTTTCGAAAATTATAATCTTTCTCATGAGCCGTTACTAGATTATGACAATTTTGTAAACAATATCTATGACACTATATTGACGTCTCATAGTAAGAAGTTGCCATTAATTTTGAGATCTCTGCGCAGAAATACAAAAAAAATAAAAAAATATGCCGTTTGGTGGAATGATACCTGTGATCAAGCTGTGAATCAGTCGCAATTAGCCCTTCAGCTCTATAAACTGGCTCCCTCTATGGAAAACTATTTAATTTATAAAAAATTTGATGCTAGGAAAAAATTTGTAATTTTGGAACAAAAAAGAATAAGTTGGATGACTTTATGCTCTAATTTTAACAGAACTACCCCTTCTAAATACATTTGGGATCATATGCGAAAATTTAAATATTCAAAAAATGCTAGTCTAAAGAATTCGCAATTCTTTGATAATAATTCGAATGTAGTGGGTTTTCTTAACAAAATTTGTCCTTTAGCAGATAATTCTGAAGATGTTAACTTACAACCCTATTTCACTTCTCCAATCTCTGATTCCTGTTCGTGGCTTTTAAACCCATTCACTGTTGCTGAGTTAACTGCTGCCTTGCAAAGCAAAAAGAAAGATACTTCCCCTGGCCCTGACCATATAACATATAAAATGATTAAAAGTCTAAGTATTAAAGGTCACCTCGTATTGTTGCAAATATATAATAACCTATGGGCTGTAAAGAAAATACCTTTATCATGGAAAGAGCAGGTTGTTGTTCCAATTATGAAGCCTAATAAGAATCCTAACTGTATAGATTCATATAGACCCATCTCATTAACGTCTTGTTTTTCAAAAATTTTTGAAACATTGCTCAAGAACAGGTTGGAATGGTTTGTTGAAAACAATAACTTGATCCCTAATAGTCAATGCGGTTTTCGCAAGGGCAAAAGCGTTATAGATAACGTTGGGTGTTTTGTTGGCGACATAATGAATGGTTTTCAATCTGATAAGACTACTTTGGCTGTATTTTTGGATATCAAAGGTGCCTTTGATAATATAGATCATAGCTGTCTAATCAAAAGTTTATTTAAACTAGGACTTCCAGGTCCATTCCTATTATGGGTATACAACTTCTTGCATGACCGTTCTGTTAAATTAAAAGTAAGATATCAGCTGCATGGTCCAAAATTTACTTCTAAGGGAACCCCTCAAGGTTCTGTTATTTCGCCCCTTATCTTCGTTCTTAGTTTAGTCGATTTCATGAAAAAAATTCCAAATGCCGTTAGTTATCAGTTTTTCGCAGATGATCTGGTCGTTTATCTACACTGTAAAAACATCAAAGAAGGTGAATCTGCTATGAATATGTGTCTACGTAAAATCTGCAATATGTTAAAAAAAGATTTAAAACTTGAAATCAATGTATCTAAATGTGTAGTTGTACCTTTTTGTAAAAAATATAAATTGTATCCTTGTGTAATGTACAATGATCAAATAATATCAGTTCAACACACAATCAAATACCTAGGAATTGTATTGGATAGTCAATTGTCGTGGAAACCTCACATCGAACATATTAGCAAAAAGGCTTTGTGTAACATCAATATAATGAAATCTTTGGTTGGTCTCCGATGGGGATCAGATCCTAAAATCTTAAAGGTTCTTTATATTAGTATAGTACGTAGTCACTTCGATTATGGCTGTATTTTCTATATAAATTCAAATAATAAGTTATTGCAAAAATTAGATACAATTCAAAATAGAGCTCTGCGTATAATAACAGGTGCTATGAACTCATCTCCTATTAATTCTCTAGAAGTAGAAGCAGGTGTTGTTCCTTTACAAATCAGACGATGCTATATCACAGATAAATACTGTTTAAAACTGGTGTCTCGTGATAATTGTGTTATACGTAGATTTTTAGAATATTTCAATATACCCAATTATAATGATCAACCACTACGTGCTTCTACTTCCATTAGTCATTCTATTTCGTTCCTAAATTTTGAATTTCAGGAAGTTATATTTTGGTCACGCTTGCTTCCTTGCTTTAGCTATGATTATTTTAGTATTGTTATGGATTTATCTGTCAATTTAACTAGATTTAGTGACAAATTTGAGCTGTTTGAATTTTTAAAACACTAAGCCAGACTATTTAAAAATTTATACCGATGGATCTAAAACACAAGATCGAACTAGTTTTGCTTTTTATGACAGAAATAGAAATTTTGGACAAGTTTTTAAATGTAATCCATTGTTATCTATATTTTCCGCTGAAATTTTGGCAATTTTACATGCCGTAGAATATATTAGCTCTTTACCAAATGTTAATCGAAAAAGTTTTTAATTCTATCTGATTCCATGAGCGCCTTGCAATCCCTTTCTAACAAAACTATTTCTGCTTCTTGTAATTATTTAATATATAAATTAAGATATCTTGTTCAAACTGTTGTAAATAAATATGATGTAATTATTGAATTTTGCTGGGTACCAGCTCACTCTGGAGTTGTCGGTAATGAGTTGGTAGATACTCTGGCTCGATCCTGTGTAAATAGTAAAACATGTAATTATTTAGTTCCTTATACTGATTTAATATTAACTTTAAAAACAAACATGATGAAAAGATGGTCACTAGTATTAAACTCTTCCAGGGAATGTAAAGGGAAATGGTTAGAATTAATTCAACCAGTTCCTTCTACTAAAGCATGGTTCGAAGAGTCGAAAAAATTTTTAGGTCGAGATTTTATAACTTCGCTTTGTAGACTTAGAATTGGACACTGTCATTTCCCATCTCACCTCTTTAGATTAAATTTGGTAAATAATAGTTCTTGTAAATATTGTGGTAATAATTTTTGTGACTTGCAACATATATTCTTTGAATGCCCAAACTTCAATTTGGAGCGTCTGCTGTTAATTGCCTCTTGTTCAGACATAAAACATGATATTCCTAGTAATGTGCAGGAATTACTGAAATATAGAGAGCTATATACAATTGTATTTGAATTCATTACAAATACTGTAGGTAAAATTTAACTTTCATCTTTAAATTATTTTCTGGTCACAATTAATTTTAAGTAGTACAATTATTTCATTTTATGTATTTTTTCTTCTTTAAAAAGTTTGTTACATTATATTATGCTAATTAGATATGTAATTCTGTTCCATAATGTTCTGTTTTGTTCTGTTTTTATTATAAGTATTTTACTTTTTTTGTTATGTATCTGGTTGGGCTGAAGGTATTGTATACCAATGCCCGTAATAAATTAAAAAAAAAAAAAAAAAAATTTATAACCTCTAATTTGGTTTGTTTGTTTTTATCTGTGGTTTTTATTTTCATTTAGGTTTTCATCCAAACATTCACTATTATTAATTTTACACACTACATATTACTATTATAGTTATTTCAATTACTTTCTGTAAATATTACAATAAAGACCATTATTTGTAGACGTAAGTTGGTTCTGTTTTGAAATTAACCTAAAACCCCCTAGTTCTAGAACCACGGTGTTCCAAAAACATAATTATGATTACATAATTTAAACATTATATCTTATAAAATTTAGTTTGTTTATCATTTTACTGCAATATACCGTTTTACTACACTTTTATGTAGGAATGTACATGTTTTCTTGCAGATTTGAAAATGGCTTTGCAGAATTGGGGTTTTTGTGACCTATCAATTAATAAAAATTATGAATTTGATAAATTATATGCAATAGAAAGCATGGGATATCATACTGTTGCTTTCAATACTCACGTCGAAGAAGGAAATGATGAGCCCAAGAAGAAGAAAAAGAAAGGAGAAGTCAAGGAGAAAAAAGATGCAATTCCTCCTCCTATTGATATACCAAGTGATATTCTAAAGAATACTAAACTTAATATATTGCAAAGGCTTACTATTGAATTTTCAGATTCTAGTATATCCCACAAACTCGTCCAATCGGAAAATATAAAAAAATATGACATCATTTCAGTCATACCTAAAACACTTCAGGCCTTCCAATATGCTTGCGGTACTCTAGATATAGATATAATTACATTTGCACCAGAGACCAGAGTACCATTTAAAATAACAAGGAAATTATACCGACAAGCTGTGGAACGTGGCATATTCTTTGAGATAATGTACTCAGCTGCTATAAGAGACTCTACTTGCAGAAAAAACATAATTTGTATATCACACACTTACCATGCTGTAGGAAAATCCAAAAATATTATACTAACTAGTGGGGCTGACAATCCTTTGCATATAAGAAGCGTCAATGATGTTATAAACCTTGGTGTTATCTTTGGACTAAATAGCAATGAAAGTTTAGATGTGGTCCGGAGCAATGCTAGAAGACTTATACTTAAAGCAGAAGGTAGAAGATGTGGCAAATACTATATGGAAATAAGTGTAGATAATTCAAATAAAGAAATTGAAAATGAAGCATAAAATTATATCACAATATTGTATATTTATTCACTTGGATCATGCAAACTTATCAATACAGGCTTACTAAAGGCAATAAAAAAGATCACAGATAAAATAATAATATCATCGGGGATAGTGCAAATCCACATAAATAGCATTGGATAATTCTGCATATCTGACACACATAGCTAATTTAAGTTTTCGTGTTCAATCCACGATAAGACTTAATTGGCTGTCACTATGTTGATGTGAGTTCTCATAACAAGAAATAGAACACATAAATAATTACTTAATGTGTAAAAATGATCCCAAAATTAGTTGAAGTAAGAAACTCTTTCTCCTGTGAAACTAGATCTATTGCAGATACACTGACTTTACGAATTGTAAATTCACGGATTTGCACTATCTCCGACGATATGTACTTCTATTTGGCAACTATTCTGTCTTTTGATGCTCCGTTTTCTGTTGAATTGTCGTATCTATTTGAGGTGTACTGGATGTTGATTCTTTTCTAGGTGATTTTGTAACTTTTGTTTCCTCTGGCATAGTAAAAATCTCTCCTAACCATTTCAACCTGGGAAAGAAGATAATTCACTCATGATAACTTGTCAGAACAGCATAAGAAGTACCCTACCCAACTTGAGATTCTTCTTACTGCATAGAAACAAAAATAAGGGTATTAAAATAAAATAATTATCATAAGTTGACAATTTGGCATTGTACCTATATAAGGTCTTTTCAAAATTAGTGATTATCTTAGAATAATGATTTGCTCCGGAGCGAAGACCAATAATTAATTTAAGGTGATTATCTTTTGACACGAAACTAGGTAGGTAAAAAGAAACAACTTTCACTATGGGAGCAACTCCGATATAGTAAAAAAAAATCTGCTGTTCCATACATTTCAGTGCAGTAATTATTCAAGATTGTATGGAACAGCTGTTACTTACCTAGTTTCGTGTCAAAAGTTAATCACTAATTTTGAAAAGACCTTATACCTTATATACTACTCATAATGCTATCAATAGTCAAAACTCAGTCCAATCAAAGATAGTAAGAGTTCCTTACCAAGTGGTATAGTTAGAATTCATGTACATATGTTAATGCTATTATGAAGGAAGATGTCTGTTCATGTACTTATTACCTTTACTGGAAAGGTGAAGAAGGTGGCTCTGCTGGGGAGTATGACTTGACTGGATTAATACAAGGATGGATAAAGAGGATGTCCTAGAAATGTTCGGTTTCATCATTTCATTAATATTTATATGTGCCTCTTTAGCTAGACAATTAGGCGTCAGCATAGCATGCCGCTACTTTAGACAGCTGTTAAGCTTTGGTTTCTTAGAGTAACGGTGCCGTAATTGAGCACCTGTACGTAGGCTACCCTCTTTACGGTGCCGTCATTGTCATGTGAAATGTTTCTTCAAGGCCACCGCTATTCTAACAAACCATAGCTTTAACGCTTGTTAAGGCGAGTTACTGTAAAGCGTCATGATGAATGAAGTGAAGCAAATGAGTGTGATATGCTGTATGTTATAAAGTCCAAGATTTTGCCTTTCATGTTTTCGTTTTTCGTACAGTGTTGATATTTAGAGCAAGGGTAGAATACTGAATAATAAAAAACATGTTAATTTCAATGTCATTATTATATTGAAATGCAACCTCAACATTATAATACAAAATCTATAAAATTCACAGGAAATTACACATTTACGAATCGAATCACACAGGCCTTAAATATGATGTTTAGCAGGCGATACGTAACATTTGCAATATACTTGTCGAACATACTTTTGTTCTAAATAATTATCATTAATAAGTACACACAGGACGCACCGAAAGGCATTTATATTAGCACTCTAATTTCACAAACATGCTTACGCAACTTATATCTTAGCAGCTACAAATAATTTGCGTCTTATACATCGACATTTTTGTGCGCGTTAGTTATGATAGCATATGAACTTCGCAGTTAGTAAGTGACTGGAAACCTGCCATAGATTATAGACTGGACTAGAATGTCAAAAAGCCTCCATTTTACTGCAATATTGTTATAAGACACTACTTTGTCCTTTCAGTTTCAACAATTATAGTAATATTATGATACAGGCGAACATTATAATGTTAAAAACACACACTTATGATTATTGCAGTCTTAGATTGTGTTTTAGTGATCTAGAAACATGGATGACATGAACGTACCGCCTAAAACTGCTTCCTATAAAATATTTGTGTTAATTTCATTACAGTAATACATTATAGTAGGAATGCTGGAATTTTTTATATGTCGTTTACATAATTTGAATTGAAAAGAATAATCATAGAATTATGGAAAAAATACATTGGGGAAAATGTCATGGCATAAAATTTAATACATTTGTACAAACTAACAATAAATTAATGAACCAATCGCATTCAATAGACATTTACACAAAAACAAAATAAATAATCTCCCGATAGTAAACCAATCGATTTGGTCAGTGAGTCCGCTGCCGACGGCGGGTACAATAACAGTATACATTATGGTGCCAGCTTCATTAGGCTCCATTTCTGATATATAGGCAATTGCTGTTTTTTTTTCACACCATACTCAGTCAGAGCCAAAATTGGACTTATTTATTATAGACGGGCGCCGGCAGCGCTTTCACTCCTAACTAACTAACAAATCAGTCTTATTAGCCATAAAACAAAGTTCATACTACTTAGCTGACATATGTCTTTCCTCAATAACTAAGGTTGTATTTAAAATATAACAATTAATGACAATCTTTTGTGGATTAAGTATTTAAGGTAAATGTTAAGGATTAACATACGGAGAATATAAATGCGGGGGTATTTATAACTTTAAAATACAAACTATGCGTATTATTTTGCAATGACTTAAGTTATAAGTATTTGTAATTTTCTATTTTACAATTTTTATAATAACATCTACATTTGTGGCACAATAACACAAATGCATTCTTTTGTATAACACCTACGGGGATTACAAATCTATATTCAGTACGAATTCACTAATGCTACAGAACTATAAACTTTGAAAATATCTTTTTGTTAAAAGATAGTTTTAGTTACATTTTAATAACTTTTACATTTTACTTCATTAGATTATAAAAGCAGCTACATTGGTACTACTGGCTTTAGGGCCGTAAGATATGGGAAAATTTGATACACACTTTGCTCTTAAAACTCATCAGCCATTATTCATCTCAAGTCAATTCAATCAAATTAAATGAGATCATTTACTTATTTTTATCAATTTTACTTCTCAAATTGAAAATATTCACAATCACAACCAAAAATAAATATCTGCTTATGGTCAAATTTAAAATAGGCATCACGCTAAACTGATGGTTGGTAGGTACAATAAATTAATCTCGTGTAATACGTAACATCGCATTAAAAAAACAATTATTAGTACCAAGGACAATTATATAATCAAAAGGGGAAATAAACTCATTGGATCGAATACTTAGACTCATTTAGGTCTATTTTAATCACTTGTTGTAAATAGCCTTTAGTATACACGGGAGTGGGAAAGCTTTTTACCACAAAATTGTAACGAAAAATTCTATAATTTTATTGTGATATCATGAATTTCATATTTCTTGATAATTTTATATATGTAAGTCGAACGCGTGATCTTACAAGTGAAGCAAAATTATTTATTGCTTTGCCAATCACACACATACAAATATATCACCCGAATAGATTTAGCTGAAGATATAGGCCTCCAACTTTTAAATTCATTATCTGTGACTCCCCTTTGCGAACATACTTATCACAATATCGTTGTCACAAAAAAAAAAATTTTTGTTTTATATAGAACAGTCTTACATTTAATCTAAGATGTTTTGCGTGATTTATACTTAGGTCAACATTTGAAGCTGAAATATTATAATTTGCAATCACAATCGCACATACGCGTTTCCTAAGCAGATTTTGGTAACACGTCAATACTCGAATACACCTAGATTTAATAGTCGTATTCACTGTATTCACATCAAAAGGTAAGGTTAAATTAAAATAGAAGATAGAAAAATTAAGTGCAATAACACAATAATGAAAAATGTCTAATCATTTTATTTCATCACTTTATAAATGTCGTTATTATTAAAGTCTACCTAATCCGCTTGAAGCCGCAGTAAAATCACGCAAAAACACCGTAAGCATATAAATACAAATCAGTTATTGAGGAAAGACACACAGTGCGCGACCGTGTTGACGTTCTCTACCAACCTGTTGTAAAGCTCGCGCCGCACACTCGCCGTAAACTTGCTGACGAGGCAAAGCGTCACCGCCGCCGCGAATACCGTGTTATAGAACAGCACCAGCTTGAAGTTGCCCAGCCATTCTATTCGGCCGAATTCGCCGAGCAAATCGAAGTTTGTGATGCCTGGAAGATATGTGAGGTTTGTTTATCACAGTCAATAGTTTATGAAATTCATAAAGAAGCTCAAGATCTGACAGCAATGGAGAATGCTCGGGATTTCTTTGCGTGATCGAATCAGAAATGAGGAGATCCGTAAACGTACAAAGGACCGACATAGCCCAACGGTCCAGCAAGCTAAAGTGGCACATAGCTCAAAAAATGAATAGCCGATGAAGCCGAAATGTTTTAGAGTGGATAGCACGTATCGGCAAGCGCAGCGTGGGACGACCTAACCAAGGCCGCGGGTATCGGCTGGATGTAGGTCGTTTCCGACCGGTCGGAGTGGAGGTTGTTAGGGGCTCATGTTCATGTACTTCTCATAGCTGATAATGATGATAGTGATTAAAATTCCAAATATGAGACAAGACTTTGGGTCAAAACACACTGTTAACACGCGACGCGACAACACGCCGAAAATATATGGAGAGTGGGGATCGCGTGTTATAGCGTGGTGTGTCATGTCATGGACCATATAAAATGTACGTGATTGATAGGCACCGACGTCGTCACGTCGGGTGATAACAGTGTGTCTTGACCCTTTAGCTCCATGACCTTAGGTGACGGTGGGACTAGGTCAATGTGTTGTAAAAGTGTGCAAATGTAGCGCACGCACCCAGTATCTTGACTAGCAGCGGCTGCGCCGTGGAGTGCACCACGAGCAGCGCGCTGAGCGCGATGATGCGCGCGAGCGGCGTGCGGCGCGCGCGCGGCAGCAGGCGCAGCGCCCGCGCCGGGGCGCGCAGCCCCGTCAGCGCCGCCGCCTGCAGGTACACGATGAGACTGGTCTCCAGCCACGCGCCCGCCCAGCCCAGCCGCGACAACGACGCGATGCCCAGCGTGAATTGCTGCAAGGGGCGTGCTCGGTTTATGACGCGTTTGAGTAGCGTAGAGTATGGTTAAGGAACTGCAATCGTGAATGACCTTGGACGCACAAATCGGCAGAGCTATTACTCAACTTGCAGTAAAGCTGGAGCAATTGACTGCAAAAATTATGGTTTATGATGCGTTTAAGTAGTTTTACATAGAAGAACTCCTATGTCTAAATATGAAAGTACATAACGTTCTTTTTGTATGCAATGACACCAAAAAATGTAAGTCACTTAGTAACTGGCGTCATCATTCAAAAAAACTATTTGACGCAACGCACTCTAGTCGTAATCGTAAATTACCTTAGCCATGAAAATCAGAAGTGACCCTGGCTTAACGCTCGCAATTAATATTTTAAAATGATTGATAAATGTAGATAGAATAGATAAATGTAGGGTCTGAAAAACGTCAACTTGTATAAAATTAAAATAATTCCATGCGCCGCGACCTTTGCAATATAGGAGCAGTAGCGAATTCTAACAAAAAGCTTACCAATAATGTTGCCGATGTTAATGTGTATAAGTATTAACGACATCAAGACACTAAGTATTAAATTTAAATAAAACAATTTACTGTAAAAATGCATTTTCAATGTAAAAACTTACCCTAGTACTAAGTGGCAGAGCTTTGATCCCGATGAGCAGCTCAATGGTGTTCTGTATGACTGCCAGCACGGTGATGGTGGTCAGCACCAGGAGTAGGAGCATGGCTAGAGGGTACACCACGTTACGTTGCAGCGACGACGACTTCATCTTGCCCTCCACTTCCTGGAAACACCAATAAATTAAGAGTAAACTCCTAATGTAAATGGTGCCGCCCTAAGCAGACCTGGCGGTTGACGATCATCGCAGAGGAAATGGAAGTAAGGAAGACCTGGAGAAAATTAAAACGCGAAGCCCAACACCGAGCGGGGTGGCAAAGAGCTATGGAGGCCCTCTGCCCCATCTAGGGGACACAAGAACACACTAAATACATAATAAGAATAGTTTCAAAGCGTTTTATCAAATGGGCCCTCAGACATGAACATTTTAGAAATCATTAGTAATGAAATGTGTAAAGTAAGGGATTATTCCGATTGGTTACTCTGCTTTGTCCCGTTACAGATTAGAACCTTGATCTATCCCCCCGTCTTATTGTCATTGCCCTGTATCTATGGGGACAAATCAGGGTGACAAAATCGAATTTCCATGTAACACCACTAACCTACAACGTAGATTTATACGTGAATTCTTTTTTCCTAGGCCGTATTTTATAAGGTACACAATGCAATTATATTACTTTGTATCATATTTTCTTATTATACGGATGCGAATCACAAAGATTTTGTACAATGACTCGCACTATTCATGTCTGTCAATAGCATACAGCAGATGTTTTGTCGTGTCTATTGCTCCGAGACTTGACGGTAATATTACTATTTACGTGTGACAGAGACAGATATACAGGTTATCATACCAAATTCTTCCTTAGGCTAAGGCAAGCGGTTAACCGCGTAACCGTAAAACCGCTCGAGACGCACACACTTCGGTCAAATACCGCAAATATAAGTTCTATGGATCTCACATTTGTGCGCGGTTTTTACCCGCTAGCCATGTAACAAAACGCGGTTCTAAAATAAGTCGCAGAAAAAAACAGTCAGTGCGGTCGCTTCCATTGGTTTCAAAGTCAGGCGGTTAAAAACAGCGGCGGTTTTGCCGTAATGCGGCCTTAGGGTCAGTTCACACCGAGACGCGACGCGGCGCGACGCTGCGCGCACATTTTTCATAGAGCGACTCAGAATACACTTTATTCACTACACGAAAAGATACACATTACATTGTGAGAATTCAGATTACGTTGCACCACGCAGCGCTGCGCCTCGAGGTGCCTCGCGGCGTAGCGCGCGTATCGTGACGCAGCGGTGCATCGCCGGTACGCGCGGCGTGCAAGAGCGGTGCTGCGTCTCGCGGTGCCGCGCGACGCAGCGCGACGCCGCGAGGCGCAGCCTGAGGCCGCTGTGGCGACTTCTCTACTATTTCCGTCCAGACTTGATGCAGTTCGGTCGAGTGCTCGATTGAAAATATAATGATAGACTGGGATCTTGTTATAATCGGACTTCTTGCAGAAGAGGAAGTAGACTGCGGGAGGGCGCGGGCGGGGCCGCGCGGCGCCCGCGGCTAGTAGATACGTTCCGCTGCGCCTCGCGGCATCTCGCTGCGCAGCGAGGCGTCGTCCTGCTACGATTTTAAAGATGCGCCTCGCGACGTTGCGATGCGTCTCGCGACGACGCGCGGCGCAGCGCGAAATCATTGGCCTCTTTGAGTATCGTCGCGTCGCGTCGCGTCTCGGTGTGAACTGACCCTTAGACTTACTCTGTGTCCGTACTTGAGCATAATATATAAAATAACTGACGTCAAAATATAGTTCCGCTACCTCGCGGTTTGCGTAAAAAACGTAATCTCGTATAATAACTGTATCAACCGAGTGTGCTATCTTAAAACGCAGTAAAAAGTTGTAAAACCTAACGTAGGTGGAGTCAATAAATTATACACATTTACCGATAATGTAAGTCGATTAGTTACGCATGGGTGAAATCTAAGTGTATGTATCCTTACTAATAGGTGTACAATTAAGTTTTTAGTTGTAGTATAAAGATGCCGAAATAACTCTGTGGAGTGGAGCTCTATTGTTTGCATTTTCGAAATACCATTTTGCCTTTTCAAACAAAATATGGCATTTGTTTAGATGATTCTAGGAATTCTACGAATATCTGGTTTGTTACGCTATTATTGTTATTTTATTATACTATAGCTTGAGATCTGAAACATTATTGTCGTGAATTAGCATGATTAGTCTTGCAGAAACCTCAAAAACTTTCAATAATTCATACATACATTTAGAGTAATACAATAAAACCTGCTATATGTGATCTTGCCACGTTTATTATAGAAGAGAGGTTATTACTTATTACTTCTAATCAGCTTAGATAACAATTGCCTATAATTTTTAACCAACAGATTAAAAGGAGGTTATTTCCGATCCAGCTAGGCGACTGTTATGTATTTTCCGTTTTTTTAGGCTCTTTCTCTCCTGACTTTTCTCTTTATTACGTTTACGTTAATTTCATTTGTAATATAAGTTTCATAAGAAATCGACGTAAATGCAAATAAAACTGATGCAATAGAAATCATATTTATGTATACAAGTATCACTATCAAATAGCTTTTCATTTGTTTTTAGTTACGTATTAACAATGCCATTACAAGTTTAAATAAGTGTAACAGTCACAATAGTAAAAATTACGCTGTTTGCGCGTGTGCTATATAGGTATATACTGACGTGTTCTTAAAACACGTAATAATACAATAACGTTGAGCAATTGGGAATATTGGTAACGCAACTAACGCATAATTTGCATGTAACTTGTTAATTTTAGAGGTTGAATTTCAGAGTATAACAATTAACGTATAATCAACGTGGCCTGGTGACCGTCAGTTTGCTATCTAGCGTAGTATGGACTACCTGTTCCCTGACGCCTACACCCGCGACACTGGCACTCTTCCGTGGGTAGTCTAATCAAAAAGATTTTATTCTATTCTTTCAACGAGTAATTTGGTCTCGCACTCAACCAACAACCCTACTTGAATGAATAATGGTATCAACGAAACATCTGCCGATTTTTTTTATAGTAACAGTCACCTTGCGTATACACAGACACACACGTTACAAATAATGCAACATAGTAGTATTATCTTCATGGTAGTAGTAATAAGTTTTTTGTAAATTTAAATCTTTGCCTCTCAGGGATGTGAAGGCCGAATAAATACATTTTAAACTATATGTCGTCTGTCAATTGATAATGCAATAAGCTTATTTCCTATCTCACAATATCTAAAAATATGTTTCTCTCAATATTAAAGTGAGCATTTTGTGTGATGTACCTAGAATCTAGCTACTCAATAATTCCGTTTTCAACACTCCTTTACTAATGACAAGACTTGGTTTTATGTTTACATTTCCCTAATTCATACGGGCATAGAGGAATAAGATGTGGCCAGTTAGTATGACATTAGCACTCTATGACATCTTATTCCTCTATGATACGGGCAAGTTTTTGTAACTTCGTGAATAAATTATGGGTTGATAAATAGGACACCGAAGCGGGGTCTAGTTGTTCGGTCCGACATGGTAACACCTGCACAAGGCTATACCTTAAGGATTCGGCGGGAAAAGCTGGAAGGGTGCAGGTGTAATTTTCTTGTGAAAATCAAAAATTATTTGTAAATGGCTTGCATGTGTCCGTAAAGTGATGTTTTCTGGTAGATAAGTTATATTTTGATTACTTGTGATGTGAATCTAGTGCGTGTGCATGGTTTTATACGCAGGTAAGCGGAATAAAACTTTAGCCGGATTACGATCTCTTCATGGGCGCATGTAAGTTGTTTCTGCAATAATTTTTCATTATGACTAACTTTACACTTGTTCTTGAGGATTTTCCCGACGTTTCCATTCATCATCATCATTATCATCCATCATAAATTCAGAAATCATTTACTAAAGACAATGGCTGTATGGGCTTAGTTCCCCTTGCCTTTCCTTCGGGATAAACTAAACAACAAAAAAAAAACTATACCTTAACTTGAGAATACCTTATAGAGAATGATTTTTGGTCGTCAACATTCCCGAAAACTACGGAATCTCCCGTCATCACAATCATTTTTCTCCATGAAAGCATACCTGGGAAGTGTCTGGTTTCCAAAATATTAGGGTCAAAAGTTGAGTAAATAGACTGCGTTTTTCTGCATAAATGCACATTGACGCATGTAGCAACATTTTTTCACGAGAAATAATTAATATCTGTCTATGAAAAAACTAGCATGAACACTGGACACTATAAATTTCGCCCGATCAAGTAATAAAAAATAAAAAAATTACATAAATTCCCAGCATTTTTTGGCATAAACTTACTTTATTTGATGTATACAGGGTGATTTTTGGTCGTCAACGTTCCCGAAAACTACGGAATCTCCTCATCATCACGATCATTTTTCTCCATGGAAGCATACCTGGGAAGTGTCTGGTTTCCAAAATATTAGGGTCCAAAGTTGAGTAAATAGACTGCGTTTTTCTGCATAAATGCACATAGACGCGCGTAGCAGGATTTTTTCACGAAAAATAATTAATATCTGTCTATAAAAAAACTAACATAAACACTAGACACTATAAATTTCGCACGATCAAGGATTTTTTTTTTCCCAGCATTTTTTTAGCATAAACTTACTTTATTTCATGTATAGAATACGTACCCTTCGTTAAAGGTGGCCACAAAAAAACATCCTGTAGAGTACGTACCCTTCGTTAAGGGTGGCAACGAAAAACACCCTGTATAGACGAATAACCAACCTACTTTTTACATTTATCAAGTCATAATAACATAAATTACTACATATTTTAAAACAAAGTCGCTTCCCGCTGTCTGTCTCTATGTATGCTTAGATGTTTAAAACTACGCAACGAAACTTAATGTAGCTTTTTAAATAGATATAGTGATTCAAGAGGAAGGTTTATATGTATAATTAGGGACTCGCCCCGGTTTCGCACGGATGTAATGGCCTTTCACGCGGACGAAGTCGTGGACGGCCATTACATCCGTGTAACGATATAATAATAAGCCCTCATAAGCCCACCTTTCTCATTTCGACGACCTTATGCAGCCTCTCCTTCAACCCTGCCTGCAGGGCGCCATTTCTCAGCCGCAGCAGCGGCATCGCCTCTTTGCCGTTAGACACAGAGTCGCTTTTCGCAGACACGTTGGGGTCAGCCGGCGCCGATATGTCTCCCCGGTCGGGGTACATTGGCTCGGGAGATATGTAGCCCATGCCTGAAGAGAGATAATAAATTATATTATAGATAATAGACAAATAATATGGTAGATTCTGACCATCACACATAAACCTAAACTTAAGATTAGTCCTACCTGCCCCAGCGAGTAGACTATGGGCAAAAACCCCTAAGGCAGTAGCCTCGTGGCGTGCCCTGGCTGGCGGAGGCCTACGTCTAGCAGTGGACTATAATACGAGCTGATGTGTGTTTATATATGCATAGCTATAGTCAGAGGGTCATTGCGTGTTGTTTCCATTATGTCGGAAACTAGATAATATCGCATCACATCACGAAATTAAACAAAGGTATGGGCAACATCGCAGCGTTTTAACGCAGTTCATGTGAATCGTCTAACTAAACTGCCAATTAAACATTTTCTACTGCCTCCGAAATGAAATACAGAGAATTTCAGTGCCGGTAAAATCGCTTTTAAGAAAAAAGAAACAAATATAAATATTTGCTTCTGAATAAGTAGGTAGGTATACTACATATTATGTAAAAGAGTTAGTTACTTGACAACAAAAAAGTTGATACTAACATGAATAACACTAACTAAAGTAATGTCATTTCCATAAATTTAATGAGAAACAAACGTAAAATCGATAACATGCCACAATCCTCCGATTACGTACTTTCCTGAACTTCTATCGAAGGAAAAAAATTAGAAAAAGAAATTAGAAGCAACTTTTTGGAAATTAAGTTAACAATACATATTAACCAAGAAATGTAATGAAAACAGGTTGGATATCGACTAGATAAAAATAGAATATAATATCGAAAAGCTGCAAAAAATTTAAACTATCCATAAGATTAATAAAATAACTATAAAATTAACGTTTTACCTTACACAACAAAAATATGAAATTTCATCAATCGGGCTTCAAACCCGTATATGTTTGAAAAACCGTTCAAACCACCTTTGTAAACGATCAAAATGGTTTGAGTCAAACCAAAATCTACGCGTTTGAATCAAACTGTTTGACCGTATCGGGGGCGCAACACAACGCAAAAACCATATTCATCAAGGACATACGCTTGCAGAAGACTTCCTTCTATGCTAAGTATTGTTGCAAACACATTAACGCAGTACAAATATAGGTATTTCTCAATAGAACTTTATTTGCAATATAGGAATGTCGCCCGCCAGCGCGTTGTCCTAAATACATTACTCTACCACAACTCTACCAAACATGTTAATTATTCTCTTACACCGAGACTGACTTGAGTTGACTTGATAGTTTTATTTATCTGTTCAAATACTTTTAAATGCTGAATTTAAACGAAAAAATCACGATAATCCAGTTTCCTCTCCACTTCAAGCACATTTTTATTATAAACAACGAAAAAAGGCAACTGAAAAAATCTGGTTGTATGACGACGCTGATCCAAGGTACTTTATACGGCCATATGAAATTAAATAGAATAGAAATCTCTCCCAATCAGAAACCTATCTCAACTCATTTGTTTTAGACAATTTCATGCGAAATCCTGAGTATTGTAGATTGGTGGATTTTTGGAATGGAAACAATCACCAACATTGTCATTTATATTCTAGCAAATACTTGGACTTAACTTGGAATCAAGCATTTTTTCCACAACACATCTATGCAAATTGAACGTATAGCCACATGCTCGTATGCACATATTGCCATAAGTCTGGGCCTTGAGCAGTTGAGGTCACTATGGTCACGGCAGCAGGAAGCCTTTTATTAGCCATGTTGTGCTTAAATAAGCACGGTTTTTTACCCGACTGCGCGACGCAAAGGAGTAGTATTGTTTTAACAGCCTATGTATGTATGCATGTATGTATGTTCCTTTGAAGCACTACACAGACCAAACGCCTCGGCCAATTTTTATGATTCATACGTCAATCGATTCCTCTTAGTCCGGCGAGTGTCACTAAATACATGATGTTAGTGAAAATCCAATATGGCGAGTACTGGACGCCATTTTGTGAAAATGAAAAAAATTAAAGTCGAGAAACTATATCGAGTGTGGTATCGTTGAATAGGTATTTAAAAATCATTATTAGGTTTCTCTCAACATTTTGCGATTTGACCAACCGTTTAGGATCCATATTGATTGAAAGTTGTGTAACAACCATTCTCACATATAAGTTTTTAGACAGCAGCAAGACGAAAACTTCTTGCTGCCGAGCATGTTGAGCATGTTTTTTGAAGCGTACCTATTAGTAGCTAGGTACTCATAACAAAAAAGTATAAAATAAAAAACATAATTTAAAAAATCCAAAAACCCGACTGCTTGAAAAAGAACCAAATAATGTACATAATAAAAAAAACTGAAAAGAAAAAAAACAAGCACTTAGGTGACCGGTGGTCTAGAATTCTATAATATTATTATGGAATGAATACTATTAAAGAACTTAAAAAAAATTCTAATGATCGTAACATAACAACCGAACAGTCGGAATCCATTATCCGACAGCCAAGCTAATATTTTTATAAAGAACTTTCAGAATTGCATTTGAATATGGTATGCACACTGTTAATCTATCAATGATATCAATAAAAATAAACAATAAAAACACACACACACAGAGACAGACAGACAGACAGACAGACAGACAGACAGACAGACAGACAGACAACACACACACACACACACACACACACACACACACACACACACACACACACACACACACACAGACAGACACACACACACACACACAAACAACACACACACATTTCACAACACATTCACCTAGTCCCACACTAAGATCCTTAAGGTCTCGTGTCGTGGGTACTAAGCAACGGTATATACATAAATACAAAGATAAGTATAGAAACATCCATGACTCGGAAATAAATATCAATTTTCATCGTATCAATGTTTGCACCGACCGGGATTTGAACCCAGGACCTATGGCGCAGCAGGCAGGGCCGCTACCAACTATACTAATCGGTCATCAAATCTTCAATGACTTCATACAAAATTTTAAATTTGGATTAAAAAATCCGAGATTTTTTTCTTATTTTCTAATTCTATTAAAATTGACCGTTAGGCAGATGATTTCATGACGCTATTATCAGAAACAAGAGCCATTCATTGTTATTGATTAAGATTGAAACTGTTGTAGTTTGCTAAAACGGGCTAGACTTGGCACAGTTGGCATCACTGCCATTATGATAACACATCTAGATCTACTAGATCTAGAATTCCAAAGCAAAGGATGTCATTGTCTTCAGTCACGGTCGTGTAGAAGCCAACTAACGTTAACACCGAACTCCATACAGTTAACATCTTACACACGATCGTGCAATAATGTATGTTTTACATTTGCATACTTTTACAACCCATTGACCTAGTCCCACCGTAAGATCCATAACCTAAGATCATGGAGCTTAGCTCTTGTGTCGTCTCATATTTGAAATTATGATACCCAAAGTCAAAATATTTCTCGAGATGCGGGGCTTCACTATCAACTGCATCTCCTTCCGTGCATGCCGTAAGAATCAACCGAGCTCGGGCATTCTCTCAGGCGATAAGCTAGCAACTTGTCACTGATCATTTACATCTGTCTCCGCTATGCTAAATTATTATGATCCTGGCTAATGATACTACATACTATGACCTTGAAGCTCTAGCTACCCCATTCCGGAAACACAGACCTATGTATATGTGTGTATATAATTCAAAAATTTGCAAAAAAAGGTCCTAAATTGATTTCTTAGAATAAGGAGACACCTAATTCTATGATTGGTGTTTAGTCTGTTTACTAACTACATTATTTTACCTCATAATTTGGTTCTATTAGATAAATATCCGATTGTATCTCGTGACGTGAATGGAACAGATTAAAAAAACTCCAACCCATGACTACGCTCCGACACTACGACGACGTCAATACGAGTAGGTATAAAAAACCGAATCTACATTAATTAGGGATTATTGTGCGTGCGTGCGCTAACGATCTAGCCAAAATATAACACACGCAAAGTATAACACATTATATTATTACACATACACAAGGCTGTGTTCCGAAACTATAATACATCACCCCATGGTGATAAAGGGTTTCTGGGCAGTGGGCAGCATCGCTTCCAGTGTTGACAACATAGTCCGAAAATCATACTGCTGTCACCAACCCGCCTGTCCAGCGTAGCGCCTGTGGGCCATCATAGAAAAGTGCCACTTCGATACTAAAAAGAAGTATAAACAAACATACCTGTGGACACAGCATGGTCTATCCTCCGTTTGATGGTGTCCTCTTCCAATGAGTAGACGTGATACTCCTCGTTGAAGTCCCTCAGAAACTGGGGCTTCACCAGCACCCCTCCAACCACCCCAAACAGCCGCACAAAGCCAAGGGGCGTAAACACTGTGAACAAAGACAGCACATTAAAAATCTAGTATTTTGTTAAGTTAACTTTAAATGTCTAGTGATTCTATTGTCGGTATTGGATTCAATTTCCTTATGTGAAAGGAATGTTTTTGATTACCCCTGGTTTTCAGCTCCTGGAGTTATGCGTTGCTCAAACGGCAGGTTTAGATTCGACTATACACATTTATCTACTTAGAAAGAAAATTCTTCAAAGTCACTGCCATGCGAAATTAATGCTGACTGCACAGCTTTTTCTACCAGTTAACCCTTTTATGTTTGACTATCTTTAGGCACTTAATCTAAAGTCATAATATAGCGATGTGGCAGTGGTCAGACTTATCAGTAGATTTCGGAAATAGGAAGCGACCCAAATGTAACTCGAAGATAAGTATGAACCGATTGAGTCCTAATGAGCAATAATCTAATTATGTAGAGGCACTTATATGGCTCAGTTTATGAAACTTTGGTCGCAAGAACATACTCGTAAACGCAAATTGCAAAAGCGAATGAGTGTATGAGTTTGCTCTAAAATTAAAAATATTGCCTAGGTGTTATAATAATGTCGTAATTAACATTCCGCAATGATCGGTATTGCGACGTAATAAATAAGTAAAGAACTATTAAAATAATGAATAAATTTTATATGTATAGGTACTACAGACCTATTTCCTTTGCCCGATTTAACAAAAAGAAAGTATGATTCACCCAGACAACGGTTGTTATGGACGCGGTTACATCAATTTTGACAGAAGACACCAATTCTGAAGTTTCGCCTGAAGCGAAAGTAAACAAAGTACTGAAACTTCGCATATTTATAAATATTCTCCAATTCCTCACCTTATTCAATCGCAATGACTCAAAGAAACCTACTGGCGAATCCGGCATTCAAAGACCACAAGATGTTGGAGCTGAATGAGGAATGGAACAACTTCATGACACGAATCGGCCAAGTCAGTGGCCTGGTCAAAGACCTGGCTGGTGGAGACAAGGAGAAAGCGGAAAAAGCCAAGATACTTGCCGACCAATATCTTGAAGGGAAAGTGGTCGTGGACGACAATATTGAAATGAAAATTAAAGATAACAGAACTGTCATTAATCAGAAAGTTTTCCGCGAAGTGGAAAGCAAAGACGCGGTTAGTATTTTTGTATTTACACCAGTGAAACTGTTAAAATCAGTTAAAACAGTATATCATTGTATGGTAATGCTTACAAACTGTTATGAGGTTAAGCAATTAAGTTATAATAGTCAACTCACAATGCATTCAGTAGTTAGGTTACAATAGCTCCGTAAATAGAATCTGGGTTATCTACCAATGCCAGTTAGCAAAGACGTCGTAAAGCACGAACCCTGATAGTGAAATTAAACAAGATAAACAAGCTAACGTAACACGTAATCAAACAGACGCACGTGCTGCCTCGACCTATTATAGACCGATAATGTCAAAAATCATCAGGTAAATTCCACCTGCAGCTAATGACAACACAGCAATGCTACTTACTAGCAGTGAAAGCAATTTGGCTTTTCTCCAACTATAAATAAATTCACTTCTCTTGCATCTGTTGTTCTTTCTATTTAAAATGGAAGCTCAAGGCGATTATGTACGCTCATGTCTAGAAGGTCGACGTACAATTATTGACAGGTCACTGTGTTACTGATGATGATATAATTTCTATTTCTATACCCACATTAAATTAATCTCTCTTTAAGATGTAAATACCTATTAACTTACTATTTATTTAATAACTAGTGGACGCCCGTGACTCCGTCCACGTGGACTACAGAAAAAACAAAATGTCGAAATTATCCGGGATAAAAACATTTTCCCGGGATAAAAATAGCCTATATGTTAAGTGGGACCTGTCACACTATATTCCTGAAAACTGCATCGAAATCGGTTCAGCCGTTCCTGAGATTAACGTGCACAAACGCACAGACAAACAGGCAAACTGACAAACCGACAAACAGACAAAAATTTCAAAAATCATTTTTTGAGTACTATTGCGTTGATAAAGGTCTTCTATAATATTTTTTCTCATATATCGTACACATTTTTATTATATGTATAGATATATAGATTGCACGACATTGTCACGCGTTCAATTAAAATGTTTACATGTTTATTTATAAACATTAGGTATAATTACACAATTCTGGTTGTGTTTATTCTTGCTCTATGCACACATAGGATACAAACGAATGTATAGCTAACTGATTTGTTGCGTGAGAATATATTAAGTGTAACCGAAGTTGGAAGCCATGAGATTAAAACATGGAATCAAATAACTAGGTCGTGTGATACGCCTTACAATTAGTACGGAAACGAAATAATCTCTTGTGCGCATAATATAATATATGCTATAATATACTCAGCATACGAGCGCTCAGGGGCCTTTAACGCTTTTTTATCTTAGCTTTCTTCTAGTTATTACGATGCAAATGTAATTATAGCTACACAAATAAATCTAGCTAAAGAGATTATTTATTATGGAGACCGCAAGCATATTAGTTTAGGTGTTCGTACTCGTGTATTTCTATCACGAATATTATGCATTATGAAATTAATATGCATTCTTTTTGAGATTTGTTGGAAGTAATCGGTTAGATAATGCATAGGAAATAGGTGTATATCACACCATATCCATAAATTTGCCACCGGATTCCGAATTAAACTATCTTTGTAACCCGTTATTTTTTAGGGTGAGATGGACAAAGACGCTTGGATGGCCGAGGTGAGCAAGGACGCCGAGAAACGAGCACTGGACCGCAAAATACGTCGCGAGAAAGCTGACACCCTCAAAACTCAAGCCGTCAAGGCATTCCGACGACGAGAGTTCGACAAGGCTCTGAGCTGCTACAACAGAGCTATCGAGCATGTGAAAGACAATCCTATGCTCTACTGTGACAGAGCACTGACTAATATCAAGTTGGCAAACTACCAGAAGGTAAATGATAATGGTTGAAACGTCTCAGATACACAAACACTCTGACGCAAGTCAACGGTAACGCACCGTTTATAATCTTTTGTCAAGTTAGAAAACATTGAACTTCGCGATAACAAATATTTGGTAAACTAATAACAAGAACTACATATACAAGAATACAAGAACTTGATAACGTAGCAACAAGATGATGTTAGTTAATAGACCTAACTAAACTAATCTCATTTGCGTTTATTTAAAAAAAAAATTAGCAAAGTATACGAATTATTCATCATCACATTGCTATTACGCAATTACAATTTTCTCCTAATTGCAGGGAAATTGTGTTCTTTACTGCTTTGCATATGCTATCTAATTACTGAGTAGGGCCGTACAGAAACGTCTGATAACCGGTTATATCAATAACAGATATGCGTTCAGTGGCATGTGCCGGCCATTATTTCCGTCCACTGACATGTAAAAAACGTAAAGCAATAGCATAGACAGTGTCTACTTTCCCCGATTGGAACGCGTCGCAAATTCTGAATTCGACCACACGTCAGATACCTGCGCTGGCGCAGTACAAGACAATAAACACAATGTTTACAATAACATGTCGCAGTGTTATTGAATTTTTTCGTATTGTTCAGGTGTTCAGCGACTGTGAATGGGCACTGCGATTGAATGAGAACAGCTTTAAGGCGCGACTTTATAAGGCGAAGGCCCACAAGGAGTTGGAGGAACTGGAAAAACTCGAGGAGTGTAGGAAAGAACTAGAACACAGCTTTCCTCAGCATAAGGAGCTCATAGATTACTTTCTTAACAAGGAAGAGGATGAATACGAAGCCGAGAAGTCTAACTGAAAAAATATTTTATTATTTTATGCTATTACATAGTTTTATTAGCATTAGTTATTATTTTTTATCTTTAAATGAAATATAACACTGGTGTATCTTTATCAAATCCTGAAGCGGGTTGTTGCTTTGAGATTATTGTCATCGATAAGAAGGACGACAACGGTTTAAAAATCTATCTGATTAAAGTAATGATAAACGAAATCAATGAAATATCTAAATCCTGTTTTACCATAAATTATGATAAGAAACACTAGGTGTTCGAAATTACTGTACTAAAACGGTATAATTTCGTAATACAAACTTTTACAAGTTGTATACATAAGGACATTCGATTGAAAGAAAAGTGTGTGAATATGTATGTATGATAGACACAAATATATAAATGGAACATAAAACACCAACTAAAAAGTATTAATAATAAATAATGAACTAGCGATGGGATAACAGAAACACTCGGAGAAGCTGTTGTAAACAAAGCAATTGAGAAGAGCGAATTTAACTTTAGCAGTGCACTCGCATCGTGCGTAAAGCAACGTAACGCATTATTTTTAGCAATAAATCCGTGAAGCAAACGGTTTTATAACAGCTAGGTCAATGGCCAGTGTCCGCCAATGCGTATGAGGGTCAAGCGTGTTGCCAATGTCGTTTCCACACCCACTAACCCAAAATATTGGCCGGAATTGGGCGACGAACGGTGATAGTCCGCTTACAGACAGATGTAAAAAACAAGTCTGATTTGTATCTGTTTCGCGATGGCAATGACCAAATCAGTTTGCGATATTTTTGTTTTCTGTCTGCAGTTTTCTGTTCTTTTTTTAATGTTACTCTTGGTGGTAATGGTTGCACCCAACAGTTTTCGCTGGAAAATTGTACAGTGGCAAAGATCCTCAGTAACAAGGGACCGACTAGAGAAGATTACTCTCTGATGATTTGTATGTAAACAATTGAAGATATAATCTGCGATTTAGATCTCGATTTTCCCTATGATTGGTTTATCAATCGATCATACACCGATTAATGTCTGCAACAGGAAAACCAGATACGTGTCGCGTACTTCGTAGTACATATTTCTTTGATCTAAATATAGGTACTTGAGTAACATTTGAGTAACAAGTGCATCTGTTATTTCGGGTGAAAATATCAGGGGCTCAAAATAATATTTAATGTTACTATTAATATTATATTATCAATTTTACTTACCAATAGCGCTGCAAAGGACTTAAGGCTTTTAGGTTTAAATTTCAGCCTATGAAGTCCTTTTTGGGACTAGACTAGTAAAATAGGGCTTTAAAGGCTTTTTCATTATAAAAATCTTCTAGCCTTTTTTAAAGTAGTAGGATTTTTGGGACTGGAGTCTTTATCGGGAACTTGGCAGTAATACCCATGGTCTTTATTAATTTTTTTAGTAAAAGCCTTTATACCGACTTCAAACAAGGAGGTTATCAATTTCATACGTATACGTATGTCATATTATTGGTAATGCATAAAATCACACATGATATCGGCCATAAAAAACGACTAGCACTACTTACCAAGCAACATCAGCACACCAACAAAAGACACACACGAGTACAAAAACGGACCCTCTTTGGTCCATAAATCTGCGAACAAAAAAACAATGTTAGTGTTACATTACAGTACATTAATTAAAGAGTCAATTGACGGTGATAAGTCTTTATAACAACACTAGTGGACGCCCGCGACTTCGTCCGCGTGGACTACAGAAAAAACAAAATGTCGAAATTATTCGGGATAAAAACATTTTCCCCGCATAAAAAGCCTATATGTTAAGTGGGACCTGTCACAATATATTTCTGAAAACTGCATCGAAATTGTTTCAGCCGTTTCTGTGATTAGCGTGCTCAGACAAACCGACAAACAGACAAAAATTCCAAAAATTATTGTTTTGGGTACTATTGCGTTGACAAAGAAGGTCTCCTATATTTTTTACCCGACTGCGCGACGCAAAGGAGTGGTATTTCTCATATATCTTCCATGTTTTTTTCCACATTTTCCTCTTATTCTTCGTCCCTATTGGTCGCACTGTGATGATATATAGCCTAAAGCCTTCCTCGATAAATGGACTATCCAACACAAAAAGAATTTTTTAATTCGACCCAGTAGTTCCGGAGATTAGCGCGTTCAAACAAACAAACAAACAAACTCTTCAGCTTTATAATATTAGTATAGATATATTTGGCATAGTATTTTAAATGCGCGTCAAATCCGAAAGGGTAATAAGATAAGAGGTATTTATTTAGCCTGTACTATAGTATAACCCATATAGGTAACAGATAAAGAGACAACAATTTTCCGTAGACAAGATATTTTGCGTGGTTGAAAATAAAGCCTATGTCCTTGCTCAGGGTTGAGCTATTACACTATGTATTTGTAATTGTATTATCATCTATACAGCTATTTTATAGAGTAGGTAGGTCAATAGAGTAGGTATGGGTACCTATAGATCAGTGGTTCCCAATTAGTGGTACACGTACCCCCAGGGGTACGCAAGGTTGCATCAAGGGCGGTGCTTACCAAAAAAAACAAAATTACTAAATTTACCAAAAAATATTTTCGCAACTAGATTTTTCAGAGTTGTGCAAAGAAAAACGTGCCACATTAATAAAACTGTGGGGTAATCATAATCACGAACCTTTTTACGCCTAGCGTTACGCCGCGTAAAAAGGTTCGTTCGACTCGCTAGCAAAATCTATGTGATTTGACAGTTTGACGATAGCGTTACGACTATCGAGAGGTTCGTGCTTACCCCTCTGGTGTTCTCTGTCATCTTGTATTGTATTTTGATAGTGATAAAATTCAAAATACATCTCATTTCATCTCTTATTTATTTATCGTACCTGCAATAAGGGGTACGCGAGTTTGAGGTCTTTCTTAGAGTGGTACGTAGAAAAAACTAATTGGGAACCACTGCTATAGATAAATAAATAATATCCAAGTTGATGCTAAAATTAGTACCAACCAAGAATCTATTTTTGGCGAAGTGAATGGAAAACAAATAATAAGACTAAGTATAAGTAGAAGACTGGTTGTAGTATTTTTTTTCTTCCTCAGATGTATCTGATTCCGACGGACATAAATGTCCTCTTAGCGTGCACATGGTGCATCTTATTTTTGAGTTTGCTAAGTAGGTACCTTTGATCCCGGATAAATTAGTCATGAACGGAAAATTTAATTACCTACGTTTTGTTTTAAAAAATACACGCGAGCAAATTATTTGCTCAACAAACTGAGAATACGAGAAAATATTCTGCAAAAATCTATACATCTATATCCTCTATACATATAATCTATATCTATACATCTATCTATCTTCTATCTATTTTATACATATAATAAAAATGTAACGGATCGCTGTCTGTACATGAAAGATATATGAGAAAAATATTATAGGGGACCTTTATCAACGCAATAGTACGTAGTAGTAGATTTTTTAAATTTTTGTCTGTTTCTCGCTTTGTCTGTGCGTTTGTGCACGCTAATCTCAGAAATGGCTGAACCGATTTCGATGCAGTTTTCAGGAATACATATATTGTGACAGGTCCACTTAACATATAGACTACTTTTTATCCCGGGAAAATGTTTTTATCCCGGATAATTTCGACATTTTGTTTTTCGTGTAGTCCACGCGGACGGAGTCGCGGGCGTCCACTAGTTCATAATACAATTCTTAAATAGCCATCGGCGAAAATTATTATTCTCGTGTTTTTCAATACCCTTGGAATTCAATAGCGGACAATAATATACGGACGTCAAACAAACGACTACAAATTCAGCTGTTTAAGTTTAGGTAGTGAAATTAATAACAGTAGATTTTATTACAATCAGATATAATATCACGAGCGTTTCATCGCGTCCTTGAGCTGTTTTAGTATGTTTTTATCTGTTGTAATTGGCCCCCTTATTACCTAACTATCAAAAGCAAAGCGATAGCGAAAATTGTACAAAAATCGCTGATCGCTTGTCAAATTCGAATACAGACTTGCCTCAATCAACCCACACGGCGACATAGGAGTACCCATGGAGAAGGTATAAAAGAGGAGGTGGGACTATGTATGAACTGAGTCGGGTGGCAATCGTAAGGTCACGACGTCATGATAGGGGCGGAGATTCAGGGCCAGTGTGCGTAACGCAGTAGCTGTAACCACACGCTTATGCAAGTAGTTTGGCTAGTCACTACAAGGTGGTTTCTATGTAAATGGGCAGGGCTAGTGTTAGGATACTCCCCTCGTCCCATACTTCACCCCCGCTCAGCAGCACACTATTTTTGTATGAAAATATACTTATAAAATATACTTAGCCGCTGCTCCTCTTTTATTTCTTCTCCATGGGAGTACCTAAACAAGCTTTATAATACCTATCTATACAGGGTGTAACAGAAAGGGTATGTTAAGCAAAAAGCTATGTAAATAGCCCACTATAGAGAACCTATTTCCAAAATTTGAGACTCGAAATCACATTTTTATTTTTCAAGATTGTATGAAAATTCCTGAGATATTTAAAAATTCTCCATACTATCGGGAAAAATAAACATGTGATTTCGGGTCTCAAATTTTGTGGATAGGTTCTCTACAGTGGGTTATTTACATAGCTTTTCGCTTAACATACCCTTTTTGTTACACCCTGTATAAATATAATGCCTATATAATGCGCACATAGGTGAATGCATCTGCAAATATCACCAACATTCAAAGCAACTATTTGGTGAAACGCACTCTATAAGTTACGAGTATACACATCTACAAATACACCAGTGTGGAAGAGGCATAAACATGGCGACAGATCTACGGGTCTGTTCACCCCGACCGGTGTGCGTAAGAGTGTACTCGTATATTCGTTGCAGTATTGCGTGCATTCGGATTTCCTTATTGTCACTTCACCTACTAACAGACTAAAAATAAATATGTATGTGTGCGTGTGTGTGTGTGGTATTCCTGGTAAAAGTCAAAACAAATAGACTGCTGCACATTTCACTTTTACATATAGTTGAAATTCTACTGATGTACTCATGCGCATGTATTGGAGGTAGCAAATGTATTTCTCTGGCTGTATCTTACTATCCAATTTTCAATTTCGATTAGTTTAGTATGCTTAGTTAGCTAAGCTTGCAAAGATGTATTCTGGAACAGTTATCCTGGGAACAGCACTTAAATAAAAATTTAAAGCTTCCATTTTAATTTAACCGAATGTAGAGGTATCCTATTGTAGTTATATCTAGTGGGCAAGCTTCTTTAAATCAATAAAATAAATATCATTTCGTAGCTCCAAAACAAAGTTCATTTTAAGCAATCAATATACAGTAAATTAAGTATTCTAGTCAAGTTCAAACTTATCAGACAGTAAAACGGTATATTTAGGTTTTCTTGAGATATGCGTCTTAACAGGTCAATGTCAGCCATGTGCTCTATTTACGGACGATAACACTGAATATCAAGAGCATAACATAATAGGACAAAGAAGTAAAGCTATAGGAGTCAGTCCTATACTCTAGGATGATGCCTTAAATTAACCCAAAACTACGCCCTAGCTAGGCTGGTTATTATTTACTAGTGGACGCCCGCGACTTAGTCCGCGTGGACTGCAGAATAAATAAAATGTCGAAATTATCCGGGATAAAAATATTTTCCGGGATTAAAAGTAGCCTATGTGTTAATCCAGGGTGTCAGCTAACTTCATACAAAATGTATTAAAATCGCTCCAGCCGTTTTTACATGTAAGAGTTACAAACATCTATCCATCCATACTCACAAACTTTCGCGTTTATAATATTAGTAGGAAATAGGATAGTAGGATCTACTTTCGACATTATTAATTTTAGTAGGTACTAGTGGACGCCCGCGACTCCGTCCGCGGGGACTACAGAAAAAACAAAATGTCGAAATTAGTCCAAACGTTTCTGAGATTAGCGTGCACAAACATCGATCCGTTACAATTTTATTATATGTGTAGATATCTATCTAGATAAAGGGATAATTTCTGTATTAAAGAGGATGTTTAAAGCGAAATATAAGTATGCAATTGTGTACGTTGCTCCGAAAGTATGCAATTATGTGGGGCAAGCACGAACATCTTGACAGTCCGTAAAGCTCGGAACTGTACTGACCGACACGTTACGCGATGTAATGTTACATGTTATTCAGTCGTACATAGCGACTGACCACGTTCAAGGTGTAATGTAAATTCGCATCAGTTACGCATAGTCCCGCAGTTTTTATTGAAGCAGTGTCGGTACTGACTGAAAACGACGCCAAGGCAGTTATCAAAATGGCGTCGTTTTACGATGTCTGATCACTAACATGTTGCAACAGCAGACTGAAGTAACAATCATTCGTGGCAGTCAGCTACGTCATGTTACTGTGTAACATGGTAATGGTTACCTATAGATTTTAATTTAAAGGATTACGGAGCATAAAAAAGTTCGTGCTCACGCTCTTGCACATAATAATATCCATGTCGTCTCTACATTTGCAGGACGTGTATGTCGAGTGCGTTTACCCAATTAGTTTTTTTGAATGATGGCGCTAGAGTGTATGACATTATCTGTGTTACTGCATATAAAATGTTAGTTCCGTAATCTCAGGCATAGGAGTATTAGGAGTTATAATATGAAACGGACTCCAGCGCTGCAGCGCCCACCAACACAATGATAGACGGTCACGGTCGAGCGGGCACGCTCTTCACGCGCAATTAGGCCCAGATTGTGCACATAGAGATATGTATTATAGATATACAACATTGAGACGTAACGCAGCTACAATCAACTTTTGGTCAATTTGCTCTTGACACGGTCACTTTGAGTATTCAATTTAGAAGTGAAGAAATGAGATGCCTGTTTAACCAAGGTATTGAAAAAAAAACGCAATTTAATCTATCTTTGTACTATATATGTTGATTTAAGTACATACTAAAATCCGTCCCACGATATAGGTCACCATGAGCTGTTGGCTTTCTAAAAAAAATAATGAACATATATGTAATTATCTTCTGCCCTTATACGCAAAGTAGTTAAGATCACTAAGATCTGATAATTTATTTGTAAACCTTTACTTTCTAACGTGTTTGACGAGTTATAAATGTCGACGTAACATTCCTACAATTCATGTAATATTTTGATTACCTCATAAACTATGTGCCTAGTCAAACCTGAGAATAATAATTACAATATTATATTACATACTAGCTGACCCGGCAAACGTTGTTTTGCCATGTAAAAGGGGTTGATCCTAGAGGGGTGAAAATTCATGGTTGTATGTATTTTTGTATGCTGTATCATAAAAAATAAAAACAAAAAATTTTGTCAAAAAAAAAAAAATGGGGTGAACATTTAGGGGGATGAAAAATAGATGTTGTCCGATTCTCCACCCTAACCGATATGCATGCTAAGATTTACGAAAATCGGTCGAGCCGTTTCGGAGGAGTTTAACTTCTAACACCGTGACACGAGAATTTTATATATTAGATTTATTGTTGTATAACTTTATATTGTTGTATTCCCTACCAATACGAGTACACATTATAAATGAGAAAATATTGTCTTTTACGCTTTCACATCTGACTTAACCACCAAACGAATCTTATTTAGGTACGGAGATAGAGTTGACTTGGGAAAGGACATTGCTTATCTTACATTGCGAAATAATGGGTTAAATATGGGATGAAAGCAGTTCGTCATTGGCTAAAATATAAATCTTCAAATATAATTCTGTGTATAGTCCACACAGACAAAGTTGTGGGCAGCTACTAGTAGTTACTCGAATATTCGGACTTTATACGAGTACACAATCTAATCAAAATGCATGATCACAAACTGATTAAAGGCACACTTACTTAATAAAGCATTAATACTGGAGCTGTCGCCTTCAAGCCAGGCGGATATGACGTAGGCCAGGCCCATCATGGCTACCCCCAGGAGGGCCAGCACTATGAAGGTCTCGTAGACCCGGCCCCGCAGACCCCGGCAGCCGGGGAAGCCGGACGACTCGGAGAACAGGTACGCAAACGGCAGGAAAACAAACAGGGACAGGTTGGAGAATGTGAATATGTGGTTCCACAGACCTGGGGGAAAGAAACATGGTGTTAATTGCAATACGAGTTAATAGATGATTTGAACTGGTAATTAAGATATGATACACAGTATGTACTATGAACAATAAATAACACATAGGGTTGTCAAGTCAAAAAACCTTATAGCCGGACAGACCAGCCAGTTTGGCCAGACATTTGGACAACCTACATTATTTTGGATTTGTGTCTCAGTATTAATAGATATGACAATTATTGTTGTTGAATATGAAAGTCATCACACACAAACATAAACCACTTCAAGCAAATAAGTGTATGACATACCAAGATGAACACTGTACTGTACAGATAAATGATATATTATTACTCAGCATAAATCAATTTTATTATAATAAACATCCTTCCAAAACCCTAATATTGACATACCTATGGTAAGCTAATGTGCAGTCAGTACAAAAATAAACAAACATACTCATTACATACAGGGTGATTTTTGGTCGTCAACGTTCCCGAAAACTACGGAATCTCCTCATCATCACGATCATTTTTCTCCATGGAAGCATACCTGGGAAGTGTCTGGTTTCCAAGATATTAGGGTCCAAAGTTGAGTAAATAGACTGCGTTTTTCTGCATAAATGCACATAGACGCGCGTAGCAGGATTTTTTCACGAAAAATAATTATTATCTGTCTATAAAAAAACTAACATAAACACTAGACACTATAAATTTCGCACGATCAAGGAATTTAAAAAAAAAATTCAAAAAAAAAATATTTTTTTCCCAGCATTTTTTTGGTATAAACTTACTTTATTTGATGTATAGAGTATGTACCCTTCGTTAAGGGTGGCCACAAAAAAACACCTGTATAATCACACCTTTATCCCTTAAGGGTAGGCAGAGCACCAAGGGCCATTAGAACTCATTAGCTCATACTCAAATTATGTGATAATCTTAGTATTATCATACACCATATTATGGTAGTAACAAAAAATACTGTGAAAAGATGCACTCATGTAATTTTATGAAATACTTTAAACCTTATCTATAGCTTTTTGTTAGCTATGGAACATAATATGAAATTCCTTTGATCCCATTCTTTAATTTTACTAACATTATGTCCAGACCTCAGATATATATTATACTATAATTATATTTTCTCGATTATTGATCAGTCAGTTACGGACGGTAATGGCAGAAAATACAAATACTGTAACATTGGAGTAAACATGGAAATGTTGTAACATTGAAATAATTGTTAAGTGCAAAAAGTTTAGTCATACATAAACTATTGGAAACTGTAAAAAGAAATCTAATTTCCCAACACCACCATAGTAAATCACCCTAAAAGATTAATTACTCACCCTGAATTAATGAACTGTTCAGCCATTTCACATAGTAACTGTTAGGGTACAGTATGAGCACCTCATTGCTGACAATTGACACCGGCAGCAGGAGAGCTGACCCTAAAGACACTGCCAGGGCAAATGTGCAAAGCCACAGGCTGATTCGGTACACCTTGACCTCATCCTCGTCTGCTGAGAAACAGTCTTCACTGTCTCTGCGACGAAACTTCTCGATTAACATATACGAGAACAGATACAGCAGGATAAACAGAAGTAAGAAGATCTGAAACAAAATTACATTTTAATTCTGAGACAACTCTTTACCAATATACATATAAGTTTAATAGTATACGTAGGTCCGGTTAAATAACAATATTTATGTTCTTATGATTCTTCAATAATAAGAATAATATGTATAAAATAAAAATAATTGCATGCTTACAATTTGTTCCCTGACATTATTGTGAAATATTTGCTCCCGCAAATCAGCTTCTTCATCTTCCATAGTGGGTTATTAACTTTATCTTTTTACAAATATTATGGAAATACACTTCTTAGAACAATTGCACCTCATTTTTACAATTTCTACGACTCATTGGTACATTTTTGGGGAATACAATACAAACAAAACATAGCACCAACCAAGTTCAAGTCATAGCACTACAACACCCACAGCTACCTAACAATTTACGAAATCACCAATATTATTTATGTATGTAGATAAAAAAATTACAAATAAGCACTTAGAAAAGCGTGAACCACACAGTAAATTTATTAATTAATATTTCCGAATAAAATGCTTGTGCGACGCGAACAAGTCTCAGCAACTGAATGAAATAAAAAATGAATGAAAAAGGAAGATAGAATGAATATCAGTGGTCAACGAATGAATGTGGAATGAATGATCAAACATTCTGCCAATCTAACAAAAAATCTTTTTTGAGGAACATGGCAGAAAGAGAAGCTGGAAAATAAATTCAGCAAATAAATTAATGATTGACTAGCTAAAACTTTGTTACTAAAAATAAAGCTCTTATACGGATGCATTGCTTACTTAATTTTTCTGTCCTCTATGCACAGTCTAGTTTGCAGGCACTATTGTAGGTCCTTTGTGACCTTGTCTGACACTGGCAAAATTTAAAAATCGTGTTAACGTACATACTGTACATAATTTTAAAAAAAAACGAAGTTTGTTTTGGTTTCGGTTGGATTCGGCGGGAAAAGCTGGAAGGGTGCAGGTGTAATTTTCTTGTGAAAATCAAAAAATATTTGTAAATGGCTTGCTTGTGTCCATAAAGTGATGTTTTCTGGTAGATAAGTTATATTTTGATTACTTGTGATGTGAATCTAGTGCGTGTGCATGGTTTTATACGCAGGTAAGCTGAGTAAAACTTTAGCCGGAATACGATCTCTTTATGGGCCCATGTAAGTTGTTTCTGCAATTATTTTTAATTTTGACTAACTTTACACTTGTTCTTGAGGATTTTCCCGACGTTTCCATTCATCATCATCATTATCATCCATCATAAATTCAGAAATCATTTACTAAAGACAATGGCTGTATAGGCTTAGTTCCCCTTGCCTTTCCTTCGGGATAAACTAAACAAAAAAAAATTGGTTTCGGTTTTCGCAACTTTTTATTGTGGTTTTCTAATGTTTTCCGGTTATTTTCTTTCTACCAGATATCAAATCCAAACAAATGTGATGGAAACCTTCTCAAAATAAATTTTAAAAAATACAATGAAGCATGAGTTATTCTGATAGTAAGTACATTATAACCTTTTTATTTTAAACTTTGCGAAAATCAAACAACCCTAGTTTAAACTTGGTGGAAATCAGACTATATGTATATGATGAAAAGTTTTTAAATAATTGACTATGAAATGAAACAACAAAACTGTTTACAGGTGAATCATGTAAAGCCGAGTTTTCTGTAAGGATTGTGGTTTGTGATCATTATTTGACTAAACCTATACCTGGTGTTGATGTCATTTATTCAGAATTTAGAGGAGCAGACATTAAACAGGTAATATTTTTATTAGTTCAGTTTTAATAGTTACATGCTTAAAGGGAAATCTAATAGTGAAACTATGTATGTCTATCTCAGTCGTGTAACTATACTGCTTGAGGCCCAAGGCAAAGTCCAGGGGTTCCCTTATAAATAATATTAGGAGTTGCGATTCTCGATACTAATATTATAAATGTTAAAGTCCGCCTATCCAGATTTAACACAAAAACGAACATGGCTATTTTCAATCCCTGAAAAATATTTTTTCCCGAAAAAAATTGTTTTTTCTTCAGTCACCCTTACAGTGTCCTGGGTGTCCACAATATCATGTAAAGTATTTCAGGCTTGTATATTTTTCTTATAAATTTTATGCTACAGCTGTGATAGGATACTAAAATCTGTCCATTTAACAGGTGCCTATTTTAAGAATATTTGGTCCAACACCAACTGGTCGTAAAACATGTCTTCATGTTCATGGAGTTTTCCCATACTTTTATGTACCATGTCCTACTCAGAACCCCCAACCACAATTTTTGTACCAAGTAAGTCAACATTTCTAGATCATCTGTAGTTTTAGCTACATATTTGCTTTGCCAAAATCTATAAATAGGTAATTTGTTTTCTTACCTCTTCCATGAATGAAGCCTTTTTGCTTTTCATTATCTTTTATTTCTTTTTCAATACTACTTAACCTAATAATATTTATGGTTTAGATTGCAGCGAGTTTGGATAAAGCACTGAACATAGCTCTCAAACAGGCATCAATCAACCAATCAACATGTCTACAAAATAACACTGGTCAAAGGATTGTAAGTTACATTATAAAAGCTATAAAATTGTTGAATTTAATGAAAACAATGGTGATGGATGAGGGCAAAAAACCTACAACCTTCAAATCCTAATTTTTGAGCCTTGTAAATTATGTTAATTTACCAAATTAATTACTAACATCTATTTATGTTACAAGGCTCAACAATTTGGATTAGAATATTTTTTTCATACACATAAAACAAAACTTAATCATATCAAATAATACTACATATTTAGATTGATTTTCCAGACCATTTTATGGTTTTCATGATAAAGACCATCTATTTCTGAAAATATTCCTCTACAATCCTGGATTACTGAAACAAGCAGTAGAATTATGCAGCAACGGAGCCATATTAGGTCAGACTTTTCAACCACATGAATCCCATTTAAACTTTACATTACAATTCTTCATAGATTTCAATCTCTTTGGCATGAGCAATTTAGATTTACAAACTGTCAAGTTTCGTAAATCTGGCATATTGCAAACTAGTGATGAAGTTATTGATAGTTTAAATGAGACTTATTTAAAGCCTGAAAGTATTTGTTTCTACGAAGCAGACTGCAATGCTTCTCACATAATTAATCGCCAAAGAGTTGGTAAAGGAGATGGGATGGAAAATCCTGGATTAGAGGAAGTTTGGAATCAGGAGAAGGAAAGAAGGAAACGGTTAAATATGTCAATGGCTTCAAAATCACTGTCCCAGGGTAGGATTAAATGTGAAGAAACTGAAAGTCATTATAAATTTGAGCAAATGTTTTTGATTAAATTATCTAATGCTATTGAATTACCTGTTCAAATTATTCCAAGTAAAGTAAATGAGGTTGTTTATTATCCTGCTGAAAGTTTAAAAGGTTCACAGTTATTTAATGCAGCTGAAATAAGCATGCATTTGCCTAATGATACAGTAAATGAAAGTTTACATGAAACACTTGACAGAGATCATTATGTAACCCTCACTGAAGATAATACAATGGATGATACATTGGTTGATGAAGACATTGCATTGAATAGCAGTTTTTCGATTCAATATAGTCAAGTCTTATGTAAGTTATGTTCAAAAAAAAGGTAATGTTATATTTTGTTCACCTTATGTGTTGGTTTTATTTTTATGTCTGTTTCAGTGGACAATGATGATTTAGAATTGGTGGATATGTTAAATGACATGGATGATAAATCAATTGATGAAGACAGTATTCTGGGCACACCAGCAGATGTAGAAAAGGATGTGGATGTGGTAGATCCAGAATATTCACAAGCCTTTCAAGATGATACTATTGTTGTAGATCCAGGAGGGTAAGGATTATACTTGCTGTGTATTAAATTAAACTTAGTAGATCACAATGTTGCATAACTTTCATAGTATTTCTTTGACTGTTATAGACCAGTTCCTTCATCTGAAGAAAGCATTACATCTTGGAATGATTCATTTTGGGATGGTGCTAATATTCCACAACTGGATGGAACATGTGATGATGAAGGTAAGCAATAACAAATTTATATATACATACTTTTTTTAATATATCCATTAATAGCGGCCGCCCACGACTTCGTCCGCGTGAGGGGGCGTTGTACCCGTGCGAAGCCGGGCAGGTTGTTGTATAGACTGTAGCCTTCCTTGGTAAATGGGCTATCTAACACTGAAAGAATTTTTCAAATCAGACCAGTAGTTCCTGAGATTAGCGCGTTCAAACAAACAAACAAACAAACAAACTCTTCAGCTTTATAATATTAGTATAGATATAATCCGTTAGGATATGGTTGATCATTTCATCTTTAAACATTGTGCTGAGGGATTCAGCTTTGTTTGCCGAGATTTGGCTAGTATGGCTATCGGGATGAAAAATAACGTTGCCAATATGTAATTTAGAAAAGAGATGATAAAATTCGTTATCCGAGTAATTGACCCGGTAGCTCAGTGGTTAGAGCGGCTGGCGCGGTTTGCAGTGGTCGTGGGTTCGATTCCCACTCGGGTGAAGAATTTTTTCCATTTCTTTATTCACTATGAGTGCGCCCGCCACCGGGCCCTACACCCTCCACTGACCCTCGGATCTGATAACTCATAACTGCGAAAACAGGCACTTGCACTAACTACAATCGCCACCAGATGCCCGGTGGTGGGCGCACCCATAGTGAATGTTTGAACTTCCGAATTGTAACGCCTAATACAATTTCATTCATTTCTTTATTAATAATATAATTTTATAATACTTTTTTTCAACAAATCTGACAAACTTTTACCCCATTTTAATCAATTTAACCTAATCAACCTGATAATGAGCCAGATAGAATTAGTAATGAAATTATCTTTGCAGTGTTTGCTGCAATAGTTGTAATTTTTTTTATTTCAGAAGTTTATAATATTCTATTATATACCTAAAGCAATGCTAATGCATATTTTGATTTACAGATATATCTAGAAAACGTAAAATGAGACCTTTTAAACTTGGTTTAGGAAAACCGAAAAGCAAGATAAATGGTAAAATAAAACAGTTTTCGGAAAATCCCGATTTTTCACAAGATTTAGATGATATTGAAGAAATTAATGTTTCAAGGGAAGTCTTAGATAATATTTCTGATTTGCATATTAGAAAATCCATCAAATCAGAACCAAAATCTTTTAATTCCAATGTTTCAAATAAACCTGAAGAAGAATCGGTATTTGAAGAACTTGGTAAAGTAAAGATAGAATCTATAACTGATTTGGTCAATAAACTTTCACAGTCACAATCTCAGATTACTGAATCGGTTCATGGATGTGATTTGAAGAGGAATTTTGAACCTATGCCAGGACCTTCAAAAGTTGTTCCTATAAATGATACCTTTTATGATTCAATTGAGTCGTCTCCAGAAGATAAAAGCCTTGGAATATTGAGTTTTTATAACACATCAAAAATATTTGATATTTCAAATGATAACCCTCAAATCAAATTACAAGAAACATTAAACGCGAGCTCATCAAAAGTGGTAGAATCAACAAATATTTTGACACTTAAAATAAGGCCTCCAACAAAGAATTACGTACTTTCTACACTTCAAAAATACAACATACCTAAAACGAAATATTGTGAACCATATTTTTCAGATCACAAAGATGTGGGTGATAAAGTTGAACTTGGTACTATGCTTCTTAAGATAAACAGTAAACTAGTGAAGGATCAGAAACCATTTGAGAAAGTATTAGATACTATGAGTATTGAAGAGTGGCGTCAGTTACTTTTTTCAGAAAGAAACGAAATAACAGAGGAGTCACCCAATCCGGAAGGATTGAAAAGTTTTTTAGCTGGAAACCGACATTGTATACTAGAGCCGATAAAGAAACCGCCGACGAAACTTCAAGTCATTCAGGGTTTAGAAAAAAGTAGGCGTCCAGATGATAATGAAACAAATGTAGAAGATATAAGTGCAAATGTGATAGAAGAATTAGAAAATTCACAAGCCTTAGGTTTGAATGAGGATGGATTGAACGAGAGTCTTAGTTTAGAGAGTAATGATAAGGTAAAATTAAACTACATAGGTAAAAAATGTTAACTTATTGACAAGGAAAGTGGATTTACCACTAATACAAATGTATGTATATTTACTTTCAGGATAAAATGGACCAATCCATTCAAATAACAATGCAACCAGATGGATCATTTCTTTGTTTCGGAAACTCGGTACCAGGACAAGAAAGCATGTCAGAATCTCCAACAGTTGATGTAAGTGTTATAGCATTTTTACGTTCATCGTCATCTTCTGGCCCTTTATTTATTATTGTTATTTATTAAGGATCCAAGTAATATTTGTATCATCGTTTTCAGAATGATTTTCTAACAATCATGCTTGCAGAAGTTCTTGCTTCAACAAGAGGAGGAGATTTACATCCTGATCCTGCCATAGACCCTATTCAAGCATTGTTTTTAACTGTCACAAATGATTGTCCACCAGAGCACTTTCTTGCTAAATCTACTACTGATATTCTAGTAGTAAATGATACATCAGCACCGAGATTATTAGATCGTTGCATTTTTAAAGCAAATGTAACCTATGTTGATAATGAACTAGAACTATTTAAAAATATGATAGCCTTAATACAAAGTCACGATCCCGATATTATGTGTGGGTACGAAATTGAACTAACATCGTGGGGATACATTTTGGAAAGGTCACAAGCGTTGGGATTGGAAATTATAAATGAAATTTCTAGAATTACGGAAAAGAATAGACAAAAACGAAACAGGCCTGAAAATACTGATATTGAAGGTAGAATAATAGGCAGAATCTCATTCAACGTGTGGCGGTTACTCAGACACGAGTTAGCTTTGTCCAGTTATAGTTTTGAGAATTGCATGTTTGTGGTGTTGAAGGAAAGGGTACCGACGTACAGCTATACACAGCTGTTTGAATGGTGGAAACATGAGTCGAGAACGCTTAGATGGATCCCAGTGGAATATTACTTAGCACGCTTGTCAGGGACAGTCAGGATGTTGGAGAAACTGGATATCATTAGTAAGTTAAAATTGATATATTCTACTTCTATCATTATTTAAGTTTATATTCTAGTAATATTTGTGTTGGCGAGCTATACATATTATTAGCTCTATGTGGTACAAGATCATAGAAATACAAGTTGTCGAAGGGCTTTGCCCATCTCATTAAAGTCAGTACTGACTGACTGACGTTACGCGGTGTAATGCATTCGCAACGAACATGTTACGCGATACGGCCGTAAAATCTACGTTAAAGCGGCTCGTTGGTCGCTGGTTTCGCCGTAACACTACGTACTGATTGCATGAATGCGCGGCATGTAACATAACACGGCCTAACGTCATTTACTGAGCTTTATTGTTCATAAATGAATTTAACATTCGTCCATTAGACCGCACTTCCGAGCTAGCACGCCTCTTTGGACTACAATGGTGGGAGGTCCTATCCCGAGGCTCTCAGTTTCGTGTGGAATCCCTGATGCTGCGCGCAGCCAGGCCTCTGAACCTAATCGCCTGTTCCCCGACCGTCAAACAACGAGCTGCTATGAAGGCACCGGAGTTCTTGCCCCTCATTTTTGAGCCGGGTAAGATCCTTATTTCATGTTTTATCTGTGTCTAATTTAATTATTAGCGTTTGCTTACATATCCAGTTTATACAGCTTTATCTATGCTACAGGCTACACACAAGGACATGGTAAAATGGTAATCGTCCTGGGCTACAGATTTTCTGCGGACAAAAAGGTGGTGCCTATGCAGTGTGAAATATTATAATGTTTTGCTTAGTTCCGCTTACTTTCGCTTCTTAACTATACGCTATTAGGAATTTACATTTATAATGAAGTATGTACATACTCATTAGGACTCTATATTTCTATATGTTTTCTTCAGAATCCCGTTTTTACTCTGATCCAGTGATAGTATTAGACTTCCAAAGTTTATATCCTTCTATGATGATAGCCTACAACTACTGTTTTTCTACTTGCATCGGACGCGTACAAAATATTCAAGGGTGAGTAGGTAGTTTACATTTACGTTACAAACTACGCCTCTTGCATGCTATAATAAGCATAACATTATTGAATTTTTATGTGTGTTTACAAGACCTTTACAAATTAGCTTCAATTTGATGTGAGCTAAGGATTTATTTATTAAGAAAGATGTTTGGTGTTTTTATACCTCTTATGTTATATGAAAGTAAAATATACATTACTAATACGCTTGTGAAGACATGGGTTGCTGAGCAATCAATTGATATTTCAGTGATTCAGTCTACGAATTCGGAGCGTGGCGCTTGCGCATCCCCAAATCCAAGCTAGAAGCTCTGGTAAAGAAGGGTTTAGTTCACTGGTCCCCAGCCGGGGTAGGATTTGTAAAGTCGTCGATGCGAAGGGGGGTTCTACCGGCTTTGCTAAGACGCATCCTGGCTGCAAGACAGGCGGTTAAGAAGAGCATGAAGCAACAAACCGATGAAGGGGTTAAGAAGGCCATGCATTCGAGGCAACTGGGTAAGTAAATATGCGAGGATCACATAAGATAGTACAAAAATCACACCGCGGGCACCAACCCGACTGCGCTGCATGATGACTAAAGGCAAAATCCACCTAGCCTTGTGTGGTGTGCCCTGGGGAAGCCTACGTCCAGCAGTGGACTGCTATAGGCTGATGTAATGTGACATAACTACTTCTCCCAATCCGATCTTATGGAATTTTAGTCTAGCTAACTATTTCCAGGGCTAAAACTAATAGCGAACGTGACATACGGCTACACGGCTGCCAACTTCAGCGGCCGAATGCCGTGCGTCGAGGTGGGGGATAGCGTGGTCGCTAAGGGCAGGGAGACCCTCGAGCGAGCCATCCGACTTGTTAGGGAGGGACCTTGGAACGTCAAGGTAGGGATGGAAGGCGCTGCCTTGCTTGACTTGAACTCATAGTAGTATTGTTCGTGATGTCGCCCTTCATTACTCATAGCAGCGATTGACTTGCTTCCACAATGAAAATAAAGGGTACAAAGTAATCCTTCAGATTTTGTTTTTTAATTTCAAACTAAACATTACACCCACTCCCTTCGTGGTGGGGCCTCTCTTGTTGACAACCTTTATTCCCCGTTTGCCCCCTTCGCAACATGATCCGAAAATCACACTGCGGACACCAATCTGTCAGACCAGCGTAGTGACGAGCAAAAATCCTCCTATGTCAGTAGCCTTGCGGCGTACCTTGGTGGAGGCCTACGTCCAACAGTGACAATAGGCTGATGTGTGTATAGGTGGTGTACGGTGATACGGACTCAATGTTTGTGCAAGTCCCGGGCGGCACCCGTGCGGACGCATTTGAGATAGGACAACAGATCGCCGATGCAGTCACTGCGGATAACCCTTCTCCTGTGGCGCTTAAATTGGAAAAGGTAAAATACTTACTTACCTATATCATAACACAGTATAATGCAAAGTTGCTTTCCGCTGCCTGTCTGGCCCTGTACAGGGTGATTTTTGGTCGTCAACGTTCCCGAAAACTACAGAATCTCCTCATCATCACGATCATTTTTCTCCATGGAAGCATACCTGGGGAGTGTCTGGTTTCCAAAATATTAGGGTCCAAAGTTGAGTAAATAGACTGCGTTTTTCAGCATAAATGCACATTGACGCGTGTTACAAGATTTTTTCACGAGAAATTATTAATATCCGTCTATGAAAAAACTAGCATAAACACTGGACACTATACATTTTCCCCCTGTATATGCATAGATCTTTTAAAAATACGCAATGGATTTTGATACTGTTTTTTTTAATAGAAAGAGTGATTTAAGAGGAAGGTTTATATGTTATCAGCACTGCACCTGTGCAAAGCCAGGGCTCGCTAATAAATGTATAGGTATTACACACATACATAGCTATGTTCCCAAAATGTGGTAAACTGAACTGCAAGATCACGAAGATCTCACAACAGCTACGTTTAACATAGAATGGTAAGATGTAAAGTTCCGTAGGCTGAATACATAACCTGGACTAGAAAAACCGAAGCAGTGCGCGGGAGGACGTCTCGCGCTCATCCCATGCACTCACACACTCTCGATTTTCGCTGTCATATTGCTTCGGCTCTGCTATTAGTAAAGTTAGCCTGCCGATTCTGTTTTGCCAGACTGTTTAAACCTCAAAGGCAACTATGTTTCAAGTTCAACATCACAACATAACCTGCAAGGCATCATTACAAATCCCAGGTATACCAGCCCTGCATCCTGCAGACGAAGAAGCGCTACGTGGGCTACATGTACGAGTCGCCTGCGCAGACGCAGCCGGTTTACGAGGCTAAGGGCATCGAGACCGTACGCCGCGACGGGTGCCCGCTGGGGGTCCAGGTTAGTACCCTAGATACACCCTTTTATAACATTAGTTCAAAAGCTGTGACTCTAGCGAATATTCATTCATGTAAGTCAGTGGTTCCCAAAGTGGTCCAGGTGGACCCCCAGGGGTCCACAGGAGACTCGATGGGGGTCTACGTTGGCGTGAAAAAATGAGGGTTCACATTTAATTTGTATGTGATGTGGGCCTGTAGGGGGTCCAGGGGGTCCACCAGAACCAGATAACTTTTGAAAGGGGTCTATGAGGAATAAAAGTTCGGGAATCCCTGATGTAAGTAATGAAACCTAATTTAGCACTTACTGAGCCGCGCCTTCCCTAACTAGCTATACCTATGTAACAAGACATATCCCTTTCAAATTTATCGATCTTCACCGCCCGCCTCATATCCAAATCTTTGAATTCAAACTCATCAATCGTCATACCGGCCGCCTAACTTCAAACTAGCCAATCAAACCCCGCGATTCCGCCCGCCGCAGATGCTGCAAACCGCGCTATGCACACTATTCTCGAGCGGCGACATGTCGGCGGTGAAGCGCGGCGTGGTGCGGCAGCTGGCGCGGCTGGTGCGCGGCGCGGCGGCGGCGCCCGAGCTCGCCTTCACGCGGGAGCTGCGGGCGCCGCCGCCGCGCGCCGCGCCGCCCACGCATATCGCAAGGTTGGTGTTGTTGCCGTCGCTTATCCGTTTATAGTGTAGTAAACTATATGTGTGCAATCGCAATGTGACTTGGTATGGTAGGTCATATTTCGATAAAGTATTCGAGTATGTAAAATTTCAAGAAGATTGGTTGAGTAAGTAAAGCGTGGGAGTAACTACGAAATTGGCGTGGCTATTCGTGGCCGGCCCCCTTATTACCTAATTAGGTAGCAAAAGCAAAGCGATAGCGAAAAAGTGCAAAAATCGCTGATTGCTTGTCAAATTCGTATTACATAAAATGAATTTCAAAGGAACTTTGACATTTCAAGGCGAATATTGTACAATTTTCGCTATTGCTTTGCTACGGCTTTGCTATTGCAAATTAGGTAATCAGGGGCGGGCCGCCGGCTGCGCCGGTCGCGTGTACTCTGCCTGACATGACATGCGCACGCAGCCGGCTGGCGGGCCGCGCCGGGCGCCGCGTGCCGCGCGCGGGCTGGCGGCTGGCGTGGCTAGTCGTGGCCGGGCCGCCGGCCGCGCCGCTCGTGACGCTGGCTCGCTCCCCACTCGAGCTGCTCCGCGAGCCTGGCGCGCCGCACGTACTGTACTACGTCACCAGGGTGCTGCTGCCGCCGCTGCATCGATGCCTTTCGCTGTTGGGCGCTGATGTGTTCAAGTGGTGAGTATATTTGTCTCTTTATCGATTGATTTGCTTTACTATGACCAGGGATGAATTTAGGGGATGGCAACAGGGCTACATGGGTTCAGGAGGGTGTTCCACTCCTTTGTAGCCTCAAGGCCTCGAGACCGCGAAATCCGCAACAGACTATGACAGATAGTATTCTAAAACGCCTTGTTTTTTTTGCATGCGGGAGTAGTAAGGAATAGCGGGAGCTGGACCACTGACGTCATGGTCTCCTACGTCATAAACTTCAAATTTGCTAACTTTGCAAAAAGGTCATCACATATGGCTCATTCACATATGAGATGTCATTAACTAATGAGGTATATGAGGGTAACGCCTCTCATTAACTAAGACACGCCTCCATTAGCTAATGACATATCTCATTAAGTAAAAGACACGCCCCATAACCAATGATCAAGATAAATGGACCAATAGCAGAGCATGAAGTACTAATGACAAATCTCATTAAAGAATACAACGCCCCATACATTAGGCATCTAAGATGGCCGACTATATACTATATCACATGGTCAGCGCGTGATCCCCCTGACGTTTACTTACTAATGACCACACGACAGCATACCTTTGTGACATCCTTATTAATTTTATCATAATGTGTAGTAGGTATTTAGGAAATTGATATTAAAAATAAAACATTTTTTTACAAAATAAGACATATTTTTATTTATTATAATAGGTACCTTAACCTAGTTACATATTACAAAAAAGTTATAAAAACGATGTAAACATTTGATATAACAAAAAGTCATTATTTATAGTGTCATTAGTAAACATTCCAACAAAATTTCTTAAGCTCATACCTCTATACTTAAAATATAAATACATTATACAATATTCACCACACAGTGATGAAAAGATATTTTGAATAATTTTATTATTGTATATCCACATATTAGCATTTCTTTTTAAAAATGATAAATGATATCCAGTCGGCTTGCGACCAAAAGAATCAAAGTATTCACCAATACCACTCTTATTAACATATATTGCTACCCAATGAGATCCAATTTTTGTATCTGGATCTAAATTAGTAATTAGGTAAATTGGCGCGGCAATATGCATTGGAATGCGATTAGCAGCAAACACGTTTTGTTCTAGAGAATGATTTATTTTTTTCAAACATTTTTTTATTTCTAAAGTATTCATGATTTCGTCGTAGACATGTGTATTTTCTTACATTTACAGGTATTATAAGAATAGTTAAACATACATTCAGTTTTATAAAGTAATTTAGCTACTGTAATCTACATAAACATTTCTATTTTTATCTATTTCTATTACATTATCAAATTCAGCATACACAATACAGTTAATTGTTTGTGTCAATGGAGTTTCGAATCTTACTTCTAACCTTACACAACCATGTCTAATAAGATTCCAATGTGCTGTTGAATTAGCTGATAAGTCTGGTGTCAAGTCAAAAGCTAGTAAACAATAACCTTTGGGATATCGATCTCTAGATATACCGTTCCCATTATTTAAGAAATGAATACCGGTTCCTGAGAAAAGAGTATGATATGCAGAAGTATATAGATTGTTACTGAAAACAGGTTGTAAAGCTTTAGAAGGGATTTGCATTCCATCGATATACAAGCTGAACGTGTTTATTCCATAATTTTCAAAATCATAAGGGTTTTTGGAAAAACTACCATTAAAAGCAGTATTATCAACAAATCCTATTATACATCTTTTTGGTACTTAACCAAGAAATACATTATCTAAAGTATTACCCTGTACACCTGAAGGTATAGTCAAAACTTTTACTTCAGCTCGTGTTATTGGGTACTTAGCAGTGGTTGATGATAAAACTTTTTGATGTGCAAGAAGTACTGATGGATTGATTCGGGCTTTACGGATCATAAGAGTAGCATCAATAATAGTGACTTTTAGCTTAACATCACTAGGTTGACACAAAAGGTTAAACGCATCTCTGGAGCGGACTAATTTTACACCCATCTCTACACCATTAATTAAAAATTTTTCTTGATTAAATATATCACCATGTAAGTGACCCATCATTTCTACCTCTTTACTATCTTTTATAAACTTTTGTCTTTCGATAAAACCTTTGTTTCCATCATCAGTAGCATTCATTTTCCCAGCAGTATCTTCATACCATAAACCACAAGTTAGATGAGATTGCTTTGCTGGTGGAGAGTAATTTAATAAAGTCTCTATATATGATCGGTATCCATAGGTATTGTTAGGGGGAGATATAAGTTTTTGATTTAAATAAACATCAAGTTGACTAAAAAGTGAATGCAGCCAATTATTCACCGGAGCTACATTCGTATTTGGTGCTAGAGGTGTTAAATCCTGGTTTACCACTTTTACTTTAACATGGATTAAAGTATGAGATAGATCAATATAGTCATCGCCAGTTCCAGGTATTTGAAATTCAATGGGACCATCATCATTTAAAGACGAAATCGGTTTGTAATGAATCCACTGACCACTTTCAATACTAGTTTGAGTAGCTGGTAGTGCAAATAGATCTAATTCAGACTTAACGCATTCACATGAATTATTATGTAAAAATGACATTTTATAAATCACCAAATATATCTTTATGATTTATATTTATCTTTTTAGCTTTTTGCACTGTTCTCTGCTTTATAATTGGTGAGTAACTGAGGTTACCAACACGATGTTTTTTATTTTTATATCCCGATCCCATCATTGCTCGCTCAATCTTTTCATCAGCTTTTCTTTTCAAGGTAGTCGTTGCATCTCTAAATCTGCTTTGAACCGAATCGTTCATGGGTTTTGCACTAACCATATCTGATAAAATCCCTACTCCAGCATTTAGCGCTTCTTTTCCGACAGCCTTTGCACCACTTGTTAGTAAAGGTAAAACTGATCGAAATAAACCACCTAAAAAACTTCCAATTCCATGTCCTTGCTGGTAAGGTGCCCCTTTATAAATGATACCCATACCAGATCCCGCTTGATGTGTATAGTAGTTTTCATATGGACAAATATTATAATCGTATTTAGGATACATTTTTATATTTATCTACGTTTAAAATGTAGTTTAACACAGGTTGTTCCGAATTGGAATGGAATGTTTTCACCAGTGCTTGTTCTTATATCGATTTCTATTGTGTCAAACTCTCTTCGCATAACTGGCACATAGTGTGGTGGAGAAAAAACATGCATCTTATTCGATCCATAAATATATTTGGCAGGATCTAGTGATATATTTCTCAGTAATGGACACATGACATCACCTACTATTTGTGGTTCTATTATGTCACAGTAGACATATAACTGTGATGTTAATCCCAAATACAAATTAGCAGGGAATTTTCCTGTTCTTTTTGAAGCAATGTTAGTATATGGATCAAATCCAAGTTGAAGACTTAATATGGGTGAGAATTCTAATGAAACTAATTGGTTATTATCTTGAGTTAGAGTAACATATTTGGATAGTTTATCATATCGCAATTTGAACGTTTCTTTTGCATTTAATACAGTCAATACATCATTAATATTTTCATAACTGGAGGCGGGTATGTGACTTTTGTAAGTTACCAGAGACGGTGATAACTCATTTGGAACTGTCATTCTTTTTTTAATATACATTATATTTTGATTTTCTTGAACAGTAAACATAGTACAAGGATATTGAAATTCTACTAGTCCAACTGACCATTCTCCTTCTAATTTAATGGGTTTAGGCAGTTTAGTTGAAAAATTTGCAGTTTTATTATGCGGAAAGTATTTCATTGAACTGTTGCTAGGTAAAGTTAAATAAAAACTATCATTAGTCATGTTTATTTTTTAAGCTAGAAGCTAAAATCCAACTATTAAACTTATTTGGATAACCTTTCCACTTCACATACAATTCAGTTCTGCGACCAGAGTATCGAGTACGTAGTATTTTATCAATTTTAAATTCCGTAGTGGGGTCATAATTAACTTTTTGTAATTCTTTTTCATAGAAAGTTCCAGTTATATTTTCATGCTGTAAATCTTTTAATGTGTAAACTACCCAAGGAGATCTGTATATAACTGAAGTTATGATAAATATTTCATCACTCCAATTGGTTTCATAACCTTTTTGAAAAATGTGTTTATGTTTAGTTATTCTTACATAATCACCAACCTTAAATTTAGGTTCATTCGTAATGTTGGATGACTCACTTTGCTTTTTTCCATATAAATTTTGCCAAACTGTCATAATATTATTAGAATTAACATCACATGGTCTCATTTTGATACTTCTATGAAAACTATGATTATACGAATGAAGCAAATCCTGCAAAATATCAATATATCGATAGGTATTGTTATGAGTAAAGTAGCGCCACATTTTCATTTTGAGCGTCCTTTGAAATCTCTCTACTATACTTGCTTTAATGTCAGGGTTATTGGTTGTGTAGTATTTAATGTTATAGCTCTTTAAGAAACTGTTTACATCTTTAGATATAAATTCAGTACCCTTATCTGATTGTAAATGTCTAGGAGTTGCTTTGGCTTCAAGAAAAATATCAGTGAAACATTTTTTTATAGTAGTGGAATTTTTTTGAGGGATAGCTCGAGCACATGCATATTTACTAAAAACATCAATTACACATAAAATATATTTATTACCATCATTATATTCGCTATATGTTCTTAAATCACTTAGATCAGCTTGCCAGAGTTCATTAAGATTAGACAATATGTACTTGTTTCTAGGAAAACGACGTTGGACAGGTTTATGTAAAGTGTACGTTTCTTGAGACTCCAACCATTTTTTTGTTTCCTTTCTAGTGAGTTTAGTTTTCATAGCTTCTGCTAGTTTATTCAAACTACTATAACCAGCAGGATTGGATACATCGTAGTAAATGTTATGAATTTCTAATAAGGGGTCCATTTCTTCCAATCGATTTTCCTTTTTACTTTTTGTTTACCGATCGTATCACTATCGCTTGAATGCGAATTGGTATTTTTTGGTGTAAAGTTTAACTCTTCATTCGTTGGAGTTACAGTTTTGAAGCTGTTTTCATAATCTGGAGTTTTAGACATTACATTTATAAATGTCGCTCTTCTTGGATTACCTATGTAACTCAGGGGTACTCCTAACTCTTTTAATGCCTTAGCGAACTCGGTCCAACCACGGGGTGAACTATGTTTAAGTGGTCTCATGACATCGTTAAACAAGTCGACAATATTACTTTTATGAACTTCTTTATTATTAATAAAAACTGTACCTTGATGATCCCAGCGTAGTTTTTCTTTATTTTTCAAAAGTATGTCTAATAAAAGTTCACCCTTCTGTCTATATGATTTTGGTATAAATTGAAGCAATTGTGATTTAACATAATATTCACCTACACCCGTACTGTCTTCCTTGGTTAAAGTCTGTTTGACATCTGAGGTTGGTTCTAACTTTACATGTTCTTTTCTTTCGTTTTCGAGTTCATCGTAGGACACTATAGGTATCTCTAATGGTTTTCGATCCTTTCCGATAAAATACAAATATCTTTGTAGAGATTGTAAATAAAGTGACCACTTTTCTCTATCTTCCAATTTTGTATTTAAAATTTTTTGCATCTCTTCGTCAAGGTGTGATAAATTAGCATTGCTATTATTGTTACCATTTTTTAGTTTCTCTATTACTTCTGGTTCTATTAATATCATTTTCTTTGCATTTTCCATTATTTAAAATTACTTCATAACCGAACCTAGTAGAGCACTTAAAACTGAACCGAGAATAATAGGCAAAAATGCTCCACCTTTTTGAATAATAATGTGTTTTCTGTATTTGTTTTTTCCCTTTGATATTAGTTTCCTTAGAATATTTTTATATTTGCCAAGTTTCTGCTTTTTATTTTCTGGTAATGGAATTTTTCCTAATAAAACGTTATAAGTACACTCACAGATGCAATTTATCTCCTTATCGTTGCAAGCTATTAATAATGCATTCCTAAATTTTGGTTTAAGTACGTGCAATGCTCTTAAAAATTCTACATGTGTCTTTACTTTGCATGTCATTGTCCTATAATAACCGTTTTTGATTGTATGATGTTGTATTTATACCTTTTTTAGGGATGTAACATATCGTATACTCATCTGGAAAAATAAGAGTTTTAAAACGATGCACATCATCTGTATTTTGTTTTAAATCAATCATTAAATACCCATGAGATTTATTTGTGGCATCCCTATATGCCTCTTCAACGAACTTTGGATTTTCAGGTACAAGTTGACGAGCAAGATAACGTATTTGTGTTTTATCGCGTGGATTTTTAAAGTAAACAATGTAGCTGGAGTTCAATGATATGTCACGTTGCCCCTTTCCTTGATGAAAAATATTTTGGGTTATGTAAAACACACTAAGATTACGGTGATGGCTTCCTTTAGTAAAAATATCTACTATGCGCCCATCGGACTCTCTCATGAGATCGTCAATAATAATAAGTTGTGGATATTTCCCGTCAAACATATTCAAGTTAGGTATTCCTTGATGGTAAGTTACATTATTCAAATTGTATAGTGGTTGCATTTCATCATAACACCATATAACGTCATTAAATTCTTGATTGCAAATTTCTTTCATATTCTTAATAAAATCACAAACAAAGTTGGACTTACCACAACCACTGGGACCACCAACTATAGTTGTAAATGGGTGTTCAAAATGAATCATACTTTTAGTTTACAAAGAACGTCTTTACTGTGTAACCATTTATAATGATATGTTCAATAATTAGCCATACATATAATTATATTTCACTTATTACAAATACTCTTTTCTCAGGAACCGGTATTCATTTCTTAAATAATGGGAACGGTATATCTAGAGATCGATATCCCAAAGGTTATTGTTTACTAGCTTTTGACTTGACACCAGACTTATCAGCTAATTCAACAGCACATTGGAATCTTATTAGACATGGTTGTGTAAGGTTAGAAGTAAGATTCGAAACTCCATTGACACAAACAATTAACTGTATTGTGTATGCTGAATTTGATAATGTAATAGAAATAGATAAAAATAGAAATGTTTATGTAGATTACAGTAGCTAAATTACTTTATAAAACTGAATGTATGTTTAACTATTCTTATAATACCTGTAAATGTAAGAAAATACACATGTCTACGACGAAATCATGAATACTTTAGAAATAAAAAAATGTTTGAAAAAAATAAATCATTCTCTAGAACAAAACGTGTTTGCTGCTAATCGCATTCCAATGCATATTGCCGCGCCAATTTACCTAATTACTAATTTAGATCCAGATACAAAAATTGGATCTCATTGGGTAGCAATATATGTTAATAAGAGTGGTATTGGTGAATACTTTGATTCTTTTGGTCGCAAGCCGACTGGATATCATTTATCATTTTTAAAAAGAAATGCTAATATGTGGATATACAATAATAAAATTATTCAAAATATCTTTTCATCACTGTGTGGTGAATATTGTATAATGTATTTATATTTTAAGTATAGAGGTATGAGCTTAAGAAATTTTGTTGGAATGTTTACTAATGACACTATAAATAATGACTTTTTGTTATATCAAATGTTTACATCGTTTTTATAACTTTTTTGTAATATGTAACTAGGTTAAGGTACCTATTATAATAAATAAAAATATGTCTTATTTTGTAAAAAAATGTTTTATTTTTAATATCAATTTCCTAAATACCTACTACACATTATGATAAAATTAATAAGGATGTCACAAAGGTATGCTGTCGTGTGGTCATTAGTAAGTAAACGTCAGGGGGATCACGCGCTGACCATGTGATATAGTATATAGTCGGCCATCTTAGATGCCTAATGTATGGGGCGTTGTATTCTTTAATGAGATTTGTCATTAGTACTTCATGCTCTGCTATTGGTCCATTTATCTTGATCATTGGTTATGGGGCGTGTCTTTTACTTAATGAGATATGTCATTAGCTAATGGAGGCGTGTCTTAGTTAATGAGAGGCGTTACCCTCATATAGCTCATTAGTTAATGACATCTCATATGTGAATGAGCCATATGTGATGACCTTTTTGCAAAGTTAGCAAATTTGAAGTTTATGACGTAGGAGACCATGACGTCAGTGGTCCAGCTCCCGCTATTCCTTACTACTTGCGGGCCTTAGCTAAGCGTTTCAATTTAGCTTACCACTAAGTTCACAAACTTACGTACTTTTTTATTATTACCGCTTTTAAATTACGAACAGGTGGCAAGAGCTAAACTACACGCGCATGGCGCACGAGCGCGACGTCACCGGCAGCATCGCCCGCTACCTGTGGCGCGCGCGCTGCGTGGGGTGCGAGGGCAAGCTCGCGGGCGCGGGGGGCGGGCCGGCTGTGTGCGCAGGCTGCGCGCGCGAGCCGGCAAGTGCGGCGGCGCGGGTTGCGGCGCGGCGGCAGGCCACCTCCATGCATGTCGCGCAGTGTAGACAAGTCAGTTACACACATCATACACATCTAGTTATAGAATAGAATAATATTTAAGTACTAGTGGACGCCCGCGACTCTGTCCGCGTGGACTACAAAAAAAAAACAAAATGTCGAAATTATCAGGGATAAAAATATTTTCCCGGGATAAAAAGTAGCCTTAAATGTTAAGTGGGACCTGTCACAATATATTCCTGAAAACTGCATCTAAATCGGTTCAGCCGTTTCTGAGATTAGCGTGCACAAATGCACAGAGAAACAGACAAACCGACAAAAAATTCAAAAAACATTATTTTGGGTACTATTGCGTTGATAAAGGTCTCCTATAATATTTTTTCTCATATATCTTCTATGTACAGACAGCGATCGGTTACATTTTTATTATATGTATAGATTTGCAAACGCAACGTGGGAAGCCACCTGCGAGGTGGACGGACAACCTGGCCAAGGTCGCGGGTGTCGGTTGGATGCAGGCTGCTTCCGGCCGGTCGGAGTGGAGGTTGTTGGGGGAGGCCTATGTCCAACAGTGTACTTCTCAGGGCTGTAAATTATGATGATTTGAAAATTACGCGGACAGAAACAACATAGTATAAAACTATAGAAATAGGGTGAAATAGATGCAATAGATAAGAATAGATAAACAGAACACACATGGACACGATACAGGCCTGACCTAGTGTACTCGTAGGGACTGCTATTAAAACTCTGCTTTCCTTTTATTATTGTAGGTTTTCTTTGATTTTCACTATGTGCTAGATAAGGATGAAATGTAAATATTTTACTTGAAATTAAAATTATGTATTATGGGTCACAAAAGTTACAAGATGATCTGTGCACCCTATTTGGAGCCCGACATACATGTCCCATGTATGTGCTACAGGTCCCTTTTTAGCTGGATGCCGCTAAAACAAGATAGGTGTGCCTATCTTGCAAGCAGCGCTGGTTTTCAAAAGTGCTAGCTATCTATCCAACCTCCTACACACGTAATGAGTAATGAAGCTGTGGGTCAGCACATGGTCTATTTCAAATGCAGCCCTCCGGTTTTACCTGCAACTTAGTAGCGTACTATCGTACTGCTTGTAAATGCGAAGTTTTAAACTTTTATTGTATTTTTGTTCTAGATCTGCCAGTCGTGCGCTGGACATTCACTCGGTCAATGTGAAAATACCGAATGCCCAGTTCTGTGGCGACTCCAGGTGGCACAACATAAACATTCCCAGCTCAATGATATTATATCGCATTTACCCGCGACATTCTCCAGGGAAGATTTAAGTTTTTAGCCCTCACATATCAAATAGGTAATTAATTATTAATTAATATAACCTTAGTTATGTAGACACATAAGTAAGTAAACTAATTTATGTTTTATATTTTTCACGTGTACAAATATAATAATTTAACGATACCAAGTTTTTCGTTTTACCTTAAAGACGATGGCTGTATGGACATAGTTTCCTCTGCATTTCCGGATTTTTTTTTTTTTTTTTTTAGTTTATCCCGAAGGAAAGGCAAGGGGAACTAAGCCCATACAGCCTAATCATTGTTTAGTAAAATGTATTCTGAATTTATGATGAATGACAATGATGATGAATGGAAACGTCGGGAAAATCCTCAAGAACAAATGTAAAGTTAGTCAAAATGAAAAATTATTGCAGAAAAAACTTACATGCGCCCATGAAGAGATCGTAATCCGGCTAAAGTTTTACTTGGCTTACCTGCGTATAAAACCATGCACACGCACTAGATTCACACCACAAGTAATCAAAATATAACTTATCTACCAAAAAACATCACCTTACGGACACATGCAAGCCATTTACAAATAATTTTTGATTTTCACAAGAAAATTACACCTGCACCTTCCAGCTTTTCCCGCCGAATCCCCGCATTTCCGGAATATACAAGAAAAAAACAAGCTGTCACTGCGACTGCTGTCAGTCTTCGAAACAAAATCGAAAAATACAAAATTACAGCAAAATATATTTTATTTTGTGAAATTTCATATCAGATTACAGATAATAATATAAAGTTGACAGCTTTAAAGATACTACAAATGGATCCTAATTTAGAGTTACGAAAAATGCCCCCAGGATATTTATCAGGCATTATTGATATTTTAGAAATTTACGACTCATGGAAAAAAGTTATGAACTTAATACCAAAAAACCCACAAAGTGATGTATTCGAACATAAATACAACAATGACCATATGATGTGAGTAGCGAAATTTGACCATATTAAAAATTTCTGAATTCGACTAAATACCAGCCACTCTAAACTAATTGTGTCTTGTTTGCCTACAGAACTATTCAAAACTATGCTAAGGACACAGGTAAAACATGCACTCAGATACTGTTTGATGAATGGAGTACCTCAGGCCGCATAAGACCCACTGTTTCCACCTTAAAGGATATTCTAGTTAAGGCTGAACTCTTTAGAGCTGCTGATCACTTAGCACATTTACTTGCTGGTTGGTAATCTATACATATAATAAAATTGAAAGGGATCAATGTTTGTGCACACTAATCTCAGAAACGGCTGGACATATTTCAATACAGTTTTCAGGAATATATTGTGACAGGTCCCACTTAATATATAGGCTACTTTTCACAGTAAAATGTTTTTATCTCGGATAATTTTGTTTATAGTTTTTTCTGCAGTCCATGCGGACAGAGTTGCAGGTGTCCACTAGTGTCATCTAAATACTAATAGTTTCTGAGTAATAAATAACAAACTAGATTATTATAGAATTGGTAGTAATATAAAATTAATCCTATAAGTCTCTGGTTAAATTTCTGTTGAATGATTTAGTTAAAACTTCTCTTCTGAAAGTTGGAAATGATTTATAAATCCCGAGTTGTATACAGTATTATTATTTTAACTTACAGAACCTAGACCCACTCGGCCGGCAGATGGACCTGCAGCCCCTATTGATACAAGTATTACAAAATTACTGAATGCCATAAACAATTCCAACAGTATTAACCAAGATCCTGCTAATGGTCCAATGCATTATGATCCTACTACTGAAAGAGTGCAATCCTCTTTAAATAATTCACAAGATTATTTAGATCCAGATAAACCAACAGCCCAGATGCAGTCTAATTACAATGAAGAGATATCCATGAATATACCAGATCTTAGTGCACTACTTAACAACAAATCACACAACAATGACATGATTAATATGAATGTACCAATCTCAGAAGACAAAAACATTAATGATGAGAATTACCAGACTTCATTTCCAAATATTGACATTCCATTAAGTATAAACATTGATAATATTATTCTTGAAGATGCTTCTTTAATACAATTTGATTATTCAGAACTAGAAGCAATAACAAATAGTTTTGCAGAAATACCAGAAAAAACAGACAATGGCATTATTGGTAAAATAGGAAGTGGTGGATTTGGGGAGGTATTTGTTGGTTATCATAATAAATATGGTGCTTTAGCCATAAAAAGAACTGGTAATGGCAATGTTTTTAATGTAAAAATGGATATGGCAATACAGATGTTTAATTCAGAAGTAAAACACTTATCACAATTTAAGCATAAAAATATTGTACCCATAATAGGTGTCTCAACAGATACAGTGTTATGTATTATATGTGAATATGTAGAAGGAGGTTCACTGCTAGATAAATTAGCATTAAAAGTCTTAGAAGAGCAGCAGAGACTGAACATAATGCTAGGCACAGCTGAAGGCTTGCAATATCTTCATAAAAGTAATAAACGAAATTATGTTGAGAATGGTTATAGGAACCCTACAGATTCTCAAAATAGTAGTTCAAAAAATACTTATTTTGTGCATGGTGATGTGAAAAGTGCCAACATTCTTCTGACTAAAGACTGTGTTCCAAAGGTGAGAGTTACTATCAACTTATTTTTTATTCATTATCATGTTTGGAATAAGTAGTTAATAATTATCTAAATAAAATTAATAATGTTTCAGCTATGTGACTTTGGATTAACCAAGCAATGTGATTCAACATTTGTCGGACATTTCAACAGCGGAACAGAGGCATATTTATCACCTGAAGCCAGAAAGGGTGCAGTGACACAAAAAAATGACATCTATAGTTATGGAGTTGTATTGCTAGAAGTAATCACAGGCCTTAAATGTATTGTTGATGTAAAGGATGGATGTTTACACATAATAGATTATATTAAAGAAAATAGTGTGGATGGTAATATTGCACCACTGCTAGACTCCACTGTAAAGAATTGGACCACAGGAGAACAATTATATAAATTAGCTCTGAATTGCTTAGAGTCAGACAGATATCTGAGACCTGATATTGATAAGATATGTGAAGTTTTAAATGGAATAAAAAAATCTGAGCTAAAATAACATTCCCTTTGGCATTAACAGAATATTTAAAACCACCAGCTGCTTATTGCCAGCATCTAGCTCAATGTACAGGAAACCAGCAGTCTGTATTTTGAATTAACAGTTTGTCTGGTAACTGACATGCTCTTGTTTAGATTTGATGTGAAAGAAAGGGACTTCAGTAGGTACTTTAGTATACTTTGTATGGACTTTAGCAGAGTTCAAACTGATTTAATCTTTATCAAGTCAATGTCAGATAGGCTAAAGTAAGTAGTTACCTAGCACTAAGTACAAAGAACACATATTTTATTAATAAATCTATATTTTAATCATGCACATGTCCCTGTTAATTATAAATTTTACCCTATTTAAGTATTCAATATCATCCATTACTAACACAGCTTTTTTAAATTCACTGAAAATAGTTACTTGACCATCTTTTGAGGAGATATTAATCAAAGTAAGCAATATGTCCTGTATGTTGGAAACTTGACTGTCTTTACAGACATAAAGTACTTTAAAAAGTGCAGATATTATTTTGTAATCAGATTTAAATTCCCAGCCGCACCAACAATGTTTTATCCACTCTGCAAAACACTGAAAATAAAAAAGTGTATGAAATTACCAATTGCATTGTCACTAATATGAACAAATAATAAATAAATTACCTGCAATAAGTCTTCTAAAAGTATTTCATGTACACCATCATTGCAACATATCTCCAATGTATCAAGGACAACTGTTTTGAAAATTTTCCATTTGCTACAATTGATACCATGTAACTGAATGATATATGTAGCAAAATTTAAACATTTGCCTTTTCTATACAAGTTAGATTCAGTTGCAAGTTCTTCTAATATTAATAAAAATACATCATCCAATATGTTACTCTGTAAAAATATAAAAGCTTATGTATACAGTCATACATAGCTTAAGAATAAATATCAATTATGAAAACCATTTTTATACAAACCTTAACTTCAATAGTCAAGTGAAGAATTAGTTTTTGTAAAGATGCTAAAACTAAAGATGTTATTTCCATATCTTTATTTATAAGGGCTCTTTTTAAGCTGTCATAAACAATCGCATAGTAATTTCCGTTTTTAAAATGTTCCTCAGTCTGGAATTTAAGATATAAGTAAATTAAATATTGCTAACATTCGTCAGTAACAATAATTTTATACTGTATGTATGTATTTGTATTACATACCATACATTGTAATATTGCTAATGTGCACTGTAGACCTTTTATTTTAGTGTTATTCATGTGGTCATCTACAAGAAGCAATGATGCAGGGAAAACTCTCACAGGATTTATTTCAACATTGTAGTCCTGAAAACAAAGGAGAAATAATTTTAACTAGTTCACAAACTAATTTCTGCTACTTATTACAAATGTTTGTATGTTTCACACTGGAGTTCAGGTGAGTAGGAAAGTTACATAAAAATTACATGGGCATTTCCATTCCATGTGAACAGTTGTGTGGATTATTGTATATCACTGGCGGCTCGTCCGAAGGAGGGCTGGTGCAGTCCACTCCCACCCACGAAGATTACATAGGCAATCTATATTTCTCTATATTTATAAATATCTTTCAATTCTACTATGTTTATAAAACAGTGTCTACTCGTTCATCTCAAGTAAGTTGTAATCTTATGTATCGAGTGGAGCACTAGCGATCGCGCTCATCTAAATATCAGGAGCCACTGTTATGTATATAAAGCTGAAGTTTGTTTGTTTTTTTTTTTTAACACTCAGTAATCTCAGGAACTACTGGTCCAATTTGAGATTTTTTTTTATTATTAGATAGCCCATTTATCAAGGAAGGCTATATAGCAACCCGCCTCCCAGGCTTCGAACGGGTGCAATGCCCCCTCACGCGGACGGCGTCGCGATTATTCCCAGTCGCCCCACATGGTTTGCCCCCAGATGGCAAACGGGAATTATTTTCCCAGTTGCCATCTGGTGGCAAGTGGGAAGTTATTGTCCCCACTTTAAATCACTGTACATTGCAGCTTGGATCGCCAACTCGTCATCGCTCTCTGTCTGAAGGTGTTGGCAGTCAGACTTTTCCAATGTTTTATTAGTACTTTGATAGGTTTATTTATAAAGGACAGAAGGTAATTTATTAGGGACATAAAAACAAAATTTTCTTGATTGTAAATGCTTTTAATTAGGTTTATCTGTGTCTGCCTGCATCTGTGGATTAGCGTAATTGTTAAGGATTATAATTGTTCTAAATACTTTGATTATCTGTGATACAAATTTACACCAACTAGTATTATACATATAAATGGGCTGATACAGAAAGGGACAGGTAGGTTTAAGTGTGGAGGTTGGAATTAATCACTACTAGGTACATACCTTTAAATCCATGATCAACGAAATGTAGACCTCAAGTAAAGAGGGATATTTTTTAAAATCTTCACCATTAAATTTTTGTTGAAGGTATTCTAAACATTTATCAAACAAATCTTGAGAATAAGGGCCTTTGGACAACAGTTTATTTAACTCGATGTTATGTATCAATAGAAAATTTGTGTTGAGCTTATCAGCATATGTTGAGGAATCTTTGCTCTTCCAGGGACCTTCACTTTGCCATTCTTTGTGTAAAAGTATTAAGGAAGCTAAAATACATTTGGTGTCTTCAGAATCATGTGATAAATCTACTTCTTCGATAACTTTATTTACTAGATGATAGTTTTGGATTATGTTCCTGTTTCGAATTTCATACTCCTTGTGATATTCTGCTTCATCAAAATTCTTGCTCAATTTCATTAACATGCACTTGCATGTAATTTCCCACGGATTAGACATTTTCTTTAATATTGAAGACATAGTCGGACACTTAGCTGGTATCTGGCTGGCTGCTGCATAAAATCACAGAATGTTCAATTCAATTCAATTTTTGTTAATGGCCACAGTTGTGTCGGGCACAATGGTGTCACATAATAATATACCTATTTACTTCGGGCTGCTGCTGCAAACTTGCAGCAAATTTTATTTTTATTGTTTATCACTACAGACTACTTATTTATCACAAACACAGCTTACATGGTGTATGTACGGCCGGATTCGGCGGGAAAAGCTGGAAGGGTGCAGGTGTAATTTTCTTGTGAAAATCAAAAATTATTTGTAAATGGCTTGCATGTGTCCGTAAAGTGATGTTTTCTGGTAGATAAGCTATATTTTGATTACTTGTGATGTGAATCTAGTGCGTGTGCATGGTTTTATACGCAGGTAAGCCGAGTAAAACTAGCCGGATTACGATCTCTTCATGGGCGGATGTAAGTTGTTTCTGCAATAATTTTTCATTTTGACTAACTTTACACTTGTTCTTGAGGATTTTCCCGACGTTTCGATTCATCATCATCATTATCATCCATCATAAATTCAGAAATCATTTACTAAAGACAATGGCTGTATGGGCTTAGTTCCCCTTGCCTTTCCTTCGGGATAAACTAAACAAAAAAAAAAGTATGTACGGCCATTTTTTTTTTTAAGTTTATCCCGAAGGAAAGGCAAGGGGAACGAAGCCCATACAGCCATTGTCTTTAGTAAATGATTTTTGAATTTATGGGATGATAATGGTGATGAATGGAAACGTCGGGAAAATCCTCAAGAACAAGTGTAAAGTTAGTCAAAATGAAAAATAATTGCAGAAACAATTTACATGGGCCCATGGATCGTATTCCGGCTAAAGTTTTACTCAGCTTACCTGCGTATGAAACCATGCACACGCACTAGATTCACATCACAAGTAATCAAAATATAACTTATCTACCAGAAAACATCACTTTACGGACACATGCAAGCCATTTACAAATATTTTTTTGATTTTCACAAGAAAATTACACCCGCTCCCTTCCAGCTTTTCCCGCCGAATCCGTATGTATTTTTTTTTTAGTTTATCCCGAAGGAAAGGCAAGGGGAACTAAGCCCATACAGCCATTGTCTTTAGTAAATGATTTCATGCTAGTGGGACTGAGTAGAGAAAGTTACTTTAATCCATAGAAATGTGGGCCAAAATCAGAGAGGTGAGAATCATGCTTCTGACAAAGATTTTCTTAATAAAATAACGTGGTATTGCTAAAATACTTGTTTCTAAATGAAGGTTCTGCACATAATAATAAGGCACTTATAATTTTTATTTTTTTACGATAATATTTTTTTCGATTTTAAACAAAAAACGTCTAAATAGTCATTCCGGGAACGCGTCCTTATACCATGTTTCATAGTTGCGATAACTCAAAAATGTTTACAATTAAGACTTAATATTTTAATTATTTTAATATTAGCTTTGAAAATCATTAAATTACGAATATACGTATAAATTAAATTAACAACAATTTAATTTCGTCATATTTTGACTATTCAAATGCTGTCTGACGTTTATTAAATCATTCAGTGAACGCGGTGGATATCGGTCGATGTAATTAAAACAAAACGTGCTAGGTGGCGTTAGCGAGCAACAGTGTGAAGTTTACTAGTCAAAGGAAAAGACGCGTGTCGTGTTTATGGGAAAAAAATATTGATTTTTTTGGTAAGTACCTTTTAATTTCATATATGGGAAGCGTATTTTAATTCCCTGTCACTACGGGAACACTGTTTGGTGATTAGTTTTTCAACAATTTGCATACTTTTTGCTAAATTGTTATAAATATTACAGCTCACGTGATCCTAACCTCTAAAACCAATATCTAATATGACGGCGTGAAGCATGATATAAAAATATTCATCAAATAGTCATTTTGGGAACGGTCATTTCGGAAACGTTCTCGTATTAGACGGGCGTCCTCGAAATGACGCGGGCGTTCCCGAAATGATACGGGCGTTCCTGAAATGACAATTTTCGGGCAAAATGACGGTCTAATGCTTTTAAAAACATATAACAATGCAAAATTTATTTTAGTGAACCATTTAGAACGGGTAACATGGAAAATGATAAAAATGAAAAGAAAAAGAAGTCAGAAAAATGATTAAAACAGGACAGTATAGCTTATAAAAAAACATCGTGAAAAGGCTAATGCAAGAAAACGCAAGTTTTTAGATAAAATGACACCTGAACAAAGGGAGATTAAGAGACTGAAAGATAGGGAATATTACCAAAGAAAGAAGGCTGAAAATAAAGTTAAGACTGTTAGTGATATGACTGAAAGACAGAAGAGGAAACAAAGAAAGTTGTGGAAAAAAAATTCTCAAAAGTATAGACAGAAAAAAAAGATGATGGCAAATATTTTAGGTAACAGCCCACCAGATTCTGAAAATGAGATAGAAAACGATAATCGCTTGTCAAGGAAGAGATCAGGAAGGAAACTGGTTAAGAAAGATAAGGCACAGGCTTACAGAACTGTTAAAAATCAGAAAGATAAAATACAAAGAATTATAGATAAGTTGCGAAAAAAAGTACAGAGAAACAGAAGACGCGCAGAAAGAGTATCCCAAAAGAATGCTGATACGCCTACTCGCAAAGTTAATGAATTAACAAGAGGAAGTTCTGTTACTCCTGAAATCAGTAAAAATCTATTATTTGGCGAAGTTTTGACAACTCAACTAAAAGACACCGTTGATAAATTACCAAAAAATTCTAAAGAGCGAGAGGCTTTTCAAAAATGCGTCAGAGGCAACCGTATCAAAAAAACATCGTTTAAATAATATGACCAAACAATTTCTACGCAAAATAAAAATAATGACAACATTTTAATATCTAACCGGAAGCATCCAGCATTTTTAAACGCTAATGAAATTCGTGGAGAAATTCATAAGTTTTTTGAGCGGGATGATATCAGCAGAATTTGCCCTGGTAAGAAAGACTGCCTCAAGGGAAATAAACAAAAGCGGTTGCTTCTAGACACTGTAAAAAAATTGCATCCTCAATTTTGTACTGAGACTAGAATTCGAGTATCTTATTCGACACTTTTGAGAGAGAAGCCTTATTGGGTAGGACAACCTAAAAAATGGGATCGAGATACATGTCTTTGTGTAAGGCATGAAAATTTTGAATATAAACTTGGCAAACTAAACCGACTAGGAGAGCTATCGCACAAATCGACATCCGAATGTATAAAAGCGCACAGCTGTGACATTACTTCTTATGATTGTATGTTTGGTTTGTGCGATGAATGCAAGGAGATCAAAATTGAATCAGGAAGTAATGAAGATACCATTGAATATTTTCAGTGGCAAGTAACAAAAGAAGAGAAGAAAATCGTCAAACTTACTAAAAAAAAGTTACCGTTACAAGCATAGTCAAAGATTTGAAAATGTCTATAGCTGCGGATATTTCTCCAATGAAAAACCATGTTTATGGAATCAGCGATAACTTAAAAGGCAAAAGAGAACTTAAAGATAATTTAAAAGAAACAGAGCTAATGATTCAAATTGATTTACCATATTTATGACAAAATATGCGAAAGAGATTCAAGCAATTAGATTCGGAGCTTCAAAAGGTCAATTATCTATTCACATGGGGGTTTTTTATGCCAGAATAATATAATACCTCTCTAGAAACTATTTAATTTGCCATCAAGCTCATGCTGTATGGGGTCACCTGAAATCAGCGCTGCAGAAAATATTGAGTGTCAGGCCACATGTTACTACCCTTCACGTGTTTTCAGAGGGACCCACGTCCCAATATCGAAATCGGACTAACATTTACTTATGGATTAAAATCTTAATAGAACTATTTCCGCAAATAACTGCTTCAACGTGGACATTCAGTGAACCAGGTCATGGTAAAGGTCCAATGGATGGTATAGGAGGAGTGCTAAAGAATGTAACTAAGATTATCTGGAAGAAAGCTTCTGATGTCACCATACTACTGTATCAGTTTTCAAAATTGTTGTGAGAAATAAAACTGCAGGCATTTTCAGTCGAAGATAGAGATAAAGGAAGTCCAGTTCCATTAGAAATTATAGATTTAGACATAGAAAAGAATGATGAGTTTCTGAGTTCTCTTCACATGAGTAGGAAAAGTATTTATGACACCGTATACGGATCAGACAGTTCTGATGATGAGAATCTCCAAAAGGTTTCAGATCGACTTCATGGAAAGAATGACGATAATTTTGCTGGTACATCGTAAGTAAATGATGAACATTTTGGGAACACTCCCATCATTTTCGGGAACATCACATAAACTGCAAATTTATCACTAATGAGTAATGTTATAGTTAAATCTTGCATGTACAACCTAAAATGACCTTTTAACATTTGTATTTATATTATTAATTGATAACGTATTGCACAAATGTATACAATAAATTAAAATTTTGAAACGAAATTTACACTAATTGAAAATCTATGGAGAGTAATATAAAAAATAAGTCTTTTTACTGTAAAAATATAAAAAATAACAGCATTTACCGATAGAGGGACTGGTTAATTATAATTTCATGACGGTAATTATTAAAGGCGTTGGTTATATTATTATTTTAAAAAATATTTCAAAGTGTTCCCGAAATGATTTAAGACCCTGTCATTTTTATTATTAACAGTTATAGTTTCTGAAATATATATTTGTGTGCGTGCCTCTTTACAGGAAAGGTTCATGACAAATGACACAACATATTCCACATGTTAATTTACTTCAATAGAAAACTTAATTTCTTAGATATTTCAAAACCCAAAATGCTGACCTCTCTGATTTTGACCCGTATATGTATAAGAGGAGATACCAAATCCCTGCTTTACTCTGAGCACGGCACATCCCTAGTTTTGACATTAGCATCTCTACTCGATTCGGCGGGAAAAGCTGGAAGGGTGCAGGTGTAATTTTCTTGTGAAAATGAAAAATTGTTTGTAAATGGCTTGCATGTGTCCGTAAAGTGATGTTTTCTGGTAGATAAGTCATATTTTGTTTACTTGTGATGTGAATCTAGTGCGTGTGCATGGTTTTATATGCAGGTAAGCCGAGTAAAACTTTAGCCGGATTACGATTTCTTCATGGGCGCATGTAAGTTGTTTCTGCAATAGTTTTCCATTTTGACTAACTTTACACTTGTTCTTGAGGATTTTCCCGACGTTTCCACTCATCATCATTGTCATCCATCATAAATTCAGAATACATTTTACTAAACAATGATTAGGCTGTATGGGCTTAGTTCCCCTTGCCTTTCCTTCGGGATAAACTAAAAAAAAAAAAGCATCTCTACTCTACTTAGTCTGGGATTCGGCGGGAAAAGCTGGAAGGGTGCAGGTGTAATTTTCTTGTGAAAATCAAAAATTATTTGTAAATGGCTTGCATGTGTCCGTAAGGTGATGTTTTCTGGTAGATAAGTTATATTTTGATTACTTGTGGTGTGAATCTAGTGCGTGTGCATGGTTTTATACGCAGGTAAGCCGAGTAAAACTTTAGCCGGATTACGATCTCTTCATGGGTGCATGTAAGTTGTTTCTGCAATAATTTTTCATTTTGACTAACTTTACACTTGTTCTTGAGGATTTTTCCGACGCTTCCATTCATCATCATTGTCATTCATCATAAATTCAGAATACATTTTACTAAACAATGATTAGGCTGTATGGGCTTAGTTCCCCTTGCCTTTCCTTCGGGATAAACTAAAAAAAAAAAAAAAAAAAAACTACTTAGTCTGTGACATTTGCCCAGCATGGACATTTGCTGCATGATTTACGTAACTAATTAATAACTTTGGCATAAAGTATAATATCTTAACCTTTCCCTTCAAGTTCGCCATAATGTTAAAGTATGCGAGTAATTAAAGTTGTTACGAATTCCTTTGGTTTTTCTTAACTTCTATTTATACTAGGTATGTAACCATTTTCAGGTTTGGGGTGAAATCTGCTATACTTGGGTCAGCTGTATATTATTCTGTCGACAAAGGTGTTTGGAAGGACAGCACCACAACTAGTGCATTATATGAGGAGCTTGAGAACGGAGTGTCACCCTATGTTGGTGAATTAAAGAAGCAAATACCATATGAGGTATTATCACTCTGTACAAATTCCTTGTAAGTATTTGTAAATAGGTACTAAATAAATACTAATACCATCCATATATTTCAGCTACCTCCTCTTCCATCAAATGATAGGATAAGTTACCTATTTAAATATTACTGGAATAGTGGAGTGAAAGCTACTTTCAGATTTCTTGTTGATCTTCCAACACATGCCTCTAATACTGCAAGCAAGACTTACAACATGATATCATCCGCACTTGAAGATGTTGAGCCTCAACCAAGCTCAGAGAACAAATGAATTTTGTCATAAATGTAAATCTTGTATTTAAATTAATTAAGAATTATATGTAAAATAAAGAATATAATTTAATTAAAACAGCCTACCTTAAACTGCTGTCGATTTATTCCTCTTTTACATAGTCACAACTTTTACTTAACTAACACTCAAAGAAAGCATTGGTCTATGTAATTAAAAGTCTCTGCATTGAAAGGAATATGTACTTACTAATAATGATAGTTTGATTCACTTTTATTGTTAAATCTAAAGCCGAGTCTTAAGTGTCATGCTTTGTTCAAATAAACTCTTAATATGAAAGCAACATTTTTCCAACAGGCTTCAGGATCTGACTGATTCATTAGTACATATCAAGAACTTTTAAAGTAAAAAAGCAATGTTTTTCAATTAGGTTGCAGCTACAAATAATGATTTATTTAATTACCTATTATTGGAATGTTTAATTCCATACTGTAGGTACATTCATAGCAAGTAGGTACCTAGATTTTTTGTGAGACAGGTGTAACTATTATGAAACTGAAATATTTAATTTGTATCTATATAGGCACTTAAATGGAAACCATAGCTCTTGATAAAAAAAGCATTATTTTGTACATAAAAATATTGGTACATTAAATTTAAAATTGTCTTACATGAGTTATCAAATCAATCTCATTGAACACAAAGTTCTTATTGCTATTGTGTACAATTTATGGGACAAATCATTCAGTACAGAATTTTAGGACATGTGTAACAATAAAAATATTTTTAAGGTTAGGTAAACTGCTAAGCAGCAGTTTCTACCTCCATGGGTTCCTCTGTACCAGTTTTCTTTTTCTTCTTCTTGTTTGACTTTGTAGAAGAGATAAGAAGAGCCTGTAAAAATTAAATAGTATGAAGTTGGCCTTTCCTATAATTTTACTTACTACAATACATAAAATTATCACTTAAAACTATATCCAATGAGGATCCGTAACGTTTTTAGTTGAGAATGCAGAAAAATAATTAGGTTAGAGCTAAAAAAAATCCATTACATACAGTGCAAAATTTTTTGTTCTATGATGATAAGATAATTAACAAAGTTATGACCAAATTTCTAGAGAAGTTCACGTGAGAGGCCTCCGCCATATCTGTGACGTCACAAGGTAGTTCGTGAACAGTTCCCCTCATTGAGGGTAAATGATTGATTGATTGTAAAAATAAAGAATGGACTATGTACCGATTTTTTTTTGCAATAGGTAGGTACTTACATACAATATAGTCACGCCCATTATCTCCCAAAGAGGTTGGGTACAAGTGTACCCAAGAAAATGCACCCACTTTTCACCAGTTACCCTATTAAGTACCATGTGGTAAAGGGTGAGCCTACCACCGCTTTTCGGGCACAAATTCATTAATCTAGCGACAAATAGGAAATGTGACCCTTCCATTATATATGTATAGCTACCTATTATAAGCTATTTAGTGTCAGAGCATCATCTGTTAAATAGTAGGGTGCATCACGCGCAGATGAAGTTGATTTTGGATCCTAAGGTAAAACCCATTTATACCCTTTTTGCATTATTTTTAACATTTTCACTTGACCTAAAGCTGTGACATTGTATCTTGAGAACTAGTACGGTTACAAACATCGCGTTTTTTTCACTTTATTTTCCTAATGTACATACTAACAACCAGTGGCCACCATTTTGTACTTTTTAGTTAGCCGGATTGCTTTCAAAATCAATATCTGATGGCCCCTGAAGTTCCCAAACACATAATCTGATCTCAATATGAATAACCATTGAGAACTTTTTAAATAAGGGACTGCAACTTACAAAAAATTAACCCCGAATTCAATATGGCGGCCATTTTTACTCTAACAGCAGTCTTATTTTAATTTCCATAAGTAAATAACAGTTATTGATTAAAAGAAATAAACTGCTCTTTGTGCTAAGCAAAAATAAAAGTTGAATAAAGAAATGGAATCATAATATCACACGCGGTATAGGTAAGTCGTTTATTTTTATGAGATATTTTTATGGTTATCCCAATTTACTAGGTAATGTGTCATAAGCTGGCATCCGTTTGCACCTATGTAAACCACCCTTGTATTCAACTTATAAGCAAAAAAAGTAAGACCGTTTTTCTTGCAGCGTTTGCACGCGAGCATGCTGCGCTCGACTCGGGGCCCCGTGACGTCACACGCCCCCGCGTACCTTGACGCCTAGCAACAGGAACGGCAAACGTTTATTACTTAATATCTTCGGTAATAATGGACCAATTTGGATAATTCACAAAGATATATCATTCTTATGTCATAAAGAATAACGTGGATACTAGTTCTATTGAATTTGTTACAACCAGAGGTCGGAATTAGGTAGTCATTTATGTACTTGCACTGATTTCATACAGCGAAAGAATAAAGTGGATATGCCTCAAATTCCGGTATTAATTTTAAAGAGCAGAAATTTTATGTTAATTATCTTTGTTTTATTTGTCTATCTCTGAGGGTTTTATTATTATTTATTTGTAATATTGTTGGCCACACGGGATTGTTCATTAGAAATCCTGGGAAGGTCCACATTAATATCAACATTTCGATGCAAGTACATAAATGACTCTACCTAATTCCGACCTCTGGTTACAACTGTATTGATCCTCATTATGACCAAAAAAAAAACAAGAAAGCTATTATTTCAAGAAAAAGAATCATCACCTTTTCTATCCTCAACAAGCTCACATTTTGGCTAAAAAATAATGTTGTATTCATTCAAACAGGATTGTTACTCAGAAACAAAACAGCTCAAAAAGAATACTTTACTTTACCCTGTGCTTGTTCAAATCATCCTATATAAAGAATGATTTGAAAGATAACAGGGCATAATATTAATCACACAAAAATAGAATAAGTGTGTTTCACTCACATTCAGTTCAGGATCCTTGATGCTATGTGAGCTGTTGACCTGGCTTTTATCAAATGGCAAGCCAGTAATGCGATGAGTACCGCTCGGTAACAATAGGGCTGTGAATTTAAACTGGGCCACTAGCTCACCTGGGCGCTCATACAACACCTAAACCAAAAATATATAATTGTAGTTAAGCTTAACATTGAACATGTGGTAAAAAAAATTAATTGCAAACAAGTTAATCAGCGAAAACCTTAATTAAATTAATGACAAACTATATGTATATGTACCCATGAATAATTGAAAATTAAACCAATTTATTAGTTTGACAATTTGCGAAATTGACTGATTGCGACCGCTTGACAATTTGCGCCTAAAGGAATCAGGTTTATATTCTATTTATTTTAATGAGCTTCCATGTGTCCAGGCTATTACAATGCATTGCAACTCATGCACAATAATTAAAATATGAGGTAACTGTGTTTTAGTATGTGAGTAATAGAAAAAAAGGAAATTACCTGGAAAGGCTCAATTAGTTTATGGTTTACACATTCAACAACACCAAGTCTTGCACTAGTCTCCTTGTCAAAGCTTCGTAGGTTGAATGGCATTGAACCATGCTTATTGCGGACCTGCAAACATAAATTCTATTAATGTCTAGCCTAAAAAGAAAGCAGTTAGTAGATAGCTTTGACTTTTTAAAGTAATTAGCTTTTACTTTAACTACCTTTTATTTAATAAGCGGTGATAGTCCAGACTCAATTTATCACTCCTACATATGGACAACAGGGTATTGCATATAACAGGTAACTAGCTAAACAGGGTATTGAGCAAAAATATATAAGAATATCTACACAAATAGCTCAGCCCAAGTGAAAATGGACACCCTAGGAGCTATATTCCCAATACAAATACTCCTTTGAGTTTCTCAGTCCGGTAAAAAAAGAGCAACTGACCTACGAAGTATAACCAAAATCGAAGACAGAAAACAAAACTAGGACTCTGAAATGGAGATGGGCAGGCCATATAATGCGAGATAAAAATGGAAAGTGGACCTCAGCACTCACAAAGTGGACTCCTAGGTAAAAAGTAAAAAGGCGATGAGAGGTCGGCAACGAAAGAGATGGTCAGAGGCCTATGTGTCATGAGGACACGCTGAATAACTGAGACAGGATCATTAAAATAATTTAATATTAAGCATACCTTTGTAAAATTCAGCAATAAAGGCTTTGAAATTGATAGCCCAGACTACGCCCGCAAGATAGTAACACATGAGAAGCTCTGCTGGGTTATAAAAAGCGTTCAGCCATTTAAAGCGGCAGGTCCGGACGGAGTGTTCCCGGCTCTTCTTCAATGGGGGGGACCTAGACTGACCGCAATCCTTAAAACTATCTTGCGGGCGTGTCTGGCATACAGATACATCCCGAAAGCCTGGAGAGAGGTAAGTGTTATCTTTATCCCAAAGCCAGGCAAGGGCGACTACACGAACGCCAAAGCGTTCAGACCAATTAGCTTAACCTCGTTTCTCGTTAAAACACTGGAAAGACTGTGTGAAAGGGAGCTGAGGGACAACGAGCTGATCAAGACACCGATGCACGGCAACCAACACGCTTATACAGCAGGTAAATCCACTGAGTCAGCTTTACACCAGGTGGTACGCAAAATAGAAGAAGCGCTAATAGACAAAGTCATTTGTATGGGCACCTTCATCGATATTGAAGGAGCCTTCGACAAGACTAACTTTACGAGCATAGAGACCGCACTGATCCGTCATGGAGTCTCGTCTGTACTAACTGGCTGGATCACAAATATGCTCAGACAAAGAACGGTAAGGTTTAAGGACGACCCAACGATGGCGCTGGTGGCCAAGGGCTGTCCGCAAGGAGGGGTTCTTTCACCGCTTCTATGGAACATGGTGGTCAACAGCCTAATCACGACCCTTAACGCTCACCACTTCTATACAATCGGCTATGCCGATGACCTTACCATCCTGATAACCGGTAAGAACGCCAGTTTAGTATGCGACCTCACACAGGCAGCAATGCGCATCGTGGAGGGGTGGTGTACCAGGTATGAGTTGACCGTTAACCCAAACAAAACGGAAACGGTGATGTTCACACACAAACGCAGTCTCGGCAACTACCACATGCCGAAGCTCTTCGGGACCACACTACAGCTGTCACAGGAGGTTAAATACCTTGGGGTCCTACTAGACCACAAACTCAACTGGGGCAGTCATGTAGATAATAAGATAGACAAAGCTAGCATAGCCCTATGGCAATGCCGCAGGATGATTGGCAAACGATGGGGTCTTACCCCCAAAAACATACTGTGGCTGTACACGGCGGTGATACGTCCCCTGCTGTGTTACGGCGCTCTAGTATGGTGGCCTAGATGCAAGCTAGTGACATGCATAAGTAAACTACAGAAATTTCAAAGACTAGCTTGCACGGCGACAACAGGCTGTATGAGGACAGCTCCTACTGCAGCTCTGGAGGCCATGCTAAGCTTACCGCCACTCCATCTGTTTAACAGACAGGAAGCGGCGTCTTCAGCGGTACGCCTCAGGTCCTTAGAACTCTGGAAAGAGAGCGGTACGGCCCACACAACCATTCTCACGGAGGCCTACGAGGATTTACCGATACTCAGGGCACCCAGCGACAGGATCCCCAAAAAGTGGGTATTTGATAAAAAATATAAAATCCAGTTGCACGAGAATGACGACTACGAAGGCCTGAACTTGAATGAACTTAGGATATTCACGGACGGGTCCAAAACAGACTCTGGGACGGGGTCAGGAGTATTCTCCGAGGACTTGCAGGTCAGAGTCGCCACACCTTTGGGATACTACAACACGGTCTTCCAGGCCGAGTGCTTCGCGATCTCACAGGCAGCTACAGCCATAATAGCCAGAGAGGTAACTGACCAAGGCATCAGAATCCTCTCGGACAGTAGGGCAGTCCTACAGGCGTTAAACAGCAACACTGTTACCTCGGGGCTCGTCTACGACTGCCACCGCCGACTAACAGAGGTATGTAGATACAACTGTCTCACACTGCAGTGGATCAAAGGCCAAAGCGGCTCGAGAGGTAATGACTCTGCGGACGCGCTGGCCAGACAAGGTTCGGACCTTATAGCCATAGGTCCGGAGCCTATCATACCAGCCCCCGCAGGCATCGTCAGGACCTTGCTGAGAGCTAGGACTGGCGAACAGCATAATGCACACTGGTTCAGTCAAGAGGACTGTCGACAAGCAAAAGAGGCCTTACCTCAAATTTGCGGCCGACTGTCAAAGAAGCTAATACAGTTGAATAAACCCCAACTGAGACTGATAACCAGTATTATTACAGGTCATGGAGCCTTCAACAAACACCTATCCACATTAGGTGTTACAGACAGCCCCCTGTGCAGAGCCTGCATGGAGGAAGAGGAGACAGCCGCCCATCTGCTGCTGCGCTGCAGAGAAGTGGCCCCATACCGGGCAAAATATCTCGGCTCTCCAGGCTTGCTTAGCGAGACTTTGGGCAACCTGAAAAGGCTGCTAGGATTCCTGGAGGAGATAGGCTGGCTCGAGTAGAGAGCACACCACCCTTACGCAAAATAGGCGCACAGACGTCGAGTTGCGGAAACAAGCCCGTTCTACCATACCATACCATACCATACCATGATAGCCCAGTGGTTAAGACGTGCACCTTCCAAGTGGGAGGCGAAAGTTCGATCCCAGTCACAGGCCTGTACCAATGAATTTATTTCATGTACTGATTTTAATGTTGCAAAATTGTCACTTAGCACATGCCTTGGAAAGCACGTAAAACCGTTGGTCCTGTGCCTGATCTCTCTCCGGTCGTGTCGGCTTCATATGTACTATGATATTCTATTAACATAATTAACGACTTTCCACATTATTATTATTACATAAATCATACCTCACTGTAGAACATCCTAGATGCTTTTAATTTCAGTTGATATACTTCCTCAGTTTTCTTGTATATTGTGCATCTGGTATCCATTTCTCTGCCCTGTGAGAATAAGTGTCATTATTATTTATTATGATTATTTTGAAGTATTATTATTAAAGTATCATTATGATTATTTTAAATTTATACCTAGTACCAGACCAGAGTAAAAAGAAAATAAATTAGTTAATGTCTTGTTTTAAAAAACCAAAATGTAATAGCATTCTAGTTCAGATAAACAAGTTTATTGTTCCCTGAGTACTGCCAGTTATAGTACATCACTATAACTGGAAAGAAGTCAGGGCCATTTATTTATCAACATGTTTACTGCTAGAATATTTTCTTAGCATGACAACATTAGTTCAATGCCTAGAGTCAGAACACAAACAAGTGTTGGTCGCAGTGAATGTGTTAAACATACTAGAAACCTATACATACCACACCTTCTCCCGTGGAGACCAGCACATCCATGGCATACACTTCATATGTCTCCAAAGTAGCCTTTTCATGTTCTTTCCGTTGTGCTTCAGATGGATTCTGAATTATGCTTTTCTCACCATCAATATGGAATTGTTTCAGTTGATGTGACAACATGCCTTCAACTGGTTTGCAAGCAAACTCAGTGCTAATCTTTTGAACTGCATCAGTTATAGCATAGTTCTACAAAAAAATAATATTACTAATTCCAAGGAAATAATTTTGATAACTGCATAAATTTTAGGCTTCAAAGGGTTACACCCACCTCATTCCCAGGCCGCAATAATCTCAAGGCAGCTTCGCTTGCATAATGTGCTGCAAGCAATACATCGGCAGCACGGCCAGTTACCTCCCCACCACCAACTGGCACTGTGTGTGCCACTACTGCAATAAATCCATCTATGTGAGCACCTAGATCACTAAAAAAAAGATTTGAATGATTTAAATTTGTAGTAGTACATCAAAAATTCAATTACAGAAGAATAACACAGCATAGTCATACAATAATACATAAACTCACCACTATTGGTACAAACACAAGGTGAGAGAGTGAGTCAAAGCATTGCAGTAAAAGCAGAATAAAACAATACTAAGTACTCTCTGGGATACAGTTGTTACACAGGTTGTAAGTCCATTCGTGGGTAATACTTACATCTTAGCCAGATCTCCATGCTTCAGTATATAATCAGTTTCACTAGGTATAGGTGAAAAATGACATATACAATTATTTACGGAAACACAAGTGGAAAAAGCTATGCCTTTCTTGGAATCTTTCTCCTTTTTGAATACTTTGGAAGTTTCTTCAAGTAGCAACTTGTCTCCAAACTCACATAATTCTCTTGCAGACGCATCAGGTACGCATTTTACTATTAATTGTTCGAGGACACCTGAAAGGAAAATATGAACTTGGTTGTAGAATTATTTGGGCGGCACGGCAGGACCCAATATCCGCATGGCAATTGACACGCGTCCAAATCGTAAGCAACGTTATATATTATGTTTAAATAACAAAAGCAATGATGCTTAATGATTTAATGAATCTATAATAAAATAAACTTACGGTTTACTATTTGTCCAGCTAATTTGTACTTGGTAACGACCAAGTCTTCGGAAATTGTTTTCTCAATTTCTTTATCGTCAGCCATTGCTTCCTTTCCTCACAATTTTTTGGTTATGTTTCATAACTTTTTCCGATTGGTTAAGCAACTGTCAGTCACGTGACTAGCAAGAAAATGGCGGTAAAAGGCAAAAATTGGGGCAAAAACAGTGGCAAAAATAAAAAATAGATAGTAGTTACATACTCTCTATGGTAGTAGGCATAAGTTGGGTTTTCGCGGTTTTCATCTCAGTTTTCGTACGTTTCGTACATACTTGGTGATCACTTCGCGATTTATGATTTTGTTAAGCTCCATGTTGTTTGATCTTGCCATACGATGTGGGCATTTGGGCAGTGCCAGTGGACGGCGAAATTATTGGCGACTCCATGGCGGACACTAGTTGGCGCCACTATTTGTTTATTTTGCCATTATGCCTAGATTTTTGATTCCTTAGGGTACGGCATCATAGAAATAGGATTTGAAGAACATCAAACTTACATTACCTAAGGACAATGGCTGTATGGACATAGTCTCCCTCGCCTTTCCTTCGGGATACGGATAACCTGAGCGGATAACACAACGGATACCGTAAAAAAAATTGGTTGATTTGGCGGGAAAAGCTGGAAGGGAGTGAATGTAATTTTCTTGTGTAAATCAGTATTTATTTGTAAATGGCTTGCATGTGTCCGTGAAGTGATGTTTTCTGGTAGATAAGTTATATATTGTTTACTTGTTAAGTGAATCTAGTGCGTATGCATGGTTTTATATGCAGGTATGCTAAGTAAAACTTTAGTCGAAATACGATCTCTTCATGGGCTTATGTAAGTTGTTTCTGCAATATTTTTTATTTTGACTCATTTTACATTCGTTCTTGAGGACTTTCCCGACGTTTCCATTCATCATCCATCATTATCATCCCCATCATAAATTCAGAATTCATTTTATTAAAGACAATGGCTGTGTGGGCTTAGTTCCCCTTGCCTTTCCTTCGGGATAAACTAAACAAAAAAAAGGGGCTGGACCCGGATTCGGCGGGAGGATTCGGCGGGAAAAGTTGGAAGGGGAGTAGGTGTAATTTTCTTGTGAAAATCAAAATTTATTTGTAGATGTCTTGCATGTGTCCGTAAAGTATGTTTTCTGGTAGATACGTTATATATCTAGTACGTGTGCATGGTTTTATATGCAGGTAAGCTAAGTAAAACTTTAGTCGGAATACGACCTCTTTATGAGCTCATGTAAGTTGTTTGATTTCGTCCCAGAACACGTCATGTTCTTGAGGATTTTCCTGACGTATCCGTTCATTATCAATCAATCATAAATTACAAAAGACAATGGCTGTATGGGCTTAGTTCCCCTTTCCTTCGGGATAAACTAAAAAAACAAACGAAATTCATTTTTAGGGTTGCGTATCTACCCGAAAGGTAAAAACTGTTGGTATATTTATTGTAACAGCTATAATGTACTATGTATTCTAACAAAATCTCATTATTTGTACCAATTCGTTTCTATGATTATTGACATTTATAATACTACTAGTGGACGCCCGCGACTTCGTCCGCGTGGAAATTGGATTGTAGCTTATATGACACGTTTGTCGGTTTACCATAGCAGTGCCATCTATTGATTACTTACTCAATCCAGTCGAAAAGTATCGACATCTGTTAGAATCTTTTGGAGTTAACAGATAATTGTGACTGTCAATTAATTATAGACAAATAATTTGCAATAAAATAAAATTGCGACTATAATTAAAGATCTAAGCTATCCTATCTCTCAAGTTGGACCAGACTGCTCACGGTGTGCCAATTTAATTTAAAATCGGTTAAGTAGTTTAGGAGTCCATCGCGGACAAACATCGTGACAGGAGATTTATATATATTAAGACTAGTGGACGCCCGCGACTTCGTCCGCGTGGAAATTGAATTGTAGCTTATATGACACGTTTGTCGGTTTACCAAAGCAGCGCCATCTATTGATTACTTACTCAACCAAGTCGAAAGGTATAACAGACAAATAATTAGCAATAAATTAAAATTGCGACTATAATTTGAGATTTAAACTATCCTATCTCTCAAGTTGGATCGAACTGCACATGGTGTGCGAATTTTATTATAATCGGTTAAGTGGTTTAGGAGTCCATTGAGGACAAACATTGTGACACGAGATTTATATATATTAAGATAATAATAATGAATTCTGTGTAGGTAATGTGTTGGGTTTTAGAGTTTCATAATAATTTATTTAGTGGTTTATTAATTTACTAATTTATATAACCCTGAGGATGCCACGGTTGTTGGCGAAACATAAATATGTAGATTATTAATCTAGTTTTTGATTTCGGAATAGTGCAATGTATTATCTTGCATGCTAGGTGCTCGGGTTTGGTTTCTCGTGGCGATTGTAGTTAGTGCAAGTGCCTGTTTTCGCAGTTATCAGATCCGAAGGTCAGTGGAGGTGTAGGGCCCGGTGGTAGGCGCACCCATAGTGAAATTTATAATACGTACAAACTCCATTGATCTGTTGTTAAGTTAGGTCTTAAAGGGAAACTATGAAAGATTAATGTAAAATATTATGTGAAAAGCAATATAATATCGAAGCTGAAATATGTCTTTCACGAGGAAGCAGACGTTATTTAGCATCATTTTGATGTAATATTCTGAAGTGGGTGCATGTTTGTTTAATGTGAGACTTTTACAGTATATCCAAAAACATAATTTAATGACTTTCGCTCGATAGTTTTGTTTTTTGAAATCAACATGTTTTTTAGACAATTTTCCGTTTATTTCGGCTATTACATGAGATAGGCGTTTAAAATAAATTCGGATGTCAAGATCATAATGATAGTGATCTTTTGTAAAGCCAAAATATATTTTATGCTATGTTATAACGAGCAATTTAGCATGCGCGTAGGCGGCCGGAGCGGTGGCAGTCGCGTTAAATCTAGCAGCATGGTAGCCGCAGTGCGAGACTAATAAATAGCAATTTAACGCCATAGCTCCGCCCACACGCATGCCCCACTCTCGCTACAGCGTTACAGCGCAACGACCAAGTGCTTCGTTATTTATCTATCCCTGCGGCTGCTCTAGTTGCCGCGCAGCACTTGCCTCGCGTTGCCTGTTATTTATAGCACCACAGTGCGTACCTACATAGCACGCGATTTTTGCTATTGAAAAATAACGTGCTATATAAGATTATCTGACTATACTCTTTCTACGATGATGACGGGTGTAATTTTCTTGTGAAAATCATAATTTATTTGTAAATGGCTTGCATGTGTCCGTAAAGTGATGTTTTCTGGTAGATAAGTTATATTTTGTTCACTTGTGATGTGAATCTAGTGCGTGTGCAATAGTGTGCATGGTTTTATACGCAGGTAAGCTGAGTAAAACTAGCGGGAATACGATCTCTTCATGGGCCCATATAGGTTGTTTCTGCAATAATTTTTCATTTTGACTAACTTTACACTTGTTCTTGAGGATTTTCCCGGCGTTTCCATTCATCATCATTATTAAATATAGAAATCATTTACTAAAGACAATGGCTGTATGGGCTTAGTTCCCCTTGCCTTTTCTCTGGGATAAACTAAAATTATATATCCGAGGTATAGTTGTGTCCGGAGTTGGATTCGGCGGGAAAAGCTGGAAGGGTGCAGGTGTAATTTTCTTGTGAAAATTAAAAATTATTTGTAAATGGCTTGCATGTGTCCGTGAAGTGATGTTTTCTGGTAGATGAGTTATATTTTGATTACTTGTGATGTGAATCTAGTGCGTGTGCATGGTTTTATACGCAGGTAAGCCGAGTAAAACTTTAGCCGGATTACGATCTCTTCATGGGCGCATGTAAGTTGTTTCTGCAATATTTTTTTATTTTGATACTTTACACTTTTTTGAGGATTTTGATTCTAACTTTACATCCCATAAATTGAATCATTTCTAAAGAAAATGGCTGAGGCTTAGTTCCCCTTGCCTTTCCTTCGGGATAAACTAAACAAAAAAAGCGGGTGGGGCTGTGTCGGGGCACACGGCCGTTGGTTTTAACGTGAAACGTCTATGTTAGCGAATCGCTTTTAAAGTAAAAGATTGAAATGAAAACAAGATGGACTGTTTTAAGTATTTTAATAAAAAAAGAACATCATAGAAACATAAAATATAGCAAATGTTTATATATTTATTGTCACTTTCTGGTTATTTTAAATAGCAGCCGCCCACGACTTCGTCCGCGTGAGGGGGCGTTGTACCCGTGCGAAGCCGGGCAGGTTGTTGTATAGACTGTAGCCTTCCTTGGTAAATGGGCTATCTAACACTGAAAGAATTTTTCAAATCAGACCAGTAGTTCCTGAGATTAGCGCGTTCAAACAAACAAACAAACAAACTCTTCAGCTTTATAATATTAGTATAGATATAAATACTGTCCAAATTACACTTATTTTTGTATAAATCAATCGGTTCAAATAAACTTGACAAACACACGAAAGAATCACCACGCTATAAAGTCGGAGTCACGAGTTACACTGAATAGAAACAAGCGTGAGCGCCGGTTTCGCACAGTTATCGCAGTATCCCTCCCCCGCCGCCCCGCTTGACCCCGACACGAACTCAATGTCATAACAGCGAGCTGACTATATAAGTGAAATATTTACACCACATTTTTGTTTCTAAGACCAATAGTTTTTTAATTATTAAGGTACGATGATATAGACCTTTTCGTTACGGTCCAGTTTTTAAACCTGGTACCCGTATGTGTCGGCGCGATTTTAAAGACGTTTCACGTCAAAAAATGTGTCCGGAGTTACCCATGTCTAAACTAAGCAAATTAGCCGGATTACGATCTCTTCATGGGCGCATGTAAGTTGTTTCTGCAATAATTATTCATTTTGACTAACTTTACACTTGTTCTTGAGGATTTTCCCGACGTTTCCATTCATCACCATCATCATTATCATCCCATAAATTCAGAAATCATTAACTAAAGACAATGGCTGTATGGGCTTAGTTCCCCTTGCCTTTCCTTCGGGATAAACTAAATAAAATAAAAAAAATAAACTAAGCAAAAAATAAAATAACATTACGATTTTGTTTAAAATGGAAATTAATAAATCTGAATCATCGTTGTTATTAATGTTATGTGATAAGATTAATTATGGTCAAGATCTAGTAAAGCAATTACAACAAGTGGAAAGAATAGATGGAGTCCCAAAGTTACAAAGGAAAATTATGCAAGAAATAAAATTTCTCAAAAAAGTAGGTACTTACATTCATTATTTTACTTTTACAGTGGTGCCTCACACAACGAACTTAATTCGTTCCAGGAGCAAGTTCGTTATGCGAAAAGTTCGTTATGTGAAACGCGTTTTCCCATAACAATACGCACCTTCGGTACAACAACGGCACAATTGTGTTTTGCATTTTATGGCAAATGTGCCCTTGTTCTAAAGTAGAATAACGACACAATTGCTTTTTGTATTTTTTGACAATTGTGCCGTTGTTGCACCGAAGGTGCGAATACATGTTAAAAAAAATAATTCGTTCTGTAGCATAAAATATGGTAAGATGACATAAAAAAAAGATAAATTTTTTGTTATTGTTTTTATTTAGATACATCTAAAAACATAATGAAAATGGTGGTCTTGTTGAGGCCAAACTCTTTGACGAGGTCACACTGTTTTACCCCACATTCACTCCTTCTAATTATTTCCTGTTTCATTTCAAGAGAAATCACCTTCCTGCTTTTTTTAGAACCCATCATATAAATAAAATGTTGAGTTTATCTTAAAAGGACGACTGCCGTGATACGTGTGCGATTTAATTCGTAATGAAGAACGATTGCTGCGATACGTGCGTAAGTTAAGCGTACTACGCAGTGACTAACGAGTCTAACGACTGCCTGCGCGGGAGGATGCAATTAATCGGCAGTGATCGTAGAAGATCGGGCGACTTCGTTGTAATGATGAACGATTGCTGCGACACGTGCGTAAGTTAAGCGTACTGCTCAGTGACTAACGACTGCCTGCGCGGAAGGATGCAATTAATCGGCAGTGATCGTAGAAGATCGGGCGAATTCGTTGTGTGAAGCGAAGTTCGTTGTGTGAAGCGAAGTTCGTTGTATGAATCGTGAAATTAACGAAAAGGAAGTTCGTTGTGTGCAGCGTTCGCTGTGCGAGGCGTTCGTTATGCGAGGCACCACTGTATTTCAAATGTGTGATGTATGTCTCGAGTTTAAAAATATTAACCATTTAGTTACAGAAATCAAAAAAGATTAAAATTGAACAACTTTCCTGTTCTAATTTACGACACTTAGGTGCATTGGTCTCTTGCGCAATCCAGCCAGGAACTACAGCCGTTTGCAAAATATTTCATGTCAGCGATGACACCAAAATGGTGATTGATATAATTTGTAATAATGGAAAGACTTGGAAAAAAGGTACAGCTTAAATACCTACCTATCGTAATTTTGTAATGGCATGTTGAACTTATTCCTACAACTACCTATTTTCGTAGAAAAATAACACTATTCACTAGAGTACATCAGCTGCACCTTCTTCTGTGCATGTTTCAACAAAGGAAAAAGGGCGTTCTCAGGCAATAAGCTACCAACTTGTCACTGATCTTTAACATCTGTATCCACTATGTTAACCATGGTTGTTTGATCTCCCTTATGATCCTGCAGTTCTGGCTTTCCCGTTTTGAGAACACAGCTGTTTCTATATGTATGTTAATAAAAACATCTTATACATGATGTTTTTTTGTGGCCACCTTTAACGAAGGGTACGTATTCTTTACATGAAATAAAGTAAGTTTATGCCAAAAAAAATGCTGGGAAAAAAAAATTTTTTTTTTGAAAAAAAATGTTAAATTCCTTGATTGTGAGAAATTTATAGTGTCTAGTGTTTATGTTAGTTTTTTTATAGACAGATATTAATTATTTTTCGTGAAATGTCTGTGCATTTATGCAGAAAAACGCAGTCTATTTACTCAACTTTGGACCCTAATATTTTGGAAACCAGACACTTCCCAGGTATGCTTCCATGGAGAAAAATGATCGTGATGATGAGGAGATTCCGTAGTTTTCGGGAACGATGACTACCAAAAATCATCCTGTATACAACATATCATTTCTAGTTATAGCTAGAAACCCGAAATCTTTAACAGCCCTCAGTTCAGGAAATGCATCATTCGGAGCCCGATCTATTTTGGATCAAGCTGAAGATTATTTGGAATGTGCAAAATTATACCCATGCATGTTTCAACAGCCCCAGGTACATACATATCTAGTAACCTGCTGATTTTAATTCTATTGCTTGTACAAAAAGTTTAATGTGTGCACTCTGTGTGCATAAGAAATGTATTTTACTAGCTATCTCTCTGGCTAAAAACCATTGCTGCATTGCTATTTTCTGCTTCTATTTTATACATAATATGGCAATACAAGGCTGTCCCAACGAGTTGAATGAACATCTTCAGTTAATATACCTATACCTACCTATTTAACCCTATCTGGGTATAAATTTTTAGGTAGTATTTGAATTTGTAAGTGGAATTGAAAAAACATTGGCACAAAAGCTGAAAGCAACCAGTATTGTAGTTCAAGGAGATATCTTACCTGACTCCCATCCTGTAGATGTGTGCAGCTCAGTTGATTCCAATTCTAGTTCTGATGAAGAGGATGAGGAGAATGATGTAAGCAAAAGGTAAAATAGACATTTCTTATTTCGCCATTATATTAGATTGAGTACATTCTGCTGTCATGCAGGTATGTGATCAGTGTGACATTATAGATAGGTATTGTTATGTTAATAAATTCAATAATAATAATTTAATTGTAAGTGTGTGATAATGGTATGTACCTGTTGCTTTAACAACACTTTCCTGTGTTGTTACATAATAATAATAGGTAATTGATTAAGATAGATAATAATTATGTTTGCCAGCTTAAATACTTCACCACAAGATGTATCTGATAGTATTGAGAAACATGCTGACATTACTACTCTGAACCTAGATGTAACTGCTATGATGGCATATGTGAGCAACATGACTAATGGACACTGTAGTTACATATTTAAACAAGATGTTTTAACCCAGCAGTGCAAATGGGAAGCAGAGAGGCCTGTCAAACCAATACTTGAAAAGTTATTTCAAGGTATGTCTTGGTATATTAAGGTACTAGTGGACGTCTGTGACTTCGTCTGTGTGGGTTGCAGAAAAAACAAACTGTCGAAAGTATCCGGGATAAAAAGTATCCTATGTGTTAATCCAGGGTGTCAGCTAACTCCATACCAAATTTTATTAAAATAGCTCCAGCCGTTTTTACATGAAAGAGTAACAAACATCCATCCATCCATACTCACAAACTTTTGTGATTTTGAGATACATCTCACATTTATAGGCATATTAGTTTTCATTGTGTTTTCTTAATAAATTGTTGTAGGTAAATCTTTGGTGTGCTGCAAAACAGCATGGGATGACTTTGAAAAGATTGTAAATATTCTTGGAGGGTCCCTGGAAAAAGAACGTGCAAAACAGCTACAAGAACTTATCAAAGTTTTTCCTGACGATTATGGAGGTAGATGTTTGGTGTTTATTTCATCTGAGGGTTCACCATTATTTTTACGACATTAGAAATCTATGAATATCAATTATATACTTTGTTTTAGGGGCAGATGAATACCCTCGCAGTAATCTGAAGGTCAGAGGACATGTACGATTACGTTCAAAAACAGTGTTTAACTTTGGACACAGAATTAAAGCTGTGACAGTATCTGCTAATGAAGGATTTGTTAGAGCTGCTTACCAGCAGGTAACCATACACATATTATATTTTATTATACATCAGATTTATATATTCTCTTTAGGTCAAGAGTTTTGTACATTTTGTTTTATTTTTCAGGGTGTAACATATGCTGCATTTATACATGAATCCCGGGCATTAACAGAAGGAAAAGAACCAACTGCCATTGAGATTCTTTTATGATATCAATAAAATGTAGAGATATATTATGTAAATACTTGTTAATAAACCAAGATACTTATTTATATATGTATTCCAGTTTGTCCCTGTGCTATATATTGTAAGTATGTTGAATCGTTGAATCGAACTTAGAAAGCTGTGGTGCTAACGGTTAGCAGCCACTAGATTGTGGTATTTGTACCCGAAAAGCGGCGGTAGGCCGCCGTTATGTATGCCAGTTTATTTTTGTCTTTTATGCCTTCTGCTCCATGGAATTTCTAACGGTTAAGTTAGGTCTAGATGGGCTACAGAAAAGCCTAGGTTCGGAGGATTGTTGCAAGTGAACCAGTCCATTCATGGCATGGCATCCATGGGTTGGCTCCATTTACATGTCCATTGCTCCCAGATTCTCGAGTCCAGTCAATAATTACAAAGTACTTACCTACATATAATATTCTGTGGTCAATAATCACATAATTTATATCATATCATTAAGGAGGCAAAGGCGCATTTCAAGGTCTTTGATTATTATAAATAGAAAGAATGCTCGTAACATAACAATTGATTTTTCCGACGTTTCCATTCATTATCGTCCATCATAAATTCGGAAATCATTTTTTTAAAGACAATGGCTGTATGGGTTTTTCCCCTTGCCTTTCCTTCGGGATAAACTAAACAAAAAAAAGCAGGTAACACAAAAACAAAACGGATTCGGCGGAAAAAGCTGGAAGGGATTTTCCCGACGTTTCCATAATCATTATCAACCATCATAAATTCAGAAATTATTTACTAAAGACAATGGCTGTATGGGCTTAGTTCCCCTTGCCTTTCCTTCGGGATAAACTAAACAAAAAAAAAAAAAAAAAACTAAACAAAACAATTTGTGTTAACTGAAATTAATTTTGCTAATTAAATAATAATTATGAATATGCATTAACGTGTAGCTTAAATACGTATAAGGTTTCACAATGTGTGATATACACGGCGAAGTAATAGATTCACAAATTATTGCTGAACATGTTGCTTTTCTCGATCATTGTTTTGATAACTCTTTTGTGTTAGAAAACACATTACCAACAGTGAAAGCAGCATTTAATTCCGATGAAATCAATGAAAACGCTTATCAACAACTGCAATTACGTAAGAAACTTAAGCATTCTCAAATAGGTTGTTCCCAACTGCACTCTAGTTCATTTAGAAATGCTACGATAACATCTCAATGCATTGAAAATACCAAAATAGTTAATACAAATTTAAAGGAATGGGGTTTACCACTCGAAATATCTTCCAAATATGAGCAACGAGGTATTTCAAAAATGTTTGAGTGGCAGGTAAGTTGTTTAGGAAACTCAAAGGTTCTCCTGGATTGCTGTAATCTTGTTTATTCTGCCCCAACATCTGCTGGAAAGACACTAGTTGCAGAGATACTTACCATAAAGACTGTATTGGAACGACAGAAGAAAGTTATAATAATTTTGCCTTTTGTATCCATTGTAAGGGAAAAAATGTTTTACTTACAAGATATATTATCAAGTTCAGGTATAAGGGTAGAAGGATTTATGGGGTCGCAATCACCCCCTGGTGGTCTGCAAGCTGTGCACATAGCCATCTGTACTATAGAAAAAGCAAATAGTTTGGTCAACAAGTTACTGGATGATGGGAATATTTCAGAGTTAGGGGCAGTAATTGTTGATGAATTACATTTGTTGGGTGATCCCCACCGTGGGTATATTTTAGAGTTGCTACTGACTAAAATTAAATATTTTTCAAGCAAACTTGATCTACAGATACAAATTGTTGGCATGTCTGCTACACTTCCAAATTTAGATGTGTTGGCAAATTGGCTTGATGCAGAATTGTTCATAACACAATTTAGGCCCATCCCCCTTGATGAATATTGTCTTGTTGGTAATAAATACTATAACAAATCTGGAAAATGTACAGGCAACCTGAAATATGACAATCAAGTAAATGGTGCTGAGGGTGATAATGTACTAAAAATATGCCTAGATACAATACATGAAGGATGTTCAATATTAATATTTTGCATGACTAAGAACAGATGTGAAAATCTGGCACAAAACATTTCCTCATCATTTTATAAGTTGGGATGTGCAGGGGGTGATATGGGTTTAGTGTTAAGAAATCAATTAAAGTCTGACAACATTTATGAAGTATTGGAACAGTTAAGAAACTGCCCAGTTGGGCTGGATCAAGTTTTGAAAAACACTATATCATTTGGTGTGGCATTTCATCATGCAGGACTTACATTTGATGAGAGAGATATTATAGAAGGTGGTTTTAAATCAGGGGCCATCAGAGTGTTGGTAGCCACATCTACTCTAAGCTCTGGTGTAAACTTACCAGCTAGAAAAGTAATCATAAGATCACCTGTTTTTCAAAGACAACCAGTTAATATTTTGACTTATAAGCAAATGATTGGTAGAGCAGGACGAATGGGTAAAGATACTAAAGGTGAGAGTATTTTAATATGCTCAGAAGCAGAGAAGAAAATTGGTCTAGATTTAATGACGGGAGCCCTGAAGCCTATTAAAAGTTGCATTGAAGGTGAAGATAAATTTATGAGGGCTATGCTGGAAATGATAGCAAGTCAGGTAGCATGCAGTAAACAAGATCTGGAGCTGTACTCTAAATGCACCTTGCTTTTTTCTCAGGAAAATAAAGTTATATCCCAAAACACACTTTTGGAAGCTACTTTAGCTCAATTAGTAAATTATGAATTAATAAGAATACAAGGCGAATCTGATGATAGGCAGTATATAGCGACATCATTAGGGAAAGCATGCCTTTCGTCATCTATGGCTCCTAGTGATGGACTGTCATTATTCTGTGAACTTCAAAAAGCACGACAGTGCCTAGTGCTGGAAACTGACCTGCATCTAATATATTTAGTTACTCCCTATAGTGTCAGCAATCAGTGGAATAACATTGACTGGCTACATTTATTGACTATGTGGGAGTCTTTAACTAAAGCAATGAAAAGGGTTGGAGAACTAGTTGGGGTGCAAGAAAGTTTTATAATAAGATGTTTAAGAGGTACAAATAAATTGAATAATATGCAAAGTAAATTTAACATACACAAAAGGTAATGAGTATGTTATTGAAATAATTTAAATAATAATTATTATTAATTAGCATTTTGAAATAGTATTTCTATTGTGTTCTTAATATTTTAAATTATTTTTTAGGTTCTACACAGCCCTTGCTTTACAAGACTTGGTGAATGAAGTTCCCCTCTCAGATGTTGCAAACAAATTTCAATGTGCTCGCGGATTTATACAGGGCCTTCAACAAGCTGCATCTACATTTGCAGGTAAGATGTATTCTGTAGTACTTAATGTTTATGACAATGTCAACAAAAATATATTTTATCAAGAAATGTAATTCAAATAATATTGAAACCATTTACCTACCATCTGATTTTTAGGAATGGTCACAGCTTTTTGTCGCCAGCTGGGCTGGAAGAATATGGAAATGTTAGTATCACAGTTCCAAGATAGATTACATTTTGGTATACAGTCAGAGTTAATAGAATTGATGAAATTACCCTCGTTAAATGGTACAAGGGCCAGGGCGTTATTTAATGCAGGTTTTGAAAGTTTAGCTAGCATTGCTTCAGCTGATAGACTTGTAATAGAAAATATCCTGTACAAAGTTATTCCTTTTCAAAGCGAAAAAGAACGCGAAGGAGATGATAGTGATGATATGAGAAAAAGAAACAAAATAAAAAATATATGGATAACGGGGTATTGTGGGATGACCACAAAAGAAGCTGCTCAAAATCTGGTTGCGGAAGCCAGAAAATATCTAGAAAATGAAATAGGTGTAAAAGAAATTAAATGGAATAGTATTGCTAATGATACTCATTCACCCAGTGTGGTTGTATTAGAAAATAATATAGAAAACCCTATTAATAATGAGATAATTAATATAGACCTTGAGCAGCCTACAGTCCTAAATAATCATAAAGTCATTTCTGCATCTAAAGAAAATATTTCTGAAGCAATTATTGTTGATTTACCACAGCAAGATAATGACTGTGTGTTGAATGTGCAAATCAATACCACTAAAGTATATGAAAATGGAGGTCATTCAATTCCGACACTTCAAAAAGATTTAAATAGTACACATAAATTATTAGTAAATCAAGCAAAATCAGCTCTTAATAATAATTCCTTAAACACAGCGCAATTCCCTAAAAAAACGGACGATTTTATGTGGGATTCATTAGATGTTACGAAAGCTGCGTTGGACAATATTAGTAAAGTTCGAACTTCAGACGTAATTTTTTCTCCAAATATAAGTTTTAGTGACACAGAGGGTAAACAAAAAGGTAATAAATCATGTGAATCCAAACAATGTTCGACTAATTCATCTAAAGACCTCAGCTTATTTTCTTCTGAAGGTGACAATTCTAGTTTATTTGAAGACAGTTTACCACTTGATTTGATACCCAGTAAAATTTTGGATGCTAATGAGATACATAATGATAAGGACATTATGATTGATTCACATATACATTCAAGTACTTTTCTGAATGCCTTTAAATCTACTCTATATGAAATGGATGACGGTGAAGACATTAAATTAGTGTATGAAGAAGACAAGTTATCTGAAAATGAGGAAAATGAAGTATTAAATACTCAAACTGATATAGCTATAGTCTCCAAAAGACCATTCATAACTCCGTTGAAACGTCGTTCTACCAAAGAACAAAAACATCAGCCACAAACAAAGAAATGTAAAATAGGAATAAAGCCAAGGTTAGGATGTTGTGCTAAACTTGACACTGATAAAACTAAAGAGTTTATACCAAAACTAAGAAATCCCCAATCAAGGAAAATCTGCGTAAAAATTGGTGCATTAGAAATGAAGTGTCATATACTTCTGGGAATAGATATTCTTGAAAATATTCAAAGAATTATAGATGAAATTAAATCAATTTCTATATATTTATCACTAGCAAATATGTCTATGAGTGCCAAAGAAATAATCGGACGCAAAATTGTGAAACCAGCGTTTAAATACGAGCATGAAAATGAACTATTAATAAACTGCATCAGCTTTAATATAAGTGATAACGTGTGTATTTGTCTAGATCTGACTTCTTTAGAGGATAAGTCTTTAACTGAAACCAAAGATAAGCTACGTATTTGGCTACAAACAAAAAGTTTAAAATTGAAAGTCTTGTCGCTTAAATCGTTTAACGTCTATGCAAAACAATTTTTGAAAGAAGACGTATGTGCTTCTGCCTTCGATTTGACTATAGCTGATTGGTTAATTGATAGTGACGAGAAAATCACTGACATCGTTTATTTGGTATGTAACAAAATCCTTTAAATATTCTAAGTATTCATGATAGTATTCTTCATGCTTATTAATTTTTTAGGTTAAAAACTACTGTTACATCGATTTAAAAACTACTCCAGCGTATATCAATGGAGTAAAAAAGTCTGTAAAGAATTTGAGTGTAGTTGAGGACACGTGCGTGAAGGCCTGGTTTGTATGGCTAATCTCGGAGAAACAGGAAAGTATACTGGCAGAGCAGTACCACAATATTCGCGACATATTAGGTATGTAAGTTTTTAAGGTCCATTTTTTGGTTTTGTTTTCCATTATTTCAGTAAAAAGAGAGATGAAATTAAAATTACAATAAGTAGGTTACTTGAGCTAGCTACTGCTTTTTTTTTTACCTACAGTGTATTCAGTAATACATTTTTGTAGATATCGAGACGCACGTTTCTGCGATTTTGGGAAAATGTGAATATTACGGTATTCGCGTCGACAAAACACTAGCGGCGCAACTTTTGATCGATGTTAGAAATTCTCAAGAAATACTCCAAAAGAAGGCTTTTAGGATATGTGGATACAAATTTAATTTCAACTCTACGAAGGACGTTGCTAAGGTAATTTATTTATTTATTCAGTTAAACGACCTTAAAATTAAATTCTAAATCCCACTAAACCAAAGTAAAACAAAATAAACTGCTTGCGCCGTTTCACTGTGGGATGGGATCCATGAGTAAATACTATGATATAATTAATTATTATATTATATACTGATTATCTAGGTATATATTACCTACTTAAAGTATATTTATTTTAGATAATGAAATAATCAGAATAGCAAGCTAAAGCAATTTTTGCTCGATAGGTTCTTGGAATATACAGAGGTCGCAAAGTGAGTACGAAGAAAAGCGTGCTGACCTCCCATTGTAGCCCGATGGCTAGCCTCGTGATATACTGGAGGAGACTCAACTCCATCCTCACGAAGACCCTGTATCCTCTTACTGAGCAGGCCTGCGTTTACAGCCACGGCGATCGGTGAGTTTAGTGCCTTACCTATGATATTTGTTTCTATTTTTCATAATTCCCTCTCTATCTAGCAAACGAGGAGATCTGACATTTCGAAGAAAATATTTGTTTACTGCGAGCAAGTTTGAAAAAAGTTATCTTTCAGCTAGTGTTTAAATTAAGACAAAATTGCTAATAAACACACATACTCGTACTTATCTATAAACAACAACACCCATCCCTATATCTCTAAAAATAACAAATTTGATATTTCGTAGAATCCGTCCATCATACACAATGTACACATGCACCGGGCGCATTAGCATGCACGAGCCCAGTTTGCAAAACGTGCCCCGAACGTTCTCGATACCAGTTTCGTACCTCACGGAGGAGGACCAGCCCGATGACGTCATAGAGTTCAACTGTAGGAACATATTCAAAGCCGCTCCAGGCCATGTGCTTGTGTCGGCCGACTATTGCCAATTGGAGATGAGGATACTGACACATTACTCCCAAGATGCGGTCCTGGTTAGCATTATGAGATCTGGCGTGGATGTGTTCAAAGCCATTGCAGCGTCTTGGGGCAGCATCCCAGAAGAGGAGGTAAGTTGCTTTGTAATTCTTTGGCGTGCTGTGCGAAACACAAGTCGATAGTATCACAATTGCTAGCAAAAGTGTAGGTACTTACCTGCATTACGAGTATCACAAAATTGTCTGACAAAGGCATTGTTTATTTGATGTGATGTGATTAATAATATATTAGTTACGTATCGATTTTAATCCGTTAGTAGTAAGGCTTCTATTCCGTTTCGACTTTTGTTTGTGGCTTCGAATTTTAGGCCCATTTTGAATCAATGCCCGTTTTAGGTAGATGATGATCTCCGCCAAAAGGCAAAACAACTGTGCTACGGTATTCTATACGGCATGGGAAACAGGACCCTCGCTCAGAATCTGGATGTCGGAGAAATGGAGGCGGCTGTCTTCATGGACACCTTCTACAAGACATATCCAGGCATTAAAGTTTTTACTAACTCTGTGATTGAGAAATGCAGGAAGAATGGATACGTCGAAACCCTGATGAAAAGGAGGAGATATTTACCGGATATAAAGAGCACTGTTATGTCTAAGAAAGGTAAGTTAGATTTGGTTATCATTATGCCTACACATTAATTTGTCATTGGAGTAGGAGCAATAATTTTTATTCCACATGCTAGTCCTATCTTAATATCCATTCGATTAAAATACGTTTAATTAATGTTTAAGATGTCTATGATAAGATTGGGTAGGCTCCTACTACTTAATTTTTACTTAATTCACTTTAACCCCAAATAGGTATGACTCAGTTCTCCTTCTGCACCTGTTAGTTTGCCTATGAACATCAGACATTCTATTTTAGAATTCTCATTTGTGTTGTATGCAGACGACTCCCTTTCCCAAGTCGGCATTACCTGTGTGAGTTTGTTCTCTTTAACATTAACTGTTTGACATTATGGCAGGTGCGGCAGAACGTCAAGCGGTTAACACCACTATACAAGGCTCCGCAGCAGACATAGCGAAAGCGGCCATGTGTGCCATCGACGACAAAATTAGTACATTTACAAACAAACCTCATCTTATTCTACAAATGCACGATGAACTCGTTTACGAAGTACACGGAAATGACAAAAACAACTTTATTAAACTGTTAAAAGAAGCCATGGAAACAACAGTCCGTTTAGATGTGCCGCTGCCGGTCAAAGTGAAGTCGGGACTCTCTTGGGGCAGCCTAGAAGAAATAAGGTTCTAAACAAATCATGTTTTATGCACTGTAAAATTTTATGCTCTGTGATATTTTTGCTTAATTACCAGGATTATGTGATATTTTTTGTGTAGATAGGTAGATAGTTAATGTTCACAATAAATAAAGTGTGGTATTGTAACATGATTTGTTATTTTATAGCTTAATCTCTTGTAAGTTACCTGAAACTTTGGTTAGTTTACGTAACCCTTATCGATGTCTTATGTATAATATTATATTAGTATCTGTAACCGCCAACTTGTACCCCTGAATAGGTTTGCAATGTAAACAACCAAGCTCCCAAAACTTTGGAATAATTTATAGTTTCTAAGTAAAGGTCTAATACGGTATTAGAACAGAAAAAGTTTACAGAACGTGAATGTGTTTACGTACGAACTAAAATCACAGGGACTTTACCAACAGCTTTTGATCCTTTAAAACCTGGTATAGAGTCGCCATTTCGTATCTATCATGACCTGATTTAACCGATGGTCGCCAAACTAATTGACGTTTCATTTACTTAGTAGTAATGATACTTTTTAATGGAATTCCTGAATGTATTTGTTTGTAATATAGTATCCATCGAGGGTTCGCCCACCACCGGGCCCTACACCTTCCGCTCCTCGGATCTGCCGACTCATGGTCACGAACACAAGACACTACAGTCGTAACGAGAAGCCAAGCCCCTAGCATGCAACCATAAATACATAGCTGCTAATCCGAAAACCAATTAAAATTGTTAATCGACATTAGCTATGTTTCGCCAACACTCGTGGCATCATCAGGATTAGTTTTTCAAGTTAGTTCTAAATATCTTGTTACGACTGTAGTTTCTTTGTGTTCGTCACCATGAGTCGGCAGATCCGAGGGTCAGCGAAGGGTGTAGGGCCCGGTGGTGGGCGAGCCCTCGATGGAAATTTGAACTTCCGAATAGTGACGCCTGATACAATTAAATATTATGTAATATAGTAGATACAAGGTTAGAGAAGGAGTTACGAGTTTATTAAGTTGATATAATCATCAGCAATTTTACTTTTTTAACTTAACGCTGCGGGGTTCGGTTCCACTTAATTTAACGAATTATTATTTTTACTGCTAAGGTTAGCTCAAAAAATACGCGTTTTTAATCTCATTGTCAAATGTAAAGTAGCGAATGCTATGGTCTGCCAAAACGCGACGTGTCTGGTTTAAAAATAGTGTAGAGAAGTTGTTTTACAAGGAGTTTTGCAGTGAGCCACTGCCGTGGCATGTGTATGCTTATGGTTTTATATGTGTATATTTGCTGCACCTATTTAATCTTTCTTTTTTTAACCCTTTTTGTGTTATTTTCACTGCGAATAATAAAATATTCAATTAATATCAAGCTAATATTAATTGTAGTGTAACGTTTTATTAATGCTTCGTATAGACCAATCCTCCTCCTTCCTTAACTTTTCTCTATAAATACTTTGAGGACAACTACAAAACTCCGGTGATTATCCGAGCGCCATCTTCGCGTGTTTCCCGAGGTTTTCCCATTTCGGTCGTCGCGCCTGTAGCCGTTAGAGGGCGCGGGTGGAGGCCGCCCTCCGCGCAATCAATACCTGCGCGGCTCGAGCCTGGAGGCCTGCCGTGACACCCTCTGTCACGTTACCAAGCGCGGCCGACGCGCGCTGTCCCCTCCTACGACAACTTTACTTACGTGGTTTCCATTCGTGCGAGTTTCCCTAATGTAACTAGTCAGTGTTGCGAGAAAATGCCCGCTCCGACTGTGGGCGTCGCGTTACATGCAGTACAAGTGAAGCTTTGAATAGAAGATAAAAGAACAGCCAGGATGCATCTCCACTTCGAGAGGAACGTGAACGCCAAGTGCGATTGCACGATGTTGTCGTTGAGTTGGATGGGAAAGGTGCCCGACGAGCTGCCTGAGGTAAGACATTCAAAACCTTGTTATTTTTATGTAATACCACCACAGACATTGTATGTATCAAACACTTCAGTATAGTTAGAATTAAACGCTTTAACTTAACTTTGTCAACAAATTAACAACATCTGAACGAAGGTGTTCAATTACTGTGTGTACGTACGTACGGGTATGAAAAACAATTAAGTATCCATGTTTATCTTTTCGTCCCGTGTTTGGAGCAATATCAGAGTTTAATTAAGCAAGTATTTTTCAATTACTCCTTTTATAGGAGGGTCAATTGTTTTTGAAATGTAAGTAATTGAGCTTGTCTCTGAGGATTTTGTCATGTTTTGTATCCATTTGGCTGTACCTATTCGCAGATAGATTAGCATCAACTCGGTAATTGTTAAGGGTTGATTGCTTTATGATTATTTACATACGTTACCGTCACGTTACCTTCTTTTACCAATTAGTTTTATAAATAGACTTTTTAAATTATATTGATTCTGGTCTCAGCCGCACTCAGAAAAGTAATGGTACATTTGACAGATTGTTATTACTTTTAAAATGTTCAACTAACTTCATATATTACAGTCACTAAGTGACTATACCTATATAGGTAGATATTTACATATATCAAAAAGGTATTTGAGTTTACTACCTACAATAATGTCTATTGTTACTTACCTTACTTGTCTTTTAAACGAAATGTACTTAGTAGATACATTATTTTAGTAGATAGGTACATTATCGGTTATGTAGTTAAATTTGACTTTGATTACATTGTTTCATCACAAATGTAAAATCTGACCAAAATTTAAGTAAGCTTTATATTCTTCAATATACGATGATATTTGTCTTCCGTAATACTTATTTTAAAAATATTTTTGTCTAGTGGACGCCCACAACTTCGTCCGCGTGGACTGCAGAAAAAACAAAATGTCGAATTTATCCGGGATAAAAATATTTTCCCGGGATAAAAATAGCCTATGTATTAAATAGTATAAATCCACGGTAACCTAACTCCATACCAAATTTAATTAAAATCGCTCCAGCCGATTTTACGTGAAAGAGTAAGAAACATCCATCCATCCATACTTACAAACTTACGCGTTTATAATATTAGTAGGGAGGATAAATCTGATAATTGTAATCTTAAAAAAAAACTTAATTGTAGGAAACGTATCGCGCTCGCGACTCTGTGTCCCTAGGGCACAAAGTACCTACATACGACTAGCGAAACCCGTGCACGTTTGGCAGATTGAAAAAGACCCCAACAAAAGGAAGGTAGTGTTTCCCCGAGTATCGCAGACTCCGCAATAGCAATCTTCGTTACGAGGCGGCAGCCGGCTGCTGAGGCCCATTCAATTAACATCCACAGCTTTTGACCTATTTACTCGCATTCCTATTCAACACCTAACCTAAGAGTTTTGTGAGCCAAAATGTTTGAGAATGCAACCCAGTAAACATTTAGGCTGAAGAAAAATCTATTAACCAGGAAATTAACAGCTAGAGATTGTATAAACGATGTACAAAAGCGTCAAAATATCTTTAAAGCTGTAGTAGGCAAAATTATACCGTTTTATACAGTACATCTAGTTTAGGGCTGTATAAAGCCTAAATTATTACTTTTGGCTTTTAAACAGCACCGAAAATTTCTGAAATACAGTGTATGGTGTAGAAAATACGCTATAAGACAGTTTATAAGACTCAAGCTGTATATTGACTGAGTAGTGCTCTAGAATTCTACTTTTGTGTAGCCTAATCCTGTACAAGAACATTTATTATTGCTATCTTCTAATTATTGGTGTATAACTACTCTGTAGTACAGCGTCATATAAAGGTTGATAATAGCTGTTCAATGTTTATCTATGAATCCCGCATAAAACAAAATCCCGTACAATGGTGGAATAAAATGCTGTCAGCTGCATTAGAGTAAAAACTTATCTTACTCTAAAGCTCATTCTACAGGGTGTTTTTTCGTTGCCACCCTTAACGAAGGGTACGTACTCTATATGTACATCAAATAAAGTAAGTTTATATAGTTTATTCAAATAAAGTAAAAGGAAGGGAAACGATGTAATTAAAAAAAATTACTTAATCGGGCGAAATTTATAGTGTCCAGTGTTTAGTTTATGCTAGTTTTTTCATAGACAGATATTAATTATTTCTCGCGAAAAAATCTTGCTACGCGCGTCTAAGTGCATTTATGCAGAAAATCGCAGTCTATTTACTCAACTTTGGACCGTAATATCTTGGGAACCAGACACTTCCCACGTATGCTTCCATGGAGAAAAATGATTGTGATGATGAGGAGAGTCCGTAGTTTTCGGGGACCTTAAGGACCAAAAATCAACCTGTATAATCGTAAATTTTCCCTATAGTCGGTACAGCCTTCAGTGTACCAGTAGATCATTATAACGTTGGTAGAGATTCAAAAGATAATATGCAGCTTATCGAATAGTTTCATGCCTAGGTAAAACTGGTGTACCTGTACCCAAATATAGTTATGCCTAGTTAGCTATTTAATTGTGTTCGTTGTGAATTTGTTTTGCAAGAGTAAAAAATGGATATTGAACCATGGAAATATTAATAACCATTTTTGAACTGTAATATACACTAAAAGTATTCTTTTATGCAGCTACTATAGTAATTAAATTCTAATGTTCAGCCAATGTTACTCTTTAGGCTGTTGTTTATTATTAAAATACGTCTTGTTCAGCAAGAAGCTTCATAATCCAGTACTAGTAGAGCAACAGTTGTATAACTGAGACGCCATTAAACATTAAAAATCATGGTATCATAAATTTTGTAAAATATATACGCAAATTTTAATGGCTTTGGCGTTATCTACACATAATTATACCTGAGTACCATACAAAATTATTATTTTTAGCAATAGGAAAGTACAACGGACTTATATAACTACATACACTTAAGTTAATCTACATCGTTTTCTATAATAATAAGCTGAAATAATTTTCAGGGAAAGATATCATTTCGAGAGCGTATCTATATCTCGAGAGCGCATGAGTTTTGGCTTACTAATAGCATACAGAAATAGCAGCCGCAAACAAAATATCGACCAAGAAACGAATAATGCGTACTTGATACCATACGCCTGGAAAAGGATAAATATGAGAGATGTATCTTGACTATTTCTTGAACCTATATTTTCAATTTGGCTTCATTTGTAAGCCAGGAAAATAATTTATAGCAAAATCAATAATTGAGTGTTTATTTTTCCCGATAGTATGGAGAATTTTTAAATATCTCAGAAATTTTCATACAATCTTGAAAAATAAAAATGTGATTTCGAGTCTCAAATTTTGTAGATGGGTTCTCTATAGTGGGCTATTTACATAGCTTTTCGCTTAACATACCCTTTTTGTTACATCCTGTATATATTATTATACGTCATGTTCTTGTTTCATAATATCTAACATACGCATATTGGTTATACAGATATCAGTATACCTGCCCAAAACAATTGGACGTAGTTTGCAAACAGGAACCAACCCACTAATGTATTAAATAAAATTTTAGGCCGCATAAGCATTCAAAAATAAACTTTCTATCAACCTTGTAAACATCAAAATAATCTGTAAATTTTTTTAGAATTTGATGTTACTGTATATGTGGGTTGGTTCCCGTTTGCATAACTATGTCCAATTTACCCTGAAATAGATTAGTTACAATCATGCCTGGTATCCTCAACTAAGTATGTGACAATGCACTGTGACAATGCGACAAATATTTTCAAATATGTTTCCCGTTATTACGTATGCGACCCTAAAAAACCCTTCAACGGGAATTTAAAAAGGGGATTATTGGAAAAGTTGGCAGAGTTAGCGTGTTCACTGGTTGACACGGTCCTTGTTATTTACGCTGAAGTGAACTGAAGTCCGGTGCACTCCTCTAACGCTTGCTACATATTTTATGCGTTTACGTCTTTCTTCGAGTATTGATGGTCTTCATAATTATGTTCCTGTTTGCTTCGGTTAATTACATACCTAACCTAGTATTATATATTTCTTTTCAACTCTACATTTTGTGATGCGTATTTTTAACCCCCGACGCAAAAACGACGGGGTGTTATAAGTTTGACGTGTCTCTCTCTGTGTGTGTGTGTCTGTGGCATTGTAACTCCTAAACGGATGATTTTAATGCGGTTTTTTTTGTTTGAAAGGTGTATAAGTCGAGAGTGTTCTTAGCTATGTTTGGTGGAAATCGGTTCAGGTCTTCAAGGTCATCAGGTCGTTTGTTAGGTGTGATAGGACTGTTACACGCTGAGTTTGCTTGCAAGCATATGTGGGATCTGACATTTGAAACACTAATGTCTTTTGGAACCACTGAGCTGGTCTGCTGTTAGGGCTCGAAGATAGGAGACGTAACCCTGGACTGCCATTTAGTAAACCCATCGAGTTTGGGCTCGTTGGATTTGTCTTAACTAGTTCTCTTTATGTTTCTAATTGACGAGGACCTGATGCTGGAAATCTGGAACCTCTGAGCTGGTCTGATGATAGGGCTCGAAGGTAGGAGACATAACCCTGGTCTACCTTTTAGTAAACCCATCGAGTTTGGGCTCGTTGAATTTGTCTTGACTGGTTCTCTTCATGTTTCTAATTGACGAGGACCTGATGCTGGAAATGGGATGGGCGGATGAAACCCTGGAATGCCGGAATGAAACGGATAAACCGATTTATATTTTTGCTGAAAATATAGAATGACCAAAGTTTAATCTTTATTGTTTCTTAATCTCTGTAATTCTCCCAGAGCCAGTTTGCCATGAGGATTGTTAAACAGCTTCCTTTGGTAGAGATCGCATATAGCGACCCCATCTAAACTTTTTACGCGGCGAAAAATAAAAGAAATCAAATGAAAGAATGAAAAATTAAGGAGCTCCTTCAAAAAGCATGAAATAAAAAATATAAAAAAAACCCAAAAAAGTACGCAGTTATTATGACAAAAGGTTTAAAATGCTAAACCCTATAAAAAGCAAAAAATAACTTTTAACACTACGCGACGGCGCCTAAGTAGATACGGACAACTGAAATTTTCCAAAAAAAATTTTTTCCATAAACGATGTCTATTAAGCATAAAGTATATGCCTCAAAAATCAAAATCAGCAAAAAGCTTCTAATTACGGAGATAATTTGGCGTAGAATGAGATAACTACATGGTAGCGCAGGAATTGTGCAGCGTAAACGCAGACAAGTTACTTATCCGCATTTACACCGGATGGCGCTCGCGTCCTGAACCACGAGCTGTCACTTGTCTTTGAACGGCGTGGCGCTGTTATTAAAATAAGGAAAGATTGGAAAAGAGCACGATGTTTCTGAAAGTGGCGATTTGATAAATTTGACTCAAAATATGGTCAACACTGAGTATTCTGATTAACTATTACGTTATTACATTTCATAATTATTAATTTAATCATGTATATGTACCGTCAAACCGTCCAATTTTGCCCAAAAAATACGAACTTTCTCAATTTTATCGGAAAAAATGTATGGTACGATATACATTTTAAACGTTAAGTATACTTTGATATCGTAAAGACACATACGAAATGATTTTTTTGTGCTAATAACTCCATATTTTCCATTATACTAATTTCAAGAGGCTGGCGAAATTACCTCCATTTGTGTACATGTTTGCCCACCTAGATTTTCTCCAAAACTATAATATTTACAGTATTATACTCTTAGAAGCAAACAACGTTTATGGGCAAATATGACGTCCTACCAGGGTCCCTTCTTTTAAATCCTTATAGATTTGTAAATAATAAGGTGGGCAACATTACCTGTCAACTTTCCTAACTTTTCATACAAACATGTTTCATCTGTTAGGGTTGTCAAAAAGAAAAATAAGTACCTATATAAAAAATTATAAATTCTTTTATTAACCTGCATATTAAATATCTAATGAAATAGATAATTATAATGTACCTACATAGGTAATGTATTTCTAGGGTCCGAAAAGGCACACATGATCACAAAATTCTTATAGAAATAACAAACTCAGTGTTACTTAAACATATAGTAATTGAAAATCAGTCATCTATTAAATGGCAGGCACATTTACTAGAAAATATGCCAACATTTGAGGTACCTAAGTAGGTAAATGATAGGTACCTACGCCTGTCTAACCTACTTATTAAACTGCATAGGCAGGTAGATACTGCAATGAGATCAATCAACTGCATTCACAATGCAGTTTACTTTGGTTATATTGCTCGTTGTTCTGAATTGCGAACAACAAACGAGGCACCAAGTATGTAGGTAGTATAAAGGAGCTAAACAAGATAAAATCTAACCTAAAACATTGAATCACATCTAGCAATAAATTGCAAAGGATACTAGTAATCACATGAAACAAAACAAAATATAAAAAAAAAAACAATCATAACAATAGAAATCAACTTTCTTATAACATCTAGGTATTTATATATCCTTCAGGCAGTAGGAACTTACATAGCATTAGACAATAACAAATTAACTTAAAGTGTTTCTTTTCAACCTATTAATAAATGGCATGGGTACAAGAATGTTTTAAATCACAAATTATCACTTCAGATACCATATGTACCTACAAAAATATTGTTAAAATACAATTGTCAAAACCTTCACAGTCTTAATCAAATCAGTCTTTGTAATAAAATCTCCAAAATTCTAATTATTGTACTTACCTACCTAATAATGCCTAATGCTTAAGCATTAGTGCCGTCTACCGTACGTAACCCGTACTTAAACTTATAAAGGTCAACGTGTTATTAATCATACATATGTTAAAGTTTTTAATGAACATTCTAGGATAGTTAAGATATCAGTCGAATTAGATTCTCTTCTTAAATCGGCTCTTAGAAAATATTCTGAATATATTATTATATAAAAAATATGTAGGTAGACCTACATATCCTTAAGATACTTGGTACAAATCTATCTTATCATCAATTTAATTAGTCCTCGACGACTTTCCGAATGTTTCAAATCATTACAACATCCTGTATGAATACAATAGAAATGTCATCTACGACAGGCCAATAATAAATATTATTGCACTTTTTTCGCATAAATTTAACGCTAAGACTGACCCTATCGACATTTATAACTTTTCCAACATAATACTTGTTGGATTTTCCAACCTGAAATTTTACCAAAATGAATTGATTTTCTTTTATGTCAGTGAGTGAAAGTAAAGTTAAAGTGTTTAGACTCGTGCTGGCTTCGGATTTGACTGTTTGCTCTTCTGGTTCTTGAGTTGTCTGGTTATTCTTTACAAAACTTTCTTCATCTTCATATGCATCTGGTATATCTGAAATTTCTGAACCAGAAGAGTCTCTTAAAGACATTTCTTCAGACACATCTGTTTCATCTTCTTCTCTTTCCCATTTATGCTTGTTTTTCTTCTTAATCACATGTATGGCATTTGGAGTTGTACATAAATTGAATTTCTTTTCATTATTCACATCTTTTTCATTTGTATTTCCGTTTCTCAGATCAATTGATTTCACTGTATGAAGAATAGGTTCGTTTGCTATACCTCTATTTTGCATATTAGTCACACCTGATGTGACACACAGATTAGTTAAAATTTTAACGTTTGCTGGTTTGTTTTCGTCATTAATATTGTTTTTGTAACTATTTGGTCTATTAGAATTTCCAACATAATTACAATGTTTATTTAGTTTATTTGTTCTTATTAGTATAATATCTTTGGCTAGTTTGTATCTTTCAGAAAATGTTGTGTTCGTTATGTCTTTAATTACATGTTTCAGATTATTAGCAGTGTCAGATGCTCCCTTCATTTCTACAATTTGCCCTGTTCTTTCGTCAAGGTAGGTTTCTAAACAAGTTTTTTTAGCAGTGTCTTCATTGTTCAAAATAGAAACATCTTTGCGTATGCAGTTCTTTTCTATGGGTTTCTCCTGAATAATATCCACTCTAGATTTGCTTTTTTGCCGATTCCTTTCCCTTTACCAGTACAAGAAATGGGTAATTTTGGAGGAACTACAGGAGCTGCCACTTCTTCATCAGACGCATCACTGTTGCTGTGGTTTTCTTTAAATTTGCAAAGTCCTGAAGGTCCTGCAACTGGTTCACTGACTAAAATTTTGTTTAAATCATCTAAAACAATAGTAGCATCTGAATCACTGTCACTGTTTGTCGATATCAAGTATTTGTTGTAATCATCTTCCAACCAAAATTTTTCAATGTTCGTATCAATGTCATTTAGCAGTATTGAATCTATAGAATCAGTCTTTTCAAGTTTCTGTCCACAGTCTAAGGGAAAAATTTTACCAGGTGGCTTTTTCTTAGTGGTTGGTATTTTGTCTTCTTTGCGGACAGTCTGCTTCTGTTGAATTTTTAAGTCATCTATTGTGACGGACTTTCCAGGTTCACATTGGATTTTTCTATTTCTTTGTACTGTCATAGGTTTTGCAGTCTTTATTTCTTTGAGGTAATTCATAAAGGCATCATCGATCCCGTAAGACATGACTTCTCCTTGATGGTCAGGTATACGTTTTAGGATTTCTCTGGGGTTCAAGGGAACAATACCTGTAGCACGAAAGCCACTCTTGATGTTACTGCTCTTATTTAGATCAATTTCTTCAATCAGTTCCTTGAGAAGCTTTGGGAAATGTTTTTTATTAAGACAAATCTGCGATGGATTTTTTATTTTATAGCGATACAAAATTTTTCTCCACACTTTTTTTAACGGGCCAAAGAATGCTACGTCAAGAGGTTGAGTAATATGTGTGGATCGTGGTGGTAAAAAGACGAATTTTATATCGTACACCTCGCACTGTTCGATAATTTTGATACTTAAATGGCTTGACAATTTATCACAGACTAGTGGACGCCCGCGACTCCGTCCGCATGGACCACAGAAAAAACAAAATGTCGAAATTATCCGGGATAAAAAGTAGCCTATATTAAGTGGGACCTGTCACAATATATCCCTGAAAACTGCATCGAAATCGATTCAGCCGTCTCTGAGATTAACGTGCACAAACGCACAGACAGTCCCTTCCCGTGGGAATTTCGGGAAATCCATTCTTAGTGCTTCCCCGCAGTCCCTAATGAGCTTACAAGTCTAATTTCGAATTCATATGTATCGCGGTTGTCGTAAAAAAATGAATTCACGTTTGTCCCCTTCCCGTGGGAATTTCGGGAAATCCGTTCCCAGTGCTTCCTCGGGGTCCCAAATAAACATATATGCCCAACTTCAGATTCACATGTGTAACCGTTTTCGTAAAAAATAAATAATTCCCGTTGGTCTCCTTCCCGTGGGAATTTCGGGAAATCCGTTCTAGTGCTTCCTCGCAGTCCCTAATGAACATATATGCCCAATTTCAGCTTCATATGTATAGCGGTTTTCGTAAAAACTATGAATTTCCGTTTGTCCCCTTCCCGTGGGAATTTCGGGAAATCCGTTTTTAGTCCTCCCTCGCTGTCCCCAATGAACATATATGCCCGATTTCAGCTTCATATGTATAGCAGTTTTCGTAAAAATATAGAATTCCCGTTGGTCGCCTTCCCGTGGGAATATCGGGAAATTCTTATAGCCTATGCTCATCCAGGTCCAATAAGGATTCTAACGGTGAAAGAATTTTTGAAATCGGTCCAGTAGTTTTTGAGCCTATTCATTACAACCAAACAAAGTTTTCCTCTTTATAATATTAGTGTAGATAACAGCTTTAGCGCCTTTGACGGTTTTGGCCCATGGGACAATTACGGTCTCAAAGTATTCCTCAAAAATCTGGCGTTCAAACCATCCCGATCTAGAGCGATTGTATCTTGTATTTGGGGGGCCGCCGGTTACCCATTTTGAGTACAAATGATCCGCTTTGTATACCACGTATATTGGCAAGCTTTCCCCATTTGCTGTTACCGTGAACATAAGAGAAATATTTCCCTTGCTTGAGTTGACGACTCTTTCGGGATAACGTACGCCTCTTCGAAATATGCATTTGGACGCCCCAGGGTCATCAGATAAATTGGTCTCATCGAGGTTAATAATATTTTCTGGCGGAATGTCCTTTACAGTTTGACGTAGATTCGAACAGTACGACGCAATCTCTTCAGAAGATTTTGCAGCACGAGATCTTGTTATATTTTGTGTGACTCTTGTACATAGTTTATCGGCATGACGCCTCAAAAATTTTTGTACCCAATCTCGGCCAGGCAATTTACCATCAAAAACATCGTTTGAATTTTTAACTAAGTAGTCATTAACGATAAGCTGTAAATCAATCTTTGATAAGGGCGAACCGAAATCAGCAGATGCAATTAAAGCTTTGACAATTTTTTCCTCTTCTTCTTGTGAGAGAATAGTTGGTCGGCCCATTGGCTTCATATGGCATTGGTTAACTTTGTTCAAAATGGTCCGGCGTGGTATCCCAAATTGACGTTCAGCATCCCTTGATGATATTTGCTTCGAAGCAACGACTTGGCATGCAAGTTCCAACATCTCACTGCTGTAGTTTCGGTATTGTTTTGCTCCAAGTTTACGCCTAGTTTTCCGTTCTCGTATACGGGGTTTTGCACCACCTGCCAATTCCTACAAAAGAATGATGATTGGGTAAGTACTAAATAGTGTAAGTAATACATAGGTAGGTACCTCTAAAGATACCTAGTGTCCATAATAGGTAGGTATATATACATAAATATATAAGGACATGTTCGTACACATTTCACTGACAGACATAACACTGCACAGACGAAGCCCCTAACTGCAAATTGTAGTTCCGATGCAGTCTCAAAGCAGTTGGCACGAATGCAATGAATATGCCATGTGCACGTTAAAGTGCAGTTACACTTGAGAAATTCATTGGGCACCTGCATACTTACTGCAATCAGACTGTATCGGCGCGGAAATGGCACAATTGCAATGGGATTGCAGTCCGTGTGTGCTAATTCTATTCTAGATTCAAATGGTCTAAAATGCGTACGAAGTCACGTGCGTTGGCTAGTAATAATGTTTTTCAAAGTAAAAAGTGTCAACCCTAAGACCCGGGCAAATATTCCAACATGGTTGGTCGAAACATGTAGTTTATTTTGCCCACTCACCATATTCTAGTTTGATAGATCTTATGATGCAGCGCATTATCCACTAAGAAACTACAAGTCTTTAGCAATTCAACAAACCAAGAAACTCTTACCTTTGTCTTCACCATCCTGAAATATCAATAATTTTCACAAAGCAGTTTGGCCCAGGAAAAAACACACCTACACTTTGCCATGGTCTGGTAGGAAACTGAGTGAATTTAGAAAAAAACAAACCTTTCAGTAATGCCAGAATAATAATCTAATTTCTACTTCAAGTTTGAAAAACTTGAAAAGGTGTTTGGTAGTTTTTGTATTTTCGATTATAGATAAATTCATGTCGGCGGGCAAATATACCTACCAGGGCAAAAATGGACGGTTTGACGGTACCAAAAATGTAATGTTTATTATAGGAAATTATTGTGTCTGCGGAGGTTATGTGAGATATATGGCAGTTATCCGTTTTTATGCTGCAGTTGTTAAATGAGTCAAATGCCATTTAAGTTCTTCTACGTTTATTTTGAAACTAAGATACGTGCCATGTATCTGTTTATATGGTTTATGTGTGAGAAGAATGGATAAGACATCTGCCACTCGCCCGTTTTTAGACTATAAAGACCCAAAATAAGCTAAGTGTTAAATGACCGTAGACGCATATTGGATGATATTGATATTAGTCAATTGTCTCTAATTGCATGAAATTTACTGGGAAGTTATGTGCTATGTTAAGTTACTTGTATGTCTAAAACTGTTGATTATTGATTATAGGTATTTTGATTATAGGTATTTTTTCGTATTAAATAATTATATTTCTTAACTAGGTTTGATATGTAACCTAAGTATGATTGTTTATGTGTGGTGGTTTTTTGTATGTGATGTGTGGTTTTGTATGTTTATTTTGTTTTCGTTGGTGGTTTTGTATGGTTGTATTGTATATGTATGTGGTTTTGTATGTAATTATGTAGGTATAGGTCAGGTGTGGTTTTGTGTGTGTTGTTTTTGTTTTGTCGTCTTTGTTGTTGCAATAATATTTTATTAATTGTTGAATCTGCAACACAGTTAGAACATGACGACGATGAAGAAGTAGCCAGTTCCTCAAAATTAAGCATTTCAATCAAAATAAATCTTTTGATGTTGATACTATTAAATTTATTGGTGAAAGTACCTTTCAAAATATTGTACAAGATCTCGAGCAGACAAATATACAATTTGAAAATAATAACACTACATGTTTTGACAAGGACATCATAATTAACTCACAGGAAATTTTCGAAAATGCAGATTTCCACCTATTGCAAGAAGCTCGGTTGTCATCACCAAAATTCTTTAGAAATTCTCACCAAATGCAAAAAATTCGATCCTTGTCTCCCAAATTTAAAAAGCTCGCAGATAAAAGTGTGATTTTAAACAAAGTGAGAGCAAAATCTGCACATCCAAAACTTAATACGCATTGGCTACATTCTGCACTGTTGCTAAAACAAGTAGCTCTTGGTCGGTCATTGACGCCCTTACCACGAAAAAAGAATAGAAAATCATTCACATATCGATCTAGAGCCAAGTCATTCCCGCGGTCATTTTCGCAGATAGCAGAAGTTCTGTTCCATGCGTCCGACGTGATGCCTTCGAACAAGACCCTGGAGAACTTTCAGTATCGCAGTTCCACTTGATCTCAGAAAATCTGAGGTAATTCCGGCATCCGCGGCACCTTGTTATTTTTACATAGTTTGAGGGCAATCCTAATCACATACAAGTCCTGGATGTCTTCAGTATAGTGTCGAGTGAACTTGGACCTTGGATCTATGCTTAAGCCAACAGTTTTAGTGACGGAGGTATAAATGGCTGTCCGTGAAATCTATCGATCTTCCTCGGCTACTCTAGTTTGGTGGACGCTACACTGCCGTCCTCTGTTCTCAGCTTCATCAACTGTCCCTGTCCAATCTATAATTCCCTTGCGAAGCTTTGAAGCCGAGGTTTGTGGATTACATTATAGAATGGAACGAGCATGAAACCTACGATTACTTTGTGGCAAGGAGTTGGAGATACGTCTATTAAGCTGCCGATGTGCTTCGTGTGTCATCAGAAAGCTGAAGAGATATTGATCGTATTTCCACCATGATGTTGAGGGTATTACCAGTAAGTTTCGGAGGTCTACCTTTGCGATGTTACATAAAGAGTTAAGATGCCATAATGTAGACAGTTTCTACAGATATCTGTTAGTTAATTATATCATACACTTACATAAATCCTCACATGCAAAGTCTGTCCCGATATTAAAGTTTTTGTTAAAATTGAGAGCTTTGCATTAAATTGTTACGATTTAATATTTTATTGCATTATATATTTACATGAAACAAATCGCATTAACGAATCAAAGGACAATAATGTCGCATAGAACGTTATGACAAATTTAATTAGGCAAAAAATTACTAAATTGCATTAACGAATTAAGTAAGCTCGGCACTGTAATATATTCTTAATAAATCTAGACTGTATACATAACTAACTCTAGGATAAATAATTGTACACATAGCATAAATAATTTGCACACAGCCACAAAAAGTTTAAAAACTTTGAAGCTCATTTTCTGAAATCCTTCCAAGTGTCACTTAATCTATTGTTTCATAACTACGTCCAATTGTTAGTTAAGTTCGCTATAAAAACTACCGGTTTTTAAAAGACTGAGTCTGAATAACTGAATTTTACTACGTTTATTTTGTACTCGTTTGAAAGTCATGTATGCTATTCGTAATTTTTATTGATTTATTTGTATTTTTTGAAGAGTTACCTGTGTTGCAATTATGGTGAAATTGCTTTTTTTATTATTGAAAATCTTTGTTCTAGAAAAGAAAAATTAGTACAAATTAGTGAAGCTCTAACTACCTAGGTGTAAGTCAATTTCAAAAGATTTATCTACAGTATTATTGCAGTAAGTTGGACTGGACCAAAATATCGACAATATCGTTTATGTGGTAGATGACTTTTTATACGCGCAAATAAGAACAATGTAGAATGAGACATCTAAAAATGTTTGCCAAAATTCAGTGATTTAGCAACAATTTTGGGGACGATATAATATATACTTCTTGATTTTGATATAAGAAAAATAATTTGAGTGGAAATAAGGACACAGGTAATGACATTTTATTAAGTTGGACTTCGACACGATTTCAGCTAAGTGGTAGATGTCTCAAATTACTTTTAATTTAAAACAAAGTATACAAAGACATGTACACTAACTCTGAAAATAATATAATTTTGGCTAATATTTATTAATTATTCAGTACACAAATGCCTTTTAAGCCAATCCACCAAGTTTCACTGAAATCCATAGAAAAACAAAAAAAATATTCAACATTTTCGTTTAAATCGCTGTCCTGTAAAGTTAGCTATTTTCAGTTAACCGTATCTACTTAGGCGCCGTCGCTACGTAAGTACCAACTAAAGCATGGTAGACTATCTACTCGGGACTTTCTGCCACTTTTATGTCGGAGGTATAACCGCTAATTTTGAACAGCAAATGGTTATCTTGGCCTACTGTTGACCGTACGTATGAAATTTTTGATTAAATTTTGTCGCGTCGGGGGACCGCTCTAATTTATTAGCCTAACGTTAGAAGCACACATTAAGAAGTCCTCAATCCCATTGTTATAGGTATATAAATATAATTGTAATAGCTTACTTCACTTTAATTCTGAATACCTACTTACTTTAAAACATTATATTTATAATTACTAAAAATTTCATACGTACGGTCAACAGCAGGCCAAGATAACCATTTGCAGTTCAAAAATAGCGGTTATGCCTCCGACATAAAGGTGGCACAAAGTCCCGAGTAGATAGTCTGCCATGCTTTAGTTGGTACTTACGTAGTGTTAAGTTATTTTTTGCTTTTTATAGGGTTTAGCATTTTAAACCTTTTGTCATAATAATTGCGTACTTTTTTTGGGTCGGGGGTTTTATTTTTATCACAGTTTAGACTTTTGTCAGAATAAATTTTGTTTACGATTGTTATGACCTGCCCAAACTTTAAATTTATCTTGCGCTCTGGATTATTAACTTTAAAGTAAATTTATTGTTTATAATTTACAACAACGATGTGAAATTAAGGGATGATTAGGAAATGTAAAAGTATGTGCAAATGGAGTATTTATTATGCTATCTACTCTTTACATAAAGTTTATTTTAAGATTTTTTACTATAGGTATTTATAACTATTTACTTATGCTGCTACTAATTCTCTTCTACACTTTCAGATCTATAATATTTATAGTCAGGTTACGTAAAATCGCAGAAAAATGGTCTTAATTTTTCCTTTTCTTTCTGTAATTCAGGCTCTACTGGGAACAAAGATTACCTACATACAGCGCTTCGTGGTATGGAGACCGTTAGCTTTCATTTAAAAACTTTGATTAAGGTTTTAGTTATATTATTTAGAACTTAAATTGGTTCCGGAGGCTTTTCTACTTGGAAACTGCTAACTCCTGCCTACAATATACTTGGTTTCTTTTTGTTTAGTTGTAGGTATTGACTTGACAGCTACAGTTTCAGGAAAATGCAGTGCAGCGTATTTAATAACACGAATAGTAGTACAATTAATAAATATAAAATAAATTTATTCAGTAACACAGTGCACCACAACATTACATTACACAGAGAAAATGAGATATGAACATTTACAGTACATAAGAAAATGTGTATGTAAAATGCTGTCGCGCACGTGGACAGAAAAGTCCTATGCTAGCATATGCTACAAGTAATTTGTAGCGCTGATTTTCAGCACAGGGCTTAAGTGAGTAGGGTGACGCACGAGGAAGGGAGAGGAAAGGTATGTGAAAGAGAAAAATATCGGGAGAATAAAAAATTCAGCAGTGGACTGCAATAGACTGATGTGATGTGAAATGAATAAGTACACGGTAAAATAGAAAATGCTTATCAATTAATAATATAATATATGCTTATCAATAAGTATGGCAATAATGGAAGGATACTTAATTTAAAAATATTAATATCATAGATTATTATATTGTATAGTATAGTGCCACAGGTGATACAAAATAAATAAGTAAAGAAAAAAAAAAACAATTATAAGTACATAATCAAACAACTGACTACGGGGAAGGGACGATCCACAGTTACGCATAAATAAAATATTATTTATGCGTAATAAAATAATTAAACAGCCAAATACTGGTAGAAAGAACTTCGCTTGTTATGAAAGTTTTGTTTTGTGCGTTTGGGGTTTTTTATATTAGGAACTTAGCAGTTTTTTTTGAGAAGTTAGGTGAATGTCAGTGGGTTTTAGAAAACAAAGGGTTTGGAAATCACAAAGGCCAAAATGACCTCGTACCTTCCTGTTGTACCAAGTTACCGCGGTAAATCTCTGTAGTAACTGGATAAATAAAAACATACAAAGTTATCTACCTACTCTCCGCAGTCTGTACGCTCAGGTCTTTCATACTGCGTAAAGGATTTAAATTAAAACTTAGTTTGTACACATTATTACCATTACCTCTATAACTATTGGTCTCACTTTGCTTTCTGGTGTGCTGGAAGAAATCTCTTGCAGAGATAAGCACGCCTTTGTATGCATTCCTTTTGTAAATTTCTCTGTATTTATTGTTATGTTTTATGTACAATAAAGAATAAGAATAAAAATTTGCCTTATTCTGGCGTAGGCGGGTATAAAACTTTAAATGTACACACGGACGGAGTGATAGGGCAACCGTCTATATCTGTCTATCTAATTAAATTTTATACGGCGTAACAAGGAATACAAGCGAATATCTTCATGCATATAAGTACTACATCTAAGTTAGAACTTGTTGATTTGGTCTGTCATAATAAAATCTTGGAATCAGTTGTAATTGGCTGCCGATAGTGACATGGTGCGGACCCGTACGCAATATCCGACTAATTGGCAATTTCGCGTCGGATCCGGTCGCCGTGCCGGCAGGACAAGGTCCATTACTCCTTTGTTAATGACCTCTCTTCCGTTCATCCGTTCCTGGACCTCCGTTCTGTTAATTACAAATTCACCTTTTCGATGTAAATGGGCGCTGTGTATTTGTGTATTGAGCTGTTTACTTGTGCATACTAAGGCATGGAACTTAAATGTAGGTAATAAATAGAAAGAACATCACTAACGTACAGTCAGCATCAAAAGTCGATGAACACATTCAGATTTTCAAAATCACTGAACACTATAATAAGTAATAACACATAAATCGCTTAACAAAATAGGCGCCAGAATTGAATGAACATCATTAAAACATAGAAAAAAAAAGTTTTATTTTGAATGTCCTCCTTTTTTACAGAATATCCTCCTTTTTAGACCCATTTGCCCTGCTTTATCAAATTATCATCTGGCAACCCTAACCATGATCAACACCGGCGGCGGCTAGTAGTAGCAAGTAAAATAGAAATGAATAAATGTCTTAACTAAATAAGTATATTCTACCTGCAATTCGCGAATCCTCCCCAATTTTATGAAAAAATTGTTTGGATACCAGTTAACTAGAATCTTACTTATACAATTACTTGCAGCGTTGTCCTTGAGAAATTTGGCATATTTAAAACAGGTCCAAATGCAAGTCATGCATATTTGCATGCATGCACTTATGTTTTTTAATTTTTTTTATTAAAGTTTGCTGACCTGGATACAAGTCCTTAGGCCGCTGTAGAAGTATGTGGGTAGGTAAATATCTGCGATATCCTACCCACCATTGAGGTTTGAACAATAGATCAGTTTGTAACTAGCCTGTGGTTTGATTGCATCTCCCAACCAACATAACATGGCGCAGTCGGTTAAACTATGTGAATAATAAAAACGTGTATCTAAAATAATAATAAAAAAAACACATATAAAACAGTGCCAAATAATAAAATAAAAACATATAAATATTAAATAAGAAATATCAAAAAACCAATCAATATGGAATCGATGTTGCAACCACCTTCATATTTCCGTTTTGAAAATAATTTATTCAATATTACATCTGGGAACTTGAGCAAGGATTGGGAGCAATGGAAACGGTCGTTTCTTATTTACTACGAAGCATGTGAATTATCTCATAAACCAGCGAAAGTACAATTAAACATATTACTGCATGTCATCGGAGAAAAATGTCGTGAAGTGTATGATCAATTTACGGGAGACACTACAACAATAGAACAAGCTTTAAAGAAGTTCGACGAATTCTTCCTGCCTAAGAAGAATCTAACTGTGGAAAGACATAAGTTTTTTACTCGCGACCAGCACGAATATGAATCAGTTGAACAGTATACATTCGAGTTAAACAAAATGGCGACTAATTGTGAATTCCAAAGCCTATGCCAGGAATTGATTCGCGATCGCTTGATCTGTGGATTGCGAGATTCAGCTTTACGAGAACGACTTTTACGTGAACATAACATAACTTTAGATAAAGCATTAGATATTTGTAGATTAGCGGAGATGTCCCGTGTACAGGCTACCCACATAAAACAAGAAAAAGAAGTTTTCTTCAATGTTATGTTGGTTGGGAGATGCAATCAAACCACAGGCTAGTTACAAACTGATCTATTGTTCAAACCTCAATGGTGGGTAGGATATCGCAGATATTTACCTACCCACATACTTCTACAATTCCCTTTTCTTAATGTTAAATTTAAACTAATTTAAATAATAAAAATAAATTATTATATGATAATGTGATAGCTATTAAATTATTATAAATGTACTTGTCTATCCTACATTCTGCAAAACAAAAAAAATGCATTCAATATGACACTTAACAGGATTATTTCATTCAATTACTTAATATGATAATTAACACTTTATTATTGTTTAATTTTACATACAATCACTAATTAACTTTTGGTGCCTACTAATTAATACTTTTAATAATACAATTCAATAATAGTATGTAACATTATGTAACACTTTAACTTACTAAAGTTTTTATCATAATCACAACACATAGTACAAAGAAAACAGTAATATTAACTGAATAAAGATTTTATCATCATCACAATACATAAATACAAAGAAAATAAAGTAAGATTCAACACATAATACAGCAATTAGATTATGAATTAATAATAATAAATTTAATTTGATGTTTTAAAATTGAATTATATGTAATTCTATATATCTATAGAAATTATATTGAATATCCAGATTGCGTAATTTGTAGGTACATCCATTCCACGGTACAGTTATAGGTGCAGTAGGTTATTGTACGCCTATAACGTTACCTGCCGGGCACGGGGTAGGTCCACCGATCAGGAGGCCTCACTGTCCTGCCAGAACGAGTTATGTAATTAGAATTAGTTAGCGCACTTTGCATTTGAACACAGGAGCTATAGGGCTGAATAGGATTTTCTGAAATTATAATATCATCGTAATAGTCCTGATAACCTTGGTTTTCAAGTCTCCTATGCGAGTCCACTATAATATGACGTCTATTACGTCTCAATACTTCGCCGGTGCACATCTTGATTAGGTATGAACGCGGACCTATTATGTCACATATTGTTCCGTTAGTCCAGTTTGCATTTAACCATATTTTTACCTTTTGTCCAATTAAAACCGGTTTTAAATTCCTAGATTTTTTATTATAATACATTTTTTGTTGTTTTTGTCTAAACTCTAATTTGTTTTGTATGTTTGTTTGTATTTTCGGCCTTAACAATTTTGGAGAACAGGGGACAATGCTACGAAGTTTTCTATTGTTAAGCAATTCTGCTGGTGATGCCAATTCACTACTGATGGGTGTATTTAGGTATTCTAGTAATCCTATATTAAAATCCGATCCATCAAAAGAAGTTTTCTTCAACATTTTTTTAATAACTTGTATTGCTCGTTCCACCTGTCCATTTGACTGGGGATACCGTGGTGATGAGGTCACATGAACGAAATTCCATTCTTTAGAAAACTTTTAAATGTATTACTTGCAAATTCCGGACCATTATCTGACATTATTATCTCAGGTATTCCTTGGCGACAAAAGATTTGTTTTAATTTCTCAATTACGTGTTCTGATACTAATGATTTAAGTTTCACTAATTCTATAAATTTACTATAATAATCAATTACCAATAAGTATGATATTTTACCGAAATGGAATATATCCACACCAATTTTACACCAAGCTCGCTTCGGTATTTCATGCTGAAGAAGAGGCTCCCTTGTATTCTGTTTTTTATATGTCAAGCAGGCCTGGCAATGCGATAAGTAATCTAGTAATTGTGAACCCATGTTTGGCCAAAACATTATTTCCCGAGCTCTTAACCTACACTTATCTATGCCCAAATGGCCAATGTGTATACGTTTAATCATTTCTGATCTCATGCATTTGGGAATCACTACACGATCTCCTTTCCACACAATCCCAAATGCAACTGTCAACTCACTTCTATATTCCCAATAGGGTTTTAACTCATTCTGTACTTCACTTTTATGAGTTGGCCACCCCCGCATGATCGTTTTCATGACTAATTGCAATTCTGTATCGTCCTTAGTGCATTTTTGGATTTTTAGAAAATGTGTATCCGTCAATGGATTACTTGCTGCGATAGCACAAACCTGCGCACGCACGTCTAACTGGTCACGTGGTATCGTGTCAGCTGTGCCCATCTCGACAGCGCGCGATAATGTGTCTGCTACGTATAGGTACTTACCTGGCTTATAGACTAAGTTAAATGTAAAAGGTTATGTAGGTTATGTACTTATGTAGGTATGGGGTTTGCCATCTTCAAGGACGATCCGCAATGTAGAGGTAATTAGATTTTCAAAATGGCACAATAACGTTTTAATATGAACGTAATCATCACATCACATCAGCCTATTGCAGTCCACTGCTGGACGTAGGCCTCCCCCAGGGCACGCCACAAGGCTACTACCATAGGGTGGTCTCTACCCAGTGAGTGCCCATAGTCACCACGCTGGGCAGGCGGGTTGGTGACCGCAGAGTGTTTTTCGGACATTATCTTGTCAACACGGGAGGCGCTGCTGTCCGCCTCCCGGAAACCCTTACTCGCCTTTTATGAACCCATGGGGCGGTACTATATTCTCCCTGTGGACACCACACTATACCTACCCATTTAATTGCCTGCAGACAATCAAATGTGTAATGTCTTGAAGTAAAGTTACATAGTATATAGCCCTCCAGCTTTATTCAACTTAAACCGAACCTTATTTATTCAGTGTTGTCTTATGGTAAAGGTCGCTAAAAAAGAAAATTTCCACTTATTTCTCCTATTCGTCCTGTTTTTCGTCGGTTTTCACGACTGTTTGTGTAGTAGCCAAATTCTATAAGTTCTGTATTCTCTTCAATTAGGTAGGTTTTTGATGATACTCGTACCAAAGTTAAACCACCACCACTGTAATTATATTTAACTTTTTTCGGAAAACCCATAATTAAATTATAAATAATGCAGCTTTTCATTTATGTAGTAAAGATCAGATAAACAGTTTCAAATTTAAATATTACTCGTACATTTACAAAAATATAGGACACTCTGAAACTCATGAAGTCATCAAGTTCATCTCACTAGCTCCATACCTGCTGTAATTAAATGATAAATTAATAACATAAATCTAAAATGTTCAATCTATACTATCAGAATCTGCGCGGAATGAGAACAAAAAGTGACGACGTGTTAAAGAACATATTGCTTTGTAACTTTAGCATAATTGCATTCACGGAAACGTGGCTACATTCGGGTGTTAACAATAGAGAATTTATTGACCCCAGATATATCGTATACCGCAGAGACCGCATTTTCTGCAAAAAAAAAGAAGAACAAGGACGACAAAATGGATGGTGAAGGAGTCATGCTGGCAGTCTCCGGTTACATAAAATCATCTAGAATGCAAACCTGGGATTCTGAAGCGCTTTGGGTGACGGTTGGGTTAAAGATTAATAACTCCAACTGAAGTCCAATAATATGGACATTGATATTTTTTGTGACTCGATTTCTGTTATGCGAGGAGTGTTGGGGAAGTGTCTATAATGGGGGTTTTTGAAGTTAGCTGTAGGCACATATGTAAATATGCATGTTCAAGTATTGGCTCTTTTTTTACTTTTGTAATAATGTTACCTCAATCTGGGGTGAGTTTCATGGAATAGCTCCTATGCCTGATTTGGCAACTAACATTTATTGTATGCAGTGAGTGACACAGATGGTGTAGTCATACATATAGTAGCTGGCGCCCTCGCCCAGGGGAGCTGTGTGATGAAGCACACTCCACTATAATATTATCTGTGAATGATGTAACACACCTATAATTGGCACATACATCAGATTTTTAGTTGTAAGTGTAATTATTGTTGCTCTTAATGTATGTTCTTTAAGGTGTGTCTAAATAAATAAATAAAATAAATAGACTTATACACAAACTCTACCTAATCTCTTATTATTAAATATGTACTACTAATCATACTATATTAACAGGAGGAGGGTTGGAAGCTTAACCGCAACAATTATTACCAAGAGGGCTGGCTGGCCACGGGCAACGTGCGAGGCGTGGTCGGCGTCACGTTCACATCGTCTCACGCGCGCAGGCCGCACGAACTGCCACTGCGCACCAACTACAACTTGCGGGGACATCGATCTGACGTGAGTTCTCTACACTTTTACAGTGTTTTATTATAACGATCGATTGCTGACCGATCCTACCTTCCGCGCCATTATTCCTGGGTGCGAATCCCAGTAGGTGCAAACATTAATGTGATCAATATCGATATTTGTTTCCGATTCAGGGATGTTTCTATATTTATATATTCACTTTCACTACAAGATCTTAGAAACCTTAGTGTGGGATTAGGTTAATGTGTTGTAAAGTTTGTAGGTAGATAGACACCTGTTAATTTAAAAAAAGTTGCATGCTTTGTGTACTATAGTGACACTATGACCGGAATTACGTTGTTAGTGATCTTGCCTGCTGAACCGAAGGGAAATAATATATCGATCGAAATAATGTTTGTTTCCGAGTCCTCGATGTTATTCCATTTTGGAAATCGTAGACTTGGCTCGTTATTTCAGTAACAACTTGTGTAAAAGTACCTACTTATGCTACAGTACTAGGTACACCATTAGCAGATAATTGACACGTGATTTCGTTAACCCTTCGAAAATATGCTCTTCAATTTAGACGAGCATTCACAGACTACATCAGTAATATATACTCGTATCTTTGTAGTTTAAAAATAAACGTTCACAAAGGCTCCTTCTCATAAAGTTCCATCTGAATTCTGAACCTTTATCAAAAAATACTTTGACAGTTTTTATATTGGTTCATTCCACAAATTGTCTATTCTGACGAGACGAGACACTGAAATAAAATGATGTTCTTATCCATAGAAATACATATTGCTTAAAGAATTTACCTACTTAGGTATGTATTGTAATAAACTTGAGTGTTGATAAGTTGGGAAGATGCCAAATTTTAACAAATGAGATGCAAATAATTTAAAACACAGACATTGTCATGTTACCCATCACGATATCCCAAAAACTATAAATTTTAGAAGAGTAACAAACCACGTCTACCCGAAAGAAAGGACTAAAATCCACCGTTAAAAGGGGGAAAGGAAGCAAACATTTTGTAGGAAAACCTCGGGAAAACGTATTAGAAGTCGACGCAGACAAAGTTGCGGGCGTTGCTAGTTCTTTATCAAGCACGATAATCCGGAGGGAGGTCCCGCAGTGCGATATTAATTTTTAAGACGGTAGCATTGGCGCGTCTCTCCGTATCATACGCTAACATAATTCAGATGAAGTGCCTCGACGTTACACTAAAAGCATTTTAGCTGGAGTGTCGCATTGTTCGGCATTTAGGGCAGACACATATTGTAGTAAGTGGTACGACGTTTTAACTAAAATCGACAGTTATCAGTGTCTGTTGGATGCAGACAGTTATGTCAAGTTGTTCGTAATATTCATGTACAAAGATAAAAACTAACTTAATATTTCACAAGTCATGCATGAAGGATGATTCAGATGCAATACTTATGCATTTAGGAAATAACTAACTGGCTGATTGTGTGTACCTATCATATGATGATGATGATCTCCGACCGTATTTCGGTCAAGGCGACCAATCTCTACGGAGATTGGCCAGGTACGCAGGAGATATTATAGTGCACAAGTGTGTGCGCAAACACAGATGCACTCTCTATTCCGTTACTCTCATAGTCCGATGGGACGGAAAGCCGACACGACCGGAGAGAGATCAGGCGCAGGACGAACGGTTTTACGTGCTTTCCGAGGCACGAGCTAAGTGACAATTTTGCAACATTAAAATCTGTACATTAAATAAATTCATTGGTAAAGGTGCACGTCTTAACCACTGGGCTATCACCGCTTGTCACCTATCATATACCTAATACACGAAGGTCTTATGTCCCACACCTGCTAACAAGGCGCTTTTGGCGGGTAGAGTGATAAACTAAAAGGGTATTATTATTGGAAAATGAGCCCCCTGGTCTAAACCGTCAGGTAAATCCACCGAGCCCACAATGGTAGACTGAGTAAAGGAATTATTGCGTTGACAGCGACGTATCGCCAAGCTTTGATGTGTACTTTACCTTTTACTGCCTTTACTACCCCGTACCTGCTTGTACTAAGTTCGTAGCGGTAGGTATACAGGACTGTTCAAGGTATTTCAATAGACACTTACGTTAGTATTACTAAGAGCTGATGTATAGAGGAGTCGGCAAAGAGAGACATTCCGCTAAATTTGCCGCGTCTGTTTTATTAACGAAAGTTAACGAAACCTGTGAACTAAACTCATCATAGTTGACAGACGAGTCAGTACGTTTTTGATGTAGGTTAAGGTGTAATTTATTTACACACAGTTCTATGAACAGAGAAGATGATTATTTTTGTTTTACCGACTTCAAAAAAAGGAGGAGGTTCTCAATTCGTCTGTATGTATAATATTTTTTTTTTTTATGTATGTTCACCGATATTTCCGTCAGTTATAAACGGATTTCAAAAATTTTTTTTTGGTTGGATAGAGTTCACTTCTGAGGTGGTCCCATTTTCACCAGGTCAGGATCTGATGATGGGATCCAGGAGAAATCTAGGGCAACCACCGAAAATTGTATGCTCGTATGGTGCTTTTGTTACGTAATCATGTCCTACTCAGGTATATGCTTAAGGGTGTCAACATCTAATGCTGCTGTGCTGATGATGAAGCTACAGAACTCCTTAACGGTTAGGAGTTGGGATACAGTACTGCAATTGGTCAATGGAAACTATTAAGTAGTATGTAGGGCTAACGTGTTACTTGAATCAACATCTGATGCTTCTGTGCTGATGATGAAGCTATAGAACTCCTTGACGGTTAGGAGTTGGGAGACAGTACAGCAATGGGTCGATGAAAACTATTTAGTAGTGTGTAGGGCTGACGTGTTACTTGAATCAACATCTGATGCTGCTGTGATGATGATGAAGCTACAGAACTCCTTAACGGTTAGGAGTTGGGAGACAGTACTGCAATTGGTCGATGGAAACTATTTAGTAGTATGCAGGGCTAACGTGTTACTTGAATCAACATCTGATGCTGATGATGAAGCTACAGAACTCCTTAACGGTTAGGAGTTGGGAGACAGTACTGCAATTGGTCGATGGAAACTATATAGTGGTATGTAGGGCTAACTTGTTGCTTATGAGGTATACTTGAATCAACATCTGATGCTGCTGTGATGATGGTTAAGCTACAGAACTTCTTAGCAGTTAGGAGTTGGGATATAGTACTGCAATTGGTCAATGGAAACTATTTAGTAGTATGTAGGGCTAACGTGTTACTTGAATCAACATCTGATGCTTCTGTGCTGATGATGAAGCTACAGAACTCCTTAACGGTTAGGAGTTGGGAGACAGTACTGCAATTGGTCGATGGAAACTATTTAGTAGTATGCAGGGCTAACGTGTTACTTGAATCAACATCTGATGCTGATGATAAAGCTACAGAACTCCTTAACGGTTAGGAGTTGGGAGACAGTACTGCAATCGGTCGATGGAAACTATATAGTGGTATGTAGGGCTAACTTGTTGCTTGTGAGGCAAACTTGAATCAACATCTGATGCTGCTGTGCTGATGGTCAAGCTACAGAACTCCTTAACGGTTAGGAGTTAGGGGACAGTACTGCAATTGGTCGATGGAAACTATACAGGATGTTTTTTTGTGGCCACCATTAACGAAGGGTACGTACTCTATACATCAAATAAAGTAAGTTAATGCCAAAAAAATGCTTGGATTTTTTATTTTTTTTTATTACTTGATCTGGCGAAATTTATAGTGTTTATGCTAGTTTTTTCATAGAAAGATATTGATTATTTCTCGTGAAAAATCTTGCTACGCGCGTCTATGTGCATTCATGCAGAAAAACGCAGTCTATTTACTCAACTTTGGACCCTAATATTTTGAAAACCAGACACTTCCCAGGTATGCTTCCAAGGAGAAAAATGATCGTGATGATGAGGAGATTACGTAGTTTTCGGGAACGTTAACGACCAAAAATTACCATGTATAAACTAGCATCTATTTAAGTCCACAACGCATTAACACAACTAAAAATCGAGAAATAAACTGACTTTTTAAAAAAAAATTAACCGACTTCAAACTTTAACTAAAAAGCGATAAATAACGTAACTAATTTATCTACTTAATACATATTAAATATCTCAAATTATTTAAATATTTACAACTTAATAACTAATACTGTAACAAAGTCATCTTTAACTATTTAAATATTTATAATTATCACTTATTTTTTGGAGTCGGTGCCAGCCAAACAAATAAATGTAATTAAGAAAACTAACCCACACTAAATAGTAAAACCAAGAATAGGAAATTGCATTAACGCTGCCTACTACACCATTTTGCCGTGTGTGTGGCTTTGCCAGCCACGCGCGTCCATCAACACAACAGACTACGTTACCTAGGCTGGCACCGACTCCAAAAAATAAGTGATAATTATAAATATTTAAATAGTTAAAGATGACTTTGTTACAGTATTAGTTATTAAGTTGTAAATATTTAAATAATTTGAGATATTTAATATGTATTAAGTAGATAAATTAGTTACGTTATTTATCGCTTTTTAGTTAAAGTTTGAAGTCGGTTAATTTTTTTTTAAAAAGTCAGTTTTTATTCTTGACACCCTATATTATTACACCATATTGACATAAGCACGAGTGTATGTATATCTTATTCAACGACGCACGCACGGCTGTCACGAGAACTTTTACTGTACCTACAAGATGTAAAATTATGCAATGTAAAAAGTAAATAATATTCATATTTCCTCTTTCGCTTGTTGTTAATAGCCATAATTTCCCTTTATTCGCAAGTGGAAGTATTAAAAGCCGACGCGAAGTTGTAAAAATAAGAAACTCAATAAAGAGCAGGCAGGAACTCGTTAATTCGCACATAATTTTCATCAGCTATTTGAATTAAGTATTTTTATACCTTTTGTGAAGGAAGACAAATGGACTCTAATTAAAAAGGTTTTCTCAGTTCACTTTGTAATGAATTACATAGCTGAAGCTCCTTACGACGAAAAAATGTAGTGTAAGGAAGGAAGCATATTCTTGGTCGGAAATTTTTAGTGGTTTTCGCCTCAGAATCAAATGTAAAAAGAAAGAATAAGGCGGTAAACACACTATACTTACTTATCTATGTATTTATATACCGTTGCTTAGTACCCACGATACAAGACTTATGGATCTTATTGTGGGACTAAGTTAATATGCTGTGAAGTGTGTGAATATTAAAAAAAACACACTGCCACGCACTACGCTGCATGTTGCGTGTCGACGGACCTACGCAGGTACGCGTGGATGCATTTTCTCTGTGTTGGACTGTATGTGTTTTCTATACAAACGGAGATACTTACAAGCAACGTTAGAAAACGCATTCACGCGCTACGCTGCATGGTGCGTGGCAGTGTAATAATTGCCTAAATGGTCTGAACTCGGCATATCAATATTTGCCTAGCTTTGCCTTTCAAGCTGTATAATTTTCACCATTTTGATCGGAACCATAAACAACGAAAAGATTTAGGGCCTTATTATAAAAAAAAAACTTAAGGCATTGATTTGGCTAATCAACACTTAATTTGACAGATATTCGATACATTTTGCCGTGAAATGTCGTGCTTAACGGTTGCTTAACTTTACACACGGTTTATAAGTAAGATCCTTAAAAAGTCTTTCGTGGCAGGTGATACTGGTAAAATGGAACGAGCCGTACCAGAAGCTGGCGTCCTGCGACAGCTCGGGCGTCATCTTCGTGTGGATCAAGTACGAGGGTCGCTGGAGCATCGAGCTGATCAACGACAGGAGCACGCCCGTCACACACTTCTCCTGGTCGCACGATGGACGGATGGCGCTCATTTGTTACCAGGTAAGTTAATGTTTCTGAGTTTATTCATTCGAATTTTTACAGCAAAAGATGCTATTGGATGTGTTCGTAAATGATCATTCAAATACTACAAATTGAATCATTCGAATAATTCGATTGTAATTTTTTGGCACAATCGCCCATAGGTCATGGGACTTAGCGTGGGAAAGCCTTAGCAACCGCACTGTATCTTCGTCGACTAAAAGTGTATTTACTACAGTTTATCTACCTACTATTCTAGTCACCCACCTTGCCTCCGTGTGAAAACTGCTTTCGCGGACACACATTTTTACATAATTTTCGTGAATACTTGCATTTAAGAGTATTTTAAATTTAACAGTGAAAAAAGATTTTCTGAATTATGAAAGGCTTCTAACTTTTTTGAATCTCTCGATATAATACGGCGTTGTAAAGGATCTCTGTGAGAGAACATTATGAACGTTTGAGGTTAAACACACAAAGGCAAGTCAGACGTGAGCCTGAAGCCCAGAAAATATCTACTGAATTCCTACATAAAGAAATAAATAATTAATATGATATTGACATATCTTATTATCTCGGCGTCTACGTGGTTTCTGAGGTTAGCAAACTCGTGTATTCTATATATAAATATTTCTTTATTTTTGGTATTCACCAAATATTATATCAAAGGAATTTTTGATATTAATGCTACCCGATAGGTAGACAAAATCTCATCAAAAACATAAATGTGAAAATGAGAGCCAAGTTCCAACGACAAAAGAAGTGATATCTAAATGGGTGCCAAGTTCAATGGTCAGTCCTGACATTTATTTATAACAACATAAAATATAATTTCTTCTTATAACTTAGGATAATATATTGTAGCCTGAGGTCTGATTTAGCTAGTTCTCATATTCGAATTATTGTTAAGTATAGTCATGGAAGAGAGAATGAAAAATTGTAACAAAATGATGAAAATATACCAGTTTCAGATTTTTCCCCTTTGTATTCACGTAATTACCTATCTGTATTCCAAATTTGAACTTTCTAGGTCATCTGGAACTGGGTTAGAGTTTTGACTTATAGGTCAGTCAGTGATAAAAATGATGATTTTTGGACGTTAATATCTAACTAACCGTTTGAAAAGTGTATGAAATTTGGAGCACATATCAATTTGAGCCAAATTTGACAAGTTTATGTGAAACAGTTTTTGAATTATGAGGGTGTCAAAAGTGGCTCCAAATGGTTCGTGTAAAATTACACACGGTGCTGCTCGCCAGTTCTGCTAGCTGGAACTTTGGCTTGACACGCTGCCGCGTGTCTAGATAAATGATGTTACCTTTTATAAGGACTTAATTAAGTAGATATTGAACATTTATAAGGAATAATTATTTATAACTAAGTATATTGTATTTACAAATTGTAAAAGGTAAGAGTCATCATTCTGTCCTTGTTTTATTATTTTTAGGGTCGGCGCAATATGGTTTCTTTAGAAACTCACATTGCCAAAGATTTGGCATTGGTTTTACGTAAAAGTTAAGGGCAGTTTTTTATATTAAGGGAAGCTAGGGTGATTTACTTAAGTAAAAAGTAATGGAAATGTTGTTGCGGCAGACCTACAACGTAAATACCTTAGTATTCGTGACAAATGCCATTTCGTAGACTATCTTAAGTAGCGTGCCCCCATGTAGGACAACCTGTGTAACACAGTAACTTGGTGCAATCTACCACGGGCCGTAATTTTACCATTGATTTATTTACAGTAACGCACGGTTGACAAACATGGCAACGGAATGTTGGAATAATTGTGTCATTCCCGTTCGTCCCACCAGGCTCTGTTCCATCAGTGCGACGAACGGGGATTTAATAAAATATTAAATTTATATTCCCGTTTGTCCCACTCAACGTCATGGTGGGACGAACGGGAATATTAATATTGCATTAAATTTCCATTCGTCCCACTGCAATGAAATGAAAAACAATTTTAGGGATGGGTTGTAAGAATAGATGGTTTATATCAAAGTATATACCCTGTTCTGTAAATAATAGTTTTGTAAAACAGCAAATTACTCTAAAGTTAGGATCAAAAGAATGCCTAGCTGTTGTGTATTACGGCGTGTTATACAAAACGCCTTCAACAGAAATATAATCACTTTGCGGGTACTATCTACCTGAGTGTAGTAATTTGACAACTCAAAGTGCCGTGAATTGCGGTTTCGCAGACAATTAGGGTGACAAAAGGGCCTTTATATGTAGTTCCCTAGCCATTAAACAGGATAAGGTCCCTCGTTAAAATAGATAATATTCATTATATTAATTAGTGTTTACGTAAAGACGGACTAAACGATGCCCACGTTTCGGCACGTGGCCGTCAAGTGCGGACCAGCCCGCGCCGCGCCAATTTATTAAAAGGTTTCACTGTGTACCCAGCCGGACAACGCGGTCCGACGTCCCACGTTCACTAAGAAAGGTGCGACTATCGACAGACGACACGCCCACGACAGTTTCTCAACTCGTGTATGCCTTTGATATTCAAATTAAATCTATTTTAAAACATTTCATGATAATCTGATAAAGTCTATAAATGCACGAGGTAAAAACTAAATGGTAGCTAGTTTTTTCGCGCAACATGTAACTTGTATAGTCTGTCCCTTTTGAAATGGAAATGAAGTCTGCTTGAATCGTATTTTCTCTCACCTTGCCGACGTGCTTCAGTTTTTAATTGAGTAATTACTGGCCCTGCTCGGCTGTCATAACCTCGTTATAGCATTGAAGCGGAGTTGAAACAGTTTTAATTGACTCCGGTTTACTGAAATTCTGTTTAGATTCACTTTAAGGTTATCTTAAAGTTTACTATTTTTATTATTGTACTTAACCAAACATTTTGTCTCTCAAACTTATTAAGCATTACATTTAGGTGTCTATTCATAGCTTATTGTTATTATGAAACAAAACATTCTTACTGAGACTAAAAATGAGTGGAATCTGCCACCCTAAAATCGGATTTGGTGGGGCAGATTCCACTCAAAATTTTCAAGCATTCCACTTTGCCCCTCGGTGAGGCGGCTTAGGGTGGCAGAGTGGAAGAATTCATTTCGACCTTTATAGTTTCTGTTTATAGAACAATAGCATAGCATGTAAATATTATGTAGTGACTTAAATTTGTCTATGTAAGGTATACGAGTTTCACGAACTCAGAGCCGTACAGATAGGAATTCTAACATCAAATATTAATGTATCATGTAATTGTAGCTACCTGGTAACAATAATCTCCTCTTAAATGTTTAAAATTTGTAAAATAAATGTTTTCTTTCTTTTCTTTTCTTTCTTCTGGGTACAGTGAATTATAAATCACCCTGGCTTAAGGTATATACGGTAATATTACGTACAGTACGTAATACTATTATCTACTCTGTGATAATGTTGTATTGTTTTCGGCTTGCGAGTGACGGCTAGGCTTTAGGCGCATAATACATTGGGGTCGACTCCTATCGACCGGGCGCAGTCACAAACGGAATACTTATTAGGCAGTTCTCACAGGGTGCATGCTCGAATAATATATTACCTACTTCAGATATAGCATATTGAGATAAAAAATAATTTGGGAAACCCAAAGATACGTTATAATGCCATAGATTTATCACGTTTCAAAGCAGCTGTGAATCGTTTATAACAACGACGATTCAAGAAGACGCCTCGAATACGAGACCTTTTTAGGGTTCCGTGCCCCAAAAGGTTAAAACGGAACCCTTATAGGATCACTTTGTTGTCCGTCCGTCTGTCTTTCAAGACCGTTTTTCTCGCGTGTGCGCGTGGAGGTATCAAGCTGAAATTTCATATAAAACTTCCAGGCCAACGCAATCAAAAGATACAGCAGTTTAGGTCGCAAATTTCCACAAATTTTCGATACTCGCAAGGGAATCACGTGAACTCAGAATTTTGAAATTTGGTACGATGCAACGTTATATAGCACAGATGTAGGAAAAAATGCGAAAATTCTAAAATTTTAGTTACGTCATAAAATAAAATCGGTTTGTACGGAAACCTCGGTGCGCGAGTCCGACTCGCACTTGGCCGGTTTTTTTGCAATATAAGAAAGGATCATTATAAGTTAGAATTTCTAACAGTGTACCCATACTAATGTTGCTTGCGCATAAAATATATGAACAACGGAAGTCTAAATTTAGACACATTAGTGTCTAAAATTTAGCGATATCCTCTGGGACAAGAGTAGCGGTATGCGTGCATCATATGTATAGGTAATATGAACATAATTATGTTATAAAATATTAATAAGAAAATATAAAAAAAACACCCGAGTGAGATATGTTAATATTTAATGTAATTTTCAAGTTTCACTCTTGGCTGTTCTTAACTCCACCAAGCATACAGATCAGAACTCTGAATTTGAATTAATCGATATGTTATTCATAGAGTTCCACAGAGTACTAGGTACACATGTATATGAACTTTTTATTTTCAGTATTGTCTACGATAAAAGAAAAACCCACACCGAAACAAAACACAGGCGCATATTATATGAGAGTGTTTTTTTACTTAGTCTTTGTAAGTTATATTTGATTTGAAGCTTCAGATTTTCAAAGTACTAATTGCTTTACTTTTATTATAATCTATAGTTTAACTTTGGTCTAAGTTTGACAGGCTTAATAGAAACTTAATCAAGTCTAACTTAGCTTGAAATGTTTTTGGTATGATTGAACGAACTTGGAGAAGTTTTTCATTTAATCAAAGTTACATAAAAGTATATATTCCAACCTACAACAAAATCATTATTATTATACCTACAAATCTGTGTAGCACACATAGTTTGTGCTAAAATAGCAGCGTATAAGTATAAGTGGGCCAAAGATCGACATTGCCTTGATCGCAGTGTAACCTCTTTTCACACAATACCCGCGGAAATCGGCCCTCAAGCCGTCACCGAGAGCGTTTGGAGTTTCATTTCGATATTGAGCAAGTGACTTTTCGAAAGTTCTTAAGAGCACATATTGTTCTTCGACAAAAGATGTTGTTTATAAACGGATATTTCTAAATATATTATAGTTATATACAGGGTGTAACAAAAAGGGAAGCGAAAAGCTATGTAAATAGCCCACTATAGAGAACCTATCCACAAAATTTGAGACCCGAAATCACATGTTTATTTTTCTCTATAGTATGGAGAATTTTTAAATATCTCAGAAATTTTCATACAATCTTGAAAAATAAAAATGTGATTTCGAGTCTCAAATTTTGTAGATAGGTTCTCTATAGTGGGCTATTTACATAGCTTTTCGCTTAACATACCCTTTTTGTTACACCCTGTATAGTCATACTTACGTTATAGTTATTGCTTTTTTGACATAAACAGAAAGAGATGTCGAGTCTAATAAATGTCATTTAATAATGGGCATTTTTGTATGGGAGCTGGGCGTAAAAACAACAGAAATAAAATGCGTTGTTGGTAATTTATTGACATACTTCAATTAATTTACTCAAGTACTTAAAAATTAAATTAGTCACTAATTTCTCTATTGTATCTGGTATGTCTGTATTTGCATAGTTCGTATTATCTCATATTCTATTTTTAGTCACATTTCGTTAGGGTCTAACATCATCATAAATCAGAGTTGTTTAGAGTCTGCGGTTAAAATGACGAGTAAGTTTGGGACCTCCTGCGGGCAGCTGCGGAGCTGATTGATGGCCTCTAATATCTGCTTATTCTGCAGTTTTTGATCCCAAACACAAGGGCGGAACAGTTATGTTGATACAAATCTTGGGGCATATTTACTGAGATTGTGATTTAGATAAATCATGTTGGAGAGATTGTCTCGGCTAAATATAGCTATACCTAATGTCTTCTTTTCCAGGTCTCGTTATACCGGAAGCCTTATCTTAGTGTAATTTATATCTTGAAAATACTTTTCAGCCAATTTCACATTTATTATTAAAACTTTAGCTAGTAGAGAAAGGCCTCTGTTGATCCTGGTTCACAGGAGTTGCAGAGGCGGGAAAGAGTGGTGGGCCAATCCCGGTAGTAGAGAAAGAACAAACAAACTCGTAGACGTCTACTAAAGTGCTACGCCTTGGTGCTACGGCTCGTAGCAGGCGTAGTAAACTACGCTCTGCTACGCGGGGCGCCGCGCTACATTTCATTCGATCTGTATTTTGGGATTCAATATTATAAAATGCAATCAATTAGGTTTTTATTGTACCTACATACGTACACTGTTTCTAATTTAACTATGACCGCATAAAGTATGACATGCATGCGTTAAGCCCATTATAACTTAAAATGCTTTTCTTCGTACATCTGTTAGTTAGTTATCTCATTTCCCGTCACACAACAGCCTATTGCAGTCCACTGGGTACGACACAAGCCTTTTGCCATAGGGGGGCGTTCACTACGTCACCAGTTCACTTAGCCACACTGGTCAGGCAGGTTGGTGACCGCACTGTGATGTTCGGATTTGTCAAAACGGGAGGTGCTGCTGCCTACCTCCTGGAAACTCTTTATTGCCTCTTACATCACGAATAGGCATTGGGTGGTGCTATTCTACTTGCCGACACCACGTGGCACATATTTTTACTGTATAGACGACTATTGGCCCGCCCTCGCATCGCTTCGGTATATAGCAGTACATAGCTGCAACTTTGCATACAAATTTCCACCTCCCATATTAGGAAAGTGGGGGGTTAGAAAGAGACAGTAGCCTATGTCACTCTCCATCCCTGCAACTATCCCCATTTAAAAAATCACGTCAGTTCCTCGCTCCGTTTTGCCGTGAAACACGGATAAACAGACCCACAGACGTTCCGATTTATAATATTAGTGTGGATAACAGCATGGTTTCTGCAGGACGGCTTCGTGCTAGTAGGCTCGGTGGCCGGGCAGCGCTACTGGTCGTCCATGCTGTCGTTGGACGCGCGCATCACATGCGGCTGCTGGACGCCGGACGACGCGCAGGTCTACCTAGGCACTGCGTCTGCGCAGCTTGTCGTCATGGACGTGCACGGTGCTATGGTGTCGCAGGTCAGTGGTGAAAAATTAAAATGAAAATTGTTTTATCCTTTAACACAAGCATCGCATAATACAGTTTATGGAATTTCCTATTAAGTTAAAGATAACTTGTGCCAGGAAACTCCCCTCCTCCATACCAGTTAATATTACAATGCTTTAGAAATGCATGAAAAAACAGCAGGCAAGTTAACTAGGTCTAATTAAATTAAAAATAAAATAGAAAAAATGCATGCAAGGGTGTGTATGTGTGTGTGTGTGTGTTTGTGTGTGTGTTTGTGTGTGTGTTTGTGTGTGTGTGTGTGTTTGTGTGTGTGTGTTTGTGTGTGTGTGTGTTTGTGTGTGTGTGTGTGTGTTTGTGTGTGTGTGTTTGTGTGTGTGTGTGTTTGTGTGTGTGTGTATGTGTGTGTGTATGTGTGTGTGTTTGTGTGTGTGTGTGTTTGTCTGTGTGTGTTTGTGTGTGTGTGTTTGTGTGTGTGTGTGTGTGTGCATATAATTATAAATACAGGATGATTTTTGGTCGTCAACGTTCCCGAAAACTACGGAATCTCCTCATCATCACGATCATTTTTCTCCATGGAAGCATACCTGGGAAGTGTCTGGTTTCCAAAATATTAGGGTCCAAAGTTGAGTAAATAAACTGCGTTTTTCTGCATAAATGCACATAGACGCGCGTAGCAGGATTTTTTCACGAAAAATAATTAATATCTGTCTGTAAAAAAACTAACATAAACACTAGAAACTATAAATTTCGCACGATCAAGGAATTTAAAATAAAAAATAAAAAAAAATCCCAACATTTTTTTTGGCATAAACTTACTTTATTTCATGTATAGAGTACGTACCCTTCGTTAAAGGTGGCCACAAAAAACACCCTGTATACTCAATTTCAATCTCCAAGCATTAGTCTCCAAAATGGTTTATTGGAACAATTGAAATATCTGTGTTTTGGCTCTTTTTGATTGGTTTATGAATACTATATTTTCATATACTCATATACACTTCATATCTCCTGTACGCCTGGCTAATCTCCGTAGAGATTGGCCGCCTTATCCGAAATACATAGTATATAATATAATGTCTCCGACCGCATTTTAATTTAGGTTGGTACTAACTTTGGTTTGTGAAAAATACAAACTGCAATTACTTTACAAAAATATCCCATATTTAAGCCCCTTTTAAGCCAGGTATGTCAATACTTATTTAGGGATTACCATAGAACAGAACTTCGTGTAGGTAATTAACCTATCAACAATCTTTATCTAAGTCCACGTGAGTTGCTCCTCAAGATCTGGATAAATAGAGATCCCGATTTCGCCACAATTAATCACACAATCATACTCTTACCTACTTACTTACCTCGTACCTACGTAGGACCTTCGTACCATCAGATACTTAAGTGATTAATTTATCTTTCTACTACTTATAGCTTTTAACGGAAAAATTCCATTCACTATGGGTGCGCCCACCACCGGGCCCTACACCCTCCACTGACCCTCGGATCTGACAACTCATAACTGCGAAAACAAGCACTTGCACTACCTACAATCGCCACGAGAAACCAGACCCAGCATGCAAGATAATACATCGCACTATATCCGAAATAAAAAACTAGATTAATCTAATATACATATAAAATTCTCGTGTCACGGTGTTAGAAGTTAAACTCCTCCGAAACGGCTCGACCGATTTTCGTAAATCTTAGCATGCATATCGGTTAGGGTGGAGAATCGGTCAACATCTATTTTTCATCCCCCTAAATGTTAAGGGTGGTCCACCCTTAAATTTTTTTATTTTTTTTTGACAAAATTTTTTGTTTTTATTTTTTTATGATACAGCATACAAAAATACATACAACCATGAATTTTCACCCCTCTAGGATCAACCCCTTTTACATGGCAAAACAACGTTTGCCGGGTCAGCTAGTAATCTATATAATTACTAGTAGACGCCCGCGACTTCGTCCGCGTGGAAATTGAATTGTAGCTTATATGACACGTTTGTCGGTTTACCATAGCAGTGCCATCTATTGATTACTTACTCAATCCAGTCGAAAAGTATCGACATCTGTTAGAATCTTTTGGAGTTAACAGATAATTGTGACTGTCAATTAATTATAGACAAATAATTTGCAATAAAATAAAATTGCGACTATAATTAAAGATCTAAGCTATCCTATCTCTCAAGTTGGACCAGACTGCTCACGGTGTGCCAATTTAATTTAAAATCGGTTAAGTAGTTTAGGAGTCCATCGCGGACAAACATCGTGACAGGAGATTTATATATATTAAGATGTTTCGCCATTGTAACGCCTAATACAATTTCATTTGGAAAAATTCTTGTCATCAGCCTTACGAGTATTTATTCATTTCTTGTAGTTTCGCCTTGTTTACATACCGACATTTTTCCAACGCGTTCGACATCGATAAAGTTTTCTGCATATAAACGGTCACTTCTCGCCCTGAAAACGGATTAGTCTGTACGTAGCTTATCCTCGCTTATATGCCTACTGTCTACATTTAATAGCATTAGTAGTCTAATACCTTATTCATTGGTACAAAAACATTTTCAGGGTCACATAAGATTGCCGTATGTGGGACTCTGGCGGCACGTGCCTAAGGAGTCTTCACAAAGGTCGCTACTTGTCAAGGGCTGCGGCTGCTTGAAAATGGAAACAACTTTTTTGTTTTTTTTTTGTTTCGCAAATATATTTAGAACAGCTTGAGGTGGTTGTTTGTTAGTATTCATAGGCTTGTTCTTTTCTCATTATTATTGCGGTACGAGGTGTCTTTGATGAGAAGATAGACATTGTTATAATTAAATTGTTTTACTTCATAAATTGTCAATATTTGTCGTGTTTACGTAATACATACCTAGCTGTAAACCCAGATCTATTTTGACTATACAGGGTATTTTTTGGACGTCAACGTTCCCAAATACTACGGAGTCTCCCCATCAACACGATTATTTTTCTCCATGGAAGCATACCTGGGAAGTGTCTGGTTCCCAAGATATTAGGGTCCAAAGTTGAGTAAAAAGCCTGCGTTTTTTTGCATAAATGCACATAGACGCGTTTTTCACGAAAAATAATTAAAATGTGGCTATAAGAATAAACATAAGCATAAACTTACTTTATTTGATGTATAGAGTACGTACCTACCCTTCGTTAAGGGAGGCAACGAAAAAACATCCTGTATACATACTTCACTCATATGCAAAGGTTTGCAAATTGAATTGAATATAAATACAGTAACCTACATAGTACACAATGGTCAAGATATATATAGATTTGCGATCAGTTTGTCCATATGAGTACCTACTGACTCCCTCTCTGCAGTAGCCATAGAGTATATAATTAAATTACCAAGTACCCAAATATGTTAAGGGCAAGAATAATGTCCACATTTGTGTCGGCGGCAATTTCCAGGCTGTAAGCAAACATTAGTTACCGGACGGAATCTATAATGAGTCCGTTTGCGGCTGTTCCTACTGTACTTATTTAGTATTCTACCATTGCCTTTGTACCGCAGCGCGGTCATCTGTTTTCATGTTCTAGAAATAAGTTCAGTACTTTTTTTTATTAGTATTAACCTTTTTAATAAGAAAAGAGTTTTACGAGTAATAAGTAAGTGGCGGTAGAAATATATAGCTTCCATCTTTTTCGTTTATTTATCGTTTTTATGTCGCCGATATTTGCTGGAAATTCTTCTCTACTAATAAGGTATATTTTATCACGCATCGGTCGCAAGTATGACAGAATAGAAACAAATATCTGTCTCGTGCTGAAATGTGTCTAATTACGTCACCATAAAGAAATTATTTCTCTGTTCTGAGCGCCTACAACGGTTCCATTTCGGCTTCGTTCCAACTCAAGACTTTTCGAGAATTGGCGCCCTGTTTACATTGTACGTTTAGTGAACAGTAATTTGTGGTAAAAGATAGAGTCGCTGACCAAAGATCCTTTGTTATTTTATTAAGTGGGAAATTACAGAACCTTAACAAACAAAGGTAAGGCTAGGCTCACTCCGCCCCTCCGACTCGAATGTTATAGTGCAGATAATATCTGTATTTATCATACGGTTTTTTCAAGCTACTTTATTAATTACGCATTAGTAGAACTACAGTATATTTGAAGTCAGTTGAATAACACACGATATTCAATGCGACAAACGCTATACTGTTTATTTGTAGTATTTGCACATTGTAGCTTCTGAACTGTTCACATAGGTATCTACTATCGAGTACATATACCCAGAATACTACTTTGTGTCGTAAGCGGAAGTAAGTCCGTAGTAGGTAAGTAAGCATTAACAACCAAAACCAAGATCATGTAACCTTATTGCTATATTAATTGTAATCCACGATTTTAATATGTTTTTCGTCGTATTTTTCTCTTGTATCAAACGAAATGCTCCGAGCTAAATGTAGGTAAATACAGTAATCGGACAAACAACCCTCTTCATAATGTAATAATAATCTCTCGATGAGTTAGTATTCGAGTACCTAGTAATCACATAGGTAATAGTCTCTTTGTTGGCAAAGAAATAATTGTGTATTTATTATTAATTATAATTTATTACAACCATACCGTGGGTATTATATTAATAATGATGTAGACAATTTTATTCTCGATAGTGACCCGCCCTCGCTTCGCTTCGGTACATATCCTCTAACATTTGGAATTCGCGTTTGTCCCGTTCCCGTGGGAATTTCGGGAAATATATCCTCAGTGCTTCCTTACACTCCCTACCGAATATACCTGTCATATTTCATCATTATGTGTCAAGTGCAGTGGTTCCCAAAGTGGTCTATGTGGACCCCCAGGGGTCCACAAGGGACTCGATGGGGGTCTACGTTGGCGTGAAAAAATGGGATTTCACAATTAATTTGTATGTGTTGTAGGGGGTCCACCAGAACCAGTTAACTTTTGAAAGGGGTCTATGAAAAATGAAAGTTGTGGGAACCCCTGGTCAAGTGGTTTGCGTAAAAATGGAATTCCCGTTTGTCCCGTTCAGGTGGAAATTTCGAGAAATACTTTTTCAGTGCCTCCTCACACTCTCCCGTTCCCGTGGGAATTACGGGAAATCCGTTATTTGTGCTCCCTAGCAGTCCCTAATGGACATACATTTTCGATTTCAACTTCATAGGTTTTTAAAAAAAATTGTATTCCAGATTGTTCCGTTCCGGTGGGAATTTCGGGAAATATGTTCTTAGTTCTTTCTTAGACTCCCTACCGAATATACCTGTCATACTTCATCTCTATATGTCATGTGATTTTCGTAAAAATTTGAAATTTCTCTTTGTGCCATTCCCATGGGAATTTCAAACATACACATCAAATTTCATCTGTGTTCGCGTTCGTTAAATATATATAGACTAGTAAACGCCCGCGACTTCATATGTATAAAGTTCAGGCTGTGCATTGATGATCGTTAATCTGTCATTCTTTATAGAACAAAGCATTTTATATGTAAGTACCTGTAGATTTAAATAATAACGTATTCCCATCAGGTGCAACTCGTGGCCGATGGTGGTATAACATCAATGGCATGGTCGTGCGAGAAATTCAAAATGGAGGAGGGTGAAGAGGGGGGTGAGAACAACAACGGACACGTGTTGGCTGTGGCTTTGGGTAGCGGGGAGATTGTGCTGCTACGAGGGCACGATGACGTCAGCCCCGTGAGGGTCGCCACCGGAATGAGGGGACACACCTTGGCTATGGAGTGGGCGAACTCGAAGGAACTCTTGGCGGTTGCTGGCACCCTGGTAGCTGGTAGGTTGTCATGATTAGTACCTTATTCTTTTTTGTATGCACGCAAAGATATTACCCTGGTAACTGGTAGCTTAAATCATGATTATTTTTTGTATGCACACAAAGATAAAACTTTTTTTTAAAACAACTCTAGTTTTATGAAAAGGCTGGATTAATTTATATGAAATATCAAAATATAACACACTGATTATAATAGTTATGTGCACTCAATAGTGTTGTACCACATCAAACATGCACCCCGTGCAACAGGCGAGACAAGTGATGTTCCTAGACGATTGATTTACTATAGTATTATCATATCTGTGCTCAAGCTAACCTTACATTATGTGAATGTTAAAATAACATCAACAACTAGGGATCCGCTCCGGTTTTGCACATGTGTAATGCTCTTTCACGTGGGCAAAGGCGTGAGCGGCCGCAATAGAAAAATTTTGTTTATTTTCAGGCATTTTTTAATTTTTTTCTCTCTGTAAGAACCATCCTCGTACTTTACGGAATACGCTTAAAAAAATAGCGAAATTGGTTCAGCTGTTCTCGAGATTCGCGCTTAGCAACACATTTAGCGATTCATTTTTATATTATAGATTACTGTCTCCTTTTTAGAAAAATTGTTATACATGGCTTGCAGAAATCTAAGCACGGTTATTTTTCATCCACGGCGCGGAAAATTGCAATGTACATATTTGGAAGATGTAAAACAGCTAGACAGTAGGTATACTTATACTGGCTATAAAAAGGATTTTAGAAGGCGAGAACCACTTTATGTACTTAATTTTCATTCGGTTCATAAACATTTACATTGTAGTTCGTTACACACCCCTTTTTTGTTTTATATTTGTGTTTAATTAACTTTATATTTACAAGCTTGCTTAGTGAAACCTAAGTCATGACTTAGGTATAGGAACTGTGTCATGACACAGTTACCTATCTCATAAAGTTTAAATTATAACTTCTATTAGCTCAAATTCGGTTTCACTATCTAAACTAACAAATTAATTTACGGCTGGACATAAGTTATGTCTACAAAGTATCAAAACCATTTATTTCCCATAACAAAGTGAAACATAATCACTTTTCCATGACTGGGCGTGGCAATAAATAGTTTCTTTTTAACAACTTTGAAAAATGACAGTTGTGAATGCGTATTCTCAGCGCTTTGATAAACGACATACCCCTATTCTATTCCTTCGGCGATGGTCCGATTCGAGCCCGAATAGAAGAATTTATAGCCTCCATGGAGTTTTATAGCAATTTTATGTGCTCGTAGAGAATGTAGTTGTATTTTATTTACGCATACGTCTGAATTTAGGCATGGCTTCTCGTAAAAGATGTACGTTTGATAGTCTTTTGAATATTTAATCTGAGCGGCGCAGACTGCCTTTTCAAACAAGATTTAATTATATAAAAGAGAATTTGAAATGAGAATTGTGAAGAGTTTTAATGGGTAGAGCTTTTAATATTCTGTCTCGTGACGTTAATTGGTTGGGTGGATTTAAATTGTGATAATTAGTGTTTGTATTTTGGCAGAGCGTGACGAGCCGGCCGACGCGCCGCCCTACAAGAATGTGGTGAAGTTCTACTCGGACGCCGGGGTCCTTATTTACACGGTGCCCATCCCGTGCTCGCAGGTTAGTCACTGTACTAAGGTTTGTTTTGTCTTTTTGAAGCCACCGGAGAGTGGATAGTCCTTTTTTTCGCGAGGGCTGGCAACATTGAGGTCGTCGCCCATTGCAAGGGTTAGCGCGCTCAGGTCTACGGGCCTGAGGGAAAAACCCTGTGTCCGGGAAACTGCTCGGCGCGCGTCAACCTTCCGGCTTCTGGCGGTGTACGGCTGGTAATCTCATGGCAAAGTACTGTACATATTTGGATCAAACGTGACAGTGAAACAGCTTATACACTGCAATGAAACGTAGGATAATATTTACGGCCACGCAAACAAAGTTGCGTGTTATATATAAAGGGTTCAGGAGTACTCTGGAGCACTTACAAAGACGTTGTTATTAAGCTACACTCACTGTTTCCATTTGCAGGCGCGTGTAACAGCACTAACGTGGGGTCACGCCGCGCGACGGCTATTCGTAGGCGTGGGTGGCGCGGTGTGTACAGCTCGCGTGTGGCGTGTGGTGGCGCCGCTGCAGCTGTTAGCACGAGTGCGGGCGGCGGCGGCTCTGCGCTCGCCTCGCCTCGCTTGCAAACTGCCGTTACCGCCGAGGCTGCAGCCGGCTTTGGCGAGCCTGTTCGCGCATACTATTAGGGTGAGCTGCTAAAAATATGAGATTATTCCCATCTGTCTTCCTTAATGTTTTATCCCACAGTCAGTTATGTACCTATGTCCTACGGCCTGTGTCATCAGGACGAGGCGTAGCAGTTTAGATCAACTATAAAGCTGCGACTCAAGCGAATGCTTTTCTTCAATATTTACAAAATCCTCAGAACTGGTTGGATGGCTTGTTGAGGATTTTGTTAACTGCTGAAGTAAATAAATTGCTAGAATCACGGTTCTACATCAACAACTTATAAGTCCCTTTTATCTAGACTCAAGATTCTCTTGTTTAATTTCCTTTTATTTATCTACTTTCGATGCTTATCTTTCACCCCTTTACCAAATTAATGTGCTTATCATACAGTCTTCTCGCATACCAACCGGCATAACACCCTTGCAGTGTAACGTACCCGAGAGTAACGAGCTCCGTCGCTTCGTGTCGCGGCCGCCCGGCGCCGGCGCACGCCTGCACTGCACCATGCTGCGTCACGATGACGAGGAGGCAGGGTATACCCTGTACCTGGAGCACCTGGGCGGACTGGTGCCGCTGCTGAAGGGACGCCGCACCAGCAAGATACGACCCGAGTTTGTTATCTTCGATCCGCAGGCTGAGGGTATGTCTTTTAAATCTAGCTTTTTTGTGTGATGCCTTACTTGACTTATGTTCTTGTGTTCTCTAGATAGGGCAGAGGGCCTTCAAAAATCTCCGCCATCCCGTTCGATTCTGAGCTTCGCGTTTCTTTGTGTGTTGCGAATAACAAAATAACGTGTGGTGTCGGTAGAGTAGAATACCACCACCCCATGTTTGCCCGTGTGTATCGTACGAGGCGATTATGGGTTTCCGGGAGGTGGGCAGCATCTCTTCTTATGTTGACATCATAGGCCGAAAATCACACTGCGGTGCGATGTAAAAACGAAAGTTGTCAACACTGACACTCAATATGCGTTAAGGACTTTTAAATTTTAGTAATGTTCAATGAACTTTGTAAAGGCGTAGAGCTTGATCTCTTCAATACCAGTTCTAACATAGCGAGGCGTGTGCTTAGTGAAAAATTTTTCCGCCAATAATTAATAGGTACCTAGATTTTATCTAGTACCTAAATTGTATTTTTTTTTTCATTATTATTATGTTTGTTTTTGATAAGCTTGTTAGGTTTTGTGAAACACTGATAAAATTGTGTGTGCATTAGTACCTGTTTAGCTCTCATAATGCTTCTATAAGTGTGGACCTGTTATTGGCTTTATGTTTCTACAATTTTTACTATAATTATAAATAGCTGTTGGTCTTCCCGAAATTGTAAAATAAAATAAAATAAAATAAAATGTTAGCGAAATCCGGCATTAGTATAAAATATAAAATTTATTAAGTTAACAGGGGATTTGACAAAGTAAGATCGTTTCACATTGATGCTCGTTATCGCGTCATATCCTCGAATAGCAGTTATACTTCATCACGACATTAAACGGAGGCATCCTATTAGAGTAAATATAACGACGACGAACTTCTATTTCATCAAGAACTACGGTAATTCCTAACATGTCATTCATCAGGAGCGACTACAATGTTAGTTCGAGACAGCAGCAGCAGTACCAGCGGCCGGTCATCGTCGAGCGGCGGGTCCGGTGGGTCCGGTGGGTCCGGGGGGTCCGGGGGGTCCGGCGGGGGCGCGGGGTCTCCGAGACCCACCAACCCCCGCCGCGGCATCGACACGCCGGTGCATACTGACTCTAGTGATACGGAACATGAAGATGGTAAGTTGAGGGATTGTTATTTTATTTTTGTGATATGAAGATGTGTATAGGTACATAATGTACCTTCTACCTTCTTCTAGTACCTTCTACCTACTTGATAGTGATGGCTACGGAATATGTTTTTGTTTTGGCCTTTCCCAACCAATATCATAAATGCGAAAGTATATTTGTTTGTTTGTTAACTCTTCACGCTTTGTATACTGCCAACCCCTGTCTTCTTGAGATTTTTCATATCTACCTACTTACATGTAGTTGGGATCACACAGATATTCGGAGAAGAACAAAGGCTATACTCTGAAGTCGCAGGCAACAGCTAGTTTGTTATAAGTATTTTGTAATGGTGCAGGATGTTCAGGGTCCCCGCGACTACAGCGTCGACGTCGAGCAAGAGAGAGACGGAAGGTGCGCTGTGGGAGTGACAAGGAGGACCGACCCGAGGGACTCACATACATCGACTCTCTGCCAGAAGTATGTCTTATATATCTTTCCCTTTCGTTCTCATTGGTGGTGGTGCTAAAAATCATTTTCTTTCCAGGATGTACGCTTAGTTGAAGTCACGTCAAATATTTGGGGGACCAAATTCAAAATGCATGGATTAGCAAAGAACGTCCCTGCTAACTTAGGTCAAGTGACGTACAAGACCTCGTTACTCCATCTCCAGCCGCGCCAGATGACTCTTATGATTACTGAACTTAGGGACGACTATCCCGTCGGTCCCGACCCTAACTTTAACCCCAACATATTCTCCGAAGATGAGGAGGAAGTTTTCCAGTCCAACAACACAACCCCGTCGCATTCTAAGAATAATGTAAGACGAAAAATGACATTGACCGAACGGCTAATAAATACGAATAATATTGTAAACCAGAATGAGACGTCCAATAATAATAACCCGAGCAGTCCATCGCTGGCGCGGGCGGAAAGTTACGAGGAATTCCCCTTTATAGATACTAATGATACTATGAATAATGTAGAAAGTGTTTACTCGACTCCTATAAGACATACCGCGCAAACTACGGAGAGAAGAGTCAATAGTACTGCCGGGGTCACTAGTAGACACGCCATCTCTCCTCTGAGGTGCGAAAGCTCCGTTCCGACTCTACAATCACCAAAAAACGCGGTCGCTCCCACCGATATTATCTTCGAAAGACCCTCCCCTCAAACGGTGTCTTGCGGGGGGAGGGGGGACTTCTGCGGGGGGAGGGCGGACTACAGCGTGCGAGGGGATAACGTCTCGCTGAAGGGAAACCTTTCTAACATAGAACAGCAGTCTTTTAGTTTAAATCTTAGCTTAGAACCGAGCAGGCAGGTGACGATTAAGAAGTGTGATAACCACGTCACGGACAACTGCCTGTCGAAACTGCGGAAAAACATTTGCAGTAGAGGGGAATCCGCGTCGTACGACATGAACACTAGAATACTAAAGTCGCTCTGTAACAAGAATTACGAGCACGAAGTCCACACCGACGCGATAACGAGACGGGGGGATACTCTGAAAAATCTTAACAAAAACGAGGATCTGAAGTATATAGATGAGGAGACGCCTTTGGACCCGACGATCGGGAATCTGACGGAGCGGACGAAGGAAGTGCGAGTGCAGCGGACTACGACCGTGGTGCCAATCAGTCCGGTGTGCGCGAACGTGCCGCTACACGATACCATGACGAGGAGCTGCAGCGTAGGATACCTGGACTTAGTAGATCCGCATGTTCTGGTCAGCCTCAGCGCTCTACGCGAGCCGCCTCGCCGCTTAGTCCTCGTGAGCCCGCGCAGACCACGACGCTCCCGACCTCAGAACAGCGACCTCAAGACGCCGACGCTCAAAAAGTGCGGCAAATCCCGCAGTCTGGACAGCAGTGAGATGTCGATCACGGTGGACAAGAACAAGCGACAGTCGCGAGTGGATTTGTGTGCAAAAGTTGAAGTGTCAAGTGAGGGGGCGGAGACAGCCTGCGAGGAGGGGCGGAGGGGGGCCCGTGGCGCCCGCGTTGCCCGCGGCGCCCGCCAGCGACTACAGCAAGTATTATAGTTAGTACGACACGTAGTTGCTTCATTCCCACGCGGTCCTCAAACTACAACTCGGTGACGTATTGCAGATTTATATTCCACCACAAGTTTGCAACACAGCCCAGCTTATGATGCCACTTCTTGAGCCATCTTCACTGCTTTACACAATAGAAGCCTGTGCTGACCACACTAAATTGTCTAAATTTATTCTACCTATCAATGCTTAAAAGCATCTCTTGTTAGCAGCACATAACGAATAGATTGACACTTACAAAAGTGACTGAACCTAGATTCGCAATGCAGCTTTTTCGAGTGCTCATACTACTGCCACTTTAGATAGACTTAAATAACAAAACAAACTTCTTATTCCGTGTACAGATGGATCGGTGGCATACACATATCTATCCTCGTTAATACTCACCGCAGACAGCTTGTATACATTTATACGTCTGCGCACGAATCTGTCGATGTGTTTTAGAAAGCATGAATGCTCTTTAGGCTCCGCGCTATATGTATGTATGTAGGCACTCTTTTTTCTAGATTTTACAGATATGATATTATTTGATCAGAAGAGGTTTATGACACTACCCTCTACTCTAGGTTCATTGGAGCAGCTAGCGCTGCGCCTACTGGCGTCTCGATCGCGCTCGCGCGGGCCCCCGCGGCCCTGCAGCTCGGCGCCCGCCTCCCCGCGCCCCGCGCGCGCCCCCGCGCCCGCCACGCCCGCGCCCCGCCGCGCGCGCTACAGCTCCGCGTCCCCCATACGGTAGGTACGGCACCCGCCCCGCCCCGCCATATCTTCTGCAGTACGGTAGGTACAGAAGATATTGCAGACATTGCAGCTCGGTGGCCGCCTTCAATCGCCCCACGTCCTGAAGTCGAAGCCATCGACGTCAAAAGGAAGGAAAATTCCATAAAACTTTAAAGCAGTCCATGTAGTTTGTAGACAAACTCAAACATTAACCGCATGTTTAAAATTTAGGTCCTTCGAGCCTTATTGCAATTTTTACTTAGATCTTCTAAAGACCTCTTCTTCCCCGCCCACCTGCAGACAACTCCTGAACTCCCCGCTGCTGAGCCGGCGCCGCAACAAGAAGCCGTCGGAGAGTTCAGACGACGAGTCCGGTAGCGGGGAGCTCGCGGGCCGACACTACCGCGACCTCGAGACCTTCCAGAAGGCACAGCTTAGGAATAAGGTAGGCTGTGTACTAAAACATTATTCACAGAAAAAGGGTTACTGTATGTGAAGGTAAATGGTACGGTGTTTTTTCGGCATAACGAAGGGTGTACATATAAAGCATTATTCGAAGTAAATTTTTTAATTACTTGATCCGTCTGTGTTTTTTCACAGACAGATATTAATATTTAGAAAAAAACGCGCGTCTAATTTTAGGGTTATGTTTTCGACACTTCCCAGTGTATGTGTATGAGGAGATGTAGTTTTCGGGGTGACGACCAAAAAAGTATATCTTTACGTTCTGTAATAAAGTAGAGCCTAAAGGCTTTTGCATTTGACTTGAGAAGTGTAACAGTGTTACAGTTTCAAATCTAATGTTGGTTTTGTCTAATTTGCAATAGCACCGAAGCTTAACGAAAATTGAAGGAAATGTACGAAATTTATTTTACGTAATCGAATTTGACAAGCAATACATCAATTTTCGCTATCGCTTTGCTTTTAAGTGGAGCTGTTAAGTTTTGTATTGCTGTTAGTCTTTCGAAAATTGTAAAATAAAATAAGATAAAAAATAAAATAAAATGGGTAATAAGGGGGCTGGTTAGTAGTTGTCTTAGATTTCGTCCTTAGGCGATCATAACCACTATTAGTTTTATATATCCTTCAAATTCATTTTTTCATATTTTTTGTCAGTTAAAACGCGCGGGTATGTCGGGCGGCGCGTGCGGCGCGGGGGCGGGGGCGGTGGGCGCGGCGGGGGCGTGCGGCGCGGGGGGCGCGGGGGGCACGGGGCCGGCGGCGGCGGAGCGCGTGCGCAGACAGCTCGTGCTGCACAACAAGGCGCCGATGTGGAACGAGAACAGCCAGGTCTACCAGCTCGACTTCGGCGGACGCGTCACGCAGGAGTCCGCCAAGAACTTTCAGATAGAGTACCACGGGAAACAGGTGGGTTTCATAGAGTAACTTATGTGCCTGATTTCTGGATGTTTTTGGTATGCAGTAATACCGATAATGTAGTCGTACACGTAGTTATATACGCCATCACTCAAAGAAACCATTTGGTGAAATTCACTCTACAAACGGGCTGATGTATGTTTACGTAAATCTCCCTCCTTTGAAGACTTTCAAACCTGTCGAATAAAGATGAACTACAGAATAGGCTTAAACTGTGTCCTGAAAGCTTATGTTCTTTTTCGTATTGAACATGCATACTTATTTATGTATTTCCATTCTGCTAAATACAATTCTCTAATCGTGTGGATCGCAGCCATTTATATTACGAATGGAGCGGAATAGACATGTCTAAATTTAAGTTTACATTTATGTGTGACGGTCAGAATCGAATGTCATTTTTGTAATAAACATGTTCTAGGTGATGCAATTCGGACGTATCGACGGCAACGCCTACACCCTGGACTTCCAGTACCCGTTCTCAGCGCTGCAGGCCTTCGCCGTCGCCCTCGCCAATGTCACGCAACGACTCAAGTAGATAGCTAGCCTAAGCTAATTGTTCCCGACTAGATAAACGTTCCACTATGATGAGCCTCTAACTAATGGTGTATCAAAACTGGTGTATTCAGCGATAGCTTTATAGCCAAATGTAATGAACTTATCCATAAAATTTGGAGCACGAAATCACATTTTTAAGATTGTATGAGCATTCCTGAGTTGTTCATTCCTGAATTTCTCCATACCAAATCCTCCTCAGGATCCTTTGTAGTGCGCTACATAGCTTTTCGCTTAATATACCCCTTTTTCTACATCCTGTAGACAGTGTGTCTAGAGGAAAGAGCGCATAGTAAGCTCTAAGGGTCAATTTATACGTTGCATAGAGTTGTAGCATTGAAGTGTCAATCCATAATTTAACAAATTTAACCCTTTCTTCACAGCACAGACTACCCGAATTACTGTTAAGTTATGCTGTGTTGAGAAGGTTCACTTTTTTGTTATAACATTAAAGCTTTGATGCGCTACGAATCTGCGCTGGTATAAATGTCAAAATTACAGTCTCTTTAAATTAGGGCCAATGGCTGTTATTGCTGCGATAGATCCGCTCGGCGCAAACTCAGCTTTGTATTAGTATGAGTGTACGTACAACATAGTAGTGTAGATGTGAGACAGCCCAACTCACACTAATTCAAAGCTGAGCTTTGGCTGCGCGGAATATACCTTCCTACCTTAGCTCTTGAAAATCATGCTTACAACCAACTTAAAAGTAAAATATTATACAGGATGTAACAAAAAGGGTATGTTAAGCGAAAAGCTACGTAAATAGCCCACTGTAGAGGACCTATCCACAAAATTTGAGACTCAAAATCACATGTTTATTTTTCCCGAAAGTATGGAGAATTTTTTAATATCTCAGGAATTTTCATACAATCTTGAAAAATAAACATGTTATTTCGAGTATCAAATTTCGTGGATAGGTTCTCTACAGTGGGCTATTTACGTAGCTTTTCGCTTAACATACCCTTTTTGTTACAGCCTGTAGATATACTTACCTAAAATTATGTACTTATCTCCTTTGCTATCTATTTTGTTTACTTACCTTTAAAAACCTTTAGTATATGCAAACTAAGATAAGATCATTAAATTTGGTCCTTCGAACCGGATGCAAATCCGTTAAAACATTTGTTATCGACATTTTATAGGTTTGTGAGCAGTATTAATAAATGACGATTTAAAATGTGATATTCTGTACACTTGTCCAATAGTCATTAGGAACTTTTTGCGAGTTACCAAGCGAGATAAAACTAATATAGAACTCAGATAGGAACGCTTTTACATAACAAACGTCAAACTAGCTGTTCACCCATCCAATATTTTATACACAAGCTTTTGAATTAGATAGGTAGCTTTGTAAAGTATTAAAATTGGTATTCTCAATGTCAAAGCAAAAGGTGTCATTGGGACCATCATTGCGAAATGAATCTCGTTTTGTCACGAAACGATCGTATATTTTAGGTACAAATGTTGAATATTTTCACAATAGTGTACTTTAGTTACATGGGCCTATAGATGATTGTGTGGGTTCGTAGCAATTCGTCCCATGCCTATTTGACAATGGGACGAGTTGACAAACCCAATGTGTAATATCGTTAACTTGTAGTCCATTTCTATCTGAAATGGTTTTTAATATTAATCATAATTCTTACTTTATGTGGCCCCATGTGCTAATACAAATTTAATCTTGAATGTTGTGTACCTGTGTATTACTAAAATATATTTTCGTTTTTTAATACATTTTAATGCACGTAATTTATTCATATACAACCTGTTCGTTGTTTCTAATTGTTCTTTTTAGACCTTAATTGTTATGGTTCCCTTTTTGATTTTGTATATTATAATCATAATGATTTGCCATATTGCTGTCATAAAGTTGTTAAGTACTTACGTCTAAAATGATGACTTATTACGTACCTAAATATAAACATGTAATAGATAAAAAATTGAACATTAGTTCATTATAATAATAATCTGTTTATTTTACGTAATATGTATATCCTACCTTGCCTATACTTTTTTAGTACATACATATCGAGTTATGTTTACTTACTTTATTTAGTAGTTATATGTCTAAAATAAGTTATTAGGAAATATTAACATAATTTTCTCACGCATTGTTTGAGACTGGACTTAATACATTAAGATATTTTCAAATATGCACTTTATGTTTGTGCTGTGCGCTATGCTAGAGCATGGATAGATACACAAAAATGTTATGACAAAGAATTCATGCTGCATACATCCATCCAACTTCTAGCTGCTATTGATCAAGAGTTCTGACTGCCCTTGTCACGTGTGTTACGTAGGAACGGACTACTGCCGGCTTAAATCGGGTCACTACTCGTTGCAAAATTCATTTCAATATGTATAAGCTGCATGGAATTAATTTCCTTTGCCATTCCTACTTTGGGTTAGATTAAAGAAAAAAAATCAATCAGTACAGCAGATACCAAATCCCTGGTACCTATACTTAATAAAGGATTTGGTGGGAAAAGCTGGTAAGGAGCGGGTGTAATTTTCTTGTGAAAATCAAAATTTATTTGTAGATAGCTGCATGTGTCCGTAAAGTGGTGTTTTCTGGTAGATACGTTATATTTTGTTTACCTGTGATGTGAATCTAGTGCGTGTGCATGGTTTTATATGCAGGTAAGCTGAGTAAAACTTTAGCTGGAATATCTTTTCATGGGCTCATGTAAGTTGTTTCAGCAATTATTTATGATTTTGACTGATTTTACACTTGTTCTTGAGGATTTTCCCGAAGTTTCCATTCATTATTATCACCCATCATAAATTCAGAAATCATTTACCTACTAAAGACAATGGCTGTATGGGCTTAGTGCCCCTTGCCTTTCCTTCGGGATAAACCATAAACCAAACCACCACCAAACCTATACTTAATAAAAATTTGAGGGTAGAACGATATTATTCCAACATTAATTGAAAGTGCGCGATGATCTAAGAACCTACTGTGGGAGAGAGAAGCGACCATACTTCATAGCCACGTCATTAAACATCTTGCGTCCTTCTCCCTCTCGATACCGACGCACGCGACTAATAACACCTCTTACAACCTTCTGCTAGCCTGGTTGGTACTTTGCGAGTCGTTCTTTACTAAAATTCCCTGATTTTTGCGCACGCGTGGATCTACTAATATCTCTCGAGACCTTCTGTTATTATGGTACTTTTGGAGTCGCTGCTTGTATAATTATCTCTTGCTACGTCTTCGTACGTCTAACCATTCGCTTGCTACCTACCTAACCTGATAGTTTGTTTCTTGTGTTGTCGATTAAAATTCCCCCGATACTTACGCACGCGACTTAACTATTCATTGGTAACTTCTGCTATTCTGGTACTTTGAGTTGCTCTTAGTGAGATAAAATAAAGTTGTTAGGAGAATAGATGTTTATAGAGAATAGAATAGATGTTTTATTTTATTCGTTTCAATTATATTTAAGTGAGCGTTTTAAGTTAGCACAAAAGTCCTAAAATTAAATTAATCGAGTTCTCCCCCTGATCCCGTTGCCCTAGGTTGCAGCAAGGTGCAGCTCCTGATATTTTTTTTGGGGTTCATATTTTTTTAATATGATGAACGCATGCGAAATTACAGTTTGGAAACGCCACGCTCATCCCTTAACGAATGAGATGATGCAATGCAAGTGCAACTTCACATCTATTAAAATTCAGATGACCTAATGAAACACATTAAAGACAAACCATATCGCGTGCTAACTCGGACTACACGCACACTACGAATTCAGGTGAGCGGCGCTCCAGATAAGGCTAATTTTTCATACGAAATTTTTCTTCTGTTTCACGCGCCGGCCTATCTCAGTATGTCTCTTTCGCACTTATTGAATATAGTACTAGGAATCGTACCAAATTTCGTTTCGTTGGAGCCCAATCGCTAGCGCTCCACTCGATACATAAGATTAAAACTTAATGGAGACAAACGCGCAGACGCTATTGTACCTATAAACACATAAGAATTGAAAGATAATTATAAATATTGAGAAATATAGATTGCTTATGTAATCTTCGTGGGTGGGAGTGCACTGCACCAGCGCTCCTTAGGACGAGCCGCCAGTGGTTGCAGTCTAATTAGCCTAAAAGTGAGTCTGGCTCTGACCTCTAGTTTTTTTTTCAGTCATATCGCAAATGAAACGCATTGGTTTACTTAAATATTGTAATATGATTTTCTGAAAGTCACCAAACAAAGTATGTATTGAATTGTAAGTTCTTGACAATATTGCAGCATTCATAGAAGTTATGTGTGGTAGTATTTTTGTGCAAAAATAGTATTATAAAATTGTAAGTCCTAAGTAGAGCAGAGTAAAATTATGTTTTGTTTGCTCAAGATTAGTTCTGTTAGGTACATATTTATTGTGATTGATTAATGTTGACATGTTGTTTGTTGCAATATAATTTGCTTCTTTTGTAATGTTTCACTTGTAAGTTGTATATATTTATTAGCAAGAAGATGTAAATAACAATATTCTCAAGATAAAATTTGTGTGTTTTATTTAATAATTACAACTTAATAATAACAATGGGGTTAACATTGGTAAATTGTCCATTATATGTATAGCAGCACTCTGATTTAGAGTTGAGACAGCTTTTGTTAATCACTTTCACTACCACTTTTCCCAGGTACATAGTCTTCGTCATCTTCATCGGAAATGTCGAGGTCTTCTAGATCTTGGAATAGGGACTCGTCAACCTTGACCGCATCACCTGTGAAGACACGAAAATGATTAGTACTTTTGGAAGCAGAGGCGGCTGCTGACATTTTTAGAAGGATGTTCACTCCCTTATCGAATGGGATGATGCAAGTTCAACCGTACTATTATAAAAATTCAGATGACCTAATGAAACACATTAAAGATAACCATATCGCGTTCTAACTCGGACTAAGCGACCTCTAGTGGCGGCATACGCGAATTAAAATGAGCGGCGCTCCAGATAAGGCTAATTTTTCATACGAAATCTTCTGTTTCACGCGCCGGCCTATGTCGGTATGTCTCTTTCGCACTCATTGAATACAGTACTAGGAATCGTACCAAATTTCGTTTCATTGGATCGCGATCGCTAGAGCTCTACTCGATACATAAGATTACAACTTACTTGAGACGAACGCGTAGACACTATTGTATAAACATAGTAGAATTGAAAGATAATTATAAATATAAACAAATATACATAGATTGCCTATGTAATCTTCGTGGGTGGGAGTGCACCGCACCAGCGCTCCTTAGGACGAGCCGCCAGTGTTTGGAAGTACATATAACATAATGAGCAAAATAGTATCAGGAAAAGTAGATGTTATTAGTCAATTTGGATTTAATATTAGATTAGACTTGGCATTATGACAAATGGCCAGATGCATAAGTATTAGGGATTGCAATCCGGTCCGGCGGATCCGGCGTGTTTTTGGACCTACGGGATCCGGTGAGTCGGCGCCGGATCCGGTAAAGCAAAAAGTACGCGAAAAACTGTACTGTATGCACGAAGGGAATGACTGCGTATGAAGTAGATGGAGTAAAAGGAAAACACTTATCGCTGATCTACAGTTACTTAATGGCGATTAGGCCAACCAGTGTTGAGGCAGAAAGGGCCTTTTCTGCTGCAGGTTATGTTTGTAGTGCCATCAGAAGCAGATTAGGAGACGGTACAATCAACACTATATGTTTTCTTAGATCGTTTTTCAGACACACAAATAATATTCACTTGCATTTTGCATTGCAAAAAATAAATGCTTCTTGTTTTATTGTTTCTTAGGATTATGAACTGAAGTTGATTTTATAAGTACAAATTTTAAAGACTGTTTTGTTAACTTAAGTCTGTGTAGATTATTAATAAGAGTTTAATAGTATTATTACTTAAGTACTTTCAGATACTTACAGCAATAAGTGAGAGTCAGACTGATTACTTACTTTATTATTTAGAAGTTTCTTAATTTCTTTAGTACAGATAGTACCAAAAATTACAATTAATACCAAAAAATATAATGAAAAGTGATTTTATTTTCCATAAATACGTATTTTATTTTTCTTTTTATGTATTATTATCAAAACTAAAAATCACTAAATACTTAGGCCCTAAGTAACTTTAAAATCCGTCCAGATCGGCGTCAATCCGGTGAAATCCGGCCGGATTGAAAACGATACCAGATTGCAATCCCTAATAAGTATCTACCTGTCTGTACTATTAAGTATTCTTTACTAATAATACCAATACATATGGCCATTATAGAACCCCCAATATATTTTCCAAATAAAAAATTTAAAACTAGAACCAATGCTAAACTATCCCAGTGTATTATGTACATCTGCTGCTATTAAGCCTTTTTTTGAAGCCTTAAACCAACAAAGAAATGTCTTTATACTTTATTGTTGCTTTATTAATCAGCTGTTTACATACATATTAACATGGTTGTGTTTTCAAAATGGGCTAGCCAGAGCTGCAATATCACAAATGAGATCCTTACAACCATATTTAACGTGAGGTGGGGGTCAGGTGTTCATAATATAATCTGCTATTCAATAAGTATAATGAGCATTAGTAATGTTAAATAAAAGGTTTTCTCACCATCATCCAAGAATTTCAAGTCAGACTCATTGAGTGTGGTATCTCTGAGGAATAGTTCTTTCCCAGTCAGTTTGTTCTTATCTTTATTTTCCCTCTCTCTTTTTTCAGGGATCCCCATATCTATTTCAAACTGCTTTCTCCATGCTAGGAAAGACTCCACAGTCACTCTGGTTCCTTCAAATCTTTTCTATAAAATAAAAATATAAATGACAAGACATTACCAAAATTAAAACAATTGTATCTGCTTCTGTTTCTTTTCTCATCATAAATTCAGACCAGGGTTCAGACCACCATCATCGTAAGTGGAAAGAGGTCATAAAAAGGACAAGTTGGGTACATTACAACACTCATTAGTGAGCTAAAAACTGGAGACGGGAGAAGTTCAAAACACCAATTAAAGGTTAACAATATGAATCCTATGTGTAAAAAAATGCTATAGAATAAATAGACAAACAAATCCATTATCTTCAAGTTAAATTAAATACCCCTCTGTAAATCAGTAATAAAGACAAACCTGTTCAGCCTCTTCATCTGCTTTCAGTTTTGCCAAAGCCCTCTCTTCGCGTACTTTCTTTATATTGTCCCATTTTACATTAAGCCATTCCTGTCCTGCCGACACTAAACTGAAAACCATCACCATGCCAAGGTTTCTGTTGCCCTGAAATATTGACATGTGTAAGGAGTTAGCGAGCTAGTTGGAAGTTCAAATATCTTTTTTGGAAATGCAGGGTGGTTACAATAGATTGAAAAACGACTACTACCTACTATTATATCTGGAAGTTTGGGTAGATTTGCTATACAATCACACCATATGTAAGACCAAACAGTGCTACATATATGTAAAAGTAAATTATTGCATCAATAAGGAGAGGGGTATTATAAAATGGCCACTGATGGCTTTATACTAGACTATTTGCCCTGATTAAATTGATTTGAGTAATGAACAAAATTATTCATCCTATGATTTCACATTCTGATTGAAAGCAACATTAAGCACAATAAGCAATTCTAAGTGGGAATATTACCTCCTCGATTAAATGCTCCAGTAGTTCATTTCTATCAACTACATCATCAAAGTTTTCCTCATTTTCTATTTCAACAATTGGTAACTCATCAGGATATTTGGAGGTGTATGTAAATACCAATAGACAAGCCAGGCCATCACCATCATCATATTCTTCAGATTTAATGGGAATGCTATACTTGTGATAAGGTTTCACCTCTAGAACTAATACAATAAAGAAAATAAACTATATTAATACATACCATGATTAATAAATGTAAATTGATTATTTTCTGTGAACTGCCAATATAAATTCATTTGTTATAACATCTATACATATAATAAAAATGTAACAGATTGCTGTCTGTACATGGAAGATATATGAGAAAAAATATTATAGGAGACCTTTATTAACGCAATAGAACCCAAAACGATGATTATTGGATTTTTTGTCTGTTTGTCGGTTTGTCTGTGCGTTTGTGCACGCTAATCTCAGAAACGGCTAAACCGATTTCGATGCAGTTTTCAGGAATATATTGTGACAGGTTCCACTTAACATATAGGTTACTTTTTATCCCGGGAAAATGTTTTTATCCCGGATAAATTCGACATTGTTTTTTCTGTAGTCCACGCGGATTCTGTAGTCGCGGGCGTCCACTAGTTTATAATAAATACCTTGCATTTCTCCATAATATATGGATTCGAGGGCCTCTACTTCACTTTCCTGCTCATATTGGTAGTCCATTTTATGTATTATCAATAAATTATTTGGTATTTTAATTAAAATAACCGCACAAGCTTTGAGCTAGCTCACCATATTTGAGATTAGTGATGCAACTCGAGTTAACTCGGGTTGGGCTTTAACTCGAACCAACTCGAGTTGAATTCTCTACGACTTGAGTTCGAAAACTAACCGAAATGGAGCGAAGTTTGCCCATCATTTGTTTATATTCATTCATTAATTCTTGATAAATTTATGTTAAAACTTGTAAATTTGTTTTACTAACTTACATAAGCTTTTTATAAATATTTTCTTGTTAATTACTAATTGATAGGAAAACATTTTTTAATCTGTTTTATTATCACTTTCCATTATAGGAACAGTTAAGTTCAATATAATGAAGGCCAAGACATCAACATATAATTTAACTACAGTAAAAATATTCTCTCTCTACGTGACATTGGCGGAATTATTGTGCCCGACACATGTTATGAGGCCATAAATAAAAATAAAAAAAATATTCTTCGTGTATCACGAATCATGATACTAACTAGCAATAAAAAAAATATGATTGTGATAATAAAACCATAAAAAGCCTATAAGTGTACCCATGTGCATTCGTGCATCATAATATTAGTCTCATTTAATTTTGAAAATACTGTAATATAATCATATACCTACATAATTTTATTGATAATGAATATAAATATTTTTTAAAATTAAATTAAAGTAAAAAATACATAAATGAATGATTCGATTTCAAAGAATAATTTCATTTTTTTACTTTAGTTAGTATAAATCTCCCAATACATTAAAAATAAATAATATAAAAAATAAAATAATCAAAACAGATAAAAATATTATTTGAAGATCCAAATTTTTAACTATTAATGCGAAGCTACGGGAATAAATTGGAAAAAATAAAAATGAATAAATTCACTTTTCCATTCAGTTAACTCGAGTTCAACCCGAGTTACGTGAATTTTAACTTGGGTTAAATCGACTTATTTTTTTTCGAGTTGGACAACACTAAAATTTGACATTAGACTGCCCTGACAGTTGACGGCTTTAATGTTTTTATTATTGATGGCAAAGAAAAACAGTAGCATTTTGCATTTTCAGAAACCAGTATTTTTAAATTTAGTTATTATTTGACAAAGTACGTACAATTTTAAAATAACATTATAAAATCATCACTATATGATGATGAGAATTTTATCACCGTATCAGTTCTTATCATCCGCCTGCGTCTATTATGCTACCATGTGGCTACCAACGAAGATATGGCTGTAGGTTTAAATGATTACTTTGCGTTTTTCCTTATAAAAAAAAATACGTAGGAATATTTTTTGTAAACAAATTTTTGTTTAATTTACGGTTTTCGTGTTACCTATTTGCACGTTATTTGAATGAAACTAAGTTTAGCTGTTATTTGTAGTTATTGTGAAATATGGATTCTCCAGATATTATATCCTGTGATACAATTACAGATTCTATTCACAGTTCCAATAATGTTGGGTATGTTACTTTTCCAAAAAAGTGTTCTTGATACTACTCACCATTTCATAAATTTTTACTTGTAACTATTACAGAAGCACACAAGTTCCAAAACAAGTTGACGAAGATATGTCAGAATTACAAAATCAAGTAATAGAAAATTATCAGAAGCCGAACTTACCAAATGTTAATGTACCAGAGAAAATTGTAATCTGTTTAGATGTGTGCTATGACGATCTAAACTCATTGTATCTGTTAGGTGATGGTACCTCTTTCTCCCAGATCAATATGATGAAGCGCATATTAGATTTCTTTATCCATACAAAGAATGCAATAAACAAAAAAGCAGAATTTGCATTAGTAGTATTGAAATCAACAGAACCACATTGGGTACAAAATTTCAGTTCCAATGTAAAAGACATTATTAGTGCCCTTGATTTTGTTACTCCTGAAGAAAGTTCATCTGAAAATTTTGATTTCAAAAAACTATTTCAGCTTGTGAAACAAAAAGTTGAAATACCAGAATATAAACAAGGTGAATGTATATTGCCTCCTCCTTATGTTGTAAGAATGCTGCTTCTTTACAATAGATCTAAAACCATACCTCTTATACCACAAGAGGATTCTTATTTAACTTTTTTGAAAAAACAAATGTACTTTTACATTGATATAATACTAGCACATGAGGAGAATTGTGCGGTTTACAAATGTGAGGAAATATATGATGCTCTTCAAAATTTAGATAATGGTTACTCATATGTGTTTGAGGTGTCGAGAAATGCCACCAAAATACATGACTGTATAGCAAAGTTATTGGCACATCCACTACAAAGACCTCTGCAGAAAAATACAGATTACTCATTTGCAACTAACTATTGATGTATCCTATATGAAATCGAATAAAAGGTATTGCATATTTTTGATTTTTTATTTCAGCTCTTCAAAAGGGTTATGATTGGTACAAAAGAAAAAACTAAGGCTAAGTTACACCATAGTTATAGGCATCTATGTTATATGTACTTTTTCAGATCAATTACAATTAAGATCTTTGTGGAATTTATTTCCAAAGCTACACATTTACATTATTCCCACAAAGCAATAACATGAGTCCTTACATCAGTAAATCATACATAAAACAATCATGCTGAGCTTATTATACCAGCAAGTTTCCAATTTATATTGACAATGTATATTTGTATAATAATTTAATATCAAACAGAATATTACACTAAATTTCGGCACAGCCAACATTTTAATTCCAACCTTACCAATATTAATATTTTATTTCTTAAGTGTTTGAATTACATAAATTGTTTTTGAGTATAGTTAATGGTTTAGTTTATACATATACATACAATGAGTGATATAAAATAAATATCTCCTGTATGTTACAAAGACACCAATTGAGCACAATCAGAATGAAAAAAGTTTACTGATGTAATAGTCCAATATATATTCATGCATATCAGGATGGATCTTACCCAGAGTTGTTAAATGAAAAAGACATTACAAATCAATATTCTGTATGAACTTAATATACATTCATCAATAGTAAGTGTATGATATTCATATGTAACCATAGATCACAGATCTAAAATCCAGCTTGAACAACAGCATTAGCTTATCCAAGTTCATACCTCCTTTCTATTGTTGCAAAACACTATACAGAGTGGAGATTTTATCATACATACTGTAAGAAAATAATAAAATTGCATACAAAACAAAAGTTCTCAAATTTATACATAATATGTAAATAATATACAAGTGATAAAATAACTCAAAAATAATATATTTACAATACCTACTTAACATTAAAAATTGTGTTGAAAAAAGTTATAAAATATAAAGACTACATAGGTCCCATCATAGTGTATGACGCAATGAATGACAAACAATATATGTAATATACAAGGAGAGATTATTATCTCAACACAAATCTGCAGTACATTGAATTATCAATGAAAAATAAGGTAATTTAATCAGATTAGAAATAAAACTTACAAACAAACCTCTCTGATCCCAAAATAATTACTAATATCACTTGTAAATAAGATTAAACCAAGAATAGAATATTTTAATAGGGGCGGGGAAAGGGGGGCTAAGTCCACAACTTTCAAAGTTATTATATTGCACATCTACAAGTATAACTTATAAATTGGAAACATTAATAAAACCCAAGATATCAAATTTTATGCAAACTACATGATATACTTACACACATTTGTTTGAGATCATTATTATATCAGTAGTCCAAATGTCTCGTGTTGTGGTTTAAGGACATCAGTAAGCCAGACTCTACTATTTTAACACAGCTGGAACTAAAGTAGCAAACTATAGCCTGTTGGCCACCCAACACTTTGACACTTCAATTAGGCCTGGCCATGATGTAGTGTTTTTGTTTGGAACTTGACTCCAATCTTATATGGTTATCATTCTTAAGGGAAATAAATAAGTTATACAAAGTGCTCTTCTTTCCAATTCAATCTAGTGATACTATTTAATATTTGGCGAATCAGAATCAATGTTTAATACTTTAACAACTACTAAATTTATACACTAATGAATGATGGTTATGATTATCACTAGATTGAATTAAGGGTAAACTGCTATATTAGATAACGAATTAGATTTGACACTGGCTGATTTACTATAGAAATAAATAACTTTACTTATCAGTCTCAATACTTTTAAAATCTATTTACATGTTGTGTTAATTTAGCTGTTATAAAATTAAAATTTTGAGTAATTTCAATTATATACTTAATAAATTATTCAAAAGTAATTACTTTACCAATTTCTTACAATTTATGGGTATGAGTACTAAATGTCATATAATGTATAATGGAATGATGAGTTTATTTTAATTAATAACATACAAGCCAATATTTGTAATTTAATTTAAAACTAATAATTAAAGCGTATAAACGTCAACATCAAAGCCGACATACATTACTACTATATTAATGACTTCTTAAGCAATTACACATATTTTTTACAAAAACTAAATTAACTCATTGGGCTGTAATTGTGCACCCATAAAATTAAAATATGTTTCTCAATGTGATGCAAAATGAAAGTTATTAGCAAATATAAAAGAATAAACACTGAACATATTAAAAAAAACAACAAATTAGCATCTAGCTAGCTAATTTAGTCCAATTTGTGAACATTCCGCTCTTCAAAAGATGCTAGTCGTTTTGAGACAATGGTGGCCACATTAAAAAATACAAGGTTCTGTTTCGACCTTCCGAGTTAAAATACTCGCTAATCTCGAGATAAACTCGCGCCTATCACGAACTTATTACCAGGTATTTTTCAAAACAAGAGTGTAGTTTATCCCCTCCTACAAGGTCAAAAATCTTATACATATTTTTCACTAGGACCACTATTCTATAGTACACATCAAAACAATTTCCATTACCTTTTGAGAAAAGGCCTTATTTCTGGGATTCTATTCAAAATAATTATAATTAAATTCAGATTTTATCAAGACATTTAAACAATTGATACATAAATAGTGCAGCCATAAAACAGTAAAAGTTATTGTAGGTTATTTTATATTTATGTTACTGATGACAGGAAGACAGGACTAGATGATTTGATTTATAAAATACTTATTTCTGTTAAGTTTAATATAATATGATATACTGGGTGTAAAAAGACAACTTTGTTCTTTTAATACCTCGTATTCTATATATTCGTAACATCACAATCATTTTTTCTATGGAAGCACTTCTGGGAAACCACGGGTTTCTAAGATATTGAGGTCCAAAGTTACATTAATATTATCATTGTCTTTACATAAATCCATCTGAAATCGGTTAACAAACATTTTTTTTCGAAAATACCATGTCAAAATGTTATGTTAGTTTTGTACTTTGCGCATCAAACGAATACATTGCTTGCAATAAAGTGACAGTATTTTTTCAGTTATTTTTTTTTGTCATTTCCCAGGGTTGGTTCCACAGAAGAAAATGATCGTAACCTTACAAAAAATACGAGGTATTAAAAAAACATTGTTGTCTTTTTACACCCTGTATATTATAAGTTTGTTGAAATCTGTCTAATGTTCTGTAGTAATGATGGAATGTTACTTGAATATTATCAGTCTTACAGTGCTATGTATTTAGTTTTGTAATATTTTCTTTTATACATTGCATTATGTTCATTTTCGAAAATGTAATGAGTGGCCTTAGTCACAGGAAAGAATTATGTCGGCGTAAATAAAGATTGATGATGTTTTAATTGATAATCATTTACAAAATACATTCCTGCTGGCTAGTCCACTGCCGAATATGTTTGTTGATATACGGTTAGATGCATAATTTAGTTAAATACAGGATGAGTGTGACAGCCAGACAATTACTGAAATACTGATCCATTGTTTTGAGTTATACGACAGTTTATTACTCGCAGGAAATGCATTTTTAATTCGGTTATCCGCAATATTTGCTTTTCGCGCCAATTGTATTAAATGTGCTTATTGGTCATTGTGTGATACATTGCTGTTTTTAGGATCACTCACTTGCGACTCTCCTTTGGGGTTGAACAGTTATTTTTTATTCACTATCTAAGGCCTACTTAAACGTATTACTATTTATTTCCAGAAAAAATAAAAATAGTCAGAAAATTTTGAAATTTCTCTGCGAAAATTTTCAGTGGTTTTCGCTTCACAATAATGGCCTAAATTCGGCATATCAATATTTGCATGGCTGTAACTTTCACCCTGTATAGTAATTTTTACATAATCACTATCAGAATGAGATCATTTTGTTGTTTAGCTGTCATCTCATAGTCCTACTAATATTACAAATAACAAAGTTCTAGCTTTTTAGGTAATCTAAAAAGCTGATGATTTTTTTTTATAATGAACCTTGTAATACAAAACAATAAAGTAAAATTTTAAACAGGCATGTGAGACTATCAACATTTTGTAGATTCAATAAGAAATCATGCATCATGATCTCATTTTGATGTATAAATAAAATGTACAATTGACAGAGTACAAATTTTGTCATCTCATTCACTATTTATGACTGCATATAATAAGAAATTTATTATTATAATTGTCCCTTTCAAATTATTAAATAGTAAGAGAGTAATGGGTGGAGTGTTTTGTCATTAGCACATAACATTGTATATCTTTCGATACACTGCACTACCCTGAACGTGACAGATCCATCCTTCTTCCAAATACTGTTGCGGATACAGAAATTGGGGTTTTCTTCACTAACAAGATATTTTGGTAATAGTCATGGAATATAAAGTTTTATTTACTACATCACTGTTAAACGGCAAGCTGAATTGTAGAGAATTTTCGTCTTTTCCGGGCTAGCCAGCACCGCAACTGCTATTTGTATAGGGCACAGTCTACCTACATGTAGCATAATGGATGTCATAAGAGTAGTGCTAGTAATATTTATTAGGTAGGAATACAGGATCTCACAGCCCAGGTACTAGTATGTTATGAGTGTGCAGCGGTGGCTCTCTATTTACATAGAACTTTCATAGTCTAGGTAGTACAGTGTGTCGCGAGGTACCCGCATGTCATATGGTAGTAGTAGTTACTAGGCAGGATCTGTTACAATCCCGGTAGTAGTTTCGCGAGGTACCAGGATGTCATAAGAGTGGTGGAGTCGCTAGCACCTGCTATTTTAAGGCATCTAGATAGTACAATGCCACGAGGTACCAGCATATCATAAGAGTAGTGGTTGTAGCATTTATTAGGCAGGATCTCTCACAGTGCAGGTGGCTCACACATCTTTCATAGTATAGGTAGTACAGTTTGTCACGAGGTACCAGCATGTCATAACAGTAGTGGTAGTAGTATTTATTGGGCAGGAATACAGGATCTCTCACGGTGCAGGTACCAGCATGTCATGACCGTATAGCGGTCGCACGCGGCATGTCACGACTGTGGGGCGGCGGGTCACGTGCGGCCAGCCTAGCCAGTATAGTAACTGCTATTTACATAGGGCATAATCTAGGTAGTAGTGACCAGTGAGTCGCGGAGTACTAGCATGTCATAGGAGTAGTAGTAGGGCGGGATCTCTCGCAGCGCAGGTGCCCGCACGTCACGGCCGCGCGGCGGTCACAGGTGGCGGTCATGGCGGGAGTTTAGCAGCGCGCACGGTCAGGGCGGCGCGCGTTCGGGCAGCGCGGGCGCTAGCTCGTCGACAGTGGCGCCGCCGCCGCGCGACCGCATCGCCGCCGCGTATGTTCGGTAACGCTTTATCTGCAATGCGGGCGGGTTGGGAGCTTATGATTGGTGTTTGAAATGAGAATGGCGGGTTTATTTTATTACCAGTGGGCAAAAGGATGCTAAACGGCTAAAGATGACCGCGACACCAATTCAATTAACCCCATTATGTAAGCTATCGATATTGACCACTGACTTTTCACTGGCTAATAGGACATTACAAATGTCTTTTTGACATGGCTATCGCGAAATTGCGTCCGATCGCAGGTTATAAAAACCAAAACTAAAAAATACTTGGCGGTGCTATATACAAACATCATATAACTTCTACAACGTTGTCATTTGAGCTGGAACAGATTTAGTAACATTTTAACCTACAGATACATCCGGAGATATCTTGACAGACAATCAAGAAAGTAATCCTAAAAAGGCTCCTTTCAACATAAAAAAAGGTAGTTTTACGATCTAATCTAGTAGACTAGATTCCTCACCTCATAAAGTAGAAAGTGTTCTTTATCCCGCGCATGTGGCGTGTTGTCCCGCGAATGCCTCAACGCTATTAACTCCTCGTCCAGTTTCGCCGCTCTCTCCTCGTGGTCTTGTAGTTGTTCCCGCTAAAGCAAAAAATGTATGAACTTGAAATTATTTATATTTACGAAATATATTAAAACAGCAAAGGATAAATTAGATTAGGCTTTTCTTTTTTTAAAGAAAACTGAAGGTAGTTGAGAAGGCATATTATTGCTAAATGTTATCGATACATATAATAAAAATGTAACGGATCGCTGTCTGTACATATAAGATATATGAGAAAAAATATTATAGAAGACCATTATTAACGCAATAGTACCAAAAAAATTTTTTTTTAAATTTTTGTCTGGATTTCTGTGCGTTTGTGCACGCTAATCTCAGAAACGGTTGAACCGATTTCGATGCACTTTTCAGTAATATATTGTGACTGGTCCCACTTAACATATAGGCTACTTTTTATCCCGGGAAAATGTTTTAATCCCGGATAATTTCGACATTTTGTTTTTATGTAGTCCACGCGGACGGAGTCGCGGGCGTCCACTAGTAGTCCATAAAATTGTGCTTTTACTAAGAAAAATATGTGGTAGTTTTAATTTCTTCCATTATTGATGATTTTTTGGGTGCTGAATCCGAATGTGAGGTTCGCGGCCAAAATTTCTTAAAGCAATATTCGAAAAGTCGTTTAAAATTGACAGGTATCAACTCTCATTGTTTGTACGAATATTCGTGACCACATTCGGGTAATACGAATATTCAGTGCATGGCAGATATTCTGTAGGGCAATTACTTAATATGCAAGAGCAGAGTCGAAGCAATGCGAAAGCGAAAATGTAGTATGGACGGGGGCGGAGAGCGCTCGGCGTCCTCCCGCGCCCCGCACCTCGCCCCGCACACACACATTCTCAATTTTCGCTATCGCATGCTTCGGCTCTGCTACTGCAAGTTACGTAATCAGGGGGCTGAAATGACATCACTAGTAAGCATTGAGCACGCACCATATTGAGCCTGGTGTGCGTGCAGGGCAGCAGCGGACGCTGGAACTTGCGCTGCGAGCCGACCGCGCCCGCCAGCGGCGCCGCCGAGTACGCCGCGCACACGAAGTTGATCGTCTCCACCCACGAGCACAGCTCCTTCGAGTCGCTGCAACCGGTGAGGCAATGATACACTATCATATTGCAGTAGCTCACCTATGCGTCTATACAGTAACGGTAGACCGCGCGGAACACTTACTAACCTATACGCGTTAACAGCAACGCTACCACGTCACGTCCCCTAATCACGTGACTTGCAGTAGCAGAGCCGAAGCAATGCGATAGCGAAAATTGAGAATGTGAGGTGCGGGGCGCGGGAGGACGCCTTGCGCTTGTTGCGTGCACTCACACTCTCGATTTTCGCTATCGCATTCCTTCTGCTCTGCTACTGCTAATTAGGTAAATCGGGGGCGGAACTCTGATTAATCTGCATATCTATACAGTTACGCTAACCACAGAACACTTACTATACTAACCTGTACATTTGTACAGATAAATGAAATCGGAGTGTCCGTTTGTAATATTAAAATAACTGCTTTTATTTATTTATTTCACACACATTACAATTACCTACATGCAATTTACACTTTACTATTATGAACAATCTTAATTATAACATTTGACAGACACTTAAAATCTATAATTGTGGACCAGCAACACTGAGGACTTTTACATAAATCCATCTGAAATCAGTTAACAAATATTTTTTTCAAAAGTTACCATGTCAAAATGTTATAATGTTAGTTTTGTAGGTGCATTTGTATTTTGAACATCAAACGAATACATTGCTAGCAATAAAATGACAGTGTTTTTTCATAATTTTTTTGTTGTTTCCCAGGGTTGGTTCCACAGAATAAAATGATCGTAACCTTACAAAGAATACGTTGTATTAAAAAAACATCGTTGTTTTTTTACACCCTGTATGTAAGTATGTAAATTTTCAATAGTCTAAATATCAATTCAATCAAAATGTCAAAGTATCTTACCTAGTTTGAAATAAATATTCAGCCTGATCTGCAGTTTGCAATCTAAACACGTGCTGCTTTTTTGTGTAGTCTGTGGCCTTTGTCGCCAGCGCATGGTGTATCCTAAAAAATGTTAAAATATCCTTGTTTTATCACATAACAAAATAAGAAATAATTTTCCAGAATGATCACTTTCATTACTGTATTACTTTTTAGTTTTTATACCAATAAAGATAAAGTCGTTTTTATTTTTGTAAAGATGCCGTACTCAACTGTACGTGACGTAAATGCCGAGCGCAAGTACACTGCAGTAAATTAGAATTGAATCTTAAATATCTCGGAAAGACGACACAAAAAAACAGTATCTATTCTATAGTTTCTGTTAGAGTAGAGTATAATGCAAATTTAGAAATATATATCGCTGATACCAAGGGCCGATTTTTGTAACGGTCAAATAGCCTATCTGAAGTATAAAGCTGATGCTGTCTCTATCTTGGAAAAATCAGCCCTTTAACTAACACACAAGAAAGGTAAAAATATCTATAGCTAACTTAAAGCCACATAAAGCTATATCGTAGGTAGGTACTTGGTCGGTCAATTGTTACCCGTTATTACCTGATCGCATTATGCAGGTTGTCAGACATCTGGCTGCGTCGGAAGCCGTGCTCGTCCTTGTGTAGATACAGTACTAGGTCTCGCAGCGTGCAGTAGAACATCTTCCAGCCGCGACGACCGAACGGAGCTGTAAATAGATTAAGTTTCTAATTATTTGTAGTTTATAATTTGATGGAGACTGCATCAAGTTGTGTATGTACACTCCAATATTCAATCGGTTCTGTAGTTTTGGCGTGAAAGCTATAAAGATATACAGAACGAATTAGGGACTTTCACATAATAACTACAGTATTTCCAATCATTTATTTTCTCATTGACAACTTTCATATGTAACTGCGAATTTAACTCCGTAATTTTACGCAAAAGTTGACTTTTAAATGCTGTTTAAAAATATGATAACTGCCTAATTCATAAATGATCATTCCAAAGGCCGTTCCACCTGAGAAAATGTCTTAAATTTTTACACCAGGATCTTGACACTAACTTTTCTTTCCGTTGGTGTCCTGGCAGCACTTGCGCATGACGTAGCCCTTCTTGTACTCGACGGCGTGACTCTGGTCCGGTACGTCGAGGAAAGGGTTTGTCCCCGCACCGCCCACCACCGCCGCCGCCGCCCGCGGCTCGCCCGCACTCGGGGGCGCCACGTCTGTGTCTCTGGGAATAGTATATAGGATGAGTATGTACCTCTTATACAATGATCCTATAATATACCGAACTTGTACATCTCAACTATACTCTCAAAATTGGTCAGAAGTGGCACCATGTGGTGCTCTGCCTACCCCGTAAGGGATAAAGGCGTGATTATATGTATGTATGAATGTGTATGTGTAATATATTTGGTATCTGCATACATTATAATATATGAAACGGGCTCTAGTGGCCTCACAGCAGGATTGCTTCAGCAGGTATCCAGTATGGGATTATATTAGTTGTCAATATTTCTATATTCTCAGTATTTTAAAAGTTGTGGGTCTGCGGCAGGATGGCCAAGAGAGCGATCTCAGGGCCCACTGAAGCGGCGCGGCAGGATATCAAAAGCAAATCATCATCATCAGCCTATTGCAGTCCACTGCTAGACGTAGGCCTACCCCCAGGGCACGCCACAAGACTGCCATGGGGGTATTTGCCCATAGTCAGCAGTTTGTATTTTGGACTATGTTGTCAACACAGGAGGCACTGCTGCCCACCCCCCGGAAACCCTTAATCGCCTCGTACGATACCCACGGGCAGACATGGGGTGGTACAAATTCTACTCTGCCGGCACTACGCGGCCACAGGGGTGTAGGCCATAGGGGTCCGGGACAGCACTCGCTCATAGTTAGGTAATAAGGGGTAGTTCAGCACTCACAAGGCCCACTGCAGCGGCGCGGCTCGTATGGCCTGGTACAGCGCGCGCAGGGTTTCCCGCGGGAAGTTGTCTCCGTCGTTGAGGTCTGCCAGGTTGTCCACGAACTCCGCGCACGCCATGCGCCGTGCGCGCGCGCCGCCGTGCAGATCCGTGTTCAGTAACATTATCGCGCATGTCAGCGTGTGCACCGCGTCTGGGGAAACCAAACAGACTATTACTTCTATACTTATCTATGTATTTATTTACCGTTGCTTAGTATCCACGACACATGTAAATATATATATATATATATCCCAGCATTTTTTTTTTGGCATAAACTTACTTTATTTGATGTATAGAGTACGTACCCTTCATTAAAGGTGGCCACAAAAAAACACCCTGTATATATATATATATTTATATATATACAGGGTGTAACAAAAGGGGTATGTTAAGCGAAAAGCTATGTAAATAGCTCACTATAGAGAACCTATTTCCAAAATTTCAGACTCAAATTCACATTTATATTTTTCCAGATAGTATGAAGAAATCCGAAACAACTCTGGAATGTCCATACAATCTTGAAAAATAAAAATGTGATTTCGAGTCTCAAATTTTGGAAATATGATCTCTATAGTGTCCACTATAGAGATCATATATCTTTACATAGCTTTTCGCTTAACATACCCTTTCTGTTACACCTGTATATAGTAGTCGTGATGTCTCGCTGCACGCGGGGCAACAAAATGTTATATGCTTCCGCGTGCAGAGAGACATCGCGACTACTATAGTACAATAGACGCAGTAAATATTCTTTGTACCTAATGGTTTTCTGGAAGAAATCTCTTTTAGAGATAAGCTCGCCTTTGTACTATTTCTTGTACAACTTACTGTCTATGATAAAAATGTATGTGTACAATAAAGAATACTACTAAGAAAATATTGTTCACGGTAGAGCGAGAAGAAAGTACGCAGGGGCGGTAGATAAGGTCACAGCATATTACACACCTAACTTTATTGCTGCAAAGATGCATCGCGCCTACTGAACAATGGCTAAAACGTTTATTTTATTTTATTCGGGAAACAAACGGTTGACAATAACTAAGATTATTATACGTTGTTAGTAATCCCGACGGATCTTTGCGTAAATAACAGTGGACTTTGACAAGGAACATTATAATATGTCGCTCGAATCCGCTCGACTGAACCGTAATAAACGTTTGCTTTAATAGGACGCCTTCATTTGCGCAGCTTCGTCTAATTGTTTATTCGTGATGGAGTCTAACTGCTATTGGTGTGAGTTAATAAAAACAATGTTACATTGTCTTAGCACCCAGTTATTTTCCCCATTTACCTTGTGAATTAAAGCTTCCAGGATTGCACTCTAGATATCTCCTCGAGAAGTGTACAAGTACCCGCTCCCTCTCCTGCGTTTCTCCGCTGAGAGCGAATCGCGCCAGAAACGTGCGTAACGCGCTGTCTAAGGTCTCGTTACTGAAGTCGAAGTGCTTCACGTATTCCTCCGCGACCGCTCTTGAAAATTCATTGCTGTAAGAACCAATAAAATTATCAAGATGTGTTGAATCGCAATAACAAAAAACATACCATAAGTATAAACGGACAAAAAGAAAATCCGGGAAAACTGTGTAACAGAGATAGTACTATGGGAGATCACAATTCGTAACTGTTTACAAGGTTCAATGTACAATATTTAGGGTTCTTTGCTGTATTGCTACAGTTGTATCTAACCAAAGAAATACAATAGTAATTTGAGGGTTTACCCCTATATTTATAATAATGGTGCGACATGGTCACGCATATGGGAGCAAAGAACAAAGGGCGCCAATCAAAATGAAGGTATTATAAAATTTAGTGATAAGCATTATTTGGAGTCGCACAAATATCACAACCTCTCCAATAGTAAATAGGTATACAAGAGCAATTAGGTACTTTTTACTCAAATGCCTCGACACATCGGACTTCTTGAACCCGTCGAGATGGTACAGGCGCTTGGCGAGCCGCTCGGCCGAGGGGATGTCTACCGCCTTGGGGCTGTAGTGGAACGAGTGCAGCGAGTCGCCGTCAGAGCCCTCGTCTGAGCCTTCCGCCGCCAGCTCCTGTGGGTTGTGCGACTCTTCAAAGTTTCTTTATTTGTAAACATAGGTGTGTACATAATGTAGATGTTACATGTAGCTGTAGCTAACGCTAGGTTCTCTGCAAGTTTCCGGCAGACCTCGTTTTTTGCCCCTTGCTCATATTCAACCTGTAAGTGTGAGCTGAAGTAGTTAAATTCTTCATTGTGCTATATAACATGAAGTGAGGCTAAAGGGGCAGTGATATAGGTCTGTATAAGATACAAAAGTAAAACAAACTCACCTGATAACCCTGATGCTCCGGCGAATGTCCATTCTCCTTGCCATTACCGTAACTATTATTATTATTATTTACACTATCGTTCGCAACCCCCTGGCTATTGGGTCCCTTCACTTGTATCACTATCCTATAGTCGTCACTGTCACCGTTGAGCGTCACGTCACTGCCGCGCTCGCCGCAGTAGGCCGGGCGGGACTTGGCGCGCTTGTGGCAGGGCTCCGACACCAGGATTGTGGAGTCCGAGTCGGACGGGTCGGAGAGCTCCATGCGCGGACACTCTCGGCCCGTCTCGCACATGTCGTCCTGGTCTTGGTAGTCTGGACTAGATATATTGGATATGGCTTCCGAGAGACTCATGTCACCTGAAACATAACATTGGGTTGATTTTTTAAACTAGTGGACACCCGCGACTCCTATTTGAGCAAGCGCGAGCCTGACAGAATTGCATGCTTAACGACGAGAACCTATGACATAGACAACGGGACTCTAGGAATTGGAGTTGGGCAGCAGTACCTCCCGTGTTGACAACATCGTCCTTACATTTGATATAATGACACGGGTATATTTATAAACATTAGATTTATCATTGCCACTTTCACTCCTCATATCTTTCAAATGGCTAAACAGGTTTTTATAAAGCATAGCTAAGAACAGTCTCAACTAACCCATCTTTTAAACAAAAGAAACATAATCTAAATCGGTTCATCCATTTGGGAGTTGCCACAGACACACACATACACACTTCAAACTTATAGCACTCCTCTTTTTGCATCAGGAGTTATTGCTTGTCAAATTCGTATTACGTAAAATGAATTTCAAAGGAACTTTGACATTTCAAGGCGAATATTGTACAATTTTCGCTATCGCTTTGCTTTGGCTTTGCTATTGGAAATTAGGTAATCAGGGGGCCGGTTCACGTCACAAGCGCTCATAGACTCACCATTGACCGGTCTGCCGGGCGGGCCGGGCTGGCCGGGCGGACGTCGCGGGGGCGTGGCGCGCGACGACATCACCGACGACGACACCGACGTCGGCGACGCGGGCGACGACGATCTGTGCACAACACACGCGGTTCTAACATGGAACGCTCCAGAGCCCGCGTACCGGATATAACAAACACTATTCATTCGTGGAACTGGAGCGTTCTGTAACGGCTTTTTTGGACAGTTTCAAGTGATGATCAATGAAACTTTACAAATGGATGTGGCACAATGCCTGTCACTTCCGCCCCCTGATTATGTAACTTGCAGTAGCAGAGCCGAAGCAATGCGATAGCGGCTGCTTCGGCTTTGCTATTGCCAATTAGGGAATCAGGGGGCCGGTTCATTAAGTTTCAATGAGAGATGGTCACCATGAAATCGCACCGCCTCTAGAAAACTGTCATAACATCGAAAAAATGTGTTTTAGACTAAGAATGCAGCAATGTTTAGTTTTTAATCTATCTATACTAATAATCTAATATTATAAAGAGGAAAACTTTGTTTGTTTGGTTGTAATGAATAGGCTCCGAAACTACTGGACCGATTTTAAAAATTGTTTCACCGTTAGAATCCTTATTGGACCTGGATGAACATAGGCTATAAGAATTTCCCGATATTCCCACGAGAAGGCGACCAACGGGAATTTAATATTTTTTACGAAAACCGCTACACTTATGAAGCTGAAATCGGGCATATATGTTCATTGGGGACAACGAGGAAGGACTAAAAACGGATTTCCCGAAATTCCCACGGGAAGGGGACAAACGGGAATTCATAATTTTTACGAGAACCGCTATACATATGAAGCTAAAATCGAGCATATATGTTCATTGGGGACAATGAGGAAGAACTAAAAACGGATTTCCCGAAATTCTCACGGAAAGGGGACAAACGGGAATTCAAACGGATTTCCCGATATTCTCATGGGAAGGGGACAAACGGGAAGAATTAATTTTTTTTACGACAACTCCGATACATATGAATTTGAAATTGGACCTGTATGTTCATTAGGGACTGCGAGGGAGCACTAAGAACGGATTTCCCGAAATTCCCATGGGAAGGGGAGTTACGGGAATTTCAAATTTTTACGAAAACCGCTATTTATACGAAGCTGAAATCGGATTAGGGCTACAAGGAAGCTCTAAGAACGGATTTCCCGAAATTCCCACGGGAAGGGGACCAACGGGAGTTCCAAATTTTTACGAAAACCGCTGTACCTACATATGAAGTCGTATCGATGTACCGAAGCGAAGCGAGGGCGGGCCACTAGTTCTTGATAAAAATCAAAAACAGTCCATTAAATGGCGAAAGTGTCAAGTTTTCTATGGAGCCTCAAAATTATATTTTTTGTGATATGACAGTTATCTAAAGGATGTGCGAAATGTCAAAAAAATAGCCTATAGCCAGATCCACAAGGAACGAACTAGATGACAGTATAATGAAGCGTTAATAAAGCATGGAAAAAAAAACAAGTTGTAGCAAAATATGTGCGAAACTAAAGTTAAGTACTGACCGATGTTACGCAGTGTAATGTTACATGTAACACGGCGAGCATTCATGCAGTCAGACAGTACGTTGTGTTACGGGTTAACCAGCGAGCAACGATCCGCTTTTACATAATAGTAAAAATCAACAGTCAGTGTAACATACTCGTTGCGAATGCGTTACACCTCGAAACGTCGGTCAGTACCGAGCTTAAACAAATGACATGTCAGCCCCACATTACGCTACTTTTCGAAGAACTATGCGCCAGTTAAGTTTTCGAGTATAGTAAGAAAAACATTAAAATAAAACGTTACTACAATGACGTCCGTTAAAAATTTGGACAAATCTAATGCAGCATCAAAAGCAGCAGTGACTACAATACTATATATATATTTTTTTTATATCATTATAATGAAGATAATTTTATTAACTGCACGATAGGCTGCCCTTACATTGGGCTTACGCGTTCCTCAAACTTCAAAATGGCAATACGACGTGATTTCAGCGTTCGTCCGACGTAGTCCACACTCTAGTACGAGTAAAACGAGATACTCACGCTGTCGCTCACGTTCGTTGTAGGAACACGAAAGCCCAATAAGGGGTCAGGAGTTGTCAGCCAGCAACAAACAATGTTGCATTAACTAGCAACAAACAACATCAATACCCGAACTAAGTTACACAGCTCACGTTGCAGCAACCGCCAGCGAACACTACGCGACCCAGCAACCGAGAGGCACTAACCTCTGCGAGATATTGTCCGAGATGGAGTTAGAGGTGGATGTTGCGGCCGAGCCGTTGCAGGGGCGCTCCGAGGCACACGACACCGGCGCGTTGTACGTCCACACGATCCTGCAACTTACCACATGCGGGCTGATTGGGGCGCGGGGACGGTGCCATCTACATCCGTGCATTTTTTTACGCGAGACTCTTTTAATGTAAAAGTGTGAGAGAGCGAGTGGGTAAAAGGGGATACGGCTTTGGACATTCGAATATTACGCAGGGACGTTAGAAGCCACATACCTATTTGTACGTAATACTACTTAATAAGAGACTTTGGCTTTTTTAAACCAGATGAAAGGGAATAGGGCTTTGGACAGTCGTATATGACTTGGGAACGTTAGCAAACTTAGCACATGAGATTTTATATTGTGCTTTCGGTTTTTTTAAACTAGTGGATGAAAGAGGAAAAGACATTCATAATGAAGATGGCGTAGGGACGTTAGCACCTAGATAGGTATGTGGGACTGTTTTGGAATAAGATATTCGCTTTTCTAATACAGTGGATGATAAGGGAAAGTACATTGGACATTTGAATATTACGCAGGGACGTTAGTATAGCATCAATATACTTGTACGTGAGGCTCTTTCTAAGTGATATAACGTTTCTAAACCAGTAGATAAAGCGGAAAGGGCTATGGATATTCGTATTTGACGTGAGGACGTTGGTACCTAGATATTTCTACATGAGATTACCCTCATTTACCTTTGACTGTCGTGTAGTCCATTATGGTCCGAGCAGAAGCTAGAGCCGCACAAATAAATTATAGTATTAAGCCAAATTTTTGGATATTTAGTATCATGCTACAGAATATGTAAGTTACGGAAACTAGCGGTATTATGTACCTATTACAAAAACGCGTCAAGCATTGTTAAACAATGCATTTGACAGTAAAATATATATGGAATATCTCAAACAAGGTTTAAATTATTTTGTAATAACACGGGAGAGGTCAATTTATTTCACCAAAATTTGGGATAAAGCGGATGTTTTTTTTTTAAATTAAATTTATACTATCGCAGCCTGCTTATAGGGAAGTTTAATATACCTAGACTTTAGGTACTACTGATTTCCTTGATAAATGTAAGATGATGACATAATTTATTATACGCTTATATAAATCTGCACACTGGGATATATTTCATAACCTAAACAATGAAATAGCGCCTACCTACATATTTAACCCAGAAAATATAGCACGCATTTTACTAACAACTTGTTATATTTTAGCTCAATAATTAATTACCAAAGAGTATCATATTACCTATCCCGATCGTTTTCGGAATCGGGCCGGGGACCGGAAGTGGCCGAGTCCGGCCGAGCGTCCAATAGCGTGTTGAGTGATGACGTCACATCCTCTTCTAGGTCCACGCCCACCGCGCTCAGAGATGACTCCTTCTGGAACTTGCACGTATACTTTAAGATACTGCTCGAATGGTACTGTAAGAAAGATACGGGTGCATTTCTATATCTTCTCTTTTGTATCTTTTATCTATATTATCTACTAGTGGACGCCCGCGACTCCGTCCGCGTGGACTACAGAAAAAACGATGTCGAAATTATCCGGGATAAAAACATTTTCCCGGGATAAAAAGTAGCCTATATGTTAAGTGGGACCTGTCACAATATATTCCTGAAAACTGCATCGAAATCGGTTCAGCCGTTGCTGAGATTAGCGTGCACAAACGCACAGACTAACAGACAAACCGACAAACAGGCAAAAATTCCAAAAATCATTGTTTTGGGTCCTATTGCGTTGATAAAGGTCTCCTATAATATTTTTTCTCATATATCCTCCATGTACAGACAGCGATCCGTAACATTTTTATTATATGTATAGATTAGATAATCATACGTTAATTTTGGGCTGAGGATCGGATATGCTAAACTTCGGTAAGCTTGTGCCTAAGGTGGCCTGAGCCCCCAGGGGGTGGTCATGATCACTTGGATTCGCCCTTGCCTGGAGAGGTCTACGTCCAAATGTGGACTGCAATAGGCAGATGTGTGTAGTATACAGGGTGTAGGTGACAGCCAGGCAAATACTGAAATGCTGAACGAGTACCATTGTGTTGAGTTATACGACAGTGTTATTACTCGCAGGAAATTTATTTTTGATATGATTATTATCAGTAATCTTTGCTCTCCACCAATTGTATTGGGCGATCCTGTGACTAATTAAATGGATTTATTGGTTATTGTGTGACACATTGCTGCTTTTTGGTTCACTTGTGACTTTCCATTAGGGTTGATCAGTCATTTGAACTTTTTTGAAGGCAACTTTTTTTTTATCATCTTTTGATTAAAATTTTATTTTTATGTCATTATATTAATGGAGAAGTGTTTTTATAAATTTATCTTAGACAAGATAATTCCTCACCTCCTCACCCGGGTGAGGAATTTTTTTCATTTTTTTATTAATAATTTTATAATATATAATATCTTGACTAAGATAAATTTATAAAAACACTTCTCCATTAATATAATCCATTAGGATATGGTTCATCTTTAAACATTGTGCTGAGGGATTCAGCTTTGTTTGCCGAGATTTGGCTAGTGTATAGCTATCGGGATGAAAAATAACGTTGCCAATATGTAATTTAGAAAAGAGATGGTAAAATTCGTTATTCGAGTAATTGACCCGGTGGCTCAGTGGTTAGGGCACTGACACGCGGAATGCAGAGGTCGTGGGTTCGATTCCCACCCGGGTGAGGAATTTTTTCCATTTCTTTATTAATAATTTTATTTTATGTCATTATCTTCGGCCTAATTAAACGAACTAAACTATTTTTTTCCTGAAAATATGAAAAAAATGTCGGGAAAATTTTGTAATTTTCCTGCGAACATTTTCAGTGTTTTCCGCCTCAGAATCATGGTCTGAAGTCATGGTATCAATATTTGCCTGGCCGTCACAAACACCCTGTATAGGAGTATTGTATTTTGTCGAAAATCGGTTTATCATATCGTGTTTCGCAGGTCATGCTACTGGAGCAGATGTGAGTGATATGTGTAAAGGCGGCGTGTGACGTGAGTTATTGTCGTTGTACCTGCCGATGTGTGTGTGATGTAAAGGAGTCGTGTGAAGTGGGTTGTTGTGGTTGTACCTGATGTGTGTGTGATGTAAGAGTCGTGTGAGGTGGTGTGTGATGTATAGGAGTCGTGCGAAGTGTGACTGTGGCTGTACCTGCAGATGGTCCTCGGAGCGCGACGTGCGCACCTGATGCGTGCGCGCCGACACCTCGCCCGCGCCCAGCGGCGACGCCGGCGTCGATGTGAACCTGTGGGGGAGGGGCCATGTCTGTTTCATAGAATAAGTCCTCTTTCTCTTTACCAAATATTTGATGGTTGTTAGTTAAGGTATGAGTCTGTGTTACTGTATACAAAATAGTGTGAGTACAGTGACAGTGAGGAACTCGAGCTAATATCTCAGCTAGCAACTTATCACTGATCATTTACAGCTGTCCCCGCTATTCTGTCTACGCCATTTATGTATGTATACTAACGCTATGAAAATAGCCCACTATAGGTAACCTATCCACAAGATTTGAGAATAGAATGTTCTCAAAACATTTCTAGACGTTGTATATGTAGAATCTATTCGACAATAACAAGGCCATACGTACAGTTTCCCGGCATGGTCCCTGACAAGGCCGGTGTCGGGACTGGAGTAGTGTCGCGGGACGCCGGCCGCGCGCGGCTCGTGCGGAGACGCGGGCGTCGAGTTGTATCTACAAGTGGGAATTCTATTGTGGGACATGGCCTCTATCTCCTATACATGTTGACATCCAGATTCTACACGTTTTGAGAAGTTATAAAAACACAAAGAAACAACCGATTTCAATTAAACCAGACAGGAAATTACATTTATATACTATCATATGCCTATAGGAGGCCTATGTTCAGCAGTGGACTTCTCATGGCTGATAATAATGATGATGATGAATGATGAGTATCATAAAAATTATATCTTGTCCATTTTGACAATGTAGTGGCTTTATACAAATAATATGCCTTATGTTAAATCTATGAAGATTGAACTTACAAATAAATACGCACACGAAAAAATTCGTGAGATTTTACATTTGAGCCTCCTGACGCCACAAAACAAGACTAGATACATGTTAAGTCATAAATCTAATATACTACCTATAGTATGTCAAAAGTAATTTAAACTCACTTTCATAGCACTCCAGTGTCAATGAACCACGGCAAGTGAAAGTAATTACAAATTACTTCAAACAATAAAGTAAAAACTTTGCTATTATTTTCCATGCCAAACGAAAATAATCATGACAACATAAGTTTAGTTAATTAGTTATTTACATAAGAATAGAACGTTTAATAGTGCTTTCAAATTATTTAATCACAAACTTGTATGGATTTCTTTAGCTCTCGTAGATCAAATCTATCTGTTAAAATACATTTTCTCTACTGAAGAATTCACTAGGCAGTCAATAAAATGTTACATTTTCTAGTAACTGAGGTTTAATCGCTGTGTAGGCTTTACACATTGTGATTCCTGTTTATGCTTATGATTGCAAATCCTCTCATTTTTGAAAAAAAAACATGCCAAATTCATGATACCTATTAAAAAGAAACTGTTAGTAAAGAAGTTCGAATGATGGCTGTTAATGCAAACAGACTACTTTTTATCCCGGAAGTTTTATTTGGGAAAATTTGCACACTTCTGCCCAACCTCTGTGGGGGATGGTGGGCGTAACTATATATATAGGTATATAGGTATAATATCTTGACTAAGATAAAAACACTTCTCCATAATATATATGTATGTAAATTTCTACTATTTGCTTTTTCCTACAATCCACGCGAACATTACTCACATGTCTATGTGAGTATAAACATCAGAAAACCTACCTATGATAATGTGTTCTATGCGTAGGCGCGTGATGATTATGGTGCGGGTGTTCCACTCTCGAGAGGTTCAGCATCAGGTCGCCGGTCATCATGTACGCCTCGAACTTGGGCTGCGAGCCGCGAGGCCTCTTTAGCCTCTCATCAGACAGAAGCGCCTCACAGCTGTCGCCAGACCGCACCGCTGATCCGTTACTAGACGAGCTTGACGTACTTGTCGAGTTGCTTGACGGTGGACTCGTTCTAGGTATAGCAAGAAGAAAGTTATTGTAAAGTATTGTAAAGCTTGGTAAGGGGTGTTCAATTCGAACTCCAGGTACCTGTTCATATTACAATTTTATTTCAATTAAACCATACTAATAAACGAGGCAAGTGGTGGAAGGTTACAGCTCCAGATGCGCGAAGCAATGGTAGGAGAGAATCTCTCCTAGAGAGATGTACTAGTTTTTTGTTTACTTTCGCGTTTACATTTAGTGATAGGCGAATGAAAACTAACTTTGAAATTCATGTAATTTTAAGGTTCGCTTTTACATCAAAACAACACCAAAATACTACCGACAAATCCCAACGTTATTTATGTACCACTTCCATATAAAGGAACTAAAAATGTACTATGAGCACCGTAGCTCACTAAATAATGCACGGCGGCCTTAAACTTACGACTAAACGTGAACTAGACAGTAAATTTAATGTCACATTGCACTTCGCTTCGCCCGATATAGAAACAAGCATAAGGCCCGGCGCCCATTATCGGTATCGACAAGAAAAATAATTTAAGGTGCCAAATAGAAACCATGACAAAGTGTATGTCTGTTTGTAGTAACAACAAAATCACTTCACTTCCGATTTCTACGTTATTGCCATGACGTCAATGTCTATTTCATTATACCACATAAAAATCTTTTTTCTTGCCGAAGCCGATAATGCGCGCCAAGCCTTAGGGGCGAAAACGTCCCCTTTTACCGACCACCATATGGTTCCTGTCGCGTTATCACGTGCCGGAAATCAGCTGTCATACCAAGGGGTGCGGGTCGGTATAGTTGCATCCCAAACTAGGATTAAAAGGTGTGCCAGCAAGCACGAGTGCACGTAAAACATCTACATGAACGAGCATGACTAATACACTGAACTTTGCAGTAACCAATCTGTAGAATCACAACCAAACGATGCGATGCAACTCCACAATTAAATCAACCACAATACAACAATGTCTAGGAAAAACGGTTCGAGATAAAATGTCCATCATCCGGTAAACTATAACATACAATTTAAATAAACATGGTAGAGATAATCGTAGAAATGTTTTGAACGTAGGCAGGCTAAGATTATACAGTAGAACATAACAACATTATACATACGACATATCTATGTAATAAACAAGGGACTCACTTATCGTGGTTAGTCCGGGGTCCACTGATTCGCCTCTCTGCCGCCGCTGAGAGGTGCCGCCGGACGCTAGCTTTTATTTGTGGGTCTGCAAGAGAAACAAATACGTTCCAAATATAATTAGCAATATTACAGTTCAATTAGTTAATTATTAAGGTTAGTCAGTGATAGTACTTATAACTAACAATGGTTAAGTAATCAAACATCTATAATGGGTATGTTGTAAAGACAATTATGTGTCTACCAAAATACAGCTCACTACAATTAATTAAGTGACACCTGGAGTATATTAATATTACGCCACAGTATCATATAACTTGTGGAAAAACATACCTACCCGTGGTATAACAGGCAGGTGTAACAAGATTACATTATTAAAGGAAACAAAGCCAATGTGGCGCTGATCCCGGCGGGTCCTACCTATAGCATTACTTACTAGCTACTTATTTGTAGCGGCTCACTCGGCAAACTCGCCGCCCCCGTGGGGAATGCTCAAATTTTATTACCAAGAGGAAGTCTACTACCGCCACCGCCTTCTTGTCTCAAACTGATCAATTATTTATCGATTAATACATACAATATTATTGTGCAAACTTACCCTTTTTCAGTCTTAACGTGACGGGGTCTGAGGAGAGCCGTAAGCATTTTAAAACTGAAACAATAAAATCACTTTCGAAAACATAATGTATGGTGTGGCATCGACAGAATTGAGGCAAACTTTGTTGATTTCAGACCAGATAATCCTGATTACGAACAGCGGAAAATAGTACGAAAGCTGTTGTTTTTGTTGGTTTGAAGGGGCCGGTACTTGAGAATGACTAGCTTGCGTGCCGACCGTAACGCGATCATTGGATTAGTGCTAATAACTCTACCAGCCAGATAGCGTCATACTTGACTATTTAATAAGAGCCAAATTCCCGCCATTCTGCCCTGCCGTCGCGCCACTTCCATCTTGTAATTTATGACTTTAATGACCAATAAACGTTAAGTGTTTTTGGAGTTTCATGCAATTTTGTAATTAATGGCTACGTGAAGGAAAAAATTACACACCGAAGTTTCACACGTAGCGTACGTTCCTGTAATTATGTGAGAAAAATTCTGTGTCGCCAGAGTCGACTGCCGCGTCTTGCCAAACAGGCTTTGAGCGCAATTTTTTTGCGTTGCGACCAAATAATGGATTCGATACAAGTACCGGCCCTGTCCGATACAAAATTGAATAAATCGTGTTCCACGGTAACTCCGAGACCTGTTTTAGCTCGACTGACGGTAACTGGCATCCCACATTACAAAAGGAAATTGCAGCCATTTACCATTTCATGTTTTAACAAAGTGCATTGACATACAAGTTTCAATTACAACGGTTATCTACATAAGAACATTTAGTGCGGAGATAAGCGGCATGCGTGATAACCAGCGAATTCCTTACCTTCGCGGGTAGTGAACCGGTTCACGTCAGTACCATTAACCTTGAGCAGCACGTCTCCTGACTCGACCTGCAACGAAACCATCCGTTTTATAATTCTGCATCGCCCTCCCTTCCTTCAGCTTTCAGCTGTAAGAAGTCTTGTGCAGAACCATATGTAAGAAATTCTACTAATAGGGTAAAACGTATCTAAATCCGACTGACGACGGTTTAGATGTGTCGGTTAAACTGAGAAAAGAAAGTTCCTTCTCTCAGTTTGTTTCATGTGTTTAACGATTTGAACCTCTTTATTTTACCTACTATTTAGAGGAATTTTCTATGCTTTATATGCATTTTCTTCAGTCCCACATGTAAAGTGACGTGCACTTAAAAAGTCAATTTAAGATCAAGGCGAGGAGGTAGTTACCAGTGCCTATGTGTGGAGGTCGCATAGTACCTATGGATTGTTTGAACAGATATTTCATTTATATTACCAAACAGAATATATAATGCAAAGCAAATATAAATGAAATTAGACATTATAATAGGTACAGACGGACTAAGTAAAAGTTCCGTTTTATAGAGGAACCCTAAAAATATAATAGAAGACACCACCGTTTTGTAATCAGGTCGTAATATAACTATCAGGTAATTACGATTTAAAAAGTGCTTAATTACATAACACAAAAAGCTTTCAATAATATATACCACAATACATAAAACTACTTAGCAAAATTAGATAAAGACGCATGTATATAATAACAGAGTCATTCATTAGTTAATTATGTAGAAATATTTATAAATAAAACTGTATTTATGCATTTATGGCTCAACGCCAATCAGAAGTACCACACCTTTTAATTATTAGATAGCATTTCAGGCATGTGCCAGCAACACCATCGTAAAGTTATCCACAAGAACACAGAGATCACGTTATCCAATAAACAGATCAACTTTGTAAGCATAACTTTACGACCTAACAATTCAAAGTAACTACGACGTACACTATTCACTGACTCACTAATCATTAGGTTTGCTCACTCATAGTTCTATGGCTGACCGTATTGTATACACATGAGTCTCACAACGCTATAGATAGATAGTTGAATAACCATGAGATATAAAGGACTTGGAACGTAAATACACAGAACCAATAAGTCAGGCGAGCAAGCACGTAGAGACGAGCGGCCGCCCCGCCCGCCACTGTCAACTGTTATCACTGTAGTATAGTAGGGTCCGCTAATGGATTGAGCTTAGGAGATAAATTTGATCAGACTCCCACAGAAGGGCGCTCCGGAAATATGAATTAGTTAGGAGAGCGGCCCACTCGGTGACGTTGAAAACATTAGGAGCAGCGGAAGTTGCCGCATGCGACATTTACGAATAATTGCTCGTATGGAGTGTATGTAAATAGAAATGCAAAACGCGCCTAGCGGGATCGCGAGCAAGGCTCTGCAAGGCCGCCCACTTTACTGGTATGGGTGTATCTACTACGATGTTTATTTTTATTGACATTTTTAGCACCCAATGGAGGTGTGATATTTCCAAAAGACTGGGCATTGCTTTTTATAGAATCCAATTACCTAGGTGCTTTAGTCGCACCTTTTTTTCTATTTATAAACTAATAAATAGGGGTGTGAGGAATCTGCTACAGTTCAGTGTTCTCGAAGTAAAGTAACACACTTTTTCGTGATGTCAACTCAGAGGAAACGTCATCAGCTCAAAAAACTTGTGTGATTTGTTCGATGTAATTAGAAAATTTACATGCATTTTCACTGAAAAGTCTTAGTTTTTGTATCTTTGAATATGTACCCTGTTCATGCGCCCGAAACCCTACTCATTTTAACAGGGATTACCGGCGCCGTACGTAAAGCCAAAATGTAATTTTCCTGGAATGAGGTGTTTTCCATTATGCCCAAAGAAAAATATGCTATCTCACCTAATTCTATGATGCATACGGACGGACTGTTCACTAACTTGAGAATTACCTATACATACTATAGGTAGGTATACATACAGACTAATCATACATCGCGATAGTCATTATTAAGCGACTACAACAACATGGAGGGTTATGTTTTTCGAGTATATATGTTTGTTATGTATATTTCTTTGGCACGCTCTAGAGCCTAAATGGCTTGTCGTAATTTGGGCTTGAGAGGTATAATTAGATCTTTAGATTCGTCTTAATCGTGAATGTCAAAAATTTTTACGCAGTCGGTTTTTAATTATGTAAGACACAGCTGTTTGATCAGTAGTTAAACATCATTTTATTTAGAAATAGAAAGAATCTGAAAGAACGAAATCAGGTTTTTTATTAGGCACAGTTTTGTGAATTATTATTATTATCATCAATAGTTCCTAAAGAGTTTTCTACTTAATTCAATAGTACTCTGTATAAAGTTTACACTATAAAAAACCTAAAGAAGCCGATTTCGCAAACACAAAACTGAACTTTTTATTAGGATACATGATACATCAATATGGAAAAATGACAAACTTCACACATATCTTACAAGTATGAGTGTTTTAATCGTTTTAATGTTTACAACCAATGCTTCTTCGAAAGTAAGATTTCTTTAAAAAAAAAAACGGGGTTATAGTATTGGTTAACTGACGTATTTTACTGGCCTTTAGAGTTTAATTCAATTGTTAACTTAGTTTTTGTCTAAATTCATGAGTTAGGCGCTGACACCAGCTTAGACTCGCTTATACATAATATTATAAATAAGAATATAATTAGAATAAATTAATTGAATAGTATTAGATCGAAAGGAAGAGCCAAGCTTGCTTCTATAATACAATAATTACACATATTCGTAACTCGGGCTAATTATTGTCGTTACTGCAATTGGTCATTGTTTCGTTTTTAGCTAATCACACAGAAATTACATTTATAAATCACTAGTTTTAGTGTCGTATTGAGAAACTCCACACTTACAAATTATATGATGTAATAGTGATTATTATACAGAATTTGCTGCGCATATCCAACGTTGTTAATACACATAGATACATACATATAAACACACATAGATATCTGTAACATTTACAACACAGTAATTACAAAAGACCTAGTAAACATAGATATTGTTAAGGAGTAGAGCTCTCTCTGTTAAATTAAACTTAACTTGTTAAACTCTAGACACCATCTGAATAACATTCAGAGGAATATCCATTCATCTATCTATTCTATAATACATATAGGATGCTTTGTCTTGAATGACTCGAGACGAGAATCAATGCACAATCTAAACCGTGCTGATCTGAAGAGTCCTGAAACTTAAAGGGTGCTGTTGTATGACGTAGGCATTCGATAAGAAAGGATTTTCCGAAATTCCCGCACGGGAACGGAAACTATCGGCATTCCAAAAGTTTACATTTACTTAGTTTAAATAAAAACGAAAACTTCTACTCAGATTTATCATTCTTTCTCTTGTGCCCGTGCAGTATGAGTTCATTAAAATTTCAAAGTATTCTGTACTGTAGCTGCCCTACATTTAGTCGCGAGCCTGCTTATTTACACGCGACATATAATTTTTAAAGTAATATTTTATTTTAGAAAGCTGGTAATGTTTTTCATTACAGACATTTGTAGCAGAAAGGCCGCCCGACCGGTACGAGTATATTGCCATAGTGTTTACTTTCGCGTAAGTATAGCACATAAGACGTAATTTATAGATCTGTACAAGCGGCGTGTTTGGCCGTCTATCATAGCGTTCATAGCATCCTACACAGCCTGTGCTGGCCTACGCAGCGTTAGGTACACTTTCTTCAACGCCCACTTCGCTTGCTAACATTTTTCTCGACGGGTCTATTGATTCTATTTAAAAGGTTTCTTGCTCTTGTTTTAGAATAGACCCGGGATTTATACAACATGGGGAAGGAAGTCCTGTGCCGATGCGGGGTTTCACTAAAATATCTCCTTCCGTGTATGCCGACTATAAGGAATTCGACATTCTCTCAGGCGATAAACTAGCAACTTGTCACTGATCATTAACATTTCTCTGCGCTATGCTATTCGTGACTGTGGGATCTCCTTTACAATCCTGCAGTTCTGGTTACTTCCTTTCGGGAACGCAGTCTATGTATGTATGACATAGCCTACATTATGTAGTCCACGCGGACGAAGTCGCTGTCAACAGCTAGTAAGAAATACCATAATCTTTCTTGTCTGATATGGAGAGTGGAGACTCAGCCAAGAGATGAATTTGAAGAATTTCCGCGCATTCTCAAGAAAATTGTTTTGCAATTATTAACGGTGACCTCCTCTATTTAATCTGACATCTAGGTGACCTAAGTCTAACTTAAACTAATCTAATAACACTAGAGATGCAGGCAGCATGTAGATTTTAAATGTTGTTTATGAATTGATCAATAACATGTAAACAGAATTGCACTGAAGAATTAATACCTACTACCTTGATGAAGTGATTTTGCTACAGTACAAAGTGAGTGTCTTCTACTTAATTTTTTTAAGTTAACCATGTTTAAAGGAATTTTATGTTATCAGAGAAGTAGTTTAAGTAAAAATAACAACAAAACATAAGCTGCTCACAACCACAAGACATTATCCCAGCTCTTATATGCAAGATTCTGGACTTGTATAGGAGTCCAGTACACCTCAAAGACACACACACAAAGGCCACAATCTATGTGGTCAAGTCCAGAGCCAGGTTAGTCCACTCTGATCATATGATCCATTGTGAGTTGAAACTGATCATGCTTTTGGGTGTACTCTTCTTTTCATTTGTTTGATTTGAGGCGAAACTGATATCGTGATCAGAGTATACCCAAAAGCATGATCAGTTTCCACTCACAACGGATCATATTATCAGAGTGGACTAGGATAAAAACATTTTCCCGGGATAAAAGTAGCCTATATGTTAAGTGGGACCTGTCAGAATATATTCCTGAAAACTGCATCAAAATTGGTTCAGCCGTTTCTGAGATTAATGTGCGAACAAACATAGAGTCAAAAAATCGTTATTTTGGGTACTATTGCGTTGATAAAGGTCTCCTATAATATTTTTCTCATATATCTTCCATGTACAGACAGCGACAGATGAACAAATTAAATTATTAATGTAAACATGATTTATTTTGGTACTTATCTGAATATCACACTGCATTATCTTGCACTTTTCTGCAGTGTACATTTTAACAAATAAGTAGTGGTGCATACAAAATAAATGAAACCATTCACACATCATTTGTACTGCAAAAAACTTACTTATACATTTCAAAAAATACTCATCAGACTTGTCAACCAAATATGTTTTTTACTTTTACATGAATAAACCATAAATGAACCATCTTCCATGTAAACACCCAACTGATTGCAAATTAGAAACACGAATACAAAAACATGTGCAGGACAATGCCTTGTGAACCTAGTCTTAGCACATGAGTAGGTAGTTTTTGACCTAACAGATTTAGATGAAAATTGGCCGCATTTAGCCTACATAAGGTAGGATAGGTATAAGGTAAATATTAAGAATGGAGAATGATACAATTATAATAAGCATATGGGATTTTGCAATATAATAAGAAAACAATCCAAAACCTGTTCATTAAAAAATGAAGTGTGGATGTATAGATTTGATAATTTAATTTATAATATTAGGACAGGTAGTAGTAGAACCTGCACCACAGACTTTTCAGTTTTATTGCATTTAGTGCAGATCTACAATATTCAGCATTCTTACCTCACCGCTACGAGCCGCTGGAGAATTTTCTTCGATTTCGTAAATAACGTGAGGAAAACCGGCTTCACCAAGCAATGAAAATCCAAATCCCAAGTTGTCACTACGATTCAGGACCACCAGTCTTTCGTCAGCCATATTCAGTACACAACAACATTGAATAACATCCTTACAAGGATTTCATTATTCTTATCACTAACTGAACAACATAAAGAATAGCGCAAAACAAAATTACTATTGCTGCTAGTGATATATTTCAATAAAATACAAGACAAAATGCATTACCCACCCAACCAAAAACGAGCAAAAACGCAAAACAAAGACAATATAAAGAATCCATAGAGAATATTAGAGAAGATAGAGTAAAATAGTACTATACTCTTTCTACGAAAATACCTACTACACTTTGACTATGCTATCTCTTTCTACGCTACTACATCAATCTTAGATAATTGAGTATAATCTAAAACATCAATCATCATATTTTTATACTAGTAACAACAATCATAGACTAAGAAAAACCAAAGAAGTAATAACGTGTACTAGATTGTGCAAAGCCCTCTTTAATGAGCCCTTTTTTATGTGAGTAGCATGTGAGAGGGAAAGGGACAAAGGACTTTTCCATTCCAATTTTATCTTAGGAATAAAAAAAGATGTTAATTAACCCCTAAGTGCCCCTTTTAGATAGCAATAAATAGTTTTGACAGAGGTGTTTCCATACTATGACTAAAATACCCTTATTGGTTGATTTAGCTAGTAAATATTTTGAGGCTGTAATCTTAATGTGATGTGCAAGGGTTTTACAAAGCGTCAACGCAAAAGCAGCAACAGCGGTTTTCTGTTTTCCACTAGACAATTATTGTATTAGCATTAGCAATACTATTGAGGAAAAGGTCTCTATCGATGGGATAAGACTATCGATAATATCGATTGTTATTGCAATATTTAGTAGCAATAGTGCATTCGATATTGAACTTCGATAGTATCGATAGTATTGGTGTGTACCATAGAAATGTATACAAGTTGGAAACAGCGCTTCTTACTAAAAACTGCCTCCCGTAAGTTTGACCGATTTGACCTTGAAAAACTAGACGGGAAAAAAGTAGAGTGTACTCACAATTTAATTTTAATGGACATTTTTTATTCAATGACATTTCTACCATGAACAACCCAAGTAACACAGGAAGTATTTTAAAAAACGGATAATTAACTTATGTAGAACTTAAGTTTCGTAGAAACTCTTATATGAGTTCACCGAGCATCTTAATGCTTTATATGAGCATTTTGAAACCATTATGATGCTTTACACGGTATAAGGGGTGGATTATGGCATATCCAAATGATTTTGTAATGCCTGTAGTTTTAGTGCATCAATACACAAAGCAGCTCTACAGCTTTCAGCTGTTTTTAGTGCATTTGTCTCTACAATTGCATTTTTAAGTAGGATATAAATGTTCATTATGGGTGCGCCCACCACCGGGCCCTACACCCTTCACTGACCCTCGGATCTGATAACTCATAACTGCGGAAACAGGCACTTGCACTAACTACAATCGCCACACTAACTATGCCACAAATCTAGTCGTTTAAACCTTTTCTGGGCCCACCCAAACATACGCAGAGAAAATTATCACTAAAATTAATCCGCTCAGTAAATGGCGCCAGTAGGCGTGAAAGTGAGACAGACAGAGTCTTTACTTTCACATTTATAATGTTATCCATATCACAATAGCTATTCGTATAACATTTTAAAATAAATTCATTGTAGGGTCAGAACCTTTTGTTATGGAAAAGTATGTGCACCCTACTCAAAAATACACAATACACAGAAAATGTTTTAAAAGTCACTTCAGAAGCAAATATTGGGATTATGAGGATAAACAACTAACTAAATAAAGTTTTGTGACAAATATTTAAAAAAGCAAGAGTGAATATTGCCTAAAATTTGCCTTTTGAGTTTTTGCCCAGGGCCATAGTTTGGAAATTCAATTTTTTACTTACGAGTGAAATATTAAGTTGCATCCTGGATGCCACTCGCTTCTGCAACCACGAACAATACATTTCACTATCATATTTATATCAATACCACCAAAATATCTTATTTAGTCCACACAAATATGCGAAGCGATCCAAACAAATCGACTTGACATGATTTGACAAAATTGTCATGTGCTACCCAGGGATACCATTAGGTATGTAGCTACTCCGCGCATGTTAGAACTGTGCGTCGGCAGCTACATACACGTGCGAGCAAGATAAAAATATCAACCATCTCCTTCGTACCTATCGTTGCGATCGTTTGTGATTGGTCAATTTAATTTATTACTTCTTACACCACCTTAGTTCATAAGTACCTAGCCTACGTTTAAATATAAGCGAAATTTCAAATAAATTCATTCCGAAATCAGCAGTTAAGACTTTTAATACTCTACAAACACCAGTCTCTAAAGGTACATAGCAACAGAACATACCTTAAAATACGGAATTTTTAGCTACCGCGAAGCTTTGTTTTACTATATTCTGTACACTTTATATTACATATTACATTAAATACATTTCATTATTCTATTAAAAATGTTAAACATTTTCAAAACGAATCCAAGTTTTTCATGATAATATTACATATAATTATACATATATGTCTATTACATATAATATATACATATATGTCTTTGTTAACGTCTTTACTTACATTATAGGGTATTTTTTTGCTGTGTAAGGGATCCCTTGTGGGAAAACAAGGGGGGGGGAGGCTGTCATTTTTTCATGTTTCAATTTCTTGTTCAGAGCTTGGAATCCATCATAAGAGGAGATACCAAATCCCTGGTGTGTACTGATAGTATTATACCAAACTTAGCTATCGATATTATAGTCAGTATCGATAGGGCTTTCGATACTATCGTTTTTGCCCAAATATCGATAGTCTATCGATAGTGGACTATGGAACAGGGATTTGGTATCTTCCTCTATGCTATGGAACGGCAATCTGACGGCAACTATCTGTCACTGTCAGATTGGCCAGCTTCCTTCCTTTCAGCTGTGGGGGCTGAAATCATTTACTAAAGACTATTATATAATGGCTGTATGGGCTTAGTTCCCCTTGCCTTTCCTTCGGGATAAACCAAACAAACAAAAACAAATTTTAGCAGATTTCGGCGGGAAAAGCTGGAAGGGTGCAGGTGTAATTTTCTTGTGAAAATCAAAAATTATTTGTAAATGGCTTGCATGTGTCCGTAAAGTGATGTTTTCTGGTAGATAAGTTATATTTTGATTACTTGTGATGTGAATCTAGTGCTTGTGCATGGTTTTATACGCAGGTAAGCCGAGTAAAACTTTAGCCGGAATACGATCTCTTCATGGGCCCATGTAAGTTGTTTCTGCAATTATTTTTCATTTTGACTAACTTTACACTTGTTCTTGAGGATTTTCCCGACGTTTCCATTCATCATCATCATTATCATCCATCATAAATTCAGAAATCATTTACTAAAGACAATGGCTGTATGGGCTTAGTTCCCCTTGCCTTTCCTTCGGGATAAACTAAACAAACAAAAAAATGTGGGAATCATTGAATCATTGTGTTTACTGAGAAGTGAGAATAACCAAAAAGTTACAAAAAACACTAGTAGTAAATCTGTGCGCTACATTTCAGTATTTTTTCCTTTTGCGGTTGTCTTCATGACGTAATTTTATAGCGATAGATAAGTTTGTAATGTGACGTGGCTATCGAGTGAACGAGTCGAAGTTCTCAATTTATCTTTGTCCATAAGTATCCAAGAGATCGTTCTATATAGGCACGTTTTGTGTTGTTAGATAACAAGTCACCGTTAAAATGTATATTGTATCTAACTTAGTGAAAGTCACCATCCCCAATTACTTGGCTGGTTTGCCAATACCTGACTCCATTGGGGGTTGGTTTCGTCTTGGAGGTATGTTTTCAAAGGGTTACTAGTTCATTTTATTTTTATGCTGTAAGTTGTATATAATTGATCGTAAAGTACCTACCTACTACTATCTCATACATTGCTATGTATGTCAAGGTTATGAGAATGTAGCATTATTAACCTATTCTTTTCTTTTCAGTTCGCGACTGGCTAGCATTATTGCCGCCGACATTAGCAATTGGCGGCATTTCTTACTATTCTTATCAAACTATCCAGAAAGCTAGGCTAAGTGGAAATGGACAAATTAACCATTCAATAAGGAAAGATCTGAAGAAAGTGGCAGATTTTGTTGATATTGAGGATATCACTGAAAAAGCTGTATTCTGCAGGTGCTGGAAGAGCAAAAATGTTAGTATTTATTATCATTTTATAAAAGAGGTCATAGAGGTACTATTATAAATTACAAATGCAATATTAGAGGATGGAAAGCCATTTTTATTATAATTGATTGAGACATGGCCTGATGTACTTTCTAATTTAGAAGTATACCTGACATATCAGACTAGACTGCTGTTGCATAATTTTTCTGCTCTGTTGTAATGAATTTTTAGTAGTCCACTTACTGTAATTTATTGAATTTAATTTTTTTTTTGTGAGAATTTAGTAGTATGCATATTGCTTCATAGTAGGTAAAGTTCCCGTTATCAGTGGTTATAAAGATAATTTGTTTGTGTATGTATATCTTACAAGCTCATTGTTTGCTGCCTATATGTATACATACAGATTAGTTGCATGCTAGGATGCAAACAATATTCAATGGTATAATTTTTTATTATAATTTTTTTTCTATATTAAATATCTATATTTTTTATACTAAAATTACTTCTCTATGTAGGATCTTTTTCTTAACATTAATATAAAACATTATCATAGATATGTTATTATCAAATAGTTGTGATCACAGGATGATTCAAATGTTTGTTTCAGTGGCCATACTGTGATGGAGCCCATGGAGCTCATAACAAGGAGACTGGAGACAACACAGGCCCAATCATCGTCAGACACAAACCATCACCAGAAAATTGAAGACACCAATACCAAATGCAGGTTACTTAATATGTGATCTATTTGTTTAATTTTAAATTGTTGCCTTACTACGTAATCATGTGTTAAAAAATCAAAATTGAAAATGCAATATTATTGCAATTAAATTGCCTAAATTGTAAGCTCAATACTTATAGTTAAGAACAAATATTATTTACAGTATTTTATATTTTACTAGGTATATATATTTGTTTAATTTTGAGTTTTCTCTGTTGTATTAAGGTTATTGCGGTACAATAAAAAAATGCTCTTACTAGATAAAATAATTATTTTATTGTATAACTAAGGACATAAACACATTGCTAATTTCAATCTCTTGAATACCCAAAAGTTAAAGATAATCACATCACAGATGTTTTGACTTTACAAATAAATAAATTAGTAAATTTATCAATCAATGCCAATTTCACAGCAGTATTGTGAGTGACTAAACTCACATAGTAATAATATCTATGATGTCTTCTATATAACAATATGGCACATAAAGTTTTGATATTCTAAAAACTTTATTGATGGTACATCAAACAAATACATACATTCACTGAGAGTTAGGTACACACTTAACTGTAAACATACACCTGCCCAAGTAGCATGACCGGCGAAACACGATATGATAAATTTATCGACATTTAGCTTGTCAAAATACAATAAATATAACCACCATGTTGAATTTTGTATAGAGACAATACAATATCGTACGATACGATGTCCACGATGCGTGGTCATGCTAGGGGGGCTGACATCTTATCTACAATCTATCTATTCTAGTATCAAATTGTTAAAATCAATCACACAACAAATGTTTAGCCTAGTATTATGCTAACACAACTCAGTCTTAAAGTTCTAACTTATATAGGACTTGTTTTTGACAAAACTAAAGCATAATTTCCGGATGAAGGCTTTCACAGCTGAAACAAAATAATTGTATATCTTAACAATTTGTCAAGTATGTGAAATATACAGGATGTAACAGAAAGGGTATGTTAAGTCAAAAGCTATGTAAATAGCCCACTATAGAGAACCTATTTTACAAAATTTGAGACTCGTAATCACATTTTTATTTTTCAAGATTGTATGAAAATTCCTGAGATATTTAAAAATTCTCCATACTATCGGGAAAAATAAACATGTGATTTCGGGTCTCAAATTTTGTGGATGGGTTCTCTACAGTGGGCTATTTACATAGCTTTTCGCTTAACATACCCTTTTTGTTACACCCTGTATACCTTAATTAATGGGCTTACCTTAGCTGATGCGGGGCTTTATTAGAATACATCAGCTGCATCACCTTCCGTGCATGTCGCAAGAGACGACTAAGGAAGTCGGGCATTCTGTCAGGCGATATACTAGCAACTTGTTACTGATCTGCCCCCTCTATACTAAACTTGGCTGTGGTTAATAATAAAGGAGTTTATGATCCTATTCTTCTGGCTACCCTATTCCGGTAATACAACATTGTATGCCATTTATGTATGTAGTCAACACACATGCAGAAAACAACCCCTTTGGTATATGTGTTCTCTGCTCTTTGAATACTAAGCACAGCTCCGTATATGTCATGTTCTTCAAATACTTACTTCTATTCGCGTTTCTGCAATATTATCTTCCTCAGATCTTAATAATTCGTGTTTCAAACCATTTCTTTTCCTGCAAAATAAAAGTAAAGTGCTTAGATAATGTAACAATTTTACGACAGCAAGGTTCGCAAATTTATCGGAACATTAATTCCAATAGCGGTTACGACTTCATCACCGTCATTTAACGAGAGCGCTAAATCAAGGCTTCCTATTGGAGGAAATGGTATGACAATTTTGCGAACTTCTCTGTTGTCTAATCTTGTAAGTAAACAAACGCAGGGGAGACAGTCGTAGGATAAGTACCCCTTTTGTGACACCCTGTATAAATGTAGTACATAGTTACGTTGAAATTTTATTTAAAAAAAATCATTTAAAACTAGAAGGGAAACCAATTCATGTCTTGACACAAGATAACGAGGCGATAGTGGAAGCTATGTCTAAACAAAATTGTGTTTTCCAAATTACTACGTCAATATGTAGATTATAAAATCTACGCAGTATATTTAACTGCCCATACTAATTTTAAAAATGCAAGAGTATCTACCTAACACTGTCGGTTTTTCACGACTTGTTGAAAATATAGTTTAGGAGTTGCAAGAGTTTGATATAACGACGTCTATCTATTTAACATTTGCATGTGGCTAACAACATACCTACGTACGAGTACATATTACTTACGTGAACTACTGCCCACTGAAGGACTGATTCATGTGTTCCTCAAAAGTTGCAAGAGGCATGAATGCAGAACCAAACGCAACACACTCAATTAAGATATCGTGTATATCTATATGCTGTTATATTGAGGGTACATATATATAAATTTCCTCCTGCACAGTGAAGCCCTTTGTCCGGCCCCCGCAGTCTCGCACCACTGACCATGTCCTACGCAAGTTCGCTACCCAGGATCGCGTTACAACGCTCACTACTAGGGTTGGCAGCTTGTTGTATAATATGGTTAATTCTGATTTCTGAGCGTCACACTTAAAATTAGTCTTATCTGTCCTTTTCTGACTCAACCATTTGTGTAAAGGGTGGAGAGGGGCAGACCTGACGTAATTTTAAATTTACGTTTAAGTGTGACGGTCACAATCGACCATAATAATATCACATCAGCCTATTGTAGTCCACTGCTGAACGTAGGCCTCTCCCAGGGCACGCTACAGCCATAGATGGGTTTTTGTCTAGTTAGTACCACGCTGATTTTAATATTGCTAGGAACCTGTTATTACCAGTTTTTGAATTTCAGCATCTAGCGGTATACTTGTTAGTTTACTGCTTACTATTTTATTATGACCTTCCCCGGATATCTGGTCGTCCGTATTATCGATTTATCAATTGATATCAAATGAAATCAATCACTGATCCGTTCATTTACTCCACTTAGGTCAATTTTGATTCAGTGGGGCGATACCAACCCTATTCAACGGACATATGCGCCCGCGCTGCAAAGGAAGCCATACATGTAGAGTAGGCTCCACTCACGGTATCACGTCACTCATAGGTTATGTGATAACGATCGACATCTAGTTAAGTTTTAGGAGGTTTAACTTTTTTGACATAATTTTATCGAACTAGGTAAAACTCGGGGTTTACCAATCTTTGAGTGCCCTTACTTGATGAATTACTAGACTAGTCATAATAGTTGTGAACCGACTATTATGATAGGGGAATCGGCCAACAAAGCCCTACTTGAATAAGGATCATAAACGACTATTTCAAGCGTATTCGTTTGCGGAAATTTTAAATTCACGTTTCCCTCTTTCTCGTGGGAATTTCAGGAAATCCTTGCTCGCCTATAGGTTCCTGCCTAATAGCAGATTCCTATACCTAGTAGTTTCAGCTATTCATTGTCGTTAGTAACGATGCTGTTTCACTGAGTGTCAGCGGAGGGTCTAAGGCCTGGTGGTGAGCAAACCATAGTAGGGGTTAGTTACTTACAGATATATCCGTCTCCACACAATAAGGATGGCGTAAGCGAGACACACGACGCTGCAGGTGACGAGCACCATGATGCCGGCAGCGGTGCCGATAGGCTCAGGCCGCGAGCTGGTGTAGCGGAGTCGCTTCGAGTCCTTGCGCACTTCATCCCCGTAGCCTGGAAGGGAATAGACATTGAGATAAAGTCACCATTTAGATACCAATTTCTTCTGGGGTCGACGCAATATCGTTTCTTTGTGCCATGAATGGACATTTTGAGAAGTAAGTGGACTTTTGTTTTGAGGTCTTTAGGAATAGCAAACTAGATTTTCAATATGTACGTTATAATGTGTGTATAAATTATGTAATTGGGTAAATACAGAAAAAAAAAACTGAAATCTAAAACATATTTACAAATAGAAAATTGCCTGCAACTCCTCCACCGCTGGCAACGTGGCCAAAAAGCTGGCCGCATTGCCCCGCTGGATGGCGAGGCTAATTCTTTGTCCGAAATATTGGCCAGCCCTTCGGTCGTGAGACTCTTCGACCAGTCTTTTCGAAAGGTCCTTAAAAAGGGCATGGGCTCCCGGGTCCCATGGCCCCATGGTTTCAACCCCAAACGGCTCAAATATATAGTCTCCACTGAGGTTTGCAATAATATTGTTTTCAATATTAGGTAGGTTTACAAGTAAGTGGGTAATTAATTAAATATGTAAGTGAGTTATCGCGTCTTGTATCTCGAATTAAACCTTAAAGATTTAAGTATGTCAGAGTTCGGTCAGAGATAAGTGATAATAATAACTTACTTTGTAGAATCTCTGCCTGGGCATCAGGGTTGGCAGCCACGTCGGCCTTCATATCCTCGGAGTCCTGTGGCATGGGCGGCAGGTCCACATGATCCTCATCGTCATCGCGAGAGTGTAGCATGTCGAATACCTCCGTCCTGGGATGGAAAAGTCACTGATATTTTTGGGACATTGGTCTTGTCCTGTCACTCTTAGTGCCTTCTTATTTTTATATGCGGGGCTGCACTAGAAATACAGCCTTGAACGTACTATCGTATGAGTACCAAGCAACTCGGGCATTGCAAGCAACTCTTACTGATCTTTTACTGTGTAACTCCTTTACTATCCTGCAGTAGCAGTTAGATCTGTCACTGACTTTGGGAGGTAGGTTTAATTATCTTCACGTAAGGTACGTATTCCCAACTATAAAATCGAAAAGAATAGCTTAGGCCAGGACCACCCGGATGTGGTTGATAGGGGGACAATAAACCGTATTTTTATTGAGTGAACAATTTAGAGTTGATTCATGATAGTGTCCACTTTACGATATCCTTGTCTCTTTAGAAGATACCCTAATTCCATAAAAAACATCTTTGATACCAATACCCACAACAGATGCAAAGGTTTAAAGGTAGGTACGATGATTGAGCTTAGGTACCCTTACTTATGATGGGATAAGTCGTAGTTCTTGTACCTTTTACAAGAGCCCTTTAGTGAGGACAATACAGAGGGCGTAGTATGAGTTTTCACTTCGAACACGTTCGCGTTAACGTAAACAGTCCAACCAATCACGTAGCGCCGTTGTTCTCACTTTTATGACATCACGTTATCACGCCATAATGTGATTGGTTAGCCACTTTACGTTAACGCGATTGAGTTTGAAGTCAAAACTCGCACTAAGCCCTCTGGTGGACAGACAGTTTTCTACGCATTTATACTTATGGACTAGTTCTTGTCGAATATTTTGTTTGTAGCATAGGTAATTAATTCCTATACATTTTTTATGTAGTTGAACAAGCACATAAATAAAACGTGATAGTACATACATTCAAAAGATAAGTTCATAAATACTTTTGTTGAAGAAACATAAAAGTTATAACAATAAATTATCATTAAAAGATAAAAGAAAGTGAATGGTCAATGCCGGACAGTCTCGACGGGTGAGTGCCATTAACTTCACCCATACAATACACAAATATCAAAAGATGTAGGTAAATGACATCATTAAAGCTCAATATAATAATTTTAAATTAACTGATGATTCTATCATTCATATCCTTCAATAGTCTTATAAGTACAACAAAAAATCAAATGTGACCCGTGGTATGGCAACCAAACATTTTTATACATAAAGAGTAAAGACGATAGTCGATAATTCGGTGAATAAGTTCCAGAATAACATGGTACGAGTATGTTAATGTTAACATTTTTATAGCAAAGAGCGGTAAACCAGTCAAGATAATTTGCGAACGGGAGCAGTGCCAATCTTATAATTATCTGCATACGATGATAATCCAACATCCAACAATATTAGGTCTAAACTAAACATTCCTTCACGCATATACATGATGATTTATGGTCGTTAACGTTCCCGAAAACTACGGAATCTTCTCATTATTACGATCATTTTTCTCCATGGAACCATACCTGGGAAGTGACTGGTTTCCAAAATATTAGGGTCCAAAGTTGAGTATATAGACTGAGTTTTTCCTCATAAATGTACATAGACGCACGTAGCAAGATTTTTTCACGACAAATAATTAATATCTGTCTATGAAAAAACTTGCATAAACACTGGACACCATAAATTTTGACCGATCAAGTAATTACATGTTTAAAAAAAAAAATTACATCGTTTCCCAGCATTTTTTTTGGCATAAACTTACTTTATTTGATGTATAGAGTACGTACCCTTCGTTAAGGGTGGCAACGAAAAAACATCTGTATAAAACCAGATTAATATCCTTATAAGTTATCTCATTTATTTGTTTTAAAACCTTGACTATACGTATTATTTTGTATATTTCGGTGCAAATTGATTGTTCACGTTTTATTCTATGGTTTCCCTAAAGGGGAGAAGTGACGATGGGTTCCCGTACCTTCCATTCCATTACATCTACATATAGGTACACACCGCTATGTTTCCTATAATGGGGTAGCTAGAACTGTGGGATCATAAAAGAGGTCCCACAGCCACATTTAGCATAGCGGAGACGCATGTAGGTAAATTATTAGTGACAAGTTGCTAGTTTATCGCCTACGAGAATGCCCAAGTTCCTTAGTCGACACTTACGAGATGCAGGTTGATGTATTCTAGTGAAACCCCACATGCTTTCCCACATGATTATACGGCATCCCTCCATTTAAGCGATTAGTATCATTCATTATACAGGGTGTAACAGAAAGGGTATGTTAAGTGAAAAGCTATGTAAATAGCCCACTATAGAGAACCTCTTTCCAAAATTTGATACACGAAATCACATGTTTATTTTTAAAGATTTGATTAGAAATTCTCCATACTATCTGGAAAAACAAACATGTGATTTCGAGTGTGAAATTTTGTGGTTAGGTTCCTTATAGTGGGTTATATTCATAGCTTTTCGCTTAACATAACCCTTTTGTTACACTCTGTATATATTAGGTATTTATTTACCTGCTTACTCCATCCTTTTTGTCCACCAAAAGCTTCAGCAGTGTAGCATTAGCTTCCAGGGTCTTGTATCGGCTGTTGTCCTCAGCTTCCTTGACCAAAGCGGGAGGAGAGAACTCTTCTACTGGCAACGTTGACGTACTCTGACCGTAGCATAATCTTATGCCTGGAGTATGAAATATTCGGTAACAAAATCTTAGAAGAAAAATACTATAAAATTATTAATAAAGAAATGGAAAAAATTCCTCACCCGGGTGGGAATCGAACCCACGACCTCTGCATTCCGTGCCAGCGCTCTTACCACTGAGCCACCGGGTCAATTACTCGGATGACGAATTTTACCATCTCTTTTTTTTTTTTTTTGAAATTACATTATTGGAAACGTTATTATTCATCCCGATAGCTATACATAAGCCAAATCTCGGCAAACAAAGCTGAATCCCTCAGCACAATGTTTAAAGATGAAACGATCAACCATATCCTAACGGATTATATTATGGAGAAGTGTTTTTATAAATTTATCTTAGTCAAGATATTATATATTATAAAATTATTAATAAAGAAATGGAAAAAATTCCTCACCCGGGTGGGAATCGAACCCACGACCTCTGCATTCCGTGCCAGCGCTCTTACCACTGAGCCACCGGGTCAATTACTCGGATGACGAATTTTACCATCTCTTTTTTTTTTTTTTTTGAAATTACATTATTGGAAACGTTATTATTCATCCCGATAGCTATACATAAGCCAAATCTCGGCAAACAAAGCTGAATCCCTCAGCACAATGTTTAAAGATGAAACGATCAACCATATCCTAACGGATTATATTATGGAGAAGTGTTTTTATAAATTTATCTTAGTCAAGATATTATATATTATAAAATTATTAATAAAGAAAAATACTGACGGACACGTTACAACATGGAAGTCTATTTCGTTTTATTACGTGTTCTCCATGTAGGAGGAGCTAAATGTCTGCAGAAAAAGGTTTCTGTTCTATTTCTTAAGAAAACGAGTACTTAGGGGCTGACTTATACAGTTTGCTTATGCAATCGGATGGTAGGAGTTAGGGGTACTTATTGAACAAAATGTACCTACAATGTCAATAATGTCTAACCCTAAAATTTGGGGGTCAAACAGCAAGTTATCGAATGTTGGATAAGAGCCAAGCTATTATATGCTATCTATTAGGAGTTAGGGGTACTTATTGAACAAAATGTACCTACAATGTCAATAATGTCTAACCCTAAAATTTGGGGGTCAAACAGCAAGTTATCGAATGTTGGATAAGAGCCAAGCTATTATATGCTATCTATATCTATACTAATAAATATTATAAAGAGGTAAACTTTGATTGTATGTTTGTTTATTTTCAGCGAATAGGCTCCGAAACTACTGGACCGATTTCAAAAATTCTTTCACCGTTAGAATCCTTATTGGACCTGCCCGGCTAGCACGGCCAACGATACAGTATATGATAAGTCAAGTTATCGATACCTAGCTGTCAAAATACGATAAATATAGCCGCCATGTTGAATTTTATCGATACAGCGAACATAACCACGCCGGTAATGTTACTCTACTTATCGTGGTCGTGCTAGCCCGGCTGGATGAACATAGGCTATAAGAATTTCCCGATATTCCCACGGGAAGGCGACCAACGGGAATTTAATATATCTTATAAAGTAAAGGTTATTTTTGGTTTCTGTACTCTGTAGTCGTACCTACTCGTTTCTTACTATGTAAGTACCTAGTACTTATTCTACTCTGCGAAGTAAGATACCTGGAAGGTACTATGTATATTATTGTATCTCTACAATTTATTCATAAAACCTAACATCGTATTTAATTTAATTAATTCTCTAACTCAGATTATAGGACGTCTCTAAAACGCGTCTCTATAGGTACAGTACCCAGCCGGTTTTCGCCTCGTTACCTTCTTAAGACGTCCATTCTACTTGGAACCCGTCTGTCCCAATCCAACTTGGTAGGGACTTTTGCTTCCTAGTGCTATAAAGGGATTCGTAGCCAGAGCATATTGTATAGACGATTATTACGATAGCGTACCTTACATTTTGTCTAAAACTTACAATTTTGCAAAATGAACAATTTGTTTTATCATTGTCTTACATAGACTGTCCGCTGTGGGACTACTTAATGAGTTAATTGTCCTAAGATAATGATCTAAATCTGGGTTAAATGTTAATGGCCTCATTGCGAATCGTGTCTACACTGTATAAGTAGGAACATAAACTATTCGGGTACATATTCCTTTTAAGGTTTAGCTAGGCGTAGGTAAATAATAATGTTAGATTACGTAGAAATAGAAGCAGAGTAGCAGCAATATAAATAACAAAATATATATACCTGCTCGTGTAATACTACCTACTACTTTTGGCTCCGTGATCCATGTTATCTACTGAATGCTGATATCCTATCTGACTGTTCTTGCTTTGCATTTTCATGGTTGCATGTTAATTTGTGTCTGTCTGTACTGTCTATACCTTAAAGGTATTATGATGATCAGCCAAGTTACTAATTACTAAACATTTACCTTAAGGTAAATCCGACCTTAGGATTACCAACCAGCTGAGTCACCGATCGATTCGGTATTATTTAATACCAAGTTTATGTTGGTTTTATATTATTTTTCTCACCTAAAGGGCTCTGTTTTGTATATTAGTTAACCCATGTTATCACCAAATTTCTTGACATCGTCACAACCGTTGTCACCAAGTCGAAAGGTAAATATTTGTTCCTAAAATATCTAAATTCAAATAACTAGTACTCGTATATCCACACTTATCGCAATGCAAACACTCGAGACAGTGGGTCAGGCGCAACTTTAGGCTAATGTGTGCTTGCTTGCTTAACGGTATTTGGACCCGGTTCCGTCATGACACCCTGGGGTCATAATTCAGCCATGTATCTTGCCAGGGACTTGAGCGGGTAAACTTGTTTTAGGTAAGTACATGACATGAAACCGTCTTGTGTCTAACCTACGTTGAGTTTAGCGTCACCCATAATACGTAGGCGATTTCTTCAATTGTTTCTATACGAAATTTTAATTAGTATTTAAAAATCTGCAGATAGATATCAATCTCTAAAATACTGTACCTAATATGCTGATGATTGCTGATATCTACGGGAACGTCTGATTACGTCTGAGGGCTATTTTTAATTATGTCCAATAGTATCATGGGATTTATATGTTATATACAGTTAACTTGATTTCAATGTACTATGTTTTCACAACCGTTCTGGCAAATACTAAACTTATTTGAGTAAGTGCAGAAGAAACATCATTAGTCCCTGTTAGTTAGGCAGAGCGGTTCTTCGCTACTTCTTACTCTTTTTTATTTCTGCTGTTTAACAAGTTAAAAATTTGTACTTTTCATTTATGTACCCAGACAATGAGTCATACATTCGTGTAGTTAGTCATTGAACCGTTCAGCAAAGATAATCTGACCTCATAATTTAGAGTGAAAGTATCGAGATAAATGTAGTGTGTCAGATGAATTTATTCGTATATTGCACGGCATGATCGAAAGCGACACTTTCGGGTCAAGATATAACATACATCTCTCATAGTTAGACGACAAGGCTTATCTGAACAACTTCACAATATCAGAGTTACTTTCAGTGTACAAGTCCATGTTATTTGACCACTGGCATTTGTTAACAGAATGCTTGCCCGTCACTTATTTTCTTGACTAGGTATACCTAGTGGCTTGCTGTTAGCGTTCACTGGTCTCACTGATTCGAAGACAGCTCGCCCGATTTTAATGAAATTTTCTCTGTGTGATTGTGTGGGTCCATGGAAGGTTTGTGCTTAGTTGCACCCGCTACAATCGGGATTCGGAAGGTTTCTGCTGAGGGCCACAAGTGTACAGTAAAATATTTTAATATTGTTACAGATGAAAACTGAAATCAAATCACAAATTGTAGGGTACGCATATTATTCTTCTAGTTTTGAAGTGGAAAACACAATATTCAATCTTAATGGCTTCATTAGTCAGTGTGTCGACGTGACCATTAGCGTTATCCAAAGGTGTTATCGGTAGTAGTTACCAATATGAATGGACTAGAGGTATTCTCTTACTTTTTAAAATAGCTGGAGCCTGCGGTCGTGGCACATTAAACAAGCGTTCAATTAGCTGTTCCTCTGCGTCTTCGTCATCGTCCTCATCATGAGACTTTACCTTCTTGTCTAAATCATATCTAATCACTCGTGGGATCGTGGTTCAGTAAGTAGTTGTCTAGTCTAATATGTAGGACTGCGTGTACACCAAAGATCACGGAGCCAAAGTGTACACTAACATTTTAAACTTGTAGGCATGTTGTTGTGCGTACTTCAGGAGTAAATGGTCAAGACAAAGAGAAATCGCTCCTCCAATAACAATTTGTAAATGCTTTTATATTACTCCTATCTCACCGGTCGCTAGATATATCGTGACCCCGAGTCTATTTATATATTTTCTCTCAAGTTGCAGCCTCGGTATTCTCTTTGTTAGCTGGAAGTGAATGTCGTTATTGCATCGGTCCGGCACGCCATCGCCGTGCCACCTGCCGGAAGACTATCTTCATTTCCTTGTGCAATCACTGGTTATGGTCCTACGAAAACAATGGACACTGGCATTTGGTGTCTTGGTGGATAAAGATAAACGTTCGTAGGTAGTCGATGTAATATTGTAGGTATTTGCCCCTATAATTGAGTTTTCAATAGAGAATCGTACGGTCTCATTACATGCAGCTGAAGTATTCTAGTAAAGCCCCGCATCAGCACAAGAAATCATAATATACTTAACTAATATTTTTTTACTCTTTTCAAATACTGACGTAACTTTCACCATCATCATCATCATCAGCCTATTGCAGTCCACTGCTGGACGTAGGGCTCCCCCAGGGCACGCCACAAGACTGCCATGGGGGTTATTTGCCCATAGTCACCACGCTGGGCAGGCGGGTTGATGACCGCAGTTTGTATTTCGGACTATGTTGTCAGTACGGGAGGCGCTGCTGCCCGCCTCCCGGACACCCTTAATCGCCTCGTACGATACCCACGGGCAGACATGGGGTGCTACGAATTCTACTCTGCCGGCACCACACGGCGACGTTTTCACCTAAACAAAATTAAATGTTATGGTTCTTTATATTAACATAATGTAGAGCTCGCATATGGGAAAGTTTTGAAGAAATATTGTGATTTTCATAGCAACTGCAGTTTTCAATAAACATGAACCACGCGTGGTCAAGAATATAATTAAACATTTTAGAATACAAATGGAGGCTTTCTGCATTTGTTTGCATTTGACTAACAAGCAACACTTAACTAACTTTCCGTTATACTGTTATCTCGTTGCATTTCAGAACGGTAATTCACCATTAAAGCGTACAGTCATCGTAATTTATTAAGTTTGCTTGAAAAGTTAAGTGGGTTCATATTCATAAAGTTTTTTGGAAGCTGGTACCTCACATCTACACTATGGCTTTACCTACTAACCTAAATATATATTTTGTCCTGATTTCGTAACGGACTAAGTAACTCGTTCCGTAACTACAATAAATGTATTCGTAGGTAGATACAAAAAATTATCTGCATATTAATGGATTCGGTGATTATAAATAAGTAGGTACATAGAAAGAGTCAACAAAAGAACAAGGAGGCAGGCATCAAATGCGTGCGGATTCTGTCTTTGTTGTACGTGAAATATTTGAAAGAGTTACAGAATTATGAGATGTCTCAAATAGGAAGCGAACTCAGGAGCCGGGACCTCTGGGTTATTAACCCTTGGTCAAACCAGTCGGTTATAAAACAAGACATGTTATACCTACTACATACGAAATACAAATACGAGTATGGTTTTATTTAAAAACCCCGATTTGGGTCTGCTTTTTTAGGGTATTTTTTGGATCGACGCATAAGATCGGGTTTTAATGTGAGTCGAGTTCCTTTAAATGGGTGATCTCAGCTTCCAAAGAATTAGTCAGAGGCTGAGTAGGAAAGGTCATGGCGAGCTATTGAAAAAAAAGGTGGAAATATTCAAGAAAAAACCCTGACTTGATTAGGTATATCACGCGCATTTTACAAAGATTTCAATTAATTATTTGGTTTGGTAATGGCTATATCTTACTTTACATCAAATTCACATTTATATTTTTCCAGATAGTATGAAGAATTCCGAAAAAACTTAGGAATGTCCATACAATCTTGAAAAATAAAAATATGATTTCGAGTCTCAAATTTTGGAAGTAGGATCTCTATAGTGGGCTATTTACATAGCTTTTCGCTTAACATACCCTTTCTGTTACACTCTGTATATGCCATATGTTTTATAATAAATACAATGGGGTAGCCAGAACTACAGGATCAGAGGAGATCCCACAGCCACTTTTACCATTGCGGGAACAAATACAAGTCTTACAATGGACGATTGAAAATACTAAACATTAGTCACCCAGTCTATCGTATCTACTACATCGATGATTCATTTTACTAATCGTAAACCATATCCGCGACAGACAGTAGTATGAACATGATGAATGGACAAATATTTGCATAATAGCGTAAAACATAGTTTCCTCGTATCTTTTGTCAGCTTCTGACTGTTTACTTTTTACAAAACCCATCAGAATCAGTTTAGCAGGTGACTCAGTCCGTGCTTCTGAGAAAATCACGTATCATTAAAGTGTCGTTAGTTAAGTGTTAACTTACATCATTAAGGTTATGTTATGTGTCCCTTGATTGTAATTCTTACCGGCGAACGCATATTATGATAAAGTTATGAAGCCAATAGTTATTAAATTAGATTCACATTTTGTTGGCAATCAAATCATAGACGCACGAACTTCGCAATATGCTGACCTTGCGTTATTTTAAAACAGTCAATGAACCTCTCTTCTCGTATACAAACAAATAAACTGGTGCTAGAATTAGATCGTATGTGTTAATCCAGTGTTTCTATAGAGAGCTACTGAATTTCTAGGGCATATTTCACATATGGTGACGAGGTGTCAATTATTAATATATGTAGTTTCAATTATTTGAAATTATCAGAATTTCTTTTTCTCTATTGTACTTTATGTTTTATATTTCGAAAGCCGTGGTGTTATTTTAGATAGAAACCCGAAAACCCTTTATAGACTGTGTTTAAATTGCACATTGCTGATAATTGTGGAAGTGGTAGGTAGACCTGAATTTGGGAACTCTGCCTCGGTCAGCTTAGTATCGCAACGAGTCAAATCAGAAACTAGGGTTACGAATTTTACTTCTTTCCACTTGACGTAAGGCTGTACCTATTAATTTTAATAAGAGCTGTATTTTTGTGTGTAGGTGTTTACTTGTATATAGTCTCTGTTTAAATTGTAGGTAGGAATTTAGGAACTTTACCTCGGTCAGCTTAGTATCGCGCGAAGAATCAATATCAAATCAGAACCTGGGCTTAGATGAATTAATTTTACCTCCTTTCACTTGATCAAGAGGATCTTGTGGTAATTTTAATAAGAGGAGTGTGTTTTGTAGATAGAGTGCTCGGGTGGAATGTTTTTTAACGCGTGTCTTTACTAAATATCTCTTTGTTATTAGTCATAATGTTATAATTTATTATTCACTTCCATGATATGTACGTAAGTAGGTACTCCTTTGTATTAAGGTTGTGCTAACAGAGCGCTAAATATTATGTTTTTATCAGTAAATGGAACTTACCCAATGCCGCTACTACGATCAAACACAGGAATTGGTAGTACGCCATTATTGTGGTATCATGTATCTGAAATAAACAAATCATATGTTTAGTTAATAGCATTTAGGGATACGATAGAGATCCCACATCCACGTTAAGATAGAATGCAGCGGTATGTTTAAAGATTAGTGATAATTTAATGGCCTGAGAGAATTCGTCTAAGTTTTTTGTTCGTCTTTTACAATATGCAAGAGAAGATGCAGTTGAATTAGGCAAAAGGCTTTGGTGCTTAAACTAACTTAACTTCCCCGAACTGCTTAAATATCTGAAGTTTTGACGGATTTTTCTAATAATCAGCAACACAACATAACCAGTTCTAGTAGCATGACCTGCGAAACACGATATGATAAACCGATTTATCGTCATATAGCCTCTCAAAATACGATAAATATAGCCGCCATGCCATGTTGAATTTTGTATCGAGACGATACGATATCATATGATACGATATCCACGATACGTGGTCATGCTAGGAGGGCAGGACATGCAAGAACAATCATCAAGGCAGCTTCAGTAATAAATAATTCGATTTAATTTATTTAAAGATATCCTGAAAACATGCTGATTATGTCGATTAAAATTTTAATTGGTTTTCGGATTAGCAGCTATGTATTTATGGTTGCATGCTAGGTGCTTGGATCTGGCTTCTCGTTGCGACTGTAGTGTCTTGTGTTCGTGATCATGAGTCGGCAGATCCGAGGGTCAGCGGAGGGTATAGGGCCCGGTGGTGGGCGATCCCTCAATAGAGATTGGAACTTCCGAATAGTGACGCCTGATACAATTCAATAGACTTGCTTTTTCCGAAAAGCAAATGACGGTAGTTGATAAAAAATTAACGTTATTTTGTTTGTCTGACCGCCGGTTTCTCGAGCGCTAACCAATCGTCAATTTAAGTAAATAACGTAGCTACCTATGTATATTAGGTGATAACCTTTGTTGCTGCTATAAAAAGATTAGAGATTGGAAGTACATCTACCTAGATTGAATTAAGCTAGTATGTGGTAGCTATTGTTGTAAGATAATGAACTAATCTGTTGTGCATTATTGGCCATTGTGTAAGTAACACTACTTTTTGCGATAACAAGAATTAATGAATATCGATAAATATTTTGTTTATCATAACAAACTTTGTGCAAAAGCATTGGTTCTACTATCGGCAATAGAAAATACAATAAAATGTAAACTTACAGTCTTCAATGCCGGTGTCCCAACTAGATGTAAGACAACACTTTCGCGATGCAGACTAGAAACCAGTTCCGATGAGAGCGACAGCTCTAAAAATATCCGGAATAGCAATGGGGTCCAATGCCCGTTCACTACACGATCAACTTAAATTCAATGTCCGGTGGTTCCGATCAACGATACGTTGTTTTTTTTTTCACACACGGCCGCGGTAGCGATGCGTGCGCGAGCAGCAAACTCGACCGGCTTTCTGCGCAGGAGTCGACACCCGGTGACCTCGCTGATGCAGGAAGCTCACCAATATCATGTGGATGTGGCATCTTAAAATCGTCGCCGCTGCCGTCGCTTTGTATGTTTTTTTTCAGTTTTATGATTGTTTTATAAGGCATGCTCTACCAAAGAAGATATGAATTCAATAATAAGTACCTACATATTTAGCTCTACATATAATTATATCTAGAGTTCCTACTGAGGGTAGAGAAGGTACACCACCGTTACTTTTAAAATGTGATTAACTGTGAAAAAGAGTTAGGTGTCATGTCGGGTAGAATCCAAATACATCTCAGAAGAGCAGGAATGGGAACATGATTGGAAGAGTTGAAATACGTTTCAGTGTTATTAAAAAACTTAAGCAATAAATTATTGTACTTACTTCCTATTAGCCCACGGGTCATCGCCACACCGATAGAAGAGATGATAAGATACTGAACAGTTAAGATAACTTTAGTGTTAACAATCGTAAAGCTCGCACACCACAAGCCTGGGTGCTTCCTGGGTATCCACAGTTCAACACTCCGGGGATAGTAGAGTGGGCGAAGCGACATTTCAATTACAATTTATTTCCGCCTACAGCATGTACGGGGACCTGCATTCGGCTTACCAAAACTATTGCTCGGTGGTTGGTTATATAGGGATTAAATCCAATAAAGGAGAGGGCCGTGGAAGAGGGGAGAGCTGAGGGGTGAGGTCGGGTGAGGGCTAGTTAGTACAGCTAGTATCCCTAGCATCGAAGTACACATATATAGTCTTTACCTAGCAATCCTAGCATGGACTAGCACAGGAAGGGCCTAGCTGTATATCTTTCATCTGAGGGCCTAGCAAAAGAATTTTTTTCTTGGCGTATTTTGCTTTATTCCTGCGTTTGTTCCGAGATATGGACATCGAGTTATATATGCCAAACGATTTGTTGATGGTTATCAAAAACGAAAAAGACAGGTTAACATTTTGATAATATCACAGGATAATATTGAATTGAATTTATAAGTGCATTTATTTTGTTCATAATTTTGTTAATTATTTAAGAAACCACCTAAAATTAAGTAGGTTTTAAATACTACTTAGCATTGGTATTTAAGGATTACCTTAGGCTAATAATCTGAAAAATACTATAGCATGAATCATCATGCATTGCGGAGATATACAAAGCCTACACCGTTTGCCGATACTTACGTTTGAAGATGATATTGGCAACAAGCGGTCAGATATATTTAAACAGCCACAGATTAAAGAAAACACCGAAAATTATACAAACAACAACGACATTTGTGAAGGTAATGGAATGTGTGAGATAACAATTGGATCAGAGAAAATTGGAGATGCTATGAAAGCTGCAGAAAATGAAGCTGATGAAGCTAAATTTGCAAAAGCTCTAAAGGTATTCTTCGATTTTAAAAAGAAGTATATCGAAAGTAATGCTTTGGAACTTCTGAATAAACGAAAAAGTGAGTACTACCTATATAGGTACTTTAAACTTCTAAAGTTAGCTGCAACCTTCCGATTGAGGAATTTGTATTACCTACACCTAAACATGTAGGTACGTACATGTAATGTAATAAAAATTAAAAACACTGAGTTTATATTTTATTTCAGTTAAATATTCGAAAAGTGAAAACAATCTGCATTCACGGGACGCGCAAATACGTTTATCTTTAGATGATTTACCATTCAAGGAACCGAAACCTACAGCTCGTGCCAAAAAGCAAAGGAGATGTAAAGTAAAGCAGAAAATTGATCAAAAGTTTGATCATCCTAAAGTAGAGACAGCAAAAAATGTTACCCAGGTACGAAAGCTTCCCGGAAATATTAAAAGAAGTAAGAAGCATTCTAGCTACATGTGGTCAAAGTCAGATGTTGTAAATGTAGACTATAATAATACATACCAATATACCAGTACATCACATATAGCATTGCCACAAAAGGTATGGCCGAAGAAAAGAAGTAGAACAAGTTCAATCTCTATAAATTACAATAATTGTAGGAGCCTGACTCCGCCTTTCAGATTACAGATACCCAAGCTAAGAAAAACCGGTCCTGAGACAATTGTGTGCGATTCTGGAAATGCTGCTCTACCATTTAATTTACTTCCAAATACACCTCGTTGTCGGATAGTGGATAAAAGCTTTCAGGTGCATTATTGTCATTGTCAGCCATTTAATAAAAAATGTGTACGAGAATTATCGAAAAAACGTAGAGTTATGCGTGATATTAGAAAAATTACTGTAGATAAAGCATGCAACTGTGAATTTGATAAAATAGTGTCACCTATTGATAACCCTCACAAAGTCAACTTTAATATTTCCAAACATACGAAATTTTATGATCTACATGCGAAAAAAGTGTGTGAAATGCAGAATAAAAAAACCGGCCAAGTGCGAGTCGGACTCGCGCACCGAGGGTTCCGTACAAACCTGCAAGGTTTACAAAGTTCGTTCATTACGACAATCGAGTCATAACTATGGTATTTTTATTGCAAAATGAAATTCATAACATTACAATGGGGAAAGATGGAGGAGCATAAATTTAAGACAAAGATCTCTTTATCGTTTAAGTAATCCTTTATTTTATATTAACACATATCATTTATCTATAATATAACTGAAACACTTATACTAGCCTTGCAGCAGACTTGCGAAAGTTCTTTTATTAAAGTTATTTATTTACTAAGTTTTTTAGTCACTATTTAGAAATCTGGTTCAAAAATATTAATTAAGTATTAAATTTGAACCAGACCTGTAAATGGTGACTGAAAAAGGTAGTGGAATTGTAAATAGAAAACGCTATTGCATGAAATAAACAACTTCCATCGGGAGGCATACTCGTAGGTATTATACTATGTAAAATAGTATTTTCGTTGACGATTAATGCAACTGTAGCCATAATTATATCTTTACAAAGTTTTGCAATTGGAAATCCCATCAAACTTCGCCAGTAGAAACAATACAAGCAAGCTGTCTGATAATAACCAACAATAAGAAATATAATAATGTCATTGAATTTAATTATAAGTATAACACTTTAATCAGTTAGGACGCATTTAGATTATACAGCTACATTCACCAAAACATCGGGATTGAATGACGATGAGTGAGGTCGTCTTTGCCGTTTGAAAAATGTTGCCCTCCCCATACATAGTATAATAACTCGCGGTCATTGCTGTAACTACAATTATGTTTACAATCACAATTTTTTGGTGGTATAACTACTTAAAATTTTAAGCTTTTCGGAATTTTTCTGTTACCTGTGCTGTAAGCTATTGCTTCTTACCAAATTTCGAGATTCTATGTCAACGGGAAGTGGTCTTTAGGTTTTAATTCCCTTGCGTGTGGTTGCGAGTTTCAAAATATGCGGTATCAATGGTTGTACTTTTGCGTTTTGCGTTTTTGCGTTGACTTATAATTTTTTTTTTTTTCACGGGTTAAAGGCAATTAGATCTAAGTACTTGATATGAATTTCAACTTGATAGCTCTACGCGTTCATGAGGAAAAAAGTAATAAGTTTATATTTATTAAAAAATATATATTTTGTAATGTAACTAAAAATTTAAGGTTTTCGGAATTTTTCCTTTATGTGTGCTATAAAACGTTGCTTCATGCCAAATTTCAAGATTCTAGGTCGACTGGAAGTACCCTTTAGGTTTTGATTCCCTTGCGAGTACTTGCGAGTTTCAAAATATGCAGCTTAAATTGCTGTTTCTTTTGATTGCGTTGACATAGAAGTTTGATTTTGCTACAGCTTAAAGGTATTATAGACCTGAGTATTTGGTATGAATTTCAATTTAATACCTCTACGCGTTTATGAGGAAATGGGTAGTAAGTTTAAAATTATTAAAAAAAAAAAAATTATGTGATGTAACTAAAAATTTATGGTTTTCGTAATTTTTCCTTTATCTATGCTATAAGACGTTGCCTCGTACCAAATTTCAAGATTCTGAGTTCACGGGAAGCACCCTGTAGGTTTTGATTCCCTTGCAAGTGTCGAAAATTTGCGGCATAAACGGCTGTATCTTTTGATTGCGTTGGCTTAGAAGTTTGATTTTTTCACAGCTTCAAGGGACAGTAGACCTGAGTAATTGATATAAATTTCAGCTTCATACCTCCACGCGTTCCTGAGAAAAAGGGTCTTGACAGACGGACGGACGGACAGACGGACAACAAAGTGATCCTATAAGGGTTCCGTTTTTTCCTTTTGAGGTACGGAACCCTAAAAACGGAAGGAATATATAAAAACTTTTGTAAATAATATAATAGTGTTAATCTTTCTTCCATATGTAACGGCACGTGCTACTTATATGTATCTAAAAAGTGTTTTTATTCACGAAAAAAACAAGTTTAAAAGTGAGAAACCATTGGAAACCTTTTCAGCACCTTATCCAAAAGTCTCTATAGCCAAAGAAACAAAGATGTTAAAACGACGCAGTATAAACCCTTTAGAGTATTCAGTCTTCCGTGCCTCCTGTAGAACGTGGCTTCCCTCTAGTTTCTCTCGAGGACAGGAAGAAGATAATAGCGATGACCTGGAATCTTGGAATCCATGCTGTTGTCATCAAAGGGTGATCAAAGATCCAAAATGTGAAACAGTATTGAGCAAAATTCAGTCTTTACACGGATCTAGTTGTAAACGGAAAAGAAAAAGAGCAATATTTTCAGGCAGATCTTACAGTGACGAAAATATCCCAGACTTCTCATTGGAACGTCTAATGCCGATTTGCCGTGAAGCGCCGCCGCGTACCGATAAGAATGGAGAGTCAAATTCAAACAACGCTGTATTCTATCCTCGCTCATGTCTAACTAATCGTTCTGCTCAAGTATTTACAAGCACGCAAACTGTACCATGCAAATATTCAAAGGAAACGAAATGCGAGCAATCTAGCGGAGACGACTGTAATAGCAGTAAAAAATCTTTGGTTTTTTCCAAAACCTATCTGAAAATTAAACAGTTATCTGACTCTATATGCCATCCCCATGGTATCTCTACGTGTAATAAAAAAACAACCACGGGAAGCACAAAAAGATGTCGCTCTGGGCACAGATGTCCTAATAAAATTACGCACTTAACAACCGTACGTCCAATTAAAAGCCACCATAGCTGTGATAAAATCTGCCAGACAACTACCAAACCTTTAGAAAAACAAATCTGTATCAGTAAGACAAAAAAGTATAACGACCAAGCTACTAATGTGTGTCGATCAAATAATCAAATTTCACATGAATCTGTTAGCCCCTGTAAAGTATCAAAGCGACGTCGCCTGCAGAGACACCCCTGCTTAAAAACTGTTCGTCGTCGTGGTAAGCCATGCTCGGTAAAACGTCTTCCTTTACCAAGACGCACTCCAAAAAGACAGCCCTGTATACCAAGACTGTCTCCGATAAGGCGGCCCTGTTTATCCACAGTCTGCCGGCAAAGACAGTACTGCTTACCAATCTGGCCAGAAAAACCTGAGCTGCAACCGGAATTACGACCATGCTACGTAACACCCTTCCCGTGCAAAGGAAGGCAGCCTTGTTTAAAAAATCAAGACCAATATCATCCAATGCCTAGAAGGAGACTTAATGTTGAACTCGCCAATAGAAGGTATGGTGTGAAATTTAACATAAGTGGACGTTGCGGGGATCCACGATGTAAAAAATCCACACGTACTGTACGTAATCGATCAGTACGAAGGATGGTTAAAATAGCTGGTCACGGAGCCCACCAAGACCTCAACATATCCCCAACAACAGGAGATAACGTGAAGCAAAAAAAAGAAAAAGGTTTCCTGTGTGCAAATTTTTTAAATATGTTGAAATTTCGCCCTCTGGAAAATAATGGAAAATACCTGTATTTAGAAACTTTAAGACACCGTCCATGTTTTAGACTGTTTGGATGTTGTCCATCAGTTTATCCTTGCTTTCTCTCTTCGTTGAATTGTTTAAAAATGTGCTGCAATTTTATAATCTTTTTAGTATCGGCTATAATTTGGTGTCCAATAATTACTCTGTATTATTTATGCTGCTGTGTAATATGTCCCTTGTTTTAGTAATTTACTTTATATGAATGTATGAGCTGTTTTATTTTATTGAGTTCATAATAACTTATTTAACGTAATGTTAACGTTTTTAAAAATAGATGTTTGTTTTTTTTCATATAAAAAAATTGACAATGCTAAACGGATTTTGATGAATTTTTGCGGTTAAGCAGTTTATACCAGGGATTTGGTAACTCTGGTTTATACGTAAGTAAGTAGGTACATCAGAAATAATCAGAATAACATTTATTCCTACATCGCATCGGAGAATTATACTGTTGGCTATACCTACCTAAAGTTACCGGTAGGTAGGACGTACCTATACAATAATAAGAGAGTAAGTATATTCTTTGGTGTGGTTAAAGTAAGGGATTAATCCTCAGATGTTAAATCCGCCACCTACCTATTAGTACCTATATGACTAATCGACCTTTACGACCATAAAATATATGAGCATTTGAAAAGTGAGTTAAAAAGAAAATTATTCGGATTGCTATTCCTCGTCTTCGGCTAGGGGCAGTTACATTTATGGCCTACAAAAGTCTTATTTAGTATTTAATGTTAAGTTGAATGGATTTCTGCAAAGGATATTTATTATATTTGAAATTTTCAAAAATTTACCAGAGAAAGGCATAATATACTTATTTAAAGTATTCCATGGCTTTGTAAAAAAAATGTAAACCTTAGTGTCAGGTCAGTGACATTGACACAATGAGATATCTCACTGCATGAAAAAAAAAAAAAAACGGCGGGAATTGAAAGGGCGGAAAATTTGATTTAAATTAATTAATTTATCTTATTTCTACTTTTGCTCTTCGATTTCTTCTTTCTGGATCCTGTAATACTATTACTAAAACAAAATGAGTGAATGCAGCAGTGGTGCTAGTCGCCAAAAAAGAAAATTAGACTCTCCCACCATTGACGACCAGCCATCCAACAAGGTACAAAACAGATTTTTACAAACTAAAAGAGGGTTATTTAGGGAAATTCACCGTATTTATACTGAATCACATCTTAAGGAATATCCCGTAATGATTTCTTCGACCACACCACAAACAAAATTGGACCTACTTAAAATAAATGGCATCTTTAAGCTATTGGACCTCGGTATAAAATATGTAAAGCCTGTAGGCAGCTTCTTTATTAAGATATTCTTCCTCACCAAGAAACATGGCAACAATTTTATACTAAACAAAGACCTCTTAGATAAGCATAACTGGAATGCTTATATTCCTTTTGATCAAATAGAGTCTCAAGGAATTATCAGAGTCCCTACAGACATCTCAGAAGAGGACCTTCTAATGAATCTTAAATCTTCAGTGGAAATAATTGGTGTCAAAAGATTTAGTAAAAAGATGGCTGATGGGAACTTCTCTCCACTACGTACTGTCCTTGTAACCTTTTTATCGACTGTCAGACCAGATCATGTAACATATGAATACCTCTGGTATAATGTTCAAGCATATATTAAGCCACTACTACAATGCTACAACTGTTATAAATTTCATCACGGCAGTCGGACCTGCAAAAATGATCAAGTTTGTTCATACTGCTCCGGACCACATAGTTACAAAGTCTGTCAGAACAAAGACAACCTCAAATGTTCGAATTGTAATGGAAATCATGTTGCAGTATCAAATGAGTGCCCCATGAAAAAAAACAAGATCTTTGAAATAAAAAATAAAATTGTAGGAAAACAATTAACATTTTCGTCTGTTGTAAAAGGCAATCCTGGTAAGCCTAGTATAAGTCCAACTACAATTACTCCACTTGAGGTAGACTCAGAAGCAAGCATTGGAATAACTACTCCCAAGAACAGAGCTCTTTTGAGCGAACTTATGAACTCAAAATTATTAATAGACACTTTAACTAAAACAATTGTTGATCTCTTATGTAAAAAAGAAGTACATGGCACTAATATTTCATCAAAAATAATCAAAGAAAGTCTTATATCTAACCTTACATCTTACAATGGCTAATTTGAATATTATTCATTGGAATTGTCGTAGTATTACTAACAAACTAGATCAATTTGTGCACTTTATTTCTGACTTAAATATAAACATTATACTCATAAATGAAACATGGTTAGATTCAAATAAATCATTTAAGATATCAGGTTATACTATTGTAAGAATGGATTCCGACCGCCCTCATGGGGGTATAGCTCTAGCCATTTCTACTAAGTTCAAGTTTAAAGTTATAAATACATGTTTCTCTTATGATTTTCAAAATGTACTAATATCAATTGAGTTATGTAGTTCGTTTCATCTTGATATTTTATGTGTTTATTGTCCTCCTGCTCCAAATGGAAAGTTTAATATTGGTGACCTTTCAGATTCATTTTCTATGATGTCCTCTAAGTATAGTTTAATTATTGGTGACTTTAATGCACATAGTACGTCATGGGGATGCAGATCTTCGAACAAAAGAGGTAATAGTTTATTATCCTTCATTGATAATAATAATTTGGTATGCCTGAATGATCACACACTTACAACATTAGCTGGGCCAGGACAAGAGGGTAATGTTTTGGATTTGGTGCTTGCTTCGTCAGCTTTAAGCTCGAGTTGCAGCTTTTCTGTGTTACATGACACAGTTAGCAGCAATCATTTCCCAATACTTCTCAGCGTAATGTATTCAGATAATAGGGATAACAGTAACAGCTATGTTTATACTTCGGCAAACGAAAGCTCCTTGTCCGTCGATGATTTAGATGAAGCTGATCTGATTTCTAAAGTCAATAACAAAAATATTAATTGGTTAGAATTCCAACTTAAATGTCTCTCTATTTTTGAAACTTATAAAAATCTTTCTCATGATCCGTTACTAGATTATAGTAATTTTGTAAACAACATCTATGACATTATTTTGACGTCTCATAATAAAAAGTTGCCATTAATTTCGAGATCTTTGCGTAGAAATACAAAAAAAAATAAAAAAAATACCATTTGGTGGAATGATACCTGTGATCAAGCTGTGAAGCAGTCACAATTAGCCCTTCAACTCTATAAACTAACTCCCTCTATGGAAAACTATTTAATTTATAAAAAATTTGATGCCAAGAAAAAATTTATAATTTTGGAACAAAAAATAATAAGTTGGATGACTTTATGCTCTAATTTTAATCGAACTTCCCCGTCTAAATTTATTTGGGATAATGTGCGAAAATTTAAATATTCAAAAAATGCAATTCTAAAGAATTCGCAATTCTTTGAAAATAAATCTAATGCAGTTGATTTTCTTAACAAAATCTGTCCTTTAGCTGATAATTCGGAAGATGTTAATTTACAATCCTTTTTCACTTCACCAGTCTCTGATTCCTGTTCGTGGCTTTTAAATTCATTCACTATTGCTGAGTTAACTGCTGCCTTGCAGAGCAAAAAAAAAGATACTTCCCCTGGCCCTGACCATATAACATATAAAATGATTAAAAGTCTAAGTGTCAAAGGTCACCTCGTATTGTTACAAATATATAATAATCTATGGGCTGTTAAGAAAATACCATTATCATGGAAAGAACAGGTTGTTATTCCAATTTTGAAACCTAATAAAAATCCCCTCTGTATAGATTCATATAGACCCATCTCATTAACATCTTGTTTTTCAAAAATTTTCGAAACCATGCTCAAAAACAGGTTAGAATGGTTTATTGAAAGCAATAACTTGATCCCTGATGGTCAATGCGGTTTTCGAAAAGGCAAGAGCGTTATAGATAACATTGGGTGTTTAGTTGGTGACATAATGAATGGTTTTCAATCTGATAAGACTACTTTGGCTGTATTTTTGGATATCAAAGGTGCCTTTGACAATATAGATCACGGATGTCTAATCAAAAGTTTATTTAAACTGGGAATTCCAGGTCCATTCCTATTATGGGTTTACAACTTCTTGCACGATCGTTCTGTTAAATTAAAAGTAAGATATCAGCGACATAGCCCACAATTTACTTCTAAAGGAACCCCTCAAGGTTCTGTTATTTCCCCCCTTATCTTCGTTCTTAGTTTAGTCCATTTCATGAAAAAAATTCCAAATATCGTTAGTTACCAGTTTTTCGCTGATGATCTAGTCATTTATCTACAGTGTAAAAACATCATAGAAGGTGAATCTACTATGAATATATGTCTACGTAAAGTCTGCAATATGTTAAATAGAGATTTAAAACTTGCAATTAATGTATCTAAATGTGTAGTTGTACCTTTTTGTAAAAAATATAAATTGTATCCTTGTGTAATTTACAATGAACAAATAATATCAGTTCAACACTCGATTAAATACCTAGGAATTGTATTGGATAGTCAACTCTCTTGGAAACCTCATATCGAACATATTAGCAAAAAGGCTATTTGTAATATTAATATAATGAAATCTTTGGTTGGTCTTCGATGGGGATCAGATCCTAAAATATTAAAAGTTCTTTATATTAGTATAGTACGTAGCCACTTCGATTATGGTTGTATGTTTTATATAAACTCAAATAATAACTTATTGAAAAAATTAGATACAATTCAAAATAGAGCTCTCCGTCTAATTACTGGTGCTATGAACTCATCTCCTATTAATTCTCTAGAAGTAGAAGCTGGTATTGTTCCTTTACAAATCAGACGATGCTATATAACAGATAAATATTGTTTAAAATTGGCTAGTCGTGATAATTGTGTCGTACAGAGATTTTTAGAATATTTCAATATACCCAATTATAATGACCAACCCCTATGTGCTTCTACTTCCATTAGTCAATCTATTTCTTTGCTTAATTTTGAATTTCAAGATATTGTATTTTGGTCACGTTTACTTCCGTGCTTTAGTTTTGATTATTTTAGTATTTTTATGGATTTATCTATCAATTTAACTAGGTTTAGCAACAAATTTGAGCTTTTTGAATTCTTAAATACTAAGCCAGACTATTTAAAAATTTATACCGATGGTTCTAAAACACAAGATCGAACTAGTTTTGCTTTTTATGATACAAATAGAAAATTTGGGCAAGTTTTTAAATGTAATACATTGTTTTCTATATTTTCCGCTGAAATTTTGGCAATTTTACATGCCGTAGAATATATTAGCTCTTTATCAAATGTTAATGGTAAAAAGTTTTTAATTCTATCCGACTCTATGAGCGCCTTGCAATCCCTTTCTAACAAATCTATTTCTGCTTCTTATAATTATTTAATATATAAATTAAGAGATCTTGTACAAACTATTGTAAATAAATATGATGTCATTATTGAATTTTGCTGGGTACCAGCTCACTCTGGAGTTGTCGGTAATGAGTTAGTAGATACTCTAGCTCGATCCTGTGTAAATAGTAAAACATGTAATTATTTAGTCCCTTATACTGATTTAATATTAATTTTAAAAACAAACATGATAAAAAGATGGTCATTAGTATTAAACTCTTCCAGGGAATCTAAAGGGAAATGGTTAGAAATAATTCAACCAGTTCCTTCTACTATAGCGTGGTTCGAAGAGTCAAAAAAATTTTTAGGTCGAGATTTCATAACCTCACTTTGTAGACTTAGAATTGGTCACTGTCATTTCCCATCTCACCTGTTTAGATTAAATTTGGTGAATAATAGTTTTTGTAAATATTGTGATAATAATTTTTGTGACTTGCAACATATATTCTTTGTATGCCCAAACTTCATTTTGGAGCGTCTGTTATTCATTGCTTCTTGTTCAGATATTTTAAAATATGAAATTCCCAGTAATGTACAGGAATTATTGAAGTATAGGGAGCTATACACTATAATATTTGAATTCATTATAAATACTGTAGGTAAAATTTAATTAATTCTAACTTTTTTTTTTGTTCTTTGTTCACAAATAATTTTCAGTAGTTTTTATTTCAAATAGTATGTTATTCGTTATTTATCTATTTCATAGTAATCTTTATTTGTTATAAGAATATTACCTGTTATTTGTTATTGTGTATTGAATTCTGGTTGGGCTGAAGGTATTGCATACCAATGCCCTTAATAAATTTATTAAAAAAAAAAAAAAATTATCTCACTGCATTGACATCTGTCTTCACCTGTTTATGTAGATATGTCGCGTGTACATTTGTGTATATTTGGTGGTTGTCTCTTTCTTTTTATATGAAAGAAAAAGAGAGTTCCTACAAATAGAAAAATTCTGTATACGCCTTCAATTTTCTCTATGTTTTTTCATGTCGAGCTAAATAAAATCTTGAACTTGAAAACGAATCCAAATAATTTCGATACATACATAGAGGAGATAATTTCCATTTAATTCCAGTACTTCTATTGTCAAATATTCTGTAAACTAAACAACTAAAACTCTGTGTCATGTGCAACTGTATTGGTTGAACTGAATTTATGACTGGTTTAAAAATATTTCCTACAATTTGTTGTATGATCAAACTTCTCGAAGTTTTAACTATTAGCTGGTATAAATATGCAGTCGACCGACGAATATGGCCATAAAAATTTAGACCTAAGTTCTCTTGAGCCAGCAGTCAGGGTAAAGCAGTTGGCCAACTATGGGGCTATGGTGGAAGTGGATTTCAATGTTCCTCCTAGAAGGTAAGACAACAACAGATACCTACACCTATTTTATACTTTGTCTTTTATGACAAATACCTTATGACAAAAAATGTATTTGGTATTCTTTATGCCCATGTAGAGCTGCTATAAGAACTAAATGTTAGGTATTTAACTATGTAACACAATTCAAGTGTTTATTCTATTTATTTTCAGATATTATAGGTCTGGATTAGAAATGGTAAGGATGGCCAATGTATACTTAGCTGAGGGAAGCCTAGAAAATGCTTACATTCTGTACATGAAGTTTATGACTCTATTTCTGGAGAAGATCAGAAAGCATCCAGAGTATGGTACAGTACCAGCAGACATTAAGGCTGTCAACCAGACCAAGCTTAAAGAAGTCATGCCTAAGGCAGAAAAGTTGAAGCAAAAACTTATGGATCAGTTTGCAAAAGACCATAAACAGTATTTGGAGAATGAGGTATGCTTCATGTTTTTTTAAATGTGGATACATATATACAGCATTGGACTTCCTATGGATAAAATCATAATGATGATATGAATGAGAATATGTGGGAGAAGACAATATACAGGCTGATTTTTGGTCGTCAACATTTCCGAAAACTACGGAATCTCCTCATCATCACGATCATTTTTCTCCATGGAAGCATACCTGGGAAGTGTCTGGTTTCCAAAATATTAGGGTCCAAAGTTTAGTAAATAGACTGCGTTTTTCTGCATAAATGCACATAGACGCGCGTAGCAAGATTTTTTCATGAGAAATAATTAATATCTGTCTATAAAAAAACTAACATAAACACTAGACACTATAAATTTTGCCAGATCAAGTAATTAAAAAAAAATTCCCAGCATTTTTTTTGGCATAAACTTACTTTATTTGATGTATAGAGTACGTACCCTTCGTTAAAGGTAGCCACAAAAAAACATCATGTATAAGCCGCTCATATAAAGAATTGATCCTGAATGATGTCCGCTTGCATGTTATCTCGCTCACATCTATCATTTGCCTATGGTCACACAGTGAAGCACTGCAAAAAATATGGTTTGACTAATCTCATTGCTGTTGATTGTCTGAAAGTCCATTTTTTCAGGTTACTCTTTCGAAGTAAATTTTCAGCGTATTTTTTGCTAAAACATGCCTATTAGACTGTCTTTTATATAATGTGACATTTAGTAATGGTTTTACCAACTATATTCCATCACCACTCAGATAAATTTTCAGATCAATTCTTTATCTGAGCGGCTTATACATAGGCAGAGAATATATATCTCCATTTAGTATATTCCAAACATACCTCTACCACCTTATCCATATTAATTAAATTTTTCATACATGCTTCTGGTGCTCTCGAACCCTTTCATTAACACATTGTTTATTGGCGGAAATTGGTTCTCACTTAAAATATTATTTTATTCTTATTTTAGGAAAAGAGACGTTTGGCAGCTGAAAGTAGAAAGAAACAGGAAAGAGATGATGCCAAGCTCGCACAACGGCTTCAAGCTGATGAGAATAAAAGGGATGGTCATCCTGCTCCTCATTTACTTAATGCAGTAAGTACGAACAAATATTTAAAGATGAAAGTGTAAGTAATTCTCAAAAATACTCGAGTCACTGCCATCCATACCCTATGGATACATAAGCTATAGAGCAAGTATAGTTTTGTTATATTGTGCCGAATGAATTTTCTTGTTTTTCTAGTGAATGATAGTGAAACAGTCATAAGATTACCTGTTTATATATGTACCTGTGGATCATTAATTGTAAAGCACATACTAAAGCTCACTAAATGTATGTATAGGCTGACATTAGTCACACTTATTTTAAACAAATGATACATAGTGGTATTAGAGCCCCTTGAATTTGGTTAAACTTAGAAATGATAGTGAAAGTAAATGACTGTATGTAGGTAGAATTTTGGGGGTAGTCCTGCAAAACATGAACAGAGAATTTGCCACAAAGTCAGAAACCTTACATGTTTTTAATTTGCATTATATAATGGTATTTTTTGGTTTATGTAAGTTGGACAGTCAGAATCAACCAAAATTACCAAGATCAATAATGAACAAGGATTTGTTAACACATTCGCTGCCAGCAGATTTTCTAATGGTACCGACATCAGGTCAACGCCTAGTGTCAGGACGCAAATAAGCGTTAGCGGCACCTCTAGAAAGCCTAAAAGACGCAAATACGTAATCGCCGGCACTGAATGTGACGAATATCTTCGAAATCTGCGTCCGCTTATAATATACAAATTGATTGTTTCACTGTCAATCTTGAGCAATTCTGTGGAATTCGCACGTGGTAGTGGTGTGGTATGCAGTATTGTGCGACGTGCCGTTCTCCAAATTCTGTGGTATTCACACATGGTGGTGTGGTATGTGGTATTGAGCGACGTGCCGTTCTGTAGGAAGAGTGGGCGTTGGCGCCGACCGCTCCGCCGGTGTCGGACGTGCTGTACCCGGACGACTTCGCGGCCGAGCCCCCGCGTGCGCCCGCGCACCACTACGCGCCGCCCATCATACCGCCCTCCAGGCCGCACACGTGGGTTTTGTTACTTCAATTATCTTAAATAGTATAACGCCAATGTAATTTTATTTGTGTACTAGTGGACGCCCGCGACTCCGTCCGCGTGGACTACAGAAAAAAAACAAAATATCGAAATTATCCGGGATAAAAACATTTTCCCGGGATAAAAAGTAGCCTATATGTTAAGTGGGACCTGTCACAATATATTCCTGAAAACTGCATTGAAATCGGTTCAGCCGTTTCTGAGATTAGCGTGCACAAACGCACAGACAAACAGACAAAAATTCCTAAAAATCATTGTATTGGGTAGGTACTTCTGCATCGATAAAGGTATTCTATGATATTTTTTCTTATATATCTTCCACGTACAGACAGCGATCCGTTACATTTTTATTATATGTATAGAAGATAATAAATCTATACATACAATAAAATGGTATGGATCGCTGTCTGTACATGGAAGATATATAAGAATGTAATTAATAATGTATTGGACCGAATTTCGGTCATGGCGGCCAATCTCAATGGAGATTAGCCAACTGCGTAGGAGTATAGTGCACAAATGTGTGCGCAAACACTGATTTATTCTTTGTTCTCTCATCTCGTAGTGACTGGATGACAATAACGTGTGATAGAGCCTTGTGGCGTGTCCTGGGGGAGGCCTACGTCCAGCAGTGAACCGCAATAGCCTGATGTATTAACTTGTACTTACGTTCCTGTGTCCCCTAGCTGGAGTAGAGGGCCTCCACAGATCTCCGCCATCCCGTTCGGTTCTGAGCTTCGCGTTTTAATTCGGATCGTCCGCCGTTATGTCTACTTAGGATGGCCACATTTACGTTTCACCTCATGAGATAGCTAAGCTAGGTTCATTTCACCAGTTTCCCCGTGAACGTGCTAAGTTCCCCGGGCGCGGGCGGGCTGCGTGCCGTCCGCGTGCCGTCCGGCGCCATGCCGAGCTTCCTGCGACTAGCCGAGAAGAACACGCGGCGTAACGTCGAGACCTGCGGCATACTGGCCGGAAAGTTGGTGAGTGTGATGTGACGTGACGTCGAGATCTGCGGCACTACTGGCCGGCGATCTGGTAAGTTTGACGTGACGTGACGTCTAAGCCTGCGGCATACTGGTATGCGAGCTGGTGAGTCTGACGTGACGTAACGTGCCGTGTGGTGCCGTGCCGAGAGGAACACGTGCCGTGACGTCGAGACCTGCGGCCGTGATGTGCCGTGCAATATCAAGTTTCATGTAGAAAGAAGTCCCTTAAGTCTGTGAGCAAGGATGTAGGTAAATAGTTTTATTTCTCCTTCATTTCGCCGCAAGTTGTCTGAATCGTAGGTACGTCTCTACGAATTGTGTTGTTTTTAACAGGTATTCTAGCTCATAATTAATTTCGATGGTGCACGTAACTAACTTTTTATTCTTAGAATATTTACTTTTAGGGAAAAAGTATTTTTGATCAATTCAGAAAGTAAGTTATATTATTTAGGGCCGATTTCTTTAATGATTACATAGGTCTATTTGATAAACGCTTCGTCGATTTAATTATAGAACTGTCTGCCTATTGAAAAGTTTGTCCTAATTATCAAAATATTCAAGCGAGATAAAATAACCCAGTTTTGAAGTATTTTTTAAGGCCATCATTTCCTCGAAGCAAGCCTAGCTTACCACGGCGATGGTGATTGCAGGAGCGGGACCAGCTGAAGATAACGCACGTGGTGGTGCCCAAACAGAGCGGCACTGCCGACTCCTGCAGCACCAACAACGAGGAGGAGATCTTCCACTTCCAGGACCAACACAACCTCATCACGTTAGGCTGGATACATGTAAGTACACCACGACTTTACCAGAGGCTTAGTGCGAGTTTTCACTTCGAACTCAATCGCGTTAACGTAAACTAATCATCCAATCACGTCGTGCCGTTGTTTTCACTTTTATTACATCACGTCATCATGCCATAATGTGATTGGTTGTCTGCTTTATGAGGTATTCACGGTGGTGTATGTATGCCGCACTATAAGTAATTGTAATATTTATAGTTCAAAGGGTACTTAGGTTTAGGGTACGTAGTTTCTCTATTACCTACATTATATAGCGGTGATAGCCCAGTCGTTAAGCGCTAATCTCCGTAGTGATTGGTCGCCTTAGCCGAAATACGGTCGGGAGATCTTACTTACATTATATAAAACAAAGTCGCATCCCACTGTCTGTCCCTATCTTGATCTTTAAAACTGCGCAATGGATTATGATGCGTTTTTTTTAAACAATGTAATTCAAGAGGAAGGTATACGGGTGCAATGCTGATAGGTAATTCACCTTTAAGCAGACGTAGTCATAGGCGACCGCTAGCTATTCGTGTTTTAGATGAGATTCTAAGCCAGTGGTTCCCAAAGTGGTCCAGGTGGACACCCAGGGGTCTACAGGAGACTCGATGGGGGTCTACGTTGGCGTGAAAAAATTGAGGTTCACAATTAATTTGTATGTGATGTAGGCCTGTAGCGGTCTACCAGAACCAGTAAACTTTTTAAAGGGGTCTACGAGAAATATAAGTTTGGGAACCTCTGTTCTAAGCGATAGTAGAGTCCGTTTCATAGAATAATTCCTATGTCCAATTTCGAAATTAACATTTTTGTATGCAGTGAAACAGAAAAAGTGATCATACACATAGTAACTAGCGCCTCCATCTAGCGGAACTATACGATAAAACGCACAATATATCATATTGCCTGTCCTAGACGCATCCGACACAGACTGCGTTCCTGTCGTCGGTGGACCTCCACACGCAGTGTTCCTACCAGCTGATGATGCCGGAAGCCATCGCCATCGTCTGCGCGCCCAAATACAACGAGTACGTTCCTTTTATTTTATTTTTTACCTGTCCTTTATAATACTGCAGTTTCCGCTACCAAGTGTTGGGAAAACAGCCTTCTGTACTCGTATATATATGTAATCTTACCTAATGGCATTGGGTCAATTAAGATATTCAATATACAAGGTGTGAGTGACAGCCAGGCAAATTCTGAAATGCTGAACAATTACCATTGTGTTGAGGAACAGCGGATAAGTATATTTTCATACGAAAATAGTGTGCCGCTGGGCGGGGGTGAAGTATGGGACGAGGGATCATCCTAACACTGTAGCCCTGCCCTCCACATAGAAACCACCTTGTAGTGACTAGCCAAACTACTTGCATAAGCGTGTGGTTACAGCTACTGCGTTACACACACTGGGCCTGAAGCTCCGCCCCTATCATGACGTCATGGCCTCACGATTGCCACACGACTCACTTTATAGTCCCACATCCTCTTTTATACCTTCTCCAGGGTTATACGACAGTGTTATTACTTGCAGGAAATGCATTTTTATTTGCTTATCCACAAAGTACGCTTTCCGCGGCAATTGTATCGGGCGATCATGTAAATAGGTAAATGATCTCATTGTCCATATTTTAGTCATTTTGCGTAATTAGTGACTAATGGGGGTAGTGCTAAAAAAGTACTCACAATATCTACCCACACAGGAGCTCGGGTTTTGTACAAAACTTATTTAGTTAGTAGGTAAATAGCAGAAGTTTACTTGAAATTAAGTTGTTTGTTTATTGTTATCGTTACTACAGGACGGGATACTTCGCGTTAACACCTAACTACGGCATGGACTTTATTGCTAACTGCAGAAGTACGGGTTTCCATCCGCACCCCGAGGACCCGCCCTTATTCTATGTAAGTCTTTATATTGCTTTAGAAAATACACAAACAATTTTTATAGGTATTTAATAAATAGTTTGAGAAAAAAAAATTATGATGGTTACTTTATTGTTGAATATGCTCACTTAAGTACCTACCTGTTTGGTTATTTGTATTTTTTTTTTGCTTTGTTTTTGTCGATCTCACACGAGTTAAAGTTAATCTATCCAGTGATTTTTCTGCTCGAAACTTTAATGATAAGTTACGATCAGCGACAATGATTATTTTATTTATTTATTTATTTATTTATTAAATTAGAAAGCCAACATAATACATAACAGTTCCGTTAAGATACAAGTTGGACAGGAGTACACGATAATATTATGTATCACAATTACAGGCTAGCACAACTTTTACAATAAATGAAGTAAAACTATTTAACCATTATTTAAGTAATGAAGCGTATTAAAACATAAGCATGGAGTAACTTGTATTAATCGACTGGAAAACTTTATACTTAAATACATTTACAGGATCACCAGTTATATCAATGTTTACTGATTTGGATAATTTGTTATAGGTATCCATTAATCTTGTCAGAGGAGAATGCCTACCTAGATTAGTCTTATGCGGATTCGGGCTAAATAGATGGTAGTTTTTTAATCTGTAACCACAGCGTGGAATCTTAAATCTAATTTCATTGAGTAACTGTGGTGAATCTATGATATTATTAACAATTTTGTACAAGAAGGATAGGTCCAGACATGTCCTGCGATCAGTGAGAGATGATAGCTTGTAATAATTTAGTATATCTCGATATTCAACCAATTTGTTAAGTAGTCGGCCTTTGAAAGCTACATTTCGCAGAAACTTTTTTTGGACTCTTTCAATTTTGTTAATATAGATTTTGTAATGTGGGTTCCAAACAGGGGAGCAGTATTCCAGGTTGCTACGCACTAAAGCTTTATACAAACATGAAATAACATGAAAACTTGAACACTAAAAAATTCCTCACCCGGGTGGGAATCGAACCAACGACCTCTGCATTCCGTGCCAGCGCTCATACCACTGAGCCACCGGGTCAATTACTCGGATGACGAATTTTACCATCTCTTTTTGAAATTACATTATTGGAAACGTAATTTTTCATCCCGATAGCTTTACATAAGCCAAATCTCAATAACTAAAAAATATGTTAAAGTATAGGTAAGAAGCTTTTATTTAGTTTTATTATTTAATATTATTATTTTTATATGAGAAAAACACTTCAGGCATCTAATATAACTTTATGTACATACATATTTTGTGTATAATTATTTAACTTATTAGATAATTTTTGTTACGATTTCAGACGGTAAACCATATAGTACTGGACGACTCGGCTTCAGTGGAGATCGTGGACTTAAGGAGATGAACTAACATCTGAACTAACATCATGTGTTTTCACAAATGTATAGCGAATGTATCGGCTATTATTAATGTATGACTACAATATCTTGCAAAAGCAAAGTAGCAATGCGACAGCGAAAATTGTACAATATTCGCGTTGAAATGTCTAATTTATTTGAGATTGCTATTAAATGCAATCCCGCGAGTGGTCAAAGACCATTCCGGTATTGTCGCTATTAGAGTCTTGTATACATTACTAAACTAGGGTGTACAAGTTCTTTTCAGATTGTTTATCAGAGTAAAAATAGTCAATAAAATTATTCATTGCCTGTACATTTTTGTATAGAATATTCGGTTACTCAGCCGACTTTGCTTAATATTGTAATTAAATTGAAATGTAAATAATTAATTATATAGATATTTATTTAATATATAACAAACTTTAAGTATATTATAGTTTCAAAAACTATAAAGTTAAAGGTGTTTTTTTAAGATTTCCTTTAAATTATTGGCGAAATGGTGAACTTTTAGACTTACATTTAGTAAGCTTTCAAGAGTGTATTCGTTTGCTTATTAAATATACCTGTTAAATTAGCGCGCCCATAATTAATTTTGAATTTAGTTTCTGAATTATCTAGATACAAGTTGTTTGCTCAGAATAAAGTAGCATCATCTTAGGTTGCAGTTATCATTTCAGCCCTGGGAAGTCCACTGCTGGACATAGGCCTCCCCCAACAACCTCCATACCGACCGGTCGGAAGCAGCCTGCATCTAACCGACGCCCGCGACCTTGGCCAGCGGTCGTCCGTCCATCTCGCGGGTGGCCTTCCCACGGTTCGTTTGCCGATACGTGGTATCCATCGGCCATCAGTTCTTCGAGCTATGTGCCTTGCCCATTGTCACTTTAGCTTGCTGGACCGTTGAGTTATGTCAATGATCTTTGTACGTCTGCGGATCTCCTCATTTCTGATTTGATCACACGCAGAGAGATTCCGAGCATAGCTCTTTCCATTGCCCGCGGCTCCGGAGGCAATACTGGCGTGTCCGACAGGTTGTAGTACTTGAATCTTAATTTATATATTTACTACAAGTGGGCCTTAAACTACTAGTATAGTCTATCTGTGGATAAATATAGCTATATTAGCTGTTTAGCTCTGATAAATCTAATAAAGCCACTTGCATTACACCTGCAATAGTTCGTTTAAATTTTGTACAAACCTTTTTTCAGACTAATGTCTTATGATAACTATTGTGATATAATCTAGAAATTCATAATTTATTTAGTTTCTCATGATTTTTTATGATCTATCTGACAGGACGCAGTAAACCTAAAATGGTGTTAGTGACAGTCAGGTAAATACTGAAATGCTGAACAAGTATCATTATGTTGAGAATAAGATAGACGTTTGTCGTGCCGACGGAATGATAAATGCATGTTCAACGAGTATGTCATTATACGCAAAATATCCCATTTTCAGTTGCTTTCGCTTCAGATTCATCTTGTTCTAAATATCAATATTTGCCTGGCTGTCACTTACATACTATTTTCTATAATTCAGAAATATTATATTTTGTAATAATATAGCTAACCAACGTATTTATGTTAATCGGTTAACAGTGAGAACATTTGTATGCATTTGTATTGCTTAAAGCACCGTAATATTAATTAGAGTAAGGATATAAATATATGTGATATTCACTTTACTCGACTACGAATATATGGTAAGTATATGGAAATTAATTTGTAGGTTTTTTATTTTTATTTTTATTTTTTAGGATACTCCGTCATTTATGAGATTTCAAATTTTTTTTTTATATTTGTATACTTCCAGGCTCCCAGTTTTATAAAAGTATTATTTCGTTTTTATACCTGACTTGATCACCTACATATAAAACATAACATAAAATATCTAGGGATATTAATAAAAGGCACGAAGTCCGTTTTTATTTTTTATTTTGGTCCACCTATTACAGTTGTTCAAGATTAATAATGGAGGGGGGGCCATCGAAAACTTATGAAGATGAAGATAATAGTATAACAGCCGTGTCCGAAGTAAGATGGTTATAGAGGAAGAAAATTTATTCTGAAAAAAGAGTTAAAACATCCAGGAAGAAGGAGTGTAAATATCTTAAATAAGTGTGTAATGGCTGTTGTGCTGCTTCAATATCATTAATACTCTGGAAAAAGCCAACATGAGAATAGCAAGCGTAATAAATATGAAGCAAGTTTGAGTCTATTATTTATCTTGGCGGAGGAGAGTTTATCTTCTTTTCTGTAGAGGAGGGCAAGCGGAAACGCGGCGGGCAACAGATATAAAGTGTCAGAAAAGACATGAAGAGAGGACCTATCAGCACAACGACCAGACATTGGCATATGCATTCGTAGACTCGTCCTCCTCTGCCATTATCTATAATACAATAACAAACCTGTCCTCTGTGTACGCGGGCGTTCTATGTAAATGTAGTCCGAGCGCATAGCTTAGTAATTTCGTCCTTTGTGGATGGTCATCATTATCATCATAATCATCATATGGATCGTCCTTTTTCTCTTTTGATGCCTATTTTACAGATGCAGCCTCTTAAACTTCGCACCTAAATTATCTTTAGTAAAATTTTACTCGAGTTTTAGGAGGAAGTCGGTTTTTCGTTTTAAAAAAATTTTTTACGTCAAATCTTCGTACGCATCTGCCAACGTCAATAAAAATTGCACTTTGACCTTCTTGTATGTTGTCGCATATGTAGTTCCGACTTCGGAATACAGACGATAATGTCTCACAAAGATAACGCTCTATGAATTGCGCAAGCATTTCTTTTTAAAAGTCAATTAAATTTTTGTTTATTTTTGTGTAAGGCCACAATCGTGTGGGGCACAATGATTTTTTTAAAGTCGATTTGTAATGTTTATCTCCCAGTATATATGGTAGTTGGGAGTTTAAACTGTATGGAAATTGCAGTACGCGTGCGTTATTCAATATAAATTCTTTATTAACCAACTCAGAGTTGAGGGTAGTTAGAACGTGTGCAATATTTTTTCATCATTTTGTATAGAGATAAATGTACTTTCTTAAAAAAAAAATTAACACTAATGTATAAAAAATAAAACGTTTGGAAACCTTGCTAATAAAATATCTGTATTGCTTATTTATAATCATCAAATGTTTGAGTGTGGCAAGATATTTTTATTTTCCCAATTTTCGAAAAGACTTCCTGTATGGAAGGGTTTTAAAAACTCAAATTCGTTTATTACAAAAACTATTATGTCTCAATACGGATGTCAAACAAATTAATCGTATTTGCAATGCCTTCTTCTCGAATTATCATTATTAAAATGTTAATAGTATAGTATTAATCTAAATCGTTTTATAAATTCTGATTAAATCTTGTTTTGTTTAATTGATGTGTTCATAAATGTATATAATATGGTCGATTCTGACCGTCACACTTAAACCTAAACGTAAAATTAGTCCTACCTGTCCTTATCTCTCTCAGCCGTTTATGTTAAGGACGGAGGAGATAGACTAAGATTAGGTTTACGTTTGAGTGTGACTGTCAGAATCGATCCTAATAATTATAATAATGTTATATTTTTGTAAGATCTATGCCTCAAGCATGTGCCATTTGTATAAGGGACCCCCACACTGGCGTCTGTTGACGTCGGCCCCACGTCGGCGTCGGACGGGCGTTTTATGCCAACAAGCAAAACGACGCGACGCCTGCGCTGCGTAATTACCAGTGGTCGGAGTAAGTATATTGAATTAAGGTCATTGACATCAAACGTATATGTTAATATATTATGAATATTATGATAAAAATAAAATAAAAATACCAAAACTTCGAAATTATTACATGAAACTAGTTAAAAATGTATCAATACTCTCAACGCTATGCTGCTAGTTTTTGGAAACTCCAGTACATTCCGGAAAAAATGCATGTCCATGTTATGATATCATGACGCAAGTATGTAAAATCAATATATCTACTCCGACCACTGGTAATCACATTACGGCGTTCGGCAGCCACTCATCGCATCGACGCTGCGCCAACATCGCTGCGCAGGCGCCCGCCCGACGTCGACGTTGAAAAGACGCCAGTGTGGAGGTCTCTTAAGTATTACGTGATGTACAGAAAATATGTGACACAAAAAATGACAAAATGTTCTCGTCTTTACATCCTTTAGCAATGCGTAAACAAATAGATTAGGCTGTCTTTCCGCCAGATATCTGCTATACCACGTTGTTATAGATGCGATTACTTGATATCGTCTATACATCAATCAAATTAATTGACATCATGGACCAGTGAATATGCAACTAACTATAAAAAACGATTAGAGCGTCACCCCAATAGACTGGCGACAAAGCTGACAGAACCAGTGTATGGCAGGAGGCTAAAGGGACGTGCCGTAATGGATCTCTGCTCTTGACATGCAAAGGAAGATTAAATAAAGTTGTTTTCACTGGGGAACACTTGATCAAAGCCTGAACAGAACAGCACTCCGATATACTTAATAAAAAAAGGACCAGTGAATATGATTGGTGGAATCAGGTGGGTATCATACGCGTCCGTAGAAACGTAGCGTAACAATTCTCTGGTGCAAAGGCAGGCTTTCAGTGGTATAGCTGTCGTCATGTTCCTACCTACCGAGGTAAGATGTAACATCGTTTTGCATTGACGTTCGTTATTCTGACAAAACCTGCAATATCGGTTAGAGTTGATCACGTCATCTAACAAATACGTAAAATGAACTCTTTTTGGAAATAATACGATAGTGAATTTCTATCGATTCTAACATCAATGTACTTTGTTAAGCCTTTTGATCATTATTATATTTCTTCCAATAGGAACTCTACATTATATGTTACCTAATTTCAATTCGATTCGATGTTTCATTGTCTAAGCCCTCTGTACCTACTCTCACTAATTGTACAACTTGCTATAATGGACCAAAAAAGTGAATAAATCTGTTTACCAAATAATAACTTTTATTTTTTTATAAATCCTATAATTAGCTGTTTACCTACCTAACCTCCTTGATGGAATCACTCGATGACTATTTGTGTTAAATATTTAATAGGTTGGATATACCTATATATGGACAAATGAATTTTTTGACATAAAAATTGTTGACTTATTCCCAACTTACTATCTAGCTTTCCACCCCAAGTTGGCTGGATCCCAAAACCCTATTCGGGTTTATTTTCACTAGTTCGATTTTCTTCGAGCGTTGAACTAAGTAGGTACTAAGGATTTTTCCCATTTGATAAAATCAAAGATAAAAAAAAACAGAAAAATACATTTAATTATTCGTGGGTAGGTACATACAAAAAACCAAAATGACATGAACGTACCATTTTATTGGATGAGATTATTTGAAGATATTTAGACATAAAGCTACCTACAATAAATAATAATCCTTGCATATTTAATTAATAATTAACATTAAATTTTTGCTTAACTATAAAAACCAGAAACATTATATAGACAGCTAAAAGAATATTCCTAACAACGTTTATTAACAATAAATATATTGCTCTACATACATATACCTACATACCTAATGATAGGGATATCAATTTTAATCAAAACATTACTGAAGTATGTATAGGTAAATAAGTAAATATACAAATTGCTAAAGCTACGTGAACCTAGTTCAGCTTGATGGGTAAACAAATACCTAATCTGGCATTTAAAAGCAAAGCTACTGGACTACTAAAGATAGCCTACGACACAACTGATTACTTTTCCAAAGTAACTTCAATTATTGCATTTCTATTCTACATAATTTACATCATAATCTTAATTACAATCTGTACAGGCTACTCTTCATAAGGCACTCGGTGCTTGACATGATTGCATTTAATATCTTAAATCTAAGTAAAGATAGAATTATCATAAAAGTATAAGGCCCTCTTGAACCATGGTGGTGGTAGATTGGTTGGGTAAATAAATCGTAAAGAGGTAACAAACAAATAAACTTACTTTCTCATTAGTTAGGGTTGGGGTATGTCTACATTGACCTATTATAAGGATGTATGGTCTTTTATGTCATTTAAAATTAATCCGAAGGCTGGGACGTGTACAAGTAGGGTTAAAACGTTTAAACAATATATTCGTAGCTGCTAGCTATCCCTAACACACTAGCGACACTAGTTGGCGCGAGTACAAACTAAATTGTGTACTGGCTGGACTACATTTGTTGGTGCAAGATTGGAGTGGAATTGTATCTTTTGGCTCGTTTCCATTCCTGATCAGTTTTACAGTAGATTCTACAGATGTCTCTAGGAGTCTATTGTAGAGTTGAGTATTACACCGATTTCATAGTCAGTCTCCAGTTGCATAATGGGGCTTTTTTTGTCATTTATAGGCCTACTATGAAAGAGGTTTAAATGTTTTTTTTGGGATACACCCACTTGCCAGAATTTAATTTTTCTAGCAATGAATATATTTATCAAGAGTTGTTGTACTCGTAGTTAAGTGTATAATATAATGGCGACTCTGTCTATTTGAGACTAACTGTGTTTATATAATTATTATAGAACATGTACCTATGCATACCTACCAGTAATACCTTCTTCCAAGATAAAAGGTACACATAAAGGCACTTTAGTCTGAATTCTATCATAAAATCAACCAGTCTTGTCTAACCTATCTATAAATAAATTAACTTTGCATAGATTCAGTTCCCATATTTCAAGTTTTTCGAAGTAATTTATTTTATTCACTCAGTTCGCAATTAACGATTTAAACAAAACTTCAGATGAAACATTTTGGAATTCTGATTTGATTCATAATGATCCAACTGAATTGAATTCAACTTAAGCTTATATTATTTATACAGTACATGTCTCTCCCTAATGAAATAATTCATAACGAGTATACCTACTAAATTAATAATATTGACAAAAGCTTAGTATGTATTGATATTGCGTATGATTTTTTAAATCTATAGGTACTCTACCTAGCTATATGTATAACAATTAAATTACCACAAGTATAATACTAATATACATTTTCATCTGAACTTAACTTCATAGATAGTAGACATACATACTTGCATTTTAGTGTTTCCGAACAACATGACCCAATCACTCAATTAATAAGTTAAAGTAATACAGCAATCATCAAACCTATCATGAGGGAAGTGAGTTCGATTTTCTCTAGCATATGTCCGGCATTGACGACCTTTTTGCTGGGAAGGTTGACATATACCGTCTTGTTCATCATCCAGTAGTACACATCGGTGAGACCCTGCTGCTGCAGCTCTGGTCCTACCTCATCCCGTATCCTTCTGTTGTAGGCATTCAACCATTTTATCTGAGGAGAAAAACTTTTATGTAAATTTCATACTCATTAGAAACGATTTTTATGTCTTTCAGACATAACATCGATTCTTAAGCATGGGCTGCTACGCTCCCAAAGGTTTCCGCCCTGATACTTCGTCTTCAGCCTATTGCAGCCCACTGCTGGACGTAGGGAGGACACGCCACAGCGCTGTTGCCATAGAGGGGTTTTTGCCCATAGTCACCACGCTGGGCAGGTGAGTTGGTGAGCGACACTAATAGAGAGATATATAACTTTAGTTTATGTATTACGGTACAGTATATAACTAACCTAACTAAGATCTTGTTCCACACTAACCTCATAATCAGTCAACATATCCTTGTCAATCAGATTAGGCTCGAAGGGCACTAAGGTAGCCTCCTTAAACGCGAGATATCCACCAGGTTTTGACAGTACTTTCAGGACATTTCCCAGCTTGACTCCAAATTTTCCACTTTCGTACCAGGCTGGCTCTGAAAATAGTTCGTGTTCATTTTTAAAATTTTCGCGCGTTGCATATTGTCAATATATTTGCGATCTAATAGAAATGCGGGTAAGTGAAAAAAAGTTAACAAACAAACAATATTTAACTGTCAAAGAGTATGTTGTATTTCGTCGGAGTATCTACCGCTGCTGGTCGGTCGGCATTCCGTTGTCCCGTCACCCAGGCAACAAAAATGTGTGTAAACCCGCGAGTATAGGAAAACAAATCACCACCACCAAAGTACGCATTAACACACATCGACATAGACACATCATCATACAGTCAACTAGCAAGGTATGCTCTTTATGAAAGTAACTAAGTACATTATAGTGATACCTACGATATATAAATGTTAAAAAAATCACACACTTAGGGACTTACCGCTTGTAATGAAGTAACCTTCTCGGAAAGTGTGCAGATTGATATCTTGCCTATAGTCGATTACAACTGGATCTGAAAACGGTGAAACGTTAACAAATCTTTCGTTAAATTAGATTCTGGGTTTGTAATAAATTATCAAGTTCGTATCAGGTACATACCTACTAGGTGAAACTTGAAAATTATTTCAAATTACCTTCTCGAACATTCAAAGCGGCGCCTACTCCATGTCCAGTTGAGTGAGGGTAGTCCTGATTGGCAGCCCATAAAGCTGCTCTTGCCACGGGGTCCACATGACCCGCGGGGATAGCCGAGGGGGTCTGTAGTGTTGCCAGTGCGGATAGGGAACGCAGTACCGTGGTATAAGCAACCTTTTCCGATTTGGTCGGCTTGCCGAAGTGAACGGTTCGGGTTACTACCGTCGTGCCCTCTGGAGATAGATTGACAAGTTAGGAATCAACTCATTTCTAAAAACATTTAAATTACATAATGATCTAGAATAATAAAAATTAATGACCTAGGCTTTAAGAGCTTAACTTATCTTACCAGCATATTGTCCTCCAGACTGGATAACAAGTGTACCATTCTTGAATATCTTTCTGTCAGTGAACTTGGTGGCCATATAGTAGGGGTCCGCTGTATTGGGCCCGAAAGAGACCCTTGTCTTCATCGATAGTCCTACGTAACCGGCCTGCGTGGCCCGTGTCAGATCTACTTTCAATGCCACGGTTTGTTCTGTCAGCTGGGACTGCTTCTGAATTGGATGTTAATGTTATCCGTGTTATTACGTACAGAAGAATTTATACATTGCTTAAGTTAAGCCTTGCCTAAATGTCACATAATATATTCCATATATTTTGTTGTCAAATCAAATATTATTTTGAAATTGTGTCTTACTTTAGGCGCGGTTTTGTTATACCATCGTATATGTTTCAACCAAGATTTAGACACAAATATTCTAGTATCAGCAAAGTGCAACATAACCTAAATTTACACACCTGTATGTAACTGAAAAGAGTGCACATTGCTACAGCATCCCTAACATGTGCCTTCCTCATGCCCTCAGCTTCAGCGCCGTTCTTTTGTGCTTTCAAATAGATGATAGGTGAGATCTGGGCGAGGCGTTTACTCTGTGGCACACTTTGTGCAATCGCTGCTGATGCTCCTCTTTGGAAAGATCCTGCCGCTGGGATTAAGATTCTAGATTCTGTGATTCTCCGCAAGTCGGCATATATCATATTATATTCGATGACCCTGTAATAGAATAAGTATATTATTATGTTAAAAGAAATATCAATATCTAATGCTTATTAAATGTGGAAGATCTTGCATAACCGACCTTGAACAATTGAAGGACTGCTGAAGACAGTTGTAGACAGAAAGAGCTTCTCGAACAGGCATGGATAGTTTTCCAGGTGGCGCATAGATCCTGAGTTCTCTAAGGCTTATAATGACAAAGGCTTTGAGAAGGGGCGCTGTGGGAAGGTCCCTGCCTCGCACGTTAAGAAGCCACGCCACTTCGTCCAGGGCGGTGACTACCATGGCATCAGCGCCGATTGCACGGAGTTCATTGCGTAATGCTGACACCTTATCCCTCCATGATTGACCTGACGGAAACGAGGACATTTGTAACACTATACTCTACTTATTCATTTAGTTAAACATACATACGATTAATTCCTACCAGAGCTACTATAATAATGTACCTGCATATTCCATTCCATGCACCGTAGCGACCACCCTCGAGAACTCTGGTCTCATGAGCGCAGGGTCCTGTTCTTCGGACCACAGCTGATCCAGTAGTGTTGGTGCATGGATTAACTGGAGGCCTTGGGATTGCAGCGAGGACGATAAAGGCTGCCACTCTGTCCACGACACCAGACGGGCGTCGCCAGCAACTCGTCCTTTGCGGCCTAACTGTTCCGATATGTACTCGGCAACGTTTGGCTGGCTGGGATCTTCGGCATCAATGACTAGCCACGCGCATGTTAAAGAGGCTCTAGCTCGTCGAACGTCGCCACTCGGCACCCAGATAGCTGCACCGCCATCGGCAAGCACTGCCGCCATACCAGCGCCGTCCCATCCACTAATATACTGGAGTCGACGTTCTTCTGGAGATGGGTCTTCGCTCTGGAAATATTGCTCAGTAAATATAACAAATTACTGATGATTGTTCCAGGAGTATTGAATATTTATCAAGGGTCAGTTTAAAAAAATGGTGGAATCAAGATTACTCGTTGGTATAATATCTATAGGTATAATAATAGCGTCTTAACTTACTAAATGCTCATCGCTATAAAAGACGAGAAACGCATCGAACAGCGCATTCATTTGCGTAAAGGTGACGTTCCTCATAGCGTTGCGGAGTTTGCCCAGGGGATTAATGTAGCTAACCGCATCAGGACACGTGACGACTGGCGCTGTTGGTGGCATGCTAGGCGCCAACATGGAAGGCGTCGGAGCCGGCGAAGACCAGTTCGAGGCTGCCCTGGTAGAAGCATTTGGCAACATCGCTTGTCTTGCGCCATGGCATGCTGGAAAATATTCAAATTAGTTCTTATGGGGAATGGTGATTGAAATGAGTGCTATTAAAAAGATCCGAGTCATGGATGTTTCTATACTTATCTATGTATTTATATACCGTTGCTTAGTACCCACGACACAAGACCTTAGGGATCTTAATGTGGGACTAGGTTAATGTATTGTATAGTGTAAAAAAAAAAAGTTTTCATTAAAGTTTGTAATTAAAGTTTGTAATAACAATAATAGATACTCTTCTTCCTGCCCCGCCCATTTACTTGCAACGGGAATCTACATACGTATACTTGTGCTATAATGGTTAAAGAAAAATAAATATCAACCCTAGTTAGGTACAGTTTACAAGACCAGCCAGCGCCCCCGTTATTTGCTCTATTATTCGTTTGTAAATATAATAAATACTATTGCTTTTATAGATAATAGAGTTTTGGACTATATTGTCCAGCATTTGGGTGTACAATAATGAATACACGGAGTTTGTAATCAATACTTTATTGGATGGTTTCTCGAACGCTATACATCGAACTGTTGACCGTTGATTTAACTGTCATTTTACCATGGTCTTGCTTGCCACATAATTATCGTTAGCGTTGATTTGACGAGAAACCGCACTCGGTGTATTTAAAAACTTGCTACTTATAAGTTAATAAGAAAGAAAGAAAGTTTCTTTTAGGCAAGCACGCTCCATCTTAGAATGCAATGGTGCAACCTATTAATTAAACCTATTTAAAAAAAAGAAATCTCATTGATGGAGCGCCAAGCACCGTAGGAATAGAATCTAGGGTGTCTTCTGAGCATTGGTGGTATAGGCGTGAAATAGATACGTGTTGCTTGCTTCAGTAATATTTTTGGAATAGAGCATCACTCATTTTTCAAGCTACACTATGCCTACTAGTAATTTATTATTAGGATCTGCTGCGGTTAAGTCACGAAGTTAAGTGGTGATTTTAGTACCTATCCTAAGAGCCGTACCTACCTTGCTTGACATTTCTCATAAACGCCTGTCTCTCACCAGAAATAAAGTCCCTTAATAAATACCCTAAATGTACTCATGTCGGTACTATCTATAGCGCAGAGTGAGAAAGATAACAAACATACGTCCGCAGTTCATCCCTTTCGTCGCGCGTTCCAATAAAGTCCACCAGAAGGAGAAAGCGGCTAGCGACAGCGGCGCTAACAACGCGGGAATATACCAGCATCGCATAAAATGTTGGCGGTGCGACGAGACAAAAGCTCTCAAAAGCTCGCACGGGAAAAGGGGATAGAAAACTGGATCCGCCCCTCTCGCTAATTCATCCCGGAATGGAATGGACGCCATTGCTGTCAGACGCACTTTAGGTCCCTAGTATTGATTAGGGCGTAACTTAACCTTATGTTGAATGTGGTATTTTCGTATGACTATGTTACCTATATCATATTGTTTGTCATTTTGTGTAACAGAGAAGTATTTTAATACGCTTTAACTAACCAAAGTTTTTAAGTAAAAAAAGTACGTGACATGCATGATACCTCATACAATGTTTGTAGGATGCACTGCGCAAGCTCGAAAGGTCATTGCTCGAGGGGTACCCAAGGGATGTGAATTCTATTGGAATGACGTCAACAACTAGCAGGACTTCAGAGATCACCAAGAGGACTGAGCCCTTTCCCTTTTCAAAGAAACCTACCCATATATAGTAAGTTCGTATCATTTTATTGTTGGGGGCGTGAATGGGATATGCTGGGTGTATACGGCAATTTGTTACACCAAAATGGGCGAGATGACACCGGCACACACCAAAGCTGCAGAAACTAAAGAAGTGAGCAGCAGGATCCTTTTTGAAGTGCGTTTCAAAAAGATGGCGTAAATCCTTATATAACTTCCTGTTAACGTCATGGAACCATAATAGACGCAGGCTAGAGGAATCGATCTAAATTATTGAATAGGTTTTTGACTACGAAGGTAGACACGTACGTCATCGTTAAAGTGTGATTAAAATTACTTTCTATTCAGTAAGTAATAAAATTATTTCCACAAAAGACTAATATAAACTAAGGAAGTCAAACCAAAGTCAACCAATCCACAATATCCCTTCTTAAGGATGGCAAAGTATTCCCAAAGGGACAAAATATCCTGCGAATTACCAGAGTGGCATAAGTTGTAGAAAGGTGAGACGTGACGCATTGTCCTGCTCAAGGATACGCAAGGATACGGCAACGACCGCAGCCAGCGGTCGCTGGTCGGTGCAGCGGGCATTCACTTTATTACGCGCAGTGCAAATGCATGCGTCTGTATTATCTATCAGGCTGCACTTAAACTCGCTTGCATTGCAATAGTTAATTTAATATTGGTGTATTTCTTATTTTTTATTTCTTGACTTATAGGTAGACAAGTCAAAATTAAATTCAATTGTAGATAAGTAATAAAAATTTCACCGGTTAAGGAAAAGAATTTTTAAAAATCTTACAACATGAGTGTTTTGAAGAATGTGCAGATAGTCTTTTTAGTTTTGCCTGACACAGTATATTGATTGATCAAATTAATTTAGACGCCTATTATAATTGGCTGTAGAGATAGGTACACGCCACGCAATTAATAGTACCTAGGTAGGTACATGCAATAACTAAAATAGTTATGTACATAGGTGAGCCAAGTTACAGAATTAATCCTTGTATTGTACGTGTTGTTATAAGGCATGCCTTTTAAGTTCTGTCGTTTCCATATTTCCCGTCAATTTTGAATTTGGAACTGTTCTATATTCGAATGTGTTTAAATTTTAAATCTCAAAACAGTTGAAAGTATTAGGATTAATGCTATTGTTTATTTATTTATTTATTTGGGACAGTTAACAACTGTATACAAAAATACATAGTTAGGTTAGGTTTAGTCACAGCGTCGATTGGAATCTGTCAGGTTACGTACGAAAATGAATCTTTCTTAGGGAAATGTTCGTGAAATAATTTTCTACAACTTTAGAAGAGGCCTGACGCAGCTTCAGTGTTTTGAAGAGCTAACATCTGTGTTCAGTGATGAAGCCCAATGTCTGTGGACTGTCGAACGCTGGTATTTAGAATTCCAGCGTGGACATACTAGTGTTGGTGACAAATCTCTCGAAGGACGCCCAAAATCCGCCTTCACTGAAGATAACATCATTGCTGTGAGACAATTAATTCTCGAAGATCGTCATGTGACGTATCGAGAGATAGAGGCTCTATTAGGCATCTCAGGGACAACCATTCAGAAGATCTTGCATGAAGCGCTTGGTGTGAGAAAGCAGTGTGCCGTTGGATACCGCATCTGCTTTCCGACGATCACAAGGCGGCCCGCGTCATATGGTGTAAGAAAACTCTGCAAAGGTTCAACCGAGGACAGTCAAATCACATCTACGACATCATCAGTGGTGACGAATCTTGGATCTATGCCTACGATCCTGATTCCAAACAACAATCTACAATCTGAGTCTTTCAAGACGAGCCAAAGCCGACTAAAGTTGTTCGTTCTCGGAGCACTTCAAAGAAGATAGTGGCCACGTTCGTTGGAAAAACCGGCCATGTTGCGACTATAGCACTTGAAGATCGTGGAACGGTTAACGCAGAGTGGTATACCACAGTTTGTTTACCACAAGTCATCGCTGAACTTCGAAAATCTAACTCAAACCGAAGCATCATCCTGCACCACGACAACGCAAGCTCACACAGCGCTCGTCAAACGATTGAGTATTTGAAGCAGGAAAAAGTATAAATTCTTTACATTTCCTAAAATTAAGAAAAGTCTTCATAGTCAAAGGTTCCAGTCCGGTGAAGAAGCAGTCGACGCTTTCAAGTTACCCCCTTTAGAGTGGTATAAATGTTATAATAACTGGTTTGAGCGAATGGAAAAGTGTATAAGCTACGTGGTGAATTCTTTGGAAAACAAAAAATACCTACTATAAGGTTCTAGTTGTGTTTTTTTCTTCAAACGACAAAACTTAACGATAAAACTTATGTCTCGTAGTAGGTAGGTACCCCATTAGGTTATATTGGCAACGCCTCGGTGACACTCTGTGTAGACTATAGTGTTGTCGGTGAAACGAGATTAGTACAATATGTAGGTACGATGTAAGTGCGTGTAAAACTCTCTCACTGTCACATTGTGTGACGTAACCTATCCCAGGCAAATGTAACTTTCCCGACTTCTGGACCAGGATCGCATGAACCCCCAGGATACCCTATTACATCACATCGTCCTTGTCCTTTACAGCAACGCGGTCTCATTCGCTCGGAAGGGCGTACACAAGTCGTGTAACCAACTGTCTATCCCAAATATACATTGTAAGATATTGTAAAACTTTCTTTGTTGAAGAACTTTTAGTATGTACTCTCTCTGTTAAACTGTAGTTTTAACTTGGTATTATATTGGTAGTAGGTAGAAATGTTACAAGTTAGATGCGAATATTTTCAGCTCTTGCAACTAGGTAGCGAGCCATTCGCAATTCAAGTAATTGTAAGTTTTGCAAATTAATTGACGACAAAAAAAGTGCGTGTGCGTGAGAACAATGGATTGCCCCCTTTTTGTACCAGGGATGTATGGGTATCGTGGAGATAGCTTTCGGGACAATAACCTGCCTGTGGGGGCGGCGGCGGGTAGAATAATGCCCCTATATCCGCTCAATCCCGAAGTGTGGGTAGCCAATAGGAGGATAGCATTTCTCTGGTAAAAAAACAACATCTGTTATGGCCGTCGTCGCTTTTATTTCGGTTGTTCTTTTTACGGTCGAGCCGGGGAAGGTAAAAATTTGAGATACAACAGTGTATTTTTATGAGATAGAGTGGTACGCGCTACATTGTCAGTCTTTATCCTTTTGGAGTAAATTTTCTTTGGGATGATGACATAATTTAAATGATGATAATGATAACCACCAAAATAAATGTCACTTAGAATTTGATGATCTTTATGTATCAATTTTTCAATCAAGATCTAGAAAACTTAGGCATGTATTAACACAGCGACCAATAAATCGGATTTAAGGTCTGTAAAATAATTAAAGTGGATAGCAAATATAATAGGTTGGCAGCAACGGAGTACAGTATTAAGTAAAAACTAGCAGCATTAAAATCTATTATGAGGTTTAGTTTAATTTAAACAGGCATCGAGTTTTTCTTTTGGCTATTGAATTTATTGTTGAGCGGAAACTTGGAAGCAGCTAAAAAGTACAAAATAGGCATTCATAAATTGTAACCGGCTACGCCGGCCAGCCTCAGCCGCGGCGGTGAGCGTTGCATTCACCTGCTCCTCAGCTCGCGGGCCGCTTCGCCCCTCCGCGCCTGGGTCTTTCTTCACTTTAGACAATATTTGCGCAAGTTTTTCATATGAATTTAAATTTCATGTTTATGAGATTTTGATCGTATTATGCTATTAAGAATCATTTTATCCAATGTATAGATGAAAGGCACGTATGTATTACAAATATTGAAAGAGTTACAGTCACTTAAAATATATGATAAGCTACGGTAATGAACCATGAGCTCGGTAATGATTTTTTGAGTACACGGTAATGAAATATAATGATAAGGTAATGATACAAAATAATTTCAATTAAAATAATACACATTATAAATTGCAATTGCCCTTTATTAAATTGTTAATCTTAACTATCATAATAACAAAAAATTTTAACTTATTCCAAATAAAAATAATATAATCAGTCAAATCAGTCTTCCTATCTCCTTTTATTAAATCTCTGATATTCGAAGTAAACTAATCTAATAGAAAAATAATCATCTAAATATAAATCAACATAAAATAATGTTATTGTTCCATTACTTAAACATTTTGGTATCAATTCAAGTCTTCTAATAATTATTTTAATAGAGTTAGTTCACTTAGAGAACTAAGTAATCAACTATGTGAAAATATTTGTTTTAAAAAAATTATGCTTTCACTGTAAATTTTTCTTTTTTTTATATTTTTTTCATATTATCAAATCCACGTACGTCAACTACTTAAATTTATTAATCAACATGATCAACTATTGAAAATATTTTAATAAGGTATCTTGATCGTAGTAGGACTTTTTTGTATTATTTTTTTTTATTTAATCATATTTACTAAAGTTTATTTATTTATTTAGTACTTTCATATTAATTATTTTATTTCTGTCTGGTTATTATTTCCTTGGTCTTTTTTCCTACTCCCTTTCCTTTATATTTCCCCCGTTTACCCGTGTCTTGACCATCATTATCTACAATATTTTCTTTATTTTCTTCATCAGTGTCTTTGTATTTTTCTTTATCAAAAGCAGATTGACAGGTAGATAAGAATTTTTTAAAATTTTCACAATAAGATTACTTTTAGAACCAACAAAAGTTGTGTTCTGCCAATCACCTAGTTTTGGAAGAGCTGATAGAGCGTGAACCTTCTCCGGCGGTTTGCATCTTCCTGTTGAAGGTTTTCGGGGTAAGGCAGAAAATATTTTTATGTCTCTGGCTAGCCCTTCCTGTTTTACCGGTATGTTTAAACGCTTCTTAAGCCCTTTACTTGGAAATTCACTTCGATTAATTCTGGACCATAACTGCAAGAAGGTTGGGATATATCGACTGAAAAAATTGGTACGGCTAATGTAGTTCGTATTAATTCTGGACTATAACTCGAAGAAGGTTGGGATGCATCAACTAAAGAAATTTGCATGGCTGGCATTGGTAGGTTGTGCATACCGAGATGGTAATGCTGACAGGTGTTCTCTTGACATATAAAACAGCTTCGCGTTCTCATCTCTAACCGATTGCTTTCACCACATCTCCAAATTACTTGATGGACAGCCATAGTACCTTTGAAAGTTGGAACAAATTTAGGTATCATATGTTCTTTTTCATCTATGTTTGTACTTGCAATCTCAAAATTTTTTATATTGGATACGTTGGCTCTAATAACTTCAACAAATTTAGTAAATGTCCCGACGTCTGTTCCTGAATTGACAATTCTGTTAGCGGTCCTTTTCACTACTGCTCCCAGGCCATCTGGAGCACCTTTCCCATGGCCTACTTCCATATAATTCCAGGTTAATTTACGAAATGCTACAAATTGCTTCTCTAATTAAGTAAAAATATAAAACATGTTTCGGTTTCGATATTGGCTGCTGGGGCTATCACTGTAGAAGTGCAGTGTATCAATAAATGGCGATAGGTCTGAAATATGAAGCAAAATTGGTTCCAAATGTGCCCAAATTGCAACTGCTGTATGCTTTAAATTTTCGGATACTGTGCAAACTGAGTGTGTCTTTAATTCAAGCGTTTCAGTGTCTTTCATATATATTACAACGGTGTGAATTGATACTTCTTGTCTACTACCACCAAAATGAAAAGACTGTATCTCTGTATGATGTTTGAGGCTGTAGTTCTCACTAAAATGTAAATGCACAATAGCTTCGTTTATTTGAATATTATTTTTTAATTCTTTTAGAGTTTTATTTTGTACAACAACAGTGGCACAGTGTGGCAAAAAATTCGTGATAACATTCTCTAGTTTTAGAATAACATCTGAAGGTGGTGCATAATTTTCAGTTTTAGCCCAAAGAATGTTATGTCTTATTTTTCCATCCTGCTCATAGGTGTTAGATGTCCTACGCCATTCATAATATTTAATTTGAATATCATTACTGAATTCTAAGTATTCAATTACCTTATGTTCACATGTGGAACATTTACGGTCTAAACAGTTCTCATTATATCTATCACAGCAAAGCGTGTTCAAAAGGTCATTATTTGTTGTTATTTTAATAATCTCGGCTTTATGTAGAGCTTTGATTAAGAGATCTGAATTGCAGTGATACATACATTCACAGGTGTTTCTATTTTCTTTGGGAAATAACACCCAAAATGGTCTCAATTTACAAAAAAATGAATATGAAACAGAAATGGTTTTTATTTTCGGTGCAGAATTTGTTATATAAGTTTTTAAGGGTATCATTTATATACCTTTTATGTTGTCTATTTTTATTTCTCGTTACAAACTCCTTTATTCCAGGAACCACTCTTGTATTTTCGTCTTCATTAAAAAAACACAGTATTTTTTTACGACTTCTTTCTCTTTCACGGTATTAAAATGTTTCTGGACATTTTTATTACCAGTCTTCCTTACCTGTACATGTTCATTCTTATTAGTAGCTTTAGGATCTCTTATCACCTCTTTATATTTATTTAAAAGTCTCTGTAGCTCTTTGTTTTCCTTTTTTACATTACATAGTCTTTTTTTAAAATATTTTTATATCTTTGTCTCTTTGATAACGTAAATATCTTATTTTTGCTCTTAACTTAAAATATTTATCCGTCTGATTTTCATATGTAGGTACGGTTTCCTTCATATCATGTGATAAACCTGATTGAAGGGGATCATGACGACCAAGTTCTCTAGGTTCGTCTTTGAATCTTTCGATGTCCAAAACAACATGTTCAATTTCTTTTTCGGCTCTCTTTTTATGTAAATATTTTTTGCTATTAGCTCTTCACTTTCTACGTCTATCTCTTTGAGCACGTGGTGTTAAATCTTTAATTCCAATAATTTTATTTTCAGCTTTCCTCGTCATGTATCTTCTTTTTTCTTTTTCTTTTTCAATATTATATAATTCTTGATTTTCTTTTAAAGCAGCATACCTTTTACGTTTAGCTAATCTTCTTCTAGCTAATATTTCTTCTTTTGTTTTCTTAGGACGCGCCATTTTTATCTAAAAATCAATCAATTGGAATAATCATTACCGTAATTTATTATTCATTACCGTGACCGCAAAAAGGTTACGGTAAACGACGGTAATGAAGGGCACGGTTATGAACTATAACCACTTTTAGGCAATTATACTTTTTTGTGTAAGTAGTACATGCTATCATCATATTTTAACAATAAGCTATCCCCTAACTTAATGAATTGTTCTAGCTGGAAGTTAACAATTTGAAATACTTCATAAGGTATAAGCGGACTTGTAATGAAATACAAACTGGACAAAACACTTCAACACAACACTTACCGTGATTTTTAGTTTAAAACCATGCGTACGTCTACTCGCCGCGCCGTTACGTTTGCCGGCCAACTGAGGCGCAGGGGCCTCCCTCTACAATATGTGGCGGGGCGGGATCAAAGGTTTTAGCCGCGGTTTATCGAATTCTTCTAACGGTTCTGGTAATGAGTTTTGTACCGTAACAAAACTTTAAAAACGAATTTGCTTAATATATGTTGACAAAATAGCATTTCTATTATTATGATTTATTAAACGTTTATCGAATTATTCGACACAGTCGACAAACTTGCGTTCTTCGCTATAGATTAAATACAGGATGTTTTTTTGTGGCCACCTTTAACGAAGGGTACGTACTCTATACATGAAATAAAGTAAGTTTATGCCAAAAAAAATGCTGGGAAAAAAAAAAAAAAATTTTTTTTTAAATTCCTTGGTCTTGCGAAATTTATAGTGTCTAGTGTTTATGTTAGTTTTTTTATAGACAGATATTAATTATTTTTCGTGAAAAAATCCTGCTACGCGCGTCTATGTGCATTTATGCAGAAAAACGCAGTCTATTTACTCAACTTTGGACCCTAATATTTTGGAAACCAGACACTTCCCAGGTATGCTTCCATGGAGAAAAATGATCGTGATGATGAGGAGATTCCGTAGTTTTCGGGAACGTTGACGACCAAAAATCATCCTGTATAAGACGGTTTAATGCACAATATCTAGCAATGGAACAGGTGCCTGTAATGATTTTTGATGCTGTTTTTATTTCAAAAATATGCGTTTTCATTAAAAAAATCTACAAATAAATAAAGCGCCAGTTAAAGTACTTTGGTATACATGATATATGTATATTATAATAAGTCCAAACTAAAGGTAGATTTTTTTATTTAATAGAACTTGTGAAATTTGGTACATTTGAATATTTACCCGCCTACGCGCTTTTACATAGCACTCTAGGGCTAGGGCAGACAAGACTGCGTGGAGTCGGGCTAAACTGAGTCGATTTAAGTGCCTGTTTTTTTTTCTTCATCCTAATTTTTGTTTTAAATAATGTTCACTCGCCGCTACCATTGGCTGGTGGCGCGCTTCGCCCCCCGCCCCACGACCCGCGCTCCGCTTTAATCCTGCGGGTGCGCCTGCCGCCATTTTCATTATATTATGATTTCCAAAACTAAAAAAATGATTCCCTAATATTTATTTTTAACATTAAAACGAATGTTTACAGTTGCTCGTAAATCAGAGCCAGAAAGTGTTATGGAAGCCTATAATAGCCATTAATATATAATTTGTTATCCCACTGATAATGTCATTATTTTTAGTACCCCACCTAGAATTTCAATCGCAATGTAAAAATATTACTTCCATGAAGTCGCGGCCGTTATTTAGATTTTTATAATACCTTGGAATTTGCAGGTTATCCAATATAATTAAAGCCAAATTATTTAAACATTGCCCAGTTATTTTTGTAGATGCCACTATGTAATACCCCATTAATTTTTCAGTCGCCTCGATAATAATAAGCCGAAAACTTATCTATTGACATGACAATTCAATCCGCAAGTAAATTAGCAAGTTATATAAAATATCATTAAATCTGTTAAACCTTAGCAAGATTAGAAAAGATATGCTAAATAGCACAAATTGTAAAAAAATACAAATGTGGTCTTAATATCAGTGTCCCTTCGTTTAACAATTTATATTTAGCGGCTGAAAAGAAATAGTTTTAGAAACAGGTTTTACTTTGTACTCGGAATCTTGTTAAAAAGTGAGTCTTATGGTCCCTTTGACGTATTATCACGCCAAGTCAGCCAGCACTGTACTGGCATTGTCCCTTGGTCCCTTTCTGTTACCTGCGTCTCTATGAAGGTAGAAAAGAGCCCCATAACGTTTTACTTGGCCGCTAGAGTACCAAGTTTAACACAAACGTAGCTTGTAGACATGGAGGTAATAATTATTTTTTGACGTGAAACGTCTTTAAAATCGCGCCGACACATACGGGTACCAGGTTTAAAAACTGGACCGTAACGAAAAGGTCTATATCATCGTACCTTAATAATTAAAAAACTATTGGTCTTAGAAACAAAAATGTGGTGTTAATATTTCACTTATATAGTCAGCTCGCTGTTATGACATTGAGTTCGTGTCGGGGTCAAGCGCGGGGGAGGGATACTGCGATAACTGTGCGAAACCGGCGCTTACGCTTGTTTCTATTCAGTGTAACTCGTGACTCCGACTTTATAGCGTGGTGATTCTTTCGTGTGTTTGTCAAGTTTATTTGAACCGATTGATTTATACAAAAATAAGTGTAATTTGGACAGTATTTATATCTATACTAATATTATAAAGCTGAAGAGTTTGTTTGTTTTGTTTGTTTGAACGCGCGCTAATCTCCTACTGGTCTGATTTGAAAAATTCTTTCAGTGTTAGATAGCCCATTTACCAAGGAAGGCTACAGTCTATACAACAACCTGCCCGGCTTCGCACGGGTACAACGCCCCCTCACGCGGACGAAGCTATTTAAAATAAACAGAAGTGACAATAAATATATAAACATTTGCTATGTCTTTTATGTTTCTATTACGTACCTGTTCTTTTTTTATTAAAATACTTGTCCATCTTGAGCGATTCGCTAACATAACGTTAAAACCAACGGCCGTGTGCCCCGACACAGCCCCATTTTTATTACCTCCATATGCCTCCATGCTTGTAGACAGTTCTTCAATAATGCCTCCAAGTGAATGAAAGTGATGAATCGGTCATTCTACAAAATATTACATAACCCGTTCGCATCTGGCGCTTCTCGAGTACCAGACGCCCAGAATCCGCCAAGAGGTGGTTATCATCGCCCTAGGTAATAGATGGTTATTGCACATGAGAAGGTAATATATGAATAACGTCTATGTGGGTTACGTGCCTTACGAAATAGTGGGCTAGTGAAGTTCTAAAAAAGTATGATACCGATATCATTTTGTAGTAAGCTTATCGGCCAGATAAAGTATACAAATGACTTGGTGAATGGTTTGAATGTTTGGTATGTAATTGCTCCATGCACTGTTTTTAGACACTAGTGTAACAAGTAGATATCTAATAAGGAGCTTTATTCATTGTTTTATAAGTATGTATTCCACTGATTCTGTCTATCTGTATCAAATCAAGGAATTCCTTGTTAGATAATGATGACCTAACAGATGTTAGAAATATTAATATAAGAATTTTATGAAAATTTTATGATCATCAACTGATATTCGTAATGCAAATACCAAAATGTATTACCCACACTAATACCACATTTACAACAAAGTTGTGGAAACAAGACAGCCCAACCATTAACTGCACCATTTTATATAGACCTTCCTATCCCTTGCGTGACTTCATTATCCCTATCGCATGCATTTGGTTGATAACGGCAACGAAAAGTCAAGAAGATAATGTGGTAAGCGCACAGGGTTCTCGCGATATTGGTTGACCGGCATCACTAGTAGGGCATTGCACCTCTGCATGACTCTGCGGGCCTGGTGCATCAGCGGCGGTTGACGCATGTCACTGCGTCATGGGGCGTGCGCGGTGCTGGTCGTTGACACGCGCTTGTGACAGTGGTTTCTGTACCACCAGCTGATCTTGCCAACTATCTGTGTCGCCACAATCTATAGAATATTAGTAAATTGTAGATTGACTTCAGTGTTTTACCACGGAGTCAGATAAGTTGGTATTGTTAGGTGTTACACAGGTTAAACGTCAGTCTGTGTGTTTCGTGTCAGCAAACGTACGAGTAACATGCGAGCTGGGTTAGTGTACGAACGAGTGTGTTTAATGGATTTTGTTAGCGTTAAGTACAGTATGTTTATACACACGTTCGCAATGGTAACGCAAGTTCCTAGTTGCGTGCTAATTTCATACGTTACACTTGCATGTTCACACTTTTAGAGAAAGACAATGAAAGTAGATTTCTACTCGTACCTATTATTTTGGGTTATGTCACCTTAATAATTTTACATTGTAAAAAATCTTGCAAAAGTATGAATTGTTGTAGTTGCGGGTAGAATGTCCCAGGTAGTTACAACATAATAAATTATGAGAAAAATTGCATTTAACAAATAACCATTGCGCTAATAGGTAGGTACTCGTAATTTCACAAATACAGGACTCAGAGTAAATTTTAAAAGTTAATTCGTTACAAACACATATCTTTATCACATGTTTTAGGCTATTTAAATGAAATGCAAGATAATGCAAGCAAACAGACAAGTTTCAAGATACATTAATTAAACACACACCGAACCTATCGTGTCAAGTAACACAAACATTACGCATACACGGGCGTGCTAAGCTAAGGTGTGGGTCATGTGAGCACGCACGTAGGAAAGGGTTGCACATGTGGGCTATATGTACCAGCAGTGCAGTGCCGGCGAGGAGGTCGATCCACACATGTCACGCGTTCCTGGACCGGGATAGGGGTGTGCGTGTGAGGGTGAACGTTTCCGACGGTCCCGATATTAGCTCACATTGACAAACCGGTGTAGACTTGACTTGCCCCATAGGATGATGGTTATAATTTTGTTTTGTTATACATATGTAGTTGTGCGTATAAATGTGTAGGTGAGCAAGGCTGCACGTATTCTTCTATGAATGTTTTCATCATTGCATATATACGTGAGATATTGTACGTGTGTATATTTATGTTGTGTTGGGTGTAGATAAAATTAAAATGCTTTGTTTTAAGATTAAAACGAGTGGTCTACACCACTATTATACGTTTTTGTATTATACCTACGTATAATACAAAAACATATAGTTATTCATTGATAAGATATTTAGATAGTCACAACATTTAAAATAATAAGTACATATTCACGTTACGTAGATTACGAAGACTAGATGTGCTACGAAAACTATTTTAGTTTATTTTTATATAAGGCACAGATTTTTAATATCCAATGTGTTCTTATTCCTAACGTTAACATAAGTTAGTTGATACATATATATAAATAAATTTGTACTTATATGAAAACAATTACTGTAGGACCATGTCGAGGTTAGTCTTTACTGCTTTTCTGATTCGCACATAAATTATGTATGACAGTTGGAAGTTCACTAGATTCATCTACTAAATATTTTACAAATATACTTAATTGATAGACCATAATTTAATTACGTACATAGACAAATTAGCATTCATTTAATGTAGTAATCAATAAAATAATTTCTCACTCTCAATGATTCTATTGGCAGAATTCGCACACTTCCTAGTTAGGGTACTTACTACAAGAATTCGTAGCAAATCTACGAAATCGTGTAGCACCTAGTCATGCGTAGATCGTAGTCTAGAATCTTCATGCGATTTCCTTCCGGATATTTGTCAACTATGTTGTTATTTATTATTTTTGGAGACTAATATTTGATTTTTAAATTAATATTTTACGGATTTAGATTCTTAGTGACCTGTCACTATGATTTATCGATATTATTATTATCTATTATGCGTCTGCATATAGCTAATTACCCCGACTAGAGGCCAGATTCTATCATCGAAAAGTGCCGAAAACTACTTACTACCTCAGCCTACTACTAATTTGACGTTTAGGTCATACATTAAACGTTAAATTTCGATGATTACTAGCCATAGATTGATCTATTTATTGGCACTTATCTGTAGTCTGCTGGTAAAGGCCTTACTGATGCATCGCACTGTAGCCAACCTTGCCTTCACGAAGTTCCCCAGTGACGTAGACAAAGAAAGTCAGTCGAAGCCGCATTCCACAGCACCTCCTATTGGACTATGCGCGCCTAGTACTCGAGATTCAAGTGAGGCCATCTTTGTAGATGGTATTTTTTTTGTGACGTGAGTCCTTTCGACAATAACTTCATGCCCTTTTTTATTGCCCTGTGCAACTTGCTGTGCGTGCAGGTAGTTGTGATGTTAGGCATTATTATGTCAAACTATTTAGTTAACAACTTGGTAATATGTATTTAATTTAAAGAAACTACATATGTATCTTATAAAAAAATTATTAATTGCAAAAAACACTTTAAAATATTTACGGTATTATTGTAAATATAGGTATTGCTACATTGAGTATCTATTTCTAAATCATACCTGTATAAGTCCCACTAGTACTTACAGTGTATGTGACCCTATATTTCATGTCCCTTCCATTCCAATACCTACCGAAGGTAACCAAGCCGCGCCTAAGTACCGACTCAAAATGCCCTTAGTAAACATTTTCTCGAACTTCATGCGTTCCTGGTCCACAAAGTCATTGGGAGTGACATGCCCATTATTACTGGTTACACGGAGCCCTTGTCATTTACACCTTTCAACAGAGCCCTTACAATCTTTGTAATAATTTACATTCTTAATTACTGTTAATTAGATGCCGACCATTTTAAAACTTCTTTTGTTTTACCAGCGTTATAGAAGATTTTAAAACAAAGAGCTGACTGACATCAGTGAAATATAAGTTCATGGATTTTGCGACAACATTGCTACGAAAATATTACTTTTAATAAATCTTTGTTTATTTGTCAATAATATTAGAGAGCCCTTTTAAATTATTTATAATATAACACAGTTTACCAGCACAGCAAGACGTGCGAGGAGATGAAAAGGGCCGTGTAAGGGCACGTCGCATTTCAAGGTAGTTACGCACTGGGCGTGGTTTCTTCGACCAATCAGAGGCGGGTAACTTACGCAAGAAACACGCACACGAGACGAGAGACCCTTTCGAAATACCTACCGAGGGCTTTTATACTAAGACATCAACAAAAAGCTACTGCGATAAGTAAGTTTATAGGACGTATAGTAAAGTATAGGACCTTAAGATCAGGCTCAACAAACGTGAATCGTTAGACTGGTTAGTTGCTTTGCAGCTTTATTACTTTTGAAACCTTTGAATAAACATGACTTTTGATGAAGGGCTTTTCTAATTTTAGAAATATGTATAATTTCAAATAAACACCGCTAACTTCTTTTACGACTATGAATCCATATCTGCCTGTGGGTTACCCATCAACCTAATTACATGTGTAGATATGTTATACTGCGGTAAGATAATATATTAATACCTACATATTATGTAAGGTAGGTATTTTAGAGCAGCACTTGTCTTGTACTCCATATATTTCATTGCAGTAGGGTGACCTTGATTACCTAGTTTGCAATAGCAAAGCCCAAGCAAAGCGATAGCGAAAATTGTACAATATTCGCCTTGAAATGTCAAAGTTCCTTTGAAATTCGTTTTACGTAACACGAATTTGACAAGTAATCAGCGACATTTGTACAATTTTCGCTATAGCTTTGCTTTTTTAGTTAGGTAATAAGGGGGCAAAGCGTCGTCGTCCGCCATTTTTCACCGTTATCATGGGATTAGCATAATGTACAACTCGTACCTTTGAAGCAACTTTGATTCAGTCAAATTGACCTACCTAATACATTGTTGTTTTCCCTTTATGACTTATGTATACTTAGGTGCTTCTATTCCGTTGACGAATACTTCCAATATAAGAACCGCAAATAATATTTTGACATATGTACTCGTAACGTATAAATGTATTAATCATATTAATGTAATTATTAGATCATCCGAGTATAATTGTAATTACCTATTTGATTTTTTTTGTGCTTTGTAACATTGCTTTGTGTGATATCAGATATTTATTATGTACCTAATTTAGAATCTATATTATTAATTTTAAATTTTGCATGCCAGACTCTGGTGAAATGTCCTGAACCAATATTATTACTCTAAATCAGGGGTTCCCAAACTTTTATTTCTCATAGACCCCTTTCAAAAGTTTACTGGTTCTGGTGGACCCCCTACAGGCCTACATCACATACAAATTTATTGTGAACCCCAATTTTTTCACGCCAACGTAGACCCCCATCGTGTCTCCTGTAGACCACCTGGACCACTTTGGGAATCACTGCTCTAAATGATAAGATCTTTATGTACCACGTTTCTTGCAGAAATAAATATTCTATTCTATTCTCACCCTTCAATTTACAGGATGTTTGTAACAGCCAGGCAAATATTGATATGCTGACTTCAGACCATGATTCTGAGATGAACACCACTGAAAATTTTCACAGCAAAATTCCAAAATTTCCGACTTTTTTTTCAGGAAAAAATAGTGTAGGTCCAGTAAGCCTTAGATAATGGCTCAAAAAACTAAATGGTTAGAGTGAAAGCACGGTTTGCGACAGGTCGTGGGTTCGAGTCCCACTCGGGTGAAGAATTTTTTAATTTTCTTTATTAATAATTTAATAATATACAGGGTGTAACAGAAAGGGTATGTTAAGCGAAAAGTTGTGTAAACAGGCCACTATAGAGAACCTAATTCCAAAATTGGAGACTCGGAAATCACATGTTTATTTTTCAAGATTATATGAAAATTCCTAAGTAGTTTAGGAATTCTCCATACTATGTGGAAAATTAACCATGTGATTTCGAGTCTGAAATTTTGTGAATAGGTTCTTTTTAGTGGGCAGTTTACACAGCTTTTCTCTTATACCCTTTCTGTTACACCCTGTATAATATCTTGACTAAGATAAATTTATAAAAACATTTCTCCGTTAATCCGTTAGGATATGGTTTATCGTTTCATCATTAAACATTGTGCTGAGGGATTTAGCTTTGTTTACCGAGATTTGGCTAGTGTTGGGATGAAAAATAATGTTGCCAAAAATGTTATGTAAAAAGACATTGTAAGATTCTTCATCCGAGTTAATTGACCCGATAGCTCAGTTGGTTAGAGCGAAATCAGGGTTTGCGACAGGTCGTGGGTTCGAGTCCCACTCGGGTGAAGAATTTTTTCATTTTATTTATTAATAATTTTATAACAGAATGATTACCTACCTATGGATGATTTTCAAAAAATAAGTTGCACTCAAAACGTTCAATTAACTGATCAACCCCAATGCAGAGCAAAAAACAGCAAAGTTTCACACAATAACAAATAAGGCCAATTGAGCCCATTATAGGATTGCCCGATACAATTGGCGCGGAAAGCAAACATTGCGGATAGTAAAATTAAAAATGCATTTCCTGCGAGTAATAATAACACTGTCGTATAACTCAAAACAATCGTACTTGTTCAGTATTTCAGTATTTGCCTGGCTATCAGACACATCATGTATACTCAACCATAATAAGTGAAAATTATGTGTTTGAGTTTCTACTCAAGCTGAAGCTGCGGAATTTTCGCCTCGATATTGCATCACTACGAGTGTATCGGCCATAGACAACTCAGAACATTCGTTCTGTTTTCTGTGGTATCGGCATACATTTTGTCATTTATTTCTCTTTCTGGTGATCCGTTATTCTAAGTTTGCCGCATTTCTAACCAATCCATTTTATTTTTGAATGACAACACATTTGAGGAACTTCCCTATTCTCACTTGCAATGCAATCAAACCCAGACTTGATTAAGACCTAGAAAAGGCAAAAGATCAGCTTTTTCGGTCAGGTAAAAGTGCGATGTTTTTTTAATTTATGTTATTTACAAGCATCTAGGAGTTTGACTCAATTATCCTGTAAAGATGAGGTGCCATATTTTAAGTAGGTAACGTATTTAGCTAGCTACCTACCTACTGGTGATTGTATCTTTCGAGATGCCCCGTTCAACTGTTGTAAAATATTGCAATAGTTTGTGGTGTGCTTAAGTCCGTAATTTCAAGTACATACAGGATGATTTTTGGTCGTCAACGTTCCCGAAAACTACGGAATCTCCTCATCATCACGATCATTTTTCTCCATGGAACCATACCTGGGAAGTGTCTGGTTTCCAAAATATTAGGGTCCAAAGTTGAGTAAATAGACTGCGCTTTTCTGCATAAATGCACATAGACGCGCGTAGCAGGATTTTTTCACGAAAAATAATTAATATCTGTCTATAAAAAAACTAACATAAACACTAGACACTGTAAATTTCGCACGATCAAGGAATTTAAATTTTTTTTTCAACAAAAATTTTTTTTCCCAGCATTTTTTTTGGCATAAACTTACTTTATTTCATGTATATAGTGGTCGCATTTCATGAAGTGGCCAATTCAATTTGACCAGATCGTTAAATCGTCTACATTTCACTTGATTTTGTCATCCACGTTTGGCCAAATGCTTCAGTGTCCATAAAATCCGATGTGGTAAGAGCTTATATAATAATATATACCGTACACCATATATAAGTATACCATAAGGTATGGGATTCAAAAAGGAACTATAATCAAAGACAATTATAACCTATGCTATAATATAAGAAAGGCCAGTACAGATATGAGACCAGCCGGGCTAGCACGACTTTAAAAGATACAAAAGCGATATCGCATCTCGCGAACATGACCAATTCATTTTGTCATGAACAGCGAAACACAATATATACCTAACCTATTTATCGACTGTCAAAATACGATAGATAGGTTAGCCGCCATTTGAAATTACGATAACAATTACTACAATCATTTAATTTACCTTTCCGTGAACTTCTTCTAAAATAGTCACCCTACTCTCTTAAGTTTGGTTTTATAACCTAAAAAGAAAAACTGAAACCTATCGATCTTCACAGAATACATAATAGGTAAAACGCGCGCAGCGCCTCTACCGGTCGATTCATCTAACTATTACGCTTACGCATACAATGTTCATCAATAATCTTGACACTTCATCTTGAAATGATCGGGCGTTTAGTTGCCCATATCGAGAAACGATTTCGATTAATCATCGATAACATGCCCAAACCATACATGATGTGGCCATGTTCGGCGCTATTAGTTCATGGTATATGATCAATTCTACGATATGGCCACGACATATACGTATCGTTAAAGGTGGCCACAAAAAAACACCCTGTATAGATGATGCTTCAGGAAAATATTATGTATGATGGGATTCAAAAAGGAACTATAATCAAATACAATTATAACCTACTTATAATTGTCTTTGCTATAATATAAGAAAGGCCAGTAGAGATATGAGACCAGGTAGATGGGATATTAAGTACTTAGACAGTCTATAAGAATAGTTTTCTTTTATATATATTTTCGTCAATTAGTTCTGTGATAGTTAGAGACTACCTTACTTTGTGTATTATATTTAATATTGACTTTAAAACTTACCTAAAATTGTATCTACTGTTCCTTGATCGAAAATGTGCTTCAATTTTAGTACAAATGAAATAATAATGTTTATTATAAAAAAATATATCGGCCATCATAGGTATACGTCGCCTCTTTGGAAATGTCTAGTGCGGAGAGTGATCATGGAAACGAAGACAGTTCTGTGATCGCTCTCAGTACAGCCAACCAACATGTGATATTATACTAACATATACCTACTTAAGTTATACTAACACCATATGGATCTGTAGTTGTTCGAAATAAAAGATTTTTATTTTATTTATTTGGAAACCTACGCTTCGATCCATTACTGTAGAGCGATTTAACGTAGAGATTTTTTTTTACAAAAATTGCTCTTCGGCATAATTGATAGACTAGTCGAAGTCACTATTAAATTGCCTCTAACTATAATATTAATTAACATCATTTGCAACTCTAGGTAAAGCCTGTGTGCTCTACCTACATAATAAGTAGTGAATTTACCAAGGAAGGAGCTCGTAATGCAACAAATTATTTACTTACATAGTCGCTTACAGTATAACTAATCAGTTATCAGGTTATTTTCTCTTTTCCTCTACTGCGAGTACAAAGGACGCTCCTCCCATTCTGTCTGGCAGTCTCCCGACGGATCTGTGCTGCTGGTACCATCGTACGGGCTGTTGGTACGGATCCGTCTCCACCACGCGGATCACGCCTACTTGTCCCCACGGCGGCATTCTCGTTTATATTTTTCAGGTTAATTAACCAGTTTACTGATATAAATAATCTGTTATTTATGTGTTTGCAAGTTGTAAACGAATATTTGTATCACGGATGAAGTGTACACCAAGTTAATTTTATTATTTCTTATATCCGACATGTTTTTAATAGGGTTATAAAAATCTACGTCCTGGGCTCTGGGCCCAATGCGTTACGAAAAGTATTTCCGGGTCTGAACTTTTCCGGATATGGTTAAAACAAACCGGAAATACTTTCAGCAATAGCCAGGGCTGCAGAAACCCGCAAGGGTGGCCCGGACAATCTTTAGAAAATCAATATCCGGTCCGGAAGGAAGTGTATCCGGCAGTACGGTATAAATTGTTGTTACCTGACTAAATACAAAATGATGATTATATTAATCTTAACAGTGAATCAATATTAGAAATACCTACGCGTAAATTATTATATTTTTATCAGTTTTATTTTAAATTGGATTAGTTATTTACCACCGGATTATCATACCGTTATTTATTATACATAACTTTCTTACATTAAAAATTCGGGCCAAATATATCAAGGCCAAATAGGGCATCCCTTCGATAGTCGATACTCGGTTTATTGGAAAGGTATCGGCGATTGCCGATAATGTCGAACCGTTCGGAAAATACCAAGGCTGCATGGGAGCCGAGAAGTTCGTCTGACTAGAAATCGATATTCCATTAATACCGATCCGAAGTTATAGGGCATGCTATATTGGTTTGGGATCAGGTGAGGATGCCAGGGGATGCGTTAGGGGCGGGATCACAGTAGGGTTCAGAATAGTGTTCTAGATAATGAGGATATAAGGGCGCTTGCGCGGATTTTTTTTATTAGCTACTTCAAGAAGTATGTTTGGTAAAAACTTTATAAATCCTAAGCCCCACTGTTCCTTTATATTCTTAGACTTTTATTTCTTTCTCATCAATCATATTCATACTACTTTAAAATATGTATGTTTATCACATAAATTACGAGGAGGTAAGTACCCTAAAATTACATGCAAAATTGTTTTAACTACTTTCAACTCCGACAAACAGAGTTGGCTGTGTAAAATTTGCATAAGTATATTTATAATACACACAACACGACCCTGTAAGGAAGGGAGAGCACGCGAATCATAATGATATGCGTAATTAGATCGACAAAGTATTAGGGCACCATATAGTATAGCAGGGCTCACTAGTCACCCGAGACCCGAGAGAGGATCGCGGCATTGTGACCAAACAACGACGGTAACGCACTCGCCCAAATGCCACGCAATGCCTTGCTTGGATTGCAAGGCATTTCCCATCCTGAAAGCTTACAATCTGCTTCTACTAGGGTAATATGAATGTAAGGAGGTGACAGGATAAGCGGGATACCTGAGCAGCCCACAGGCGGGCCAGGGTGGGCGGAGAATTGCGCGCGCGTGGGTGTCGTTATGGAAACAGTGTTGCCCGCACACTGGAGCACGATAAACCGCAGAGGATAAATTTAAAGAACAGAAAAGCGGGCATGACTGAGCTTCCCATTTACGTCGTTCTAAACGTGGTTTTGTGCGTTTCGAAATGAGAAAGTCATCGTTGTTACTATGTTAACGAGAGGAGAGAGCAAGGGTAAACCATTTTCGTGACATCAAAAGACAAATGCGATCGGCGAGAGAGGAAAGGGTTAAAAGTTGGCTATGTTTGGAATACCAGGAAAGCATGGCATGATAGCAATATGCTTTGGCATTGGTTAGGATAGATAGGATTGCACTATTGTTATACTATTGTTACACTTTTGAATACTTAGCGCTGTTAACATCAAGTTTAGGTTTTGTGTGTGCAGTGTATGTAAACAGACCAATTTTCAAGAATATTTAAAAAAAACTGATCAACTGTAATTTGATTAAGTGCAGAGCAAGTCATAAAAACGTTCATATAGAGGTGATTTATGATGAGCGAAATGTCACAAATAAAATATTCCTTTCTTGGGTCATTCATTGTAATTATAACTACACTAAGATGACGCGGAAGTCTGTAATACTGCGATAAATTGATAAATAAATGTCACGTTTATCTTTGTAATTTTGCATTCACAGACTATTGCACTGCCATGACTATTCGTATACCGTTACTTTAATTGTGTAGATAGCTTATGGTTGTATTGATCTTGAGTCGAGGCTGAACCGCAGCAAACTAGAACATCCATCAGCGGGTTAAAATGAACTATTGTTAAGACAACTAACTATCGGTGCGGCAAGTGGGCGTGTAGTGGTCAGTTCGGAATGTGTGTCAGTCTGTCTGTGCGCCGTCGTTGCCAAGTGGGCAGTTCGGCGAGTCAAGGTGCGCGGCCCATGTACCAGGCGCGCAGCCGACCGAGGTGGTGTGCCTGCAACTGCAAGTGCATTCACCGCACCCACACAGGGGAATCGAGAGGTTCCGATCCAAAGTGTGTGTGTGTCTGTAGGGAGCGATGGCATCGACCTCAGTCAGTCTGCATCATGTCTGCATTGAGCAGTCGTTCGATGTAAGTTGAGCTAATAAAGACCACGATCCCTAGCCGATATAACGTGATCATTATAATGAACATAATCAATATCGTGCTCTAAATTGACGGTAAGGCAGATCTATCTATTTTATTAATCATGCAGCTTTACCGCGACCCTAAAAGGATTTTGTGATTGATCAGTGTCAGCTTCCAAAAAACTCGCATGTTTCGTTTCTCAAATTGGGTGCTGGTCTAAAGCAAGTACAAGACGTCAACAAGCCGCATGTATTACGCACAAAACACGAACATGGTCACACTTTTGACTTTTGCATTTAATCATTACCCACGTCAAAGCATGCCAAAGTGCCAACATTTACAAAATCCGAAGTTCGGAGTCCGAACACCGTCAAAAGAACAGCCAAAAGTTACGAATTACCTATGGACAACATATCTTAAACTATCGCATAGCACCCTTAATGCGCGATTCTTGGTGGCCTGTCTTGAGGGATGCTTCTATAAATAGGAGTGGATAATACTCAGTTTGTGTCCAGCCACACGCGAACTTGATGTTAGGTTTTCGTAGATACGACTTACCTAGGTATTTATTGAAAAGTATATTTGTTAGATTTTTTGAGTTCTGTACATAGTAGAGCGAAGGTTAAATGTCTCTAGTAAATAAAGAAAATAAAATGTAAATGGGCACAGACTGAGCTGTCCATTAATAACGTTTAAAGGAATGTAATTAAACCTGACTTTTATTAGGAAGGGAGGGAACTGGGCCCAAAGAATACAAGAAAACACCAAATTATCACTTGCCGGCTGAAAGTTTTCAGGGTCAACCTACGTTTTCAGGGTCTTTTCTTCGTTACTAAATATTTTATTCAGTTAAAATATTCAATAAACTATTCTCACCATTGGTCTCTTCATCTTTACCCAGGGAACTAGACCTAAAATTGAACATTGTATTGTTAGCCGCGTGGTGCCGGCAGAGTAGAATTTGTACCACCCCATGCCTGCCTGTGGGTATCGTACGAGGCGATTAAGGGTTTCCGGGAGGCGCCTCCAAAACATAGTCCGAAAATCACACTGCGGTCACCAACCCGCCTGCCCAGCGTGGTGACTATGGGCAAAACCCCCCTATGGCAGTAGCCTTGTGGCATGCCCTGGGGGAGGCCTACGTCCAGCAGTGGACTGCAATAGGCTGAAGAAGAAGAAGTACCAGGTGGAATTTGAAATATCTTCAGTCAAATATAGTCCATTATACCATAGAGGAATTTATACGAAGCAAAACAAGGATATGTAATTGTTGCGAGATCTGGTAGAAAAAAATATACACAATGTATTATATATATTATATAGGTAAATGAGGTAGCCAGAACTGCAAGATCACGAAGGAGATTCTTTAGCCATACTTAGCGTAGTGGGGCCAAATATAAAAGATCAGTGACATATTGTTGTTAGCTCATCGCCTGTGAGAACGTCCCTTTGTTCCTTAGTCAATTTTGACGAAATAAGGAGATGCAGTTGATTATTAGTGAAGCCCCAACTCAGCACGAAAAATCTAGTTTTCCCTAAATCCCTGACAAATAGTCGACTAATTCGCTGACTGAGACAACCGGGCCACCATAAAGACAAAGCGGTCATTTATCACCCCGCGTGACATCATTCGTGGAGGACGCGACCCCTTTACCTTTCCCTTTATTTTGTGGAGCATCTATAGGTAGGCCTATTATGTAGGTTAGGTTCTAGGGGAAAAGGTAATAAGGGTTGATTGCAAGGTTAACTCGGTGATAATGGTTATATTTGGACGTGAAACAAGTTTCATTAGGTTGGTATTTAGATAAAATGGAATAGATTATAAATATTATAGTCACTTTTCGATTCGTAGATATTATCCTTAAATTAAGCTATTACCTATAAGTACTAGATAGTTTTGAAATAAAACTTATCATTACCCAAAAAGAAATTAACGATAGATAGCTAACTGCAAAGAGAGTAGAAACTGTAGAGTCCCGTTTCATAGAATAATTCCTATGCCTGATATCGGAACTAACATTTTTTGTATGCAGTGAATCACAAGGTGTGGTCATACACATAGTAACTAGCGCCATCATCCAATAGAATTATACGGTAAAACGCACATTAGCAATGCGCACTATTGTAAAAAGTTGGTGTCATCGATAAAAAATCGTGTATTCAAGTTAACTAAATACATAAATACTTATTGAGCAATATCCATCCTATAGCAATAGTCTCGCGTCGTTCCATGACGGTGGCCTAAGTCCAGCAGTGGACTGCAATACAGGCTGATGTGTGATGATGTGTATAAGTTATTTCGTCGATTAATTCATATTTGAAAATGGCCTCCATGATTTCGAAGAGCTCTCTCAAAATTGGCTAACACCCTTGTTAAAGGTAAATATAAATTGAAATGAAAGAACTGGTCCAAGTTAGATAGTGTAGAGATTGATTGGTGGATGGGGAGTGGTGAAAAAGAGTAGGAATTCCCAGACCACACACTTTTTGAACCCATAAAGCGACATTTTTCTAAGAAAATTGGCTTTATTCATAGTCCAAATTCGCTATTGTCTTTACGAAAGTTGTTACTAATCCAGATTCAGAAAACAGGTCATTGGAACGCGAGTAGCGGAGCGAACGGCTTGTAGGGCGAGGCGGGGCATTTACAAAGTGAGCCTTCCTTGCCATGCTACCCTGGTAGATATTTCTTTTTATGGGCTACACGTCTAAATGTCGAAGGGAGTGCCGGCGCGCCTACCCGCGTTATGACTTGGCTTTACGGCCCGATTGTACTTAACCGACCAGCCGATATAAAAACCACACTTTCCCAGTTATTACCTGTTATTTTCCCCTCATTTTCTAATAGACAAAATGATGTAATGCTCCTTTATTGGCGTTAAGATATTTTTGGATCGGTTACTGATTATCCTAAAAATACTTTGCGAATTCCAATCTAGATTTAAGTAATTTTAGCGTAGGTAGCGCACAACTTGAAAGTTATATCTGCACAGAAAAAGCAGGCATAGTCGCCTTCCTCCTCTGAAAAATAAAACAAAAGCTCTACCGACACGCCCCAATAAAGAAAATAAACCTCGCGCTATACAAAAACGCACTTGCTCCGTAGACAAGGACGCACAGCCTCTCGCCGCATTCCTTGCCAACCCCTTAGATTTCTGCTAGCCTGATGCGTAAGGAATATCTGTATCCCATATTTCTCACGGTCGCACCCGTGTTTCCCTCAGGACTCGTCTTGCATCTCCCTCGGATCCTCGGACGGACCGCTCGCACCGGCAGGCTACATGCTGAGAACCTCAACGGATGTCGGTTGGTTTTTTTATCTTGGGTAATTTTATTATACTTTTTGTGATACGTTCTAAGATCTACTGGAGGTCCACGCGAGACATTGCACCCATATATGTACATAATTTTTATCGATAAAAAATCATTTACGCAATCCTCAATACCTCCTACTAACGGACGCCCGCGACTCCGTCCGCATGGGCTGCAGAAAATCCCAAAATTTCTAAATTTTCCGGAAAAATGTAATATTTTTCCTGGATAAAAAAGACCTTACTCAGGCTCTACGTCTACGACTATAGGTACTTACTTGCATTATAAATAACCGTTTAACTCAGGGGTTCCCAAACTTTTTTTTTTCATAGACCCCTTTCAAAAGTTAACTGGTTCTGGTGGACCACCTACAGGCTTACACCACATACGAGTTCATTGTAAACCAACCTTTTTTCATGTCAACGTAGACCCCCATCGAGTCTCCTGTGGACCCCTGGGGGTCCACCTGGACCACTTTGGGTACCACTGGTTTAACTTAATGCGGTTCAATAGTTTCGACATGAAAGCACTTTAGACAGACAATTACTTTCGCAGCACCTATATAAGTAATATTAGTAAGCATTCTGAATTAGGCATAACTAGACTATCGAAATAGGCCTGTTAAGAAATTTGAGACAAATATTGTTTATACGAGTATATCTAACTTATTATAATAAATAAGTAAGTACATACCTGGACTAATTTCAAAAAATCACCATAAAGTTTTAATTGACATCTGTTTTCATTTTAACATTTTTTGTTGGTTACGACAACTAGCTCTAGAAGAAAATGTACGTGAGGTTTTCTGAGCGTCTACCCACCTATATAAGGTCTACCAAAAAGGTAATAAAAAGTAACAACTTTCATTATGGGACCAACTCCGAAATAGTGAAAAAAAAAATCTGCTGTTCCATACAATCTTGAATAATTACTGCACTGAAATGTATGGAACAGCTGATTTTTTTTTTCACTATTTCAGAGTTGGTCCCATAATGAAAGTTGTTTCTTTTTACCTACCTAGTTTCGTGTCAAAAGATAATCAGTACTTTTTGGTAGACCTTATATATTCATAGTTTATTCTTGTATCGTTGCTAAAAAAAAACAAAACGTGCCCAATTTTACACGAGATTTATAAAGAAATCAGGGTGTGTATATTCATCTGAGGAATATTCACACCCTGATTTGAGGAGGAGGAGGGTATGAATAGATCCTGGAAAGCCGGTTTGACGGCGCCGCCGGATGTTGACGGAAGTGACCCAAAAGCGCGGCCATGCTGGTTCGCTCGCACATTACAACCATGAGCGATAAAGCCTAATGACAGGATAACATTTTCCAAGGATATCCCATTTGAGGTCTAATCTATCTCAATCTCAAACATATTTTAGGGTGTTACCTACGATTTGTTTAAACCTTTTCATACTATTGTTAATCGATGTAAATGCCACTGAAAATATTATTCGGAAGAAATGTAGATATATTATAACGAGGTTGCCCATTTCGTACCTCCTGACATCCCTGTATTGCTCCTAACCCAAGCTACATATATAATGATCACGGATAATTAGTTAGCCCCTGGTCACTTTTTAACACAAACTAGATTGCTAGATTACCTACTTTCTATCTAAAATTTACACAAGGTATCAAAATGAATTAAAAACGGCCGTCAAGTATTAAGAAACAGCAAATGTTAATGTAGTATATCTAAGTAAGTAGATATATTAAGAGAGCGCAAAATAAAACATGATAGGTAGGTACTTACACTAATCTAATAAATAAAAAGTTTTTTACTCACCTGTAGCAATCAATAAAACTGCAAACACTTGAGGGACGTTCACCAACATTGTAACGTCTGTTTCTCACCGCGGTCAATACTAGAGCGTTATATTTTAAAAACGTCAATTCAGTACTTGTATTATCTAATATTTCAGACTACAGGATGCGAGATTACATGGGATTAGGTTTTATCCTGTCCAAATAATACCTACTCATTTTAACCATAAATGTTTAAAATAATAAAATACCATCTAAAAATATTAAATTATTCTCAACAACATAAGTAACTTTTAAACAACTCAGAAGAAAGAATCACTGAGCGACTGAAAGAAAAAGTTTCAGCTGAAAAATCGGGCGCTGAACAAACTTTCGCGCGTGGTAAGAGCGGCCGACAGTTTGCAGTCTGCCCGGCTTCCCGCCCCAAGGCTGCAGTCCCACAGCCCCAAACCCACCACCCTTCCAGAATGGGGACAGGGAGCGCCCCTATCGGCATAAAGAAAATTGTCTTCCCCGCACTAATTGAAACAATATTTGTTTTACTAGTCTACGGGTAACTGTGAAGGAATCCGATAGAAACGTCGTGATTTCATTTGGTCATACTTGCTTGCTGTGACTTCGTCCGCATGGACTACAGATAAAGCTTTCATAATTTTATTTTACTGAAATAATATTGGCTATTAATACAAGTGGTACCTACAGGTATACAGGTTGTAACAAAAGTGGTATTTTAAGCCATCTTCCTGCGCTTATCCCATTATAAATGGGTTCGGCGCAATATGATTTCTTTCAAATCTCATACTGCCAACGATTTGAAAGACTGCGTCAGGCAGGTAGCCGGACCGTAAAGCAAACGTCAGTGACACCAACCCTTCTCGGGTATCGTGACAATTTTAGAAAATCTGTACATAAAATAAATTCAGTGGTACAGGCTCGTGACTGGGATCGAACTTACGCCCCTCGCTTGGAAGGTGCACATCTTAACCACTAGGCTATCACCGGGGTGTTTCAAGCGAATATAGGCTACATTTGAAATCACATATTTATTTTCCAGGTTTGTATGAAAAAATTCAGGAATGCTAAAATACAATCTGAAAAATAAACATGTGATTTCAAGACTCAAAATTTGGGGATAGGTTGTCTACAATGGGCTATTTTGGTAGCATTTCGCTCAACATACGCCTTCTGTTACACCCTGAATACGAAAGCAACTCTGTATGTCTGTCGCGGTTTCACACCAAACCTACGAAACCCGTTTATATGAAACACTACATGGGCAGGTAGTCTAGAGCCTGAGAAAGGACATAGACTACTTTTGTGCAATCAATCATAAACTCTGCGGGCATCCACTAGTAGTTATTTACAAGCAGGTGGATATGACGATTACTTTGATCACTCAATGTATGGTTGATTCTCCCATCGAAGTTTTCTTCAGCACTGTATAAACCTGCTATAACAATGAACTTCAAACAAGGGTGCAGACACCCCTAATTGGGCGACTACAAATGTTAGCTCAGTGGACGCGGCACAGCATTTGCAGGGTCGTTACCTTGCCACGGCTCGGTTTCAGGGTAATTGAGGGATCTCTGCAATTTCTCGCTTCGCAAACGTTGTGAATTGCGTTTGTTTTGATATAGGTAGGGGATTTTTCGCAATGGTGATAGTTTGTCTAAGCCTTTATTCGCAGTAGTCGCATTATAAATATACCTACTAGAGGACGCAGCAGCAACTTTAGAATTGCTTCCTAGGATGTACCTACGTCACAAAAGGTAGTTGTTTAGTATGTTCCAAATATCAGGTTTTTAGCTTCAGTGTAGTTTTGCTTCAGCGTTGATGCAGTCAGGACAAGTCACACAGACGTTAACTGTTTTTTAGCTTGCTAGCTAGCTCACTGGACTAAATTAGCCCGATGTTACCTCGTTAAAATTTGCACCATTTGCCCCGCTCTCCCCTACTTAGATCCTTTGTGCCAATAACATCGGTCGGACGCTAGAGTCCGTTTCATAGAATCCTCCTATGTCTGGTTACGGAACTAACATTTTTTATATGAAGTCACACAGATAATGTGGCCATGTACATAGTAACTAGCGCCATCATGCAAACGAACTAAGTATGAGAAGGTAGATGCCAAATTGCAAAATGTCAAATATATATTTATTATGAGATGACTAAGGTTACAAAAGCTCTTATGGATTTTCAGTAATAAAAACCAATAATTTTGTAAACATGTTTAATTATTAAACGAAAAATGTACAATATTTATTTTAAAAACTACAACTCCATACATACATTGGAAAATATCATAACAGGTAGCTAAATTCCCTATTAATAGCAGCCTATTACTTGATAAACGCCTAAATACTTACCTACATATTGAAACCCAAACAGCATGAGAGAAACGTTAAGATTGAACCTTTTAAAAATCTTTTCCAATATATTTAAGACTAGTGGACGCCCGCGACTCCGTCCGCGTGGACTCTGGTTTTTTTATTTTATTTCTTGATCGGGCGAAATTTTTAGTGTCCAGTGTTTATGCTAGTTTTTTCATAGACAGATATTAATTATTTCTCGTGAAAAAATCTTGCTACACGCGTCAATGTGCATTTATGTCTATTTAACTCAACTTTGGACCCTAATATTTTGAAAACCAGACACGTCCTAGGTATGCTTCCATGGAGAAAATGATCGTGATGATGAGGAGCTTCCGTAGTTTTCGGGAAAGTTGACGACCAAAAATCACCTGTATAATGAAATGATCAAAAATATTTAACGCTTCTCTTATATTATTGTGGGTTCCGAATAACGGTCAAGTTAATTATTTATTAAAAACAATATTTTTCTAAGCAACTTAGGATCTTACCCGCAATCACTGAACAAAAGAGTACATTAAATTGACACCATTAAAAGTATGCATCCAGATTAGGATAATGCGATTAGATTTTTAATGTGGTTCCTCGAGAATTCCTAAAGTTCTTCTTTCGATACACTGAACACATACTTTTGATGGAAGGGAGGGTATATGAGACTTAGTATATAGTCGGTTTAGTTAATAGGAATAGTGCGAATCACAATTCAATCAATTCTATTAGTCCTTTTATTAAAGACGGCTGTTTGTATTCGAAGACTTTTAATAAAAAATAACTTCATAATTTACAGAAAATACTTCAGTGTTACAATAATATACTGCAAGTTTTCATTTGCTTTTGAGATACCGGATTTTTAACGAACATTTTTACGCATTTATGGAATATTTTATCTCAAAACTTTTAAAAATAACTCTTTCGTATAAATCGCTAACTTACTCGTAAACTCATGTTTATCTCATGAGTACTTTCACGCATAAACGCAAACGTTACGATGTACGATACCATTTAACTAGATAATTATGCATATAATTGTTTTTTGATTTAATAAATATTGTTTAATTTTGACAAAAGTCTTGCAAGTTGTAAGCAATATTAAAATTTAATAAGTTTCGTTAATAACTTCATAATTTATGATAGGTAATTGTGTTTTTCTACTTTTCTTACACTTTACACAATAATAGTGTAATTACGAGATATTTATAAATTGGCAGTTATCATCTACAAATATTATGATAAAATCAACACTAACCGACTCACACAATCATGTTAAAAATTAACAATATACATACACACCTAATTTCTAAATCTAATTTACTTTAAGTCTATGACTATTATATACATAATGTACAGATGAAACTATCTAACGTTACTAATCTCTTGTGTAAGAGAGTCATCTTGTGTTACATGAGTTAGTTAATAGTTTTGTCAGAGTTAAGCAAACAAATAAACAATAATAAAGTATGAAGTGTAATATAATATACCCAAAAAGCATCTGATTATATCAGAGTACACAGTTATTTCATATTACTTTTTACAGGATGTAAGATCCTGTATAGTAATTTATTTATTTCAAATGCTTTATTAACAGGTGCAATAATAATTAAAAATATATTATGTAACTGGAAATAAATCACAAAATTAGTAATGTTTACTTAACTTAAAATATAATCATAAATTAAACAATTTCAATTAATAAATAAATTGTAAATTATATTATGTTTTTCATATTACAGAACTACATAACATATTTGGCAACATCGATATTCATATTAAGTAGTAGTACGATTACGATATTTCAATTTACTAAGGAAATAAAACAACTGAAAATAATAATAATTGAAAAGTGCAGTATAAAATGTATGAATGTCATAATTTTAATGTCAGTATTAGGTCTAATTAAAGTTATGTCTACAGACATGAACGTACACAGAACAACGGACGTAATGCTGTCACTGCACAGATTGAATCACCGAAATGGCGGTGCGTTGGGTATGTTGTGTCCGTATTTTCCAGTAGGCGCCGAGCTTACTATGGTTTGTATGTGTGTGTGAATAACGCATCAATACACATCCCTACTCCATGGAATATCGTTGCAGAGCTTACGATGACTGCTTAACTCTGTGCAGTCACAACACTCTGTCCGTTTTTCTTTATACGTTAATGTTTACAGATATGTCTACTATCAAAACAGGTATTATTATGATGCGCATTTAAATTACGATTCGCAAGTTCATAGAGTACGAGATCTGTTTCAATTACCAAAAATATAATATTTTATTTAAATAAATAATATATCTAAACTTGTAAATTAAGTAATCACAATAAATATGGAACTAGAGCAACAATTAAATAAATATTATCTGTAAATATGATTAATATACCATATTCCAAACCAACTTAAATAAAATCACAGCGATGGCGGATTATTACACCCATTCGTGTACCGCTAATCAATAAGTGTCACTTGCACCTGCGCTAATTTAATAATTGACTTTGTTCAAGGTGGTTAGGAAAAGGGTTACTATAACTCACGAGTCTATCTTGTGCTTGAGATAATGCCCTAGGTTATATTGGTCAGGAGTCCTGACTCAGGACTGAGTATCATAAAATGATCGCTGAACATGGAGTACAAAAGTTTTATAAAACATCTAATTGACTTGAGCAATTATTATATACTTGGTAAAAATACAACTACCAATATAAACAATAATTTCAAGAGATATTAGGTATTAGAAATGTTCTATAATATATTTCGACTTTAAATCGAAATCATAAGCTGAAGTATTAAAACAAGTATGTTCACTTGCATCCTTCCAAAGTAATATAATATAAGATAAGATGCTATGAAAAATAGTTTCATTCACATAAAGTGCCACTAATTGTAATGTTAAACTGAGATAGTCATGCGACGACCTCGTCATTGTTGTGTTGACATCTTTTTCAAATCATGTTAGAACACTCTATTTACACATACTTTGTTTACACAGCCAATAATAATAAAAAAAAGTACACAAATGTCATTTACATTTGTGTAAACATATATTATCTTTAAAACTTAATAAATGTAGGTCGATTTTAGTGGCTTTAAAAGTAATTTTTACTAAGTTCTATATAATGTTAAATTTAAAGATGTACTTGAATCAAATTTACCAATATTGGATATAAGATAGAAGTAAATTCATAGGAGTAATGGTCTACTTTATTAGCTACAAGAAATGTGTATAGTAAAATTTTAAGTTGATATTGAGTACTTATAGAAAGTTTTATTACATAGTTTATATTTATACTACATGCGTACGTGCATTCCACAGTCCATTAAATATACAAGTGTTTATTAAAAATGCTTCTTGTATAATTATACAATTTATTATGACATTAGTTTAATAGTAATTTTCAAATATATTGAGTTTGCTAAATGTATCCTATATGACTTCTAAATATACCACCTACATAGTCATTCATTATGTTACCCCAGTATGTTCGTTGATGTTATGTACAGTTCCAAACATTTAAAACAGTCTCCTCTCAACTCTTCAATAAATATTGCAAAAAAAACCAATGACAAAGATTGAAATAGTAAAGAGGAAAGTTAGAAACGTTATAGCATTTAAAGTGTTATTTTTCGCAATAATTATAGTGCATTATAACGATTCAATAATAATTTTACCTAGTAGTCAAGAAAGTTACAAAATTAAGCAGCACAATTAAATCTCTAGCTAATTAGTAAGAAATTGTTTGTAAGTAGTTTTCTATGGTTAGTTTATAATTACTACATATTTATTTTAGACATGGATACAGAGTATTCAGAAAACAATAATTCATTCTTTATGTAGAAAAATATTATAAAATTCATGTTAAGTATATAAGAGCAGTAAAAATTTAATCAGTCAAAAAAATTTTTAATATAAGGACATTAATTAATTAATTAATATAAGGACATTAGGCCCCAACCGATTACGGTATATTTAAGTTACAGATATAACTTTAAAAAAATCGACGGTAGGTTAATACGAGCGCGAATTTAAACAAAAAAAAAACTGATATTAATTATTCCTGCCTTTGAGCAATTTATTACAAATCACTTTAAATTATTAACTCTTAAAAATTTAGTAAATTCCTTTGCTATACTCATCATTTTTGGTCTTGGTCTTGTCAAAAACAAAGTTTAATAAGATTAACTTCGCTCGCATTTCGCCAATATAAATCACTGGCCTACCATTGGTCGAAAATAATGAGAAGTGATGACTTTACAGCGCGTTGCTGCCGCGTGATTGGTCTACACCTGGTTGTCTTCGTTGGCCTTGGGCCCTATTTGGACGGCAGCCTGTCGGTACAAAGGGTTCCGGCCCTTCACAGGGAAGGGATGTGCTTCGGTATTGAACACCCAGTCGTCCAGGGAGAGAAGCGAGTCGTCGGTGAATAGGAGGTATAGGTACTGCAATAGAAGCGAAAATTTACACTTTAGTATTTAAATTTATAATATTTTTGAATGGAGAAGAAATAAAAGAGGAGTAGCGGCTAAGTATATTTTCATACAAAAATAGTGTGCCGCAGAGCGGGGGTGAAGTATGGGACGAGGGGAGCATTGAACACTGTAGCCCTGCCCATTTACATAGAAACCACCTTGTAGTGACTAGTCAAACTACTTGCTCATTATCAATATGGTTCAAGATTTTTTTACTAGTGCAATTACTCATCGCTAGATGGCAATATTATACTATGTTTTAGTAAAAAAGTACCCTGATAAAAGCGCTAGTGTCTTTGTAATTTTAATACGGTTACATTTCGGAGCACAAGCGTGTGGTTACAGCTACTGCGTTACACTGGCGCTGAAGCTCCGCCCCTATCATGACGTCATGACCTCACGCTTGCCACACGACTCAGTTCATAGTCCCACCTCCTCTTTTATACCTTCTTCATGATATTTTATCATCAACAGTCCATTTTAACAGTAGTTTTGTGATTTTGATATACAGGGTGTAAATTAAAGGGGTATGCCAATGGAATAGGAGTCTTAGGAGATTAGCCCTGGGTAGGAGTTTCGAGGAATTCCATGTTAGGCCAGGGTAGGAGTCTCGAGGAATTCCAGATTAAGCCAGGGTAGGAGTATCGAGGAGTTCTCTATTAGGCTAAGGATAGAAGTCACGAGCAATTTCAGATAAGGCCAGGGTTAGGTGTCTCAAGGAATTCAAGATTAGGCCAAGGTAGGAGTCTCAAGGAATTCTATATTAGGATAGGGTAATCATGTCTACATGTACGTCTACCTGTGACATACAATAAATCTATATCTATCTATACATATAATAAAATTGTAACGGATTGATGTTTGTGCACACTAATCTCAGAAACGGCTGAACCGATTTCGATGCAGTTTTTAGGAATATATTGTGACAGGTCCCACTTAGGCTACTTTTTATCCCGGGAAAATGTTTTTATCCCGGATAATTTCGACATTTTGTTTTTTCTGCAGTCCACGCAGACGGAGTCGCGGGCGTCCACTAGTGAATGAATATGAATACTATCTATGCAGTCTCATGTCATAAAGAAGTTATATAACGTGTCCGGTCACTAACCTTGAGGGTCTCTGCCAGGAAGTAGCTCTGCTGCACATCGTCCCCGAGTGGAGTCGCGTGGTACACGTTAACTAGACCCGTGTAGCCGCCGTCTACTCGGCAGTATTTCTCGAGAGCCTGTACAAACACATACAAAGATATATAAAATCGCACTTGGAAACATTTTACCCGACTGCGCTTTGACGGTTAAGTTTTCGCGTGTATATATATTTCTTTGGCACGCTCTAGGGCTGAAAATAAACCCTTCTGCTAGCGCAGTCGGATAAAACTTGAGCATAAATTACAAGTACTTGTACTGGAGGGCAACCACGCAAAAGTTTGACGTATTTACCAAAGCTAAACCACATCCAAAAGCGTTGTTATTCACATTTCGTATCGCGCTAAATTTTTGACAACGTTTAAAGCCACAGAAAAATGTCTGAAACGCTGTCAAATTGAAAGCTGAACCAAAACTAAACCATAATCAAAACGTTGTCATTTTGCGCGATTGCCCTCCAGATGGACAATTCCATTAGCAACAAAAAATATAAAAATTATTTGCTTTTGAATATTCATTTATGACGTTACTAAGATAATACAATAATATTATATATTCAATATACCTGGACAGCCTCCCAGCCCCAGTCGCGGTACTTCTGTTCCTTGGTAAGTCTCCACATGATGAAGTAGCTTTCTATAGTTTCCGGTCGCAGGAGGTGCACCTTCTCGTTACCTTTCTGTGCACGCGCCTCCACCGCGCCAGAGAATCTGAATGAGTGAACAAATTAATGAACGAACCGATGAAAAGAGGAATTATTATTATTGCTATTATTATGAAATGTTTACTAAAGTAATTGGACATGAACAACGCAGAAATTGCGAGGAATAACGCCGTCTGACAGGTAAAGCGAATCGCGTACACTACTGTGCGTGTTTCAATGTGTGAGTTTACTACAGGATTTAAAAAAAGTTTTAGAAAGAAGGTAGATAAGGTCTTTTCAAAATTAGTGATTTGTTTTTAACAAGATACTAGGTAGGTAAAAAGAAGCAACTTTCACTACAGGACCAACTCCGAAATAGTGAAAAAAAAATCAGCTATTCCATACAATCTTGAAAAATTACTGCACTGAAATGTATGGGAAAGCCGATTTTTTTTCACTATTTCGGAGTTGGTCCTATAGTGAAAGTTGCTCGTGTCGAAAGTAAATCACTAATTTTGAAAACATCTTATATAATAAATAAACTAGACTAACTAAATAGAGATCTTTATTTAGTCTCTGCCTACCCCTATGGGATAAAGGCGTGAGGTTATGTACCTATGTATGTATAAATTTGTTCACTAAAATACGAAAATTATGTTTCTTACATAACTGTACATAAATGATGATGGATGATAAATCCATACCTGAAGGCCTCCGGTCCCAGTTTGGTGTCTGCGCGGGCGTAGCTCTCGTGGCAGGTGTGCGTCAGGCGCCGCGCCACGTCCAGGTAGCGATCCGACGTGTCTGACGACAACGTCGTCGCCGCCAGGCCGAACATACCTCCTGAAATCAGAGGGAAAACACTTGGTATCGTAACTAATCGTAAAGCGTTTAATATAAATGTCTCCTGCCTGATTATCTTAGAACGATAAGAAAAAAAAAACAAAGACCAAAATTTGCGACCCAAAAAACATTTTCCTGTGCTTATGCGGGGCTTCACTAGAATACCTGCATCTCTGTGCATGTCGTAAGAGTCGACTAACGAACTCGGACTAGAAGGCGATAAGCTAGCAACTAGTCACTGGTCATTAACATCTGTCTCAGCTATGTTAAACGTGGCTTTTGGATCTCCTTTATGATCCTGCAGTTCTGGCTACCGAGGTAAAAAACAATTTTTCCGGGAGAAAAAGAAGCCAAATATTCGTCACACTACCTGTTTACATTTCATTTAAATCAGTTCCGTAACTTTGGCGTGATATCCGGATAGACAGACAGACAGAGTTACTTTCGCATTATAATATTACTAAGTATTCCACAGTCTTATCACAATAAAAAACCCACTCACCAGCAAAGCACGACAAATGGTCCATCTTCTCCTCCAAGACCCTGCCGTATTTGAGTTCGACGAGGTACGTGAGTCCCCCGGGGGACACCTTGACCATCTTCTCTAAAGCTGCCTGCATGGCCGTGTCGAACATCTGCCGCGCCTGCACGTCCGTCTTGCCGGACACCAGCCACGCTTTCAGCAGGTACTCGTAGAAAGAGTCGCCTAGCGCGCCGAGGGAAATGTGCCCTGTGATACGGAGTAGAAAAATATTTATAGTTGCCTGACTATCGTGAAATTTAAAGTCAGTTGCAAGCACGAACCCCTCGATAGTAAGTAACCCTATCGTTAAACTGTCAAATCTCATAGATTTTGCTTGCGAATCGATAGCGTTACGGCGAGTCAAAAGGTTCATACCCTACACAGGACTGCTGACTATGGGCGCAGGCAATGCAACAATTTTATGAGCGGATTCCGAAAATCACAATTCCATTGTGCTAGGTTTAACTAGAACATATCAGCTGCATCTCCTTCCGTGCATATCGTAAGAGTCGACTAAGGAATTCAGGGGTGTTCCCTCAGGCGATGAGCTAGCAACTTGTCATTAACATCTGACCCCGCTATGTTACACGTAGCTGTAGGATCTCGTAATCCTTTTGGGAACACAATCGTGTGAATATAAATGACTGAAATTTCCACCAATAACGGTTAAATTTCATCACGTCATTTAACGAAAGCTTTCATTTAAAGCTTCCGATTGGACAACATGTTTCTACAGCTTTGATGTTGCCAGTTTGTTTGCTAAAATTTGTTATAATTCTACAACCTAATTCAGATTTCTTCAACTATAATGTAACCGTTGCGTATTTAGCTAAAGTAGGCAAGTTCGTAATTGATAAAAACATACTACAAAATTTTCATAATTTTAATTAAATACAGGGTGTGGGTGAAAACCAGACAAATACTGAAACGTTGCACAAGTACCATTGTGTTGAGTTATACGACAGTGTTATTACTTGCAGGAAATGCATTTTTAATTTGATTATCAGTACAATCTTTGCATTCTGCGCCAATTGTATCGGGAGATCCTGTGACTAGTTAAATGGGCTCATCTTGTATAATACATTGCTGTTTTTTTGGATCACTTATGATATGATATGACTCTCCAGGATTATTAAAAGGCATTTTTTTTAAATCATCTATTGGTTAAAAGTTTGTTTTTAAGCCATTAACTATGGACTAATTAAACGAACTAACCTATTTTTTCCTAAAAAAATAGAAAATAGTCGGAAAATATTGGAATTTTCCTGCGAAAATTTTCAGTGTTTTCCGCCTCAGAATCATGATCTGAAATCAGCATATCAATATTTGGCTGGCAGTCACCCACACCCTGTATACAAGTCCTACTAATTATGTCGGTCGAATATTGCAACAAAAGGTGACCTTGTGTCGTGATAAATTTATATTGAAGTTTACTCGTATCTCGTCCGTTGCTCAAGATGTATTTTATTGTTTATAAATTATTATCGTTTAAGATAAAACAAATAACGATAAAACGAATAGAGTGATCTCTTAATTTAAAAATATGTAAGTAAGTATATTTGTTATTTGTTGTTTCTGATTACATTAAATAGTTGACCGATATTTATGTTAACCTGCTTGAAGAAGACCTTAATTCTATAAGGATTCTTTAATTTTCAAAAGACCTAAAAGATATTACAAAAGTCTGTAAATCTACAAAGACAATCCACCAATAGAATCGCTGAGAAATAACGTGATAGCCGCGCGACACCATTGGTAGATACAGCAACGCGTGCATACTCACGTTGTCCCCATTGGCCGGTGCGGGGGTTGATGAAGTTCGGATACAGATCGCCTGGCTTCTCTATGTTGTACAGGACCTCACGGATGCGGTCCACTTTGTTCTTGTACACTGAAAAGTAATTAACACGAAATTTATTATCGCTACTGATAAATTATTAGGAAAAAACCCGACTACGTCATAATTTTCATGTACCCAGTAGGTATTACTCTCAAGACCCAAGACGATTAATGATACATCTCAAGTTCAGATGCCACAAGCTGTTTAGGCTCTAGAACGTGCCAAAGAAATCCTTCTGGCGCATTTGGGTAATAAGGAGAAGTGCACTAAACAATTTTATCAACGATCAGCACACTAATCTTAAATATTTTGCCATTCCAAACTAAGAAATTCATTAGGTATGAAGAGCAAACCCCATTTGATGTATTTTTTTGTAATAATGCCTTTAACTCTACTAATTTGTTAGATTTAATATAATTCATGCATCGAACTAGGCTAGCTGGAAGAAAAAGCCCACAGTTGGTATTAAATAAACTCGCCCTGGTATTTAATCTTTTGTAGTACCTACAATACAGAATTTATCTATTTATGCATTACTAGCGGCCGCCCACGACTTCGTCTGCATCAGGGGGTATTGCACCCGTGCGAAGCCGGGGCGGGTTGCTATATAGCCTTGCTTGATGAATGGGCTATCTAACACGAAAATAATTTTTCAAATCGGAGCAGTAGTTCCTGAGATTACCTCGTTCAAACAAACAAACTCTTCAGCGTTATAATATTAGTATAGATTTAACTAAAAATAAAGCTAGCCTACCTAGGATACTTTTATCTTAAGACCGGATAGAAGACTTTTAAGATTTTACTGAATAAAATGGATGATTATGTAAGAATTCCAGATGCTACTCTTACGCATAAAGTGGATGTCCTTGAAGATATCACGTATGACCGGATGGGGTGAGAGGCAGGTGCAGTGTGCAACTTACCCGGGTTTCCTGTGACGTCACTGAGGTAGGTAAACTCCATGTGCAGCGTGCCCACTTCCGAGAGGATGCTGTTGGGGCCAGCCCAGTGGTACTGCCGGCTAGACTGTAAGGTAAGGTTTCTTTTATTATACTGCGTCATAGAGGAATAAGATGTCATAGAGTGCTTATGTCCTACTAACTGCCTCGATGCACCATGAGATTTTCCTGTAACTCACAATTCTCATGGTGCATCGAAACAATTAGTAGGACATTGGCGCTCTATTATATCTTATACCTCTATTATGGTATGGGGCACTGAATATTTGAACTGGTAGGATAATATAAAATGACATGATTGACAGTGACTATCGATAAATTACAACCAGTGGGGCAAGCACGAACCTCTCGATAGTCAATAACCCTATAGTCCCACTGTATGAGATTTTGCTCGCGAATCGATAGCGTTACGGCGGCGCGTAAAAAGTAAACCCTACTGCTGTAAACTACGGAATAAGCATAGAACAATAACTAAAACATAGAAGTAACTGAATTTTAACTAATATAGTCGACTCTGTTTTCCCATATACTCATAACAGCATTAGAAATAGACAGATGTAGGTTACTCAAAATGCAAAACATTACACAATTTGGTTATCTTTGCTTTGCTGCTTAGCTACCTTTATGATACTAAGTTAAAAAGCTACATAACGTGATACGTTACAAGGTTTTGTCTATGACTTTTTCGTATAATGTCTACGACAGGGTACGCTTTTAATGTCACAAAGCGCCTTCTATGCTTTAGTTATTAGTTCCGTGGGAATAAGCTTAATTAATCACTGATACTAACAGCGCCTGCACCTGTTTATGCGGAAATTATGGAAATCGACTCTAAAAACTTCAATGTTTACAACAAATAACTAACACAGCAACAGTATAAAAAAACTACGAACGTTATGTACCTATCGTATCCATAAAGTTCGAGTGCAATGCCCATCGATAGGTATCATAAAAATAGTTATTGCGAATGGAAACTTAAATTTTAAGTAGGTTGTTTACTTTACACTACCAAAGAAATAAAAAAGATTATTAACTTCTACAAGAAATACTCGATTATGAATATTTACTCAGTCTGTTTTTCAACTAATAAATAAGAAGGTAGCTAATAAACCACTAAATTCAAAAAGACCTGTTATTTAAGTTATATTACATACAGGGTGATTTTATGTCGTCAACGTTCCCGAAAACTACGGAATCTCATCATCATTACGATCATTTTTCTCTATGGAAGCATACCTGGGAAGTGTTTGGTTTCCAAAATATTAGAGTCCAAATAAGTTAGTTTTAGTAAATGTAATAATTTGAGTAAATAGACTGCGTTTTTCTGCATAAATGCACATTGACGCGTGTAGCAATTTTTTTTTAATTTGATGAAAAAAAATTTACATCGTTTCCCAGCATTTTTTGCCATAAACTTACTTTATTTGATATATATAGGTAGAGTACGTACCCTTCGTTAAGGGTGGCGACGAAAAAACATCCTGTATACTTGTACACACTACTAGGTAAGTACATAAAGTAAGTCCATAAATCAGTATGTTTTCACGGTAAGTTTATTACCCCAGTTAGTAAAATAAAATTGGAACAGGTTGGTTGTTGTACAATTTATTGTACATGATATATGTATAATCCCATTAAAAATAAATAAAAAAAAACTTTTCTTACCATAAAAAATAAAATAAGTGTAAAAAAACCAAATGATATTCGTTGGTCTAGCTCAGGGGTGGCTGACTTGGTGAGACCCAAGATCTACTGTCACTGATGACACCCTGTGCGATTTACCAATTAAGTACATAGGTAGGTACTTCTCAAAATCTTAAATCTAAAAAAATAATGTGTGTCTTGTCACGATTGATTGAACTAACAGTCGCGATCGACCTGTTGACGACGCCTGCACCCGTATGATGAATTTGGTGAGAGCGAGATGTCTCACTTTTAAACGTCAAATTCACAGAGCTATTAATAACTAGATAAACTAAGTGTATGTACTTTGCATGTAAAAATAGACTTTAGAATTAGAATAGACACTCGTTCTCGAGCCAGGACTGAATGAATTAGGGCTGATAGAAGTGGTTTGAAATCCCTTTTTACACACCAAGTATGGATTTGACGTTTATCTCGCTCTCACCAAATTCATCATACGCGTGCTGGTCTAGCTAAACTTAAAGATGATTGGTTAAACAAATTAAAAAAAAATTGCCATAATTATTTGTTGAAATTTAAGAGTACAACCAGCTAAAGGAAAGAGGATGTTTCGTTCCTCGAAGGTAACTTATTACTACTCCTAATGTATAACCGGTACGTTATATGCTAGTTCTTGAGAGCACATTAAACCGTTGCTACGTCATGCACAGCGTAAAAGAAATTAAAAGTATTTACAACTAAAAATTACACGAGTTCATAAAGTAATGGCATTACCATTAATCCCAATAACCCTATAATAATGTTGAAATTTCTACTATTATTTTCATAATATAATAAAACCATGTAAATGCATCAGACTATGATTATGTTTGACTAGTGGACGCCCGCGACTCCGTCCGCGTGGACTACAGAAAAAACAAAATGTCGAAATTATCCGGGATAAAAAGTAGCCTATATGTTAAGTGGGACCTGTCACAATATATTCCTGAAATCTGCGTCGAAATCGGTTCAGCCGTTCCTGAGATTAGCGTGCACAAACGCACAGACAGTCCCTTCCTGTGGGAATTTCGGGAAATCCATTCCTATTGCTTCCCCGCGGTCCCTTATACGATTTCATACAAATAGCGGTGTTCGTAAAAATTTGGAATTCCCGTTTGTCCCCTTCCCGTGGAAATTTCGGGAAATCCGTTCTTAGCGCTCCCTCGCAGTCCCTAATGAACGTACATGTCTAATTTCGAATTCATATGTATCGCGGTTGTCGTAAAAAAATGAATTCCCGTTTGTCCCCTTCCCGTGGGAATTTCGGGAAATCCGTTCCTAGTGCTTCCTCGGGGTCCCAAATAAACATATATGCCCAACTTCAGATTCATATGTGTAACCGTTTTCGTAAAAAAATAATTAATTCCCGTTGGTCCCCTTCCCGTGGGAATTTCGGGAAATCCGTTCTTAGTGCTTCCTCGCAGTCCCTAATGAACATATATGCCCAATTTCAGCTTCATATGTATAGCGGTTTTCGTAAAAATATGAATTCCCGTTTGTCCCCTTCCCGTGGGAATTTCGGGAAATCCGTTTTTAGTCCTCCCTCGCTGTCCCCAATGAACATATATGCCCGATTTCAGCTTCATATGTATAGCGGTTTTGTAAAAAATATAGAATTCCCGTTGGTCGCCTTCCCGTGGGAATATCGGGAAATTCTTATAGCCTATGTTCATCCAGGTCCAAGAAGGATTCTAACGGTGAAAGAATTTTTGAAATCGGTCCAGTAGTTTTTGAACCTATTCATTACAACCAAACAAAGTTTTCCTCTGTATAATATTAGTGTACCTATAGATAGTGTAGATTAAATGGGTTCAGATATGAAGATTTTGTTAAAGCAAAACGAACACGGTTCCGTAAGAACGTAAGCCACAATTTTATCAAAAGATCTCACATGAGCTACTAAACAAATTACGCAATGTTGTACCTAATTGCAAGATTATTTTTATAAATAGCAGAGCCACTACATTAAAATGATACACGCACTCGCGGCAGCATTATGTAAACCTTTTTATTATAATGCGCTATCTGGAACATGAAATGCTCGAGAACTATTATAATCTGTAAAGCTCTTGAATACAATGTCAATGCGAAAGAACGTACACAGGTTACGCTTTGTACCCGATCCGAATCTGTGAAAACCTTGCGAAGTAACCGCAGAATTAGTTTATGAAGATAATGATTCTAATTGAATACAAACAATATGTAAAGGAAAACATGGCGTCTAATGTTACGAGGCAGGTTATACCAAAATAGGTTCGGAAACTATGTTAAGACTGGCACGTAACGCAGGTTTAGATGTTTACATGATATAATTAGATCGTACACAACGTCGGGAGGCTACGCGACGTCCCAGGGAGTGAATAAATTGTGTAGGTATATGTATAGGTGGGTACTCCGCTGGTCCGTCCTTCACCCCCTCAATACTCAAAAACTTTAGTAAACATTTAATACAAAAGTTATTTCCGGTCCCAATTTCCGTATTGTACGAAACATAACAAACTAAAGCTCAGAAAGATGTAACAAACATTAATTAAATAAATCAAATCTCACTCGGGTGAAATTTTTTTTTATTTCTTTATTAATAATTTTTATAATATATAATTAAATAAATGTCGTATTTCGATTATATCCAGCTTGTTAATTTCCCAATCCGGTCATTATTCTAACTATAAGAATAAAATTTATTTCCAATGTACATATAGTTATTAAAATATACGAGTAGACATTGCAGATTACCATTCTCACATACAGAAGAAATTTAGGAACTTGCTGCCTTTCTTGAACCGTATTAGCAAAAATAAAATAAACCGGTGAAGTATGAGTCGAATGCTGCACCGAACTAGGTACTACTCATAACTAAAAAGTATAAAATATAAAATAAATACTTAAGTAAAAAATATCAAAAAACCCGACTGTGTAAAAAGTGAACCAAAATACGTACATGAAAAAACTGAAAAAAAAATAAGCACTTAGATGTCCGGTGGTCTAGAATTCTATAATATTAATTTTCAAAATGTCAGATAGGCCTATCAGAAGAATAAACTTGATGCTGTCTCTATCATAATCAAGTTAGAGAGAAAGACAGCACACTTTATTCCTCTGACAGGCTATCTGAAGTTTGGAAAAAGCGGCCCTTAATTAACACTATTGAAGAAAATATATTGAATAGTCGGGATCCATTATTCGACAGCCAATCTAATTTTTCAATGGTTCCTGACTGTTCAGTTGTTATGTTCCATTATAAGAATATATTCTATTTTCTTCATTAGTAAATAATAAATTGTGTAGGTAAGTATATAGGCATACGGGAGTGTTTCTAGACACATATCGACTCAACTCAAAAACTTTAGCAAACTACCTATAGCATAGAAAGATGTCACAAACATTAATTAATGAAATGTCGTATTTCGATTAAAGCCAGCTTGTTAATTTCTCAATCCTGTCATTATTCTATCAATGTAATATTGAACTCGGAATAGACGCCAAATATGTCGAAAAGTTTAGATCGATAAGTTTAGGTTAACTTAAGAAAAGTACGCTATTCAAGTGATTACTAAGAAAGAATTATTTCAAGAGATTCGATTATTTAATACTTTTCTAAAGGTAATTACTACTCTCCATTGTTTAAGCTGAGCAAGGACATTCTAGTACCTATCTACCTATAGCGAGTTTAATCCAATTAGTGACTGAGGTTATAAAAACTACGACACTCGAGTAAAAAATGATTGCCGCATAGGTACTTAATATAAGTTAACATAATATAAGTTAGGCGCCACTCATTTATTACGTAAGACGATTTATGGGGGGAGGAGTTCGACCATGTCTTATTTTTTCTGACAAAGGGGTCGGCTTATTCTTATTTTTTCTTATAATAGGGGTGAGGGGGTTAAAAACTAGCGAAGATAGTATTACACAATAAATAAATGGCGCCTAAGTATACAAGTTAAGTAACATAACCTATTGGAAGTGCAGAATGTATGGTACATACCCTTGTAGTCGGATTGATGAGAGCGTAAGGAATCCCAGTGGGGGTGTCGAAAGCAGGCAGCAGCACGTTGGCAACCTCCACCGCCTTGTCCTTGAATACGGCGTCACCGGTGAAGGCGTAGCAGGACAGCAGGCCGCCCACGAACCGGATAGTTGTCTCGAATACGGACAGATTTGTGTCCTGTAAAAAATATATCTCCTAGTGTGATCCATTGTATAGTAGATAAAGACTGAATTTAATGTCCAACGGGAAGTTTAAAAAAATCGCCGCAGTCGCAATACCGTGGAATGTCTGGTGTTGTCGGTATATCTAATTCCTCGTCTTGTTAATCTTTCCATATAACTTGTGTTACATTAGCTTAGCGAGCACTGACGACAAACTCATTGGTTTTTTATGTTTGCTCCGCATAGTAAGCACGCATTCAAAATTGTCATGAAAATTCACACCTCGACTCGCTAGTGGAGAAGCAGCTATTGGAAGGTTATATTGGTCTAAGTTTCGACGTCTGACCAAAACGTCTACATCCAAGGCGTCCGCGAACTATGACCACACCGAGTGTTAACAAGCGTTCACCTCTAGAAGGTTAAAAAGTTACAAATGTAGGTTACCTGAAACATGTTGTTTGTTTGTCGTTAATCTTTTACAACGTTCCAGTTTCCAGTTGTATTTAGGTTCATTCATTATCATTACCAACATTTTATAGGTCACAAGGTCCTATACAGATACCGATTGTTTTGTCAGTAAACGATTCCTTGAATTCGTACAATTAAATATCTAATAGGTACTAAGAAAAAGCCACTAGACTAAATTCTAATATCTTTTAAGCCCTCTTACCCTAAATACCAAATATTTACTCACAATATCGTTGATGCGGAAGTTATCGGCGATCCAGTTGCGACCCTCCCGGAACTCGTCCATGAGCCCCATCAGGTAGAGAGTGTCGAGCCCGTCAACGATGGTGGCTCCGATGTCTCCGCCACCGAACACGCTGGCCAGGTGGGCGCGCTTGGAGATGGGCTTCAGCTCGCTCTTGCCCCACGCGTACAGCTTGTAGTTGTTCCACGCGTGGCGCATCATCTGAAAGAATTTCCTCAGTCAATTGCTTTCCTCAGTCAAATGTTTGCATATGTTCTTGTGTCCCCTAGATGGGCCAGAGGGCATCCACAGTCAATTAATTGCTATGAAGTGAAGAAATAGCAGTGAAGTAGGTAACGCAATTTCGGTACCTGATTTGTTTAAGGCCCTGATATATTGGAAATGAGATGTAAGAAGGTATCTAATTTAAATATTCAGCTTGTGATAGAACGAAGAAAAGCAGCTTTTTACAAGTTTATTACGTTCTGCTAATAAAGGTTATGACGCCGATTATCTGTGCTAAAGTACATGAATAGCAAACAATGTGCATAGATACTCGTATCTACGCTAGACTAAAAAGAACTTCTGGTTTTCTCCCGTAGTGAGGATTGATAAAAGCTAAAAGTATGCAGCTCTGCAAACATTCAGAGAATCTCTTTACAAATAATTACAAAATAAGTAAAACACAAGGCACGCCGATTTTAACTGAAAGTTTTTACGATAGCAAAAACCACGCTACAAAACAAAATACCAACGCATCATAGAGCAACGTGCACAAATCTCAAAGAGCCTCAGCGAACACGTTCTTTTTAAAAATATTCCGAGTACAGGACACAAGTTTTAATCTCGGCGGCGACGGCACCCTAATGAAAGGATATCGGACTTTCGTCGGGGCCATTAATTATTATTAGGTCCCGGGAACTTCGCAAGAGTCGCCAATGACTTGGAAAAACTGGAGACTACCAATTACAGTTTAAATAAACCGCTCGGAGATTGCGTGTTACTTTTTAGCAGGCAGTTCATGGATCTTATCTAGCACTGCCTCACAGCTTTACTTTGCCTACACACAATTTTAATTTACATACTAAATAAAAGTCGTTAATACCTCTAGCAATTTTCTGTAGGCCTAGTAGGATAGGGATACTTACCCAAACCTACGTTTATCTCAAATTTTGTCTAAAGTTATGTATTGATTTAAAAAATTACTTTATTTGGTTTACTTATAATTAAGTTTAATTTGTACAAAAGCAAAAAAGAACAACTTCAACTATCTTTTTTAATTTAAATAAAAATATAACACATCATAAAAAACTACTAAATTAAACAAGGACGGACATATTATGATCGATCATAAAAAATACAACACTCGTTAAAAAACAGCCACAAATAATATCAACTTTCAGTAACGCCGTTTTATGCGTTCAAATAACCGAACCTGTACGATTTGGTCTTGCTTCGGTCTCGTGTCTTTAGGATGTTCCCTGCGAGCGGTACCATTAACATCCGAGGAGTTTGTTTTAGAGACGATATTCCTATGTGTTGTCAGACGTGTCGACCACGGGAAATCTGTAGAAACACCAGTATCCTGAACTGGAGCGGTGTGCCTTCCAACGTTCTTCGTATCAACGGATCTTTCAGCTCGCACTCGATCATTAAAAAACTCTGGAGAACTTGTCGACTCGAAATCTGTCTCCATCTCACCGTCTGAATCAAAGGACGTTGTAAGCAGATGCAGATGTTGTACAGACACAGAATCCTCCTCCTCCGTAACTTTTTTGTTGAAAACACTGTGATTATTTGCATTCTTATCGACAGATCGCTGCCCTCGCATAGCGCGGCTCTCCACATTCTTCTTCGCTAAACGTGTCCCCATGCCGTATACGTTTTGGTCAGTCTTGATAACGAGCACCAGAACCATCACTATCACTATGACGAACGCACGAAACGGCATCGTTTGTGCAACCGCTGCGAATTTATTCAGAGATTTATCTAAAGTTGTAAACATTGGCCGATCCATTTTGCACAATGATTTTAAATAAGTACTGTTTACGTTATTAATTTAGAAGTGTCTCACTATCGGACTTGGGGAAGCCAGCGCGCGCGACCCCGATCGAAGCAGAAGAGGCAATACTTTGATAAACCACATAAATTCTACTAATAAGTATAGCTTGCGACATTATCTACAAATGCTCTATCGGTTGGTAACAGTTAAAGCTAACATTAACAAATAATTTGTACTTTAGCAAAATATAAGTATTCTGCATCTACATATTTACATTATTTTGACAAAAGTAATGTCAATTGATTGCGCTTAAAAACTTCATGTTATTGACAGAATAGTATTGATATAAAAAAGATTTTACAATAAACGGTAAACAATACAGTCGCCCCACATCTAGGCTTTTACATGCGTATAATGATGCGTGTTATGAAACCTTGAGAGAAATTACTCGTGTAAATTAAACTCTCTCACAAATATCTTCTAAGAAATTAATTATATAAAATGCTATCTAGAACTGTCGCGAGAGCTCCACGAGCAGCAAAATTGAAAATTATGAGGGTAAATGATTGTGCCGCTATTTTATTACAGCACGCTTTGATAGCGCGACATTACTAATCGTTCAAGCTAATGTCCTACAATTACTTAAATTTCGAATAATTAAATCAAACATTCATAACAACGGCCTAATGTTTCGACTTTATAGCTGTAATAACGAATCGCAAAGGGCACCAGACAAAATGCGGCGGAAATAACGAAGCTTGTTTAATTTGTTCTAGATACAAGTGGTGATTGTGGCTTTGTGGGATAGGGGAGGCCGGAGATATGTGCGAGAGCTAATCTCGGCCGCAATTAACTAGGGCCGCTTCTGTCGAGTGCACTACGGCTTCGCGTAAATCTGGACCTCCTCCGGATTTACTGTTATAGCCTCACCAGCGACCGTAAGAACCTCCACACATCCTGGCTGTGACTTATCGCCCTTGTGCCATAATAAACTATCACTTTAACTGCTATCCGACGTTAAAGTGTGGAGGAAGTAAATTCCTTTAACAGTTCTCTCTGTTATATTACCGATAGAGATAAAATGTCCAAGTAGATATTGCCTGGTTGATTTCTGCTGTCATTTGCCAGTAAAATAAATGCTAAAGATTCCCACAAAAATGTTCAGTAGATTTGTTTCTTAAAATCCACAATGTAATTTAAAACAGTTAACAGTTTTAGAGATGTTCAGAAGGTTGCTTTAATAGAGCTAATGTAGGTAGAGCGTCAACTAAAAAACGAACAAAGAGAATCGTCATTTAGAATGAGCTCACCCAGAAATGGACTAATAGCGTGAACTCAAACACATGGCGGCGAAAGCTAAATGTGCAACTTTGATAATAATACTGAAGTGGCTGTCTTGTCTTTATCAGCAGACATAAATAACGTTTATTATAGTGATGAGTCAAGTTAATAACGATCGTTTCGAGACGCAATGCTAAGAAATGGCTTCAAAACTGCGTCACGACACGACACGACGACGTCAATTCAATTATTTTCTAAGTAGTAGTATGTCACCCGACTTCATCGGAGATACATATCGGGATAAAGTGATTCACTGAAAGTGGGTCACATGATCTATTTCAAACTACCAATTTATAGTAGGTATATAACGGTTTGCAGCGGTCGTGGGTTCGATTCCCACTCGGGTGAAGAATTTTTTCCATTTTCTTTATTAATAATTTTATAGGTATATAAAATTAAATCCATAGCATTTTTGGAGTCACATAGACGGAGTTACTCAGGAATAACGTTTGTGATTATATTCTAAATACCCGTCATCTGAATTCTAGTTTTGTGAATTAAATCTCAAATACAATCGCATTTTTTTGCGTATAATAATGTTGGATTATTTAGCGTGCCGCATGAGGCTCTGATGTTGGTATCAAATGAACCCTGTCAGGCTGTCAGTGATCGATTGTTTCGCACCAGAACATCGATATTCTATTCGACCAACAATGTCCGCCAAAATGAGCCATTATACCTGTCTCTCCGGTAAAAAAACATACAATGTTGACCACCTAACGTAAATAAGTATAGGTACATAAGTTACACACGATAATCATCGTAATTAAGGTAAGTACGTCCTCTGTGTGTATGCATACAAAATCGTTTTAAAAGTGGTTTTAATAGTTTCAGATGCTATAATAGCGCTTATAATGGTATTAAAATTATAGTTACGATTACTTACCAGCAGACTAAGTTTATCTCTATGGTTTATCTTGATAACAGTGACGTTAACACCAAGAGACACGAACTAGCAATCCGTAAAATTAAAATTTACTTAGATAAAGGGCCTAAAAACGACACGAACTCGAAAAAAACACATCCATTACAGGCGCTAAGTGAATGTCAGGACGTATCACGGCTGAAAGCAAAAACTATTAAAGAGATTTACATATCGCTTGAGAGAACTCTCGGTGAATAATAAAACTATCAAATATGTACGTTCGATTACTAGCCAATTTTAGACAATTTTTAGATAGGCATACCTGTCTAATTATAAGTTCTAATTATAATAAATAAAAATTATTAAAATTGGCTACTGTTAGTTAAAGGTTGTCTGATGTTTGGATCATTTTTAATCATAGCATGTATCCATGACCAAACGTAATCTCAAATTTTCCCCTGTTCAGTCTAAGGCAAGATATGCTCCATGCAGGAGCCGTTTGAGTTTTTCACTAATGGAAAATCTGCATAATGGATGGCATCGTGATTCGATTTGTTCGGAATTCGTTACCCCGGCCGCACCGCCCGTACCCCTAATGGACCACTGCTATACACTCACCTAAGGAAACGCTTTTTGCGGCTCTCCTTTATACGAGAAACACACTGTGACTTCCTTTCATGAGGATAAACGAACGATTGAAGCTCGTTACGGCCGCAGAATCCCTTGTAAACGATATCCAATAATATCTCTTTTCGCTCAAGTCCATTATCGCGGTGGCCGGCTGAAACCTATTTGTATACTAGTTATTCGACTCGTCTGCACTCGCCATGACAAGACTCAAATAAATCATGCATGCCAGGGCGGGACGCAGATATTAAAAAAGGTTACGAAGCAGAACCGATTAATTAATCTACGTAAATGTGAAAACGCTATGTAGCAAATGTTCAGCGAGATCATGTTATGAAAAATTGCGCGGAGGGATTTTTTCGTTGTCATTATGAATAGAACAATAGAAATGCCTTTTTTATTTTCAATCGCTTTGCCCGGGGAAGGGCGGAATCGGGAAATAAGTATAAATTTGGATGGAAGAAGTAGCCGGGGCAACATTTATCATTATATCACTTAGGCCGCATGTCAGCTCGCCACACCTTCCCCGATTCTATGAAATTCCATTTAGGACACAAGCGTGAATTCGATTCGATATTCAATAGTAATTTATATTATTTCTGATAGAAACGAAAGTAAACACTCTCAGAGTTTTTATTAGTTAACGATGTGATGGGAAATAAAGATGAAAGGAAAAGGGCTAGAATAATCACTTATTTTTGCGGGTCGTATATAAAGAATATAAATAATAGAGAGAAAAGAAAACGTTTTCGCGCGCGTAAAGGAGAATGTGACTGCAGGGCATGTAGCCGAGGAGCTAGACGTGAGAGCGGTCAGGTGCGGTAATATTTTCACTCGGGTTGGCGCCGAGAGGTAACAAGGAAAATTCCTTAAAAAATAAACAACAAATACCCACGGCACTGGCCCACGATAATGGATAAGTCGAAATGTGCCAGCCGATACATCACTCGTACATCAATTTAAGTCAGGCATTTTTTAACTCACCGATTATACGTTTCAAATAATGTTGAGAGTTTAGGATTCTATTTTTAGAACGGCATATTTAAATTTTGTACCTACATGTTTGTTACACATGCATATTATAGATATGTAAAAAATATAGGAGCTTTACCCACTAGGGGTCTGCCGCAATTATATTTGTTCGGTCTGTAAGTAGGTACAATTAAAAATAGTTTACTTTTTGTCAAGTAACCAACAGAAAGGTTTAAAAAAAATTGCGAAGCAAGAACCAACTATAACCACCTATATCTACTATCAAAGAATAAAATATCATACCAAAGCAATATTTTCATATTACAAAACGAGTCCATCAAATTCTCGAAAGGGTATATCGCCTGAGGGCGAAGGAATTGTCGTAAAGCTATTGATCCGAGTGCCGATAGGGCAGCGTCCGATCACCGGGCTAGTTGGCATTGTTTGCTTGTTCATTTGAATGTATAAATGGTTGCATGCTAAGCGCAGGCAATGAAACGCCCATTCACGTCGGGTGTACCGCTCTATTTGTTCAGGCTAGCGCACAGTGGTTCCAATGTATGGGAGGTGCTGGACATTCGCATCCAAAAAATAAAATTGGTGAATCTTGAGAAACTAATTATGCCATCTTGTTTGGTAGATCAATGTCTTTGAAAGTTATTATTTAAAGTTTTTTTGTAACTGTTATATTTGAGGAGATAATTGAGAAATAGTGTTTTCTTACTATGGAAATGGTCAAACTTACTTACATATCTCTTGATTCCGGCCTCGTTTCAAGTTGCGGTCTTCGGTATTGTGTTTATATTTGAGAGAACTACAATTAATGCTAACACACATAGTGCGCCAAACGTGCACTTTCTGCGGTACATAGAAATGTTTGATTTTTATATTATAATATACTACAATGACAAGGATCTTACAATTTTCTGTTAAAATCATAGAGGAATAAGGGCCCCTCTAAATATGCGTATCGATAAATGATGTTGCAGAAATAAAAAAATAATAATTAAATTAATTAATTTGCAAACGAGGGCAACGATCGATCCACAGACGGTCTTAGACTTTTAAATAATTAATTAATGAAATTATTGCATTATCATTAAGACAGTAGTCATTAGCATTTCTATCAATTACAGATGTCATTCTTAGAGTAATTTTTAGCATTTTCAACAATTATTTGATGCAGGTGATTATTAATTGAAATCATTAGTACTAAAACATTACAAGAATAACAATTGTACGCAGTACGCAGTAATGAGGGTAGTGTAGTATAAATTGGTTGGTAATCCTTTATTTTACATCAGTTTTGATTTCTATTTCGTTCTAATAAATATGTCTTTCCGTGGATTTGTTACAAATCTTGACCTTTATTGCGCTTTACGCAAACACAATGATCTACGTGACTTTGATCATCTATTCGGTGTCCTTAAAACGAATTGCAACGTTTCTCTTTGTGAAGGTGCCGAAGAAGACTTAAAGAACTGGTGTCGTCGATTTTGCTACCGGATCTATCCTAAATGGTCTCAAGCTGGAAGAAGCGAAGGAAAGTTTCTAAATAAACACTCAGAGTGGTTGCAGTCTGAAGTCCAGTGGCCGGATTCCCTAAAGGAAAATAATTTGCCTTTACAAGTATTACCTACGAACGCAATAGAAGAAGAAACTACTGAGCAGACGAATTTACCTTCTAAATCCGATGCCTCTACGTGTACTCATGTCTCTCCTCGTAAGCCCTTTGAAGATTTAAGTCCTCGTCAAAAGAAAAGACGCACTGAAGTACTTAGGGCATCTAGCAGCACTGACGAGATTATGTTTTCTGCACAAAGCAGTCTTAGGGCTGCAGGGGAAAATGATGTAGCTGATATTATGAAGTTTTTAATGGAAAATCCTACAGAAGCTTCTAAGATCAAAGATTTCATTGGCGGACGGAGTACCACAGATTCAGATAAATGTATATCTCCACTAAAGGCCCTAGCTTTGTTTGTGTCGATGAACCTTTCAAAATGGCGTTATATGACTTTACGGGATTTTCATGCTAAAGAAGGAGTAGCTCAATATCCCAGTTATTACATGCTTCTGAAAGAAAAAAAGAAATGTTACCCAAAACAAGAAGACGTTACAATTACTGAACACTCTGCTAAAATCAAATTGCAAGCGTTGCTAGACCTTACTACGACAAGACTTCTACAAACCCAAAACCTCTCTACCACTGAGGAGAAAAACCTGGTGCTCGTGAGCAAATGGGGCTTTGACGGTGCTTCGGATCAAAGTGTTTACCACCAGAAAACAAGTGAAACTGAGGAAACGAATTTCGCCAGTGTATTTGTTGCAAGTCTTGTACCAATCCGGCTCACATCCGAAACTGGCCAAATAATTTGGGAAAATGAGCGGCCCTCGTCAACATCTCTTTGTCGACCAATCCTAATCAAGTTCATCAAAGAAACAAAAGAAAATGTTCAAATGGAGATGTCTGAATTCGAAGAAGAGATTAAGCTTCTGCAACCTACTAAGAGCGATGACGTAAGTGTAAAGCACCAGTTGCATTTGACGATGATAGATGGTAAGATTCACTCATACATATCAGGCACAGCAGCATCAGTGTGCGACATTTGCAAAGCGCGTCCAAATGAGATGAACGACATTAGTAAAGTAAGAAGCAAGCCAGTGCACGAAGACATGTTTAAATACGGACTTAGCTCGCTTGGAGTGTTGTCTTCACATCGCATACAGATTAGACATAAAATCATGGCAAGCTAGAGGTGATGAAGCAAAGAAGAATGTTGCTGAAAGAAAATCAGCAATTCAAGAAAACTTCAAAAAAGAAACTGGAATGCGTCTTGATGTTGTCAAGCAAGGGAGTGGAACCACCAACACCGGTAATTGTGCTAGAAGGTTTTTTGAAAACCCAGAAAAATCTGCTGAATTAACCGGATTAGATGCGAGACTTTTAAGAAGGCTAGCTGTCATTTTACAGTGTATATCTTCAGGAGAGAAACTCGACATTGACAAATTTCGTATGTTCTGTAATGACACTACTTTGCTCTACGTGGAATTATATCCATGGTTTTATATGCCGTCTAGTCTCCACAAATTGCTGGTCCATGGGCCAGATGTCATTGAGAACTTTTCAATGATGCCTATCGGCTTTTTGTCCGAAGAAGCCTCGGAGGCACGAAATAAAGAATTTAGAAAGTACCGCGAAGGACATTCAAGAAAACATAGCAGTGTCTCGTGTAATGAAGATGTACTACACAATCTTTTATTATCTTCTGATCCGGTTCTTACAAGTATTCGCCCAATGTATAACAAATTTATTAAAAAATCTTGTTTCTCAGAATTTTATGAACTGATTATATCCGAGACAGGTAAATTTAATTTTGTCGATATAAACGAGTTAATCGAAATAGACTCCGCATCAGAATTGATCGATGATGATTGTGAAGACGATTCATAAATAAATTAAAATTTTAATTAAAATAAATATAAATAAATAAATTTTTTATTACAGTTTAATAAAAAGATCTCATTCGTGTAACTAGGGTCTTTCTCTCTGTGTTTATAGACATTTTTAGTTAAATTTATCTGTACTATTTTATAGATTTATAATGCATGTTGTGCTTTTCGTATTTTTTGAATTTTATTAAATAAATACTACCACTAACAATTTTAGTGTAATTTAGTTCTCAAACCATTTGACCTACATTTTGGACATGTCAAAAATCAAAATTACAAGATCACTTTCATTGTAGTGTTCAGTATGGAACTTTTTCGTATATAAAAATAGACATCTCTATGTACCGCAGAAAGTGCACGTTTGGCGCACTATGTGTGTTAGCATTAATTGTAGTTCTCTCAAATATAAACACAATACCGAAGACCGCAACTTGAAACGAGGCCGGAATCAAGAGATATGTAAGTAAGTTTGACCATTTCCATAGTAAGAAGATACTATTTCTCAATTATCTCCTCAAATATAACAGTTACAAAAAAACTTTAAATAATAACTTTCAAAGACATTGATCTACCAAACAAGATGGCATAATTAGTTTCTCAAGATTCACCAATTTTATTTTTTGGATGCGAATGTCCAGCACCTCCCATACATTGGAACCACTGTGTAGCGTGGAGGAAGTTCGTGCCAGCGCGGATTGCAAACTCTGACGCGTTTCCGCAGCGTCGAGGTGCAACGCTCAATAAATATAGGTATAATGTTGCCAACTTCATAATGCACGTAGCTTAGGATAAAGCTACTAATACATCGTATGATGATCACAATGATCACCGAACGAATGATAGGAATACTAAATTCTCTTTTGCAATACATTCTAAAACGCAGATATAAAATGATGATGAGACTTAGGAGCATGAGGCAGCTTTCCATCAGTAGTCTTCCAAAATGTTATTTAAAAAAGAACATGGCGATTTTCTTTATTGACACGTGTATCAAAATTAAATGTCGATGTCGACGCAAGGAATATTACCTATATTGAATAGCACGTGGTATTATGAATAGTAGACTATATTCATAAGTAACCAGGTTAGCTGGTAGAGAATGCCTTGCAAGGCATTAAGCTCGCCCTTGTACATGTGTTTTTTGCTGTAGTACAATAAAGAATTTTATCTATCTATCTAGACTATGCAGGGAAATTTATTCGCCGTCTATCATTTCCCCCGCTTTATTAATTCGGTTGGTTTATAGTGCCTAAAACCACAATTGGAAATAGATTTTTTTTTCTCATACATATACTCAAAATGCTTAGGGATTCATTCTGTAAAACCACTTGTTAATTTATATGCCTGCCAAATTGGGTGTTTTAAAATAGGATGCATGTTCCTATCTCATAAAACGGTAGGCTTGTTCATCCTATTTAAAAAAATAACACACACACGCGAACACATCGTCAATCCATAGTATAGATGAACCCAACCACCCACCCAACTCCAAGCAACATTTCTATCAAGTGCCGCCTAAAACTATATGGATGCCTAAGTTTTTTCGAAGTCACGCGTATTTTTTGTGCAACACCTGTGAACTACGTAAATTACCGGCGGCGGCTCAGCCGCCCCTCGCGTGAGTAATCGGCCTCAGGCGAGGGAGCAATAAAAACCCCTAACAAATATTTGCACAGAAAAATGTCAAGGAAATTTCTTTACGACCAGAGACGAAGCCGAACGCCGCGCCGTTAGCACTCCGGGAGTTTGGCAATATGTTTCAGTTTTCAAACTATGAAATTTCTGGAAATATCGACGACGACGACGTGTTGAAAAGCTGTAACGTTGCGAAAAACTAAAAACATTTTACTAACTCACTTATGAAAACGTTGAAATTAAAAATTTAAATGATTATTTATTTTCTCAAAACATTGCAACAGAGTTATTTATTACATTAATGGCTGACTTTTCCTTAAAAGTCAGATTCGCTCATGTGAAGGATAAAATTATCAAAATACATCAACTTTAACCTTCAGATACTCGTAGGCTATGACCATAGGAAAAACGGCCCGAGAAATGTTTCGCCAAAAATGTGGCATGCAAATATTTTATTTATTCAACAACCTATTATTATTACAAACAAAATTGATTCACATTTGGAATGAATTTACATAAGTAACCTATTTTCATATTATTCGCTACTTATGAACATAATAATACCTATAATTGCAGATAATAGCTAATTAACTTGTTAAAATATCGGTAAGTTTAAACTCTACAGTTTCTTGCAAAGCCTACTGATGAATCGTTGCGATTGAGGTGCAGTGAAGAAGCGGGCAAGTTTATCTTTTGTGTAAACTTCATTCGGCGTTAAGCTGCAGATTTGAAGCTTAGCGCTGCATTTAGAGCTCCGGCAGGCACCTTCCAGCGCCGAGTAAATAAAACCTCCGCTCTATTTTATTTATCTCTAAATTCAGAAAAGCTCGACTTTTGTACAAATGGATCATTGGTAAATTAATGGAAAAGACTGATTGCGTTGCGCTTATTTTGCTGAACCAATTTAATTTATTTGGGATTTAAGAAAGTTTCCGAAAGCGTTCCAAGAAAAGTCATCGTATTTGGTCGTAGGTAATAGTTATATCCCTGGCTGACAACATGGCCAATATTACTTTTTTCGAACATATAAGTTTCTAGGTAGCGATGAAGAGCTATGGGATAATGTTTTACTAGGTATCTGGTACTTAGTACTTCAAGGCATGTATTATATCTACTGTATACTCGTACGTTCGTAGTTGTTTCTACATACTAGTTCAAGAGTCCGTAAATAGAAGTATCTTGGCGATTAGCTGTACTAGTTACATCAGCTGCAAAGTCCATTAAATCTAACATATTTAACGCTATTAATAGACACAAAAATATTCATTAATTTGTATAATAGAAAGTTGCCTAACAGTACTGAACAATTATGGTTCCTGCTCTAAGAAATCGTTATTAGTACCTAGATCTAACTAGCGGGTATATACAAATATGTACTCGTAAAAAAAACAAAATGAAAATTGTCAAACACAGCGTACCAAAACTTAGTTTAGCATTACATTTAAAGAAAAGAGCTTTCAATGCTAAGAAGACGTGCGCGGCAATGAAAAGGCGTTGCTGGAAAGCTCGAGCGTCCAGACTTTTCGCAACACATCGCTATAAACTCGATTTGCCCCATTTGCAGGGCCTAACGAGCGACTGCTCGGTGACGACCGCAATGCCCCCGCGACACAGAAAAGGCGGGCCAGAGAGACCCTAGAGCTCCGCAAAATCATCTCCCACAAAACCCCCGGCTCAGCGACAAACAAAATTTTCGAGATCACGAAATTAAGTTTGAAACTTAATACTTCTACCTATTATCGATAAGTAGGTACGTTTTCTTTATACATTTGTGCCTTAACGGATTCCAGCAAAGTCAAATGGCTGACAAGAGATGTATAAGTCGCAACGTTATGATGTGATTGTTCAAATATTTCTTTAGTGCACTATTTTAGTTGAATTGCATGTGCTACGATTTGTAATTGGAGCAAAAATTTAATAAACTGGAATAGTTACATTTAATGCCAGCCAGTGCATCGAGGATAATTTCAGATTTTGTATTAAAAGCGTGATTTTTAAATAAAACCATTACCAAAAAATAAATAATAATAAAGGTAACTTTAGGTAAAAAGCGTTTCTTGAATTAATGCGTCAAATAAAGAAAAGGAAACGAAACAAAGAGAAAAGACGACATCGAGAATGGTGACAATGGCTAAAAGGAAAGTTTTCGAGAAAACAAAAACACTGAGGAATTTTTTGAAAGAGAAGTCCAACCACGTAGGGCAGCAATTTTACATTCCGACCGAGGTATTGGAAAATATATCAGAATGTGGTTAGCTTGAAAATTTTACAGAAAAACATGTGATCCAACTTGGAATACACCGGTGCATCACGTCTTGTCTAGTTGAGCGCAATTCACAACTTTCAGACAGGTTATTTCGTTGTAGATTACTTCGGGAAACTTGTCGAAGACGTTCATTCATCTAAGTTAACAGCCAATAAAAATACTTGCTTTGTTAAGTGAAACATAGAACTCTTGATGATAGGTATTTTGGTTAGGTTAGGTTAGCGCCAATTTTTCCAATGATCAGATACCTAGCTTATCGAAGGGGTAAATTTGATGCCTGTCTTTCTCTTAAACTGGATCAAGATAGAGGCAGCATCAACTTTATCCTTCACATTATCTTACCATTGAAAAAATCCGCTCATACACAAGTTTCTTATCATAGCCAACAGTACAGTAACGGTAACGTTCGTGCGACGAATCCTAGCTTCGACTAGTTAAATCCGAGTAGCTCTGTGAGTCTCTGAACAACTTCCTAAACGCTTGCTAACGGTTTAGCAAACTTCCACCTACATTTAGACGTGCGCTAACTCGCTGCATAGCTCCTAGTTTCGGTTAGAATAGCCTTGTTAATCTAATCTTGTTGCTAAGCGACTAGATATGATTCCATTTATGTAGACACCACCAAATATTATGGATAGAATCAATAACAAAGGGATTATGTTATTTCAACTTTTAGGTTAGCTATAAGGTAACCTTTAAGGTTAGCTGGCAGAGAATGCTACTGTAGATACGCATAAAGTTCGCTCTTGTATTTAAACTTTTGTAGTACAGAAAAGAATTTAACTATTTACACCTTTAATAGGTTTCTTTCCATGCCCAATATTAGGAAAAGACATCACACTTTACATATTCCATTAATGTCTCGCATGATTAAACGGTGCCTGGGCGAGCTATAACACGTCTATGTAATAAAACATTTAACTTGACGCGACCATTTTCTGAACAAATGAGTTTATCGAAAACACAAACAAAAAGTCTAGAGTCATGCGGGTTCTGATAACTTGTTCAATTTTGCTACTGTCCTAGGTTAAAGTGCTAACATGACGCTAAATGGTAAACCAAACACGTAACTATTTATTAAATCTACTAGACCCATATTCATTAAATCTATATTAATATTCGATAAATAGAATTTTCCAAATGAAAGGGTGGAAAAGTGCAAGCTTTTAAAACTTGTTTAATCCGTCCTCCAAAGAAAGGCGCGGAAAGACCGCAAAGTTCTACCTTTTCTAGAAATGTTTAAAGTCGCCGGGTTAACTTAATACTACTTTGTGACACCGAGAAGAAATTGCTGATTTACGCCATGTACGACTTTCCCACAATACATCCAATATAATACTTTGAACAGTTTTTGTTGACGCGTTAAAGAATTCGTGCGCTCACATTATTTGTTACGTACTCCGATAAAATCCAAGAGGACACGGTTTGTAGATTCTTTGAGCGGATTTTAGGAAAAAAATAATTGCTTGTACGGATCTTGGTAAAAGGTCCGAGACAACCATTACGCATTGTCAAAGGATAATAACACCCGAGGTATTCACAGTGGGGCAGGTGTGCTACCCACTACTGGCTCTCGAATTTTTCACATGACTAATTCTTTAAAACTGGTCCGACAGACATTTAAACGACCAAAAGGCACAGATTTTAATTAAGAATAATAACAGGGTAGGATTTCAATTTTAGTTTGGTTCTGAAATAGTTATAATTTTAATCATAGCACAGCAAACAAGAGAAATATTCTCAAAACATAAAACATTTTGTATTATCTATGTAATTAATGTACATCATTTTTTGTGCTAAAGCCAACGTTTTAACTACAATTGAAGTGCCTGCTAATGGGGTGCCACAAATGGCGGCGTGCGTGATCCTTGATTGGCTAAGTTAACGTTCGGCACGTACTGCAGTCGGCCGGCGGTGACCCTTGCCACCTCGGAATACGGTACAAGTTTGCAGACGCTCGCACCAGACTCGAGGGCACCTCATGCCAGAAATCAGAGGCATATCTGCATGCAACTAGTAGTGCTTTGTTCTTGTTTATCCGCTAGAAGTTACTAATTGCTTATTTTGGCGAGGCAAAATATTTTAGTTTTCCCTTGTTATTGCATTTCGAGGTAAACAAGGTGAAATTCTTGTTCCCTATAAATTAATAGCCACTAGTCCGTCGCTCTCTTTAAAGTACAACTTAATAATTAATTAGGTCGATTCAATAATATTAACATAGATCACTGGTAGCCCCGCTACTTTATCCACAACTGTTTTATTCAGTACTTCTAGACGGATCGATAGGTGGCCGATCATCTACTGATTATTGATTAGCGATTAGCGAAAATATCATAAATAAAATATATGTAATGACAAACGAGCACATGGGACTTTCCCCTATATCTTTATATAATTAGTATATCTACAATCATTACAAGCTTAATTCGGGCGTTAACTTTATCACTATTATTATCCGTCTAATCCAGCTATGCTTAGCATAGTCATGGAATCTTATATGGTAATCAAGAATAGGTCAACTTCAATTTTACGATTTATATATTACCTTTTACGTTTTAACTGCTACGCACTGCGGTAGCCATCGGATACGGCATAAAAATACTAATAGGGGTTAAATTTGTAACTTTCCATAGTGTTTTGAGCTCTGCGTTGCTTTATGAGTCAGTCAATGAATCTATATTTTATATTTATCTATTATCATTAGATAATTGAAGGTAGAAAGATAGATAAAAGTTTATAATTTTCCTGAGACTATAAATGATCTACTTAGAAGACGACCGCGACTCCGTTCGCGTGAACTACAGAAAAACAAAATGTCCTAATTTTCCGAGGTAAGTAAACATATTTTCCCGTACTCAAATAAACAAACTAAACCAGAAAAAAAAGTATTTTCAATACAACATGATTTTCTCGAAATGTAGTAGGACTAAGATAAGTTCTTATACACACTAGTCTTTAGACTCGTTCACCTAATTTACGAGTTGATCGCAACAACTAAGCAAAATTAATAAACAATCATTACCAGGTTTTTTCTGTGTCAATCATCTTACTTATGAGAGATCTTCCTTCGCCTCGCTGTTCTCCGGCCATTTCTCAGGTAGATAGATTAAACGAATGCCAAGAAAAATCGATAGCTCCGAATTTAAAGTAGATTTCCTTGACTCAGCCGGGAGGGTCTTATCTGACGACTATTTTATATGCTGGCAATTGATTAACGAGTGTTTTTTGGAGGGCTGATAGCGCTAACGGGTCCGCTTAATCTGGAAATCGATATTGAGAGTGATATAAGATACCTACGTGTGTTCCAACACTACCTATATTATCAGCGTTATCATAAACCTGAAGGTGGTACCATTTTTGTTAAAGGGTGCACACTAGCACTCAGAATGTAGCATGCACAACTACAAGATAAAATGGGCAAGATCGTAAATATACTAACGACATACATAGCACGCTAAACCATAAACACACCACGACGTGTACATCTGCAATAGATAAAGTGCAAGCCAACTATATATGAAGACCCAGACAATCATACAGCCATCTAGTTGGAATCACATAAACAAGAGCTAGATTCGTTCGGTATCGCCACAATAAATTCTGTGGTTTTATATTTATGTCGGAGGAATCTGAGGACGAAATCGCTTCTAGAGTCACGAAGCGCATTGTTGTGATTGTGAGCAATAGAGGCTTTCACACGACCCGCGTCTGCGCACTCCTGCGATAACCGGTGCCGATATATTTCAATATACATGTTAGGTAAACACGGCTGTGTTTCCGAAATGGAGTAGCCAGAACTGCAGTATCATTAAGGAGATCAGCCACGTCTATATAACATAGCTAGGAGGCTGGGACACAATGATTAGTGACATGTTGCGAGCTCATCGCCTGAGAGAATGCCCGAAATCCTTACAAAGATATTGATTAGAAAAACTCCGATGAACTTGCAATCCGACATTACATTTTGATTTAGTTGGGACTTTTGAACCAGACTTTCCAAATTGTTACAAGGGGGTAAAACTTTAAGCGAAGCAGGATATGTAGGTTGCTATATTGCCACCTTGTCCAGTTTTTGTGTTTTCTTCACCAAGACATGCTAAGACTTTCTTTCTTCATTTTAACATAAAGAATCTACCTAGGCCCGATTGAATTCGATCCGCAACCCTACAACGTTTCATACATAGTGATATCCGAGTTATAACTTAAATGTTTATGTACTAACAAGAAAGGATAATTTATTTTTCTGTTAGATACATCTCATATACTGTATAGGTATTTGTATTATCTTTATTTTTCTGCACATAAGTTGTCTAGATGACAACAGCGATAAGTACCTAACCGGCAGAGCTAATCTTCCGGACCCATCGAATGCCGGCGGATAATCCTAGTTTCCGATAATTATAAAAGTATTATGGTATATGTATAGATTGTATGTGTGTGTATTGTATTATTGTTGTTACCATGTATCAGATAAAAACAAAATTATTTATATATTAATCGTCATCATTTCAGCCATTAAGTCCACTGCTGACATAGGCCTCCTCCAATAAAATTTTAAATGGGTACAAAAAAGCAATTAACCGAGGTAGACTTACCTGCTAGAATTTCACTATCTATCAGATTCTCACATCGGTTTAATTTAATCTCGGTCTAGTTTAAAGTAACTGGATCTACAAGTTGATCGAAGTTAGAACATCGAAAGTGATCGAGCTATTTCTGACGGTAACGGTTGAGCGATTTTTGTGTCACTTTTAATGTTGCTTCTTGTCCTTGGGTTGAGTTGGGACAAAACGATACGCTGTTAGTAGTGCACATGAATACATAGACAAGTATAAAAGATCATGTATAACACATTCGATCTGTCTTGGTGGATGGATTTTGGTCTATTTCCAATATATTCGATAACTTAGAAAGTTTTCTGGTGGAAATAATTATAAAAATATTCTTACTTCCGTTACTTGACCTGTACTGTATGATGAGTATTTATGAGGTTGTCCTTATTGTTTCCGTGAAGAGCAATTAAGAGATAATATGTACACAATCTTTAACGTTTCATAATTTCCCCATAAATTAATTCAACCCATATATTTGCTCCCACTTTTTCTTGAAACCATCAAATCATAATCTTTTTATCAGGAGCACAACAATCAAGTAAGCAAATTTTAATTGAAAAAGTATTTGCAACGAGAGTTCATCAAAATGTATTTCCACGTTAGGCACCAGGCGTCACAAACTCAGGCATACTGTTAAACACCCTGAAAAAGCCACTATATTCCGATTGGAGATTCACAATCACAGTTGCAGGTGACTCGGAAAAAGACATCTCATTCGATATCCAATTTACCTATCTACCACCAAACCGCACGTCCGCTACGTCGCATAGCGCTCGATCGAACAATTTATAAAAACAAACCTACAGAATCGATGCCTGCGTTGATCTGTATTTTATGATAACAAAATATGTTCAAAAAAATTAATAAGCGCAACAGAGAAGTCTTTAATAATTTATTTATTTTTTATTACTTTAATAATTACAAACAAAAGATAATCATCAGTGAGCCTACTAAGGAAACCATTTGATTTCTTTACAATTAATGTAATTAATTAAATCACATGAATATGGATGTTCAGCGTTTGGAGTCGTCGACGCAAGAATTATCGTAAACCGGACTGTGCCAGTGTGACCAACAAAAGCAAATAGGTATAATTTGGAGCGAGCCGGTAAACAAACAAACCATGTCAATGGGCAACACCAGACAAGTGTTTAGAAACAATGGCGAATGAGTTATGCAATGATGATGTGTTTGCTTTGTAATTTCACGCATTTTCATACAAAAGCCGCAAACAACAATATTTGCTGAAGGTACAGTCGGGTTAATAATAAAATGTAGTTTAATAAAACGCGGTCGAGCCCGCAGTTGACACTGCAAACAATTCATTTCAATTTCAATCTGAGTGTGTTCTGGGCGGAGTGGTCGCAGCGGGCTCGCTACGACTACGAGTACGTAGGTACAGTGCACAGCAAAATACTACTTCAGCGCTTCCACGGCTAAGTAATTAATGGTTTGCGATATTTTATGCTAAGCGAAATGTAGTTCTTTATTTCTGTAGCTGTTTTCAATTGTTTCGTGTAACCTTGATATCACCTTAAACTATAGAAAATCTAGCATGATTAGGTAATTCGCACGCTAGATAACTCCATATTATAAATAAGTAATTTTATTGTCATCCGTCAAAAAACTCCTGCCATTACAACAAAGTTCATATCCGTTTAGATCAGAACAATACCTACTATGACTGGGTAGGGTGACGCTTTTTGGACTGAGCGCACAAAATTGCCTTTATCACACATTTGATCTGACACCTAGCATATTCTTGTTGTAACTGTATACTAGGTAAGTATTTCTAACTCTCTTTTGATTAGAAAAAGTAAAGGTGATTAGACTTCGGCGGATATCTTTGATGTAGAATCAAACTTGGATTCAAGTCATTAAAGTTTCCCTTTACTTTGAGTTATTTCCACGAGCCTCGCTGCGGGCAACATACATTTTTTCTTTAGAATGTCGTTAATAAGATGAAGATTAAATATACGTTCTCTAAGAGTCTATGTCAAGGATAGGTATATATCTATAGTTGATGCTGCCTCTATCTTGATCAAGTTTTAAAGAAAGACAACATCAACTTTATACTTCAGATCATCATGAAGCGATCATTAAGAAAATCGGCCCTAAGAAATATATAGATAGATACTTGAATACAAACCGGGGGTTTTACGTTAAATTCTGTGTAATATAAACTATGTCATTATAAACATCTAAGAAGGCCATCAATATCATAGCGATAGTTCTTTTGATTATTATTAATTATAATGCAATTAAACAATGATCATTGACAATAATTAAGTATTTTTGTACTTTGGTATTTGATCATTCCGCTTTTGAAAGGTATTCTCATACAGGCTTTGCCAAGTTTTAAGCAGTGGATAAAATGTCTCTGTTGTTGAAATCCTATGTAAAGTTCAACCGTAAGTACAATTAGAATATTACCGAATAGAATATAACGCCTCTGTTTGTGGCCGTTGACTATTACAACGACCTTATTATTCCTTTGCAATACACAACAACCTTTACTGAAAGCGATTTATAATGGATTGTTTAAGAACGAAATACAATACAATAATAGATTTGTTTGCATAATCTATTATGCTGTAAACACAAAGCGGGGAAATGCAAAGATTGATTCACGCTCACAAGTGAGGCGGTAAAGGCCTTTAAGGGTACAAAGATCACGTAGAAAAGTAGAGATTATGAGCAATTTTGCTAAGGCATTTTCACATACCTCTAAAAATTTTCTGGGTATCCGTATGTTCATTTGCTACGCTTAGAAAGCCTGCGATTAGGACATTCGTCAAAAACTGAATCTGAATTGATTTAAAGTACTAATTCTTAAGTTCTTTTTTATCGATTTTTAGATGAGCCTCCTTGCTGTCTTTAAGCCCCATAGCTTTTTAGCATTTGGTCAATTACATACTTACTACACTACAATTCGTTAGTTTACAACGACCTACAAGTCCATAATGCCGGTTAGAAACAATGTATTTTTGCGATCTTTCGCCTTAAATGTAAACTAGAGTCTCGAAGTCTTGAGTCTGTGACTTCTTACAAGCAGAGAGAATGGAAAACAGGGTACTTGAACCGACTTCAGAGGTCGGAGGAAGCGAAGTTGCTCGTTTTATATGCAAATTATCCACGTTCTTATGAATATGAAAATTTTCTATTAGAACGTGTCGTTGTCAGCACTCCCTTAGATGTAATGCGAGCGATGGCTTCATAGTTTTTCACGTATCAGCACTTTGCAACAAGAGGCATAATCCAGGCAATATTAAGCCCAGTTTTAATTTCAAAGTTGGAGTAAGCCAACCATATGACCATAAGAAGTTACCAATAGATACCTATTAGATTTTCCAAAGAGATTTTTTAAGATCAGAAACTGGTCCAATTTAAAGTTGTCAGACCATATGATTGAGGCAGGCTAATTTTTATCCCGAAAGAATACACTAGCAATTTCATGAAAACAAGTAACGAGCCAATATAAATCGCCTGTCGTCGTTCCAAATATACACTTAACGAAGCTTATAACACCAAACGAGCACACCAGTAATATTTTTACACTCAGGAAAGAAAATTCACAAGAAAGTATTCTATCAAAGTCCAGTGATCTACATAACAATCCAGTTCGGATTCTTTTGAGCCTTAAACAGCGCTGCATTGTTAAACGGCCACGGGGAGAAAGTTTCTCTCTTCCATTGTTTTTGCTAATAGGTACATTCGTTAGTGGACATTATCCTTTGTTTTACGGACAGAAATACTCTATTAGGAAGATCTTTCTTTTTTTTACCAGGAATAAAAGATTCCGGTGACTGGCAAAAGTCGACTGAATTAGCCGCCACTTCCATCTATTATAGAAGTCGACTTTTACCCTGCCTTGTTACTTTTATCCTAGACCTATACCGATACGTCACAAAAGGAAACCGCGGTCGAAAAACCTCACGTTTCTAGCTTCAGTAGTTTTCCCTTAGTGTTGATGAATCAGTCAGGACATGTAGATAGCTAATAACAAAGATGTGATGTGCAATCTGTAATCTGTAATCAATTAAATATGTATAGCATTATCAGACAATGTATCCTTTTAGGCCTTCGGTAACAGTCAAAAACAAGGAGTCCGAGATAACGAACATAATTATGTAAATAAATACTGCGCAGATGTTTCACGAGTCTGGGACCTGGGATCGTTAGGATTTAACTGACCTTCGCTACTTGAACTGGTCGCACATAAATTATGGTTTTACTGAACTAATTGGTTAACACCTGGCATTTTTCGAAAACCATAACCTATACTTAAAATATACAAACAGGACTGTGTTTCCGAAATGGGGTAGCCAGACAGAACTGCAGGATCATAAAGGATATCCCTCAGCCACGTTTAGCTTAGCGGCCCCCTGATTACGTAAAAGCAATAGCAAAGCCGCCCCCGGTTTTTTATTTGTATTTATATAGAAAGATCATAAAATAAAAGAAACATTTGCGAAAGAAAAACTTCGCTAGCGTGAAAACTTTCCGGGATATAACGATTTCAAAATCATAATTTTGCCAAAAAACGCTCCATACAAACGGCTACTACAATTATGACGTCACTCTATCAGTAACTTATACGCGCGTAAAACTTTTGTTCTTCAGCTATAACAAATGTTGCGTTTATACATATGGTCAATAAACAAAGGTTGCTGTAAATGATGCAGATGGTCATGTGATGTAATAATTTTCAATTAATTTCACATATGAGGTCTTGCCCACTTAACTTTGAAGGCTTATTACTACTACCTCATTTGGACACTTAATCAAATCGTCATTTTACAGATAGGTATGATTTTGATGATTTATTCTGATAAGCATAATATGTCATTAAAATTCAACCAGTAAACATCCCTATTGAACGATAGTACCTACGAGTATGCATCTGGTTTTTTTAACATACCTACAACATGTTGACAACATAGCCCAAAAATCACACTGCTAACATCAACCCGCCTACCCAAGTGCCCCGCGGTTACCATGGGCAAAACCCCCCTATGGCGGTAGCTTTCGATCGGGACGCCTAGCCGTGGACGCAATAGGCTGATGTGATGACGATGTATCTGTTTTTAAATGCATACTATTTATTAGTTTTCCAATTATATACCTTGCAACAACTAATAGGTAGGCACCTCAGGCACCCACAACATCCCAGTACGAAATTTTGAGATATATACAGCGATGCGCGATCTAGATCCTACTTAATTGCGTCGTTGCTGGAGTTAGTACATTAAAGTAGTGAGACCTATGTATCAGGTACTTATTTTACTTGAATTTACCTACTCTTATTTTATTATGTTGTGGCAATTTGTTTGTTTTTGTGTAGGTATTTGCGTAATTGGCAACAAAACAACTATTATTTTGAATAAATTAGATATAAAAAATAAATTAAGCAAATCAACCAATGGGAAATAAATTAGATTGAAATGATTAAATACCTTGTATAAAAAGAAAAGATTATAAACTAGTGGACGCTCGCGACTTCGTCCGCGTGGACTACAAAAAAAAACAAAATGTTGAAATTATCCGGGATAAAAACATTTTCCCGGGATAAAAAGTAACCTATAAGTTAAGTGGGACCTGTTACAATATATTACTGAAAACTGCATCGAAATTGGTTCAGCCGTTTCTGAGATTAGCGTGCACAAACGCACAGACAAACAGGCAAAAATTCCAAAAATCATTCTTTTGGGTACTATCGCGTAAATAAAGGTCTCCTATAATATTTTTTCTCATATATCTTCCATGTACAGACAGCGATCCATTACATTTTTAACCGATTTCAAAAAGAGAGGTTATCAATTCGTCTGTATGTTTTTTTTTTATGTGTGTTACCTCAGAACTCCGTCATTTATGAACCGATTTCATTTTTTTTTATAGTTGGTCATGGTATACTTCCAGGTTGGTCCCATATTCACCACATCAGGATCTGATGATGGGATCTTGGAGAAATCTAGGGCAATCCTCGAATATTGTAGGCACATGTAGTCTGTTTTAAGATTCCTATAGAGAATTTTGGTCAGCTACACATAATATAAAGGAAATGAGGGCCTGATGATGGAGCCGCCGAAAAACAGACAGTGGAACTTTTTAGTAACAAAATCCCGCTATGGCAGGGTGAAGCCTACGTACAGTAGTGGACTGCAATAGGCTTATGAAGATGAAGATAATTGTTTTAAGTCGTGTAATTATATGTTGCGTTAAGCCGTGTCCGAAGTAAGATGGTTATAGAGGAAGAGGTAGACATGAGAATAACGAGATGACGGATAATAGGGATGAATGAAAGATGAGTACCTACATATTGCACCGACCCCAAATGATTGGGAACAGGGCGGGAAGAAGGAGTGTTATTATATGTTGCTTATATTGTCAGACGTAAAGTTTCGAAGCCTAGTCATTTCTCTCTTTTGCCATGTAGCCTATTTAATCATTTGCTGGTATATAAATCTGACAATATTATGCCTTCTAAACGTCGTACACGGCTTACCGCAATATATATTTTCTCTTTAGTAAAATTTTACTTTAGTAAGCTCGAGTTTTGGGAGGAAGTCGGTTTTTCGTTTAAAAAAAATTATTATTATATGTATAGATAATTACTATGAACCACAACTAAATTAAAAGTGACTTAGGTAAAACCCCCCTATGGCAGTAGCCTTGTGGCGTGCTCTGGGGGAGGCCTAAGTCCAGTAGTGGACTGAAATAGGCTGAAGACTTAGCGAAAATATTGTAACGAGACAAATCCATTAATTAACATAAACGTGGATAATATCATCGTTGTGCTGATTTGGCCTGACAAAAAAAAAACAATACACCAAAAAATTCCCACCATCATGCTTCACGCAGGTAATCATGCAGTGTCACCTTTCAATGCAATAAAAACATGAGAATCGGTACTATCATACATACCTATATATGTACTTTATTTGCTTCACTTATATCATTGTAATCTGCAACCACACTTGTAACTTGTATGAGAAGTTTGTAGTGAGGCCTGTGTAATATTTAGCGTAGGTGTGAAAGCCACGTTCGCCTATCATAATGATCTACATCTGATTAATAAAGTCATACAATATAACGCGCAGATATACACAAAAAGTGGTCAAACATCCGTCGTTTTTTTGCGACGTGGTTATAAAAATATAATATAGTATACGTAGGTACATTATTGTACATACGAGCCTTGCACAAGGGTATCAAATCGACACATTTATTTAGTTTATGTATCAATTTCAAAACGTCTGCGATCATTTAGAGTGCATTTCACCATGCACTTGCAGTTTCTTTGAACTAAGGCAGTAGTTGCTTTAAGTAAGTACATTATCTGCATCCAAAAATTTTTTGTAACCAAAACATGCACGAGAGTTTCCATGAGACGGACTCGACTTGTGTTGTTAAAGTAGATGTCTCGACTATCGAAATAGTTTGCGATCGATCGCTCCTGTTCAGCATAAACTTGCAGAGGTGCAGTTGGGGAATTCGGTTGGAGAAAACTTCCTTTCCCAAGTCATGCACAGGCCGCAGCACGTAATCACTCCCTCAGGGCGCACATTCTGCGCATAGCTATTAAGCTGGTGGCACAGAACGGTATGTTTCGACAAAACTCGTATAAAGGTGACAGTTTGAATTTTTAACATCTTGGCGTGGCGGTTTATCGAATCATTGTAGTATTCGAATCAACATTTTGTTAAAAAAAATTGCTAAGTTTATATCTAAAAAATAGTAGTACTCACACATCTGTATTTTCATGTAATTAAGGTTGCCTATGTCCTTCTACGGATATGAATTTCTATATCCCATAATAAGCGTATAATTATATTAAAATTTTATCACGCTTCGTTCATTATTATCTCACGTTATTTAAAGCAAATAATAGGCAGTAGGTAGATATACTGAAGTTATGTTTGCATTTAAAATATTTATTTTATCTGTTATTTATTGCACATTTGCTTAATAAGACACTACATTCTTTAAAACGTTATAGTACGTAAAATAATTAAATTATCATAACTTACACTTTTCCTTATCACAATAAAAAATGCAACCAATTTTGCACACTGAAAAACCTCGACTTATGGCATTAACAGTTCTAAATTTGGAATTCTACACGAACATTGCAGAAGACATATACAATGCAATAGCTTATGTGGAGAGGTAAGCAGTGGGAGCCCACACTCCAACCCTCACTCTACAAATGTCGTCGAAGGCGCTCAGGGACCACTATTCTCTCCGCAAGGCACTTTGCCAACGAATTCCACACCCGTACTAACGATCTTTTATAAAATATCAAAATGAGGACTGTACTTTCAAACCCATTTACGTATATAAAAGTTTTTGAGAATAAATCTTATCACGAAAATCTATTAAAGTCAACCGAATTTTACGAAGCAGCGGGCATTCACTTGTGTTTCTTCCTATTTATAGAAAATTTACTTTAACGACCCTAATTACAAAAACCATTTTAACTTTCCAAGACACGTATGAACGAACTTTAGCAATAAAACGAGAAAAAGAGGCTTTCCCGCCGCCATAGCTTTCACCAAGTTAAGTCTCTCAAAGTGCGGACTTTGACGGCGCTAAGTTGGCATTGGTCAATAAACTTAGCCGCGAGATGAGCTGTGCTACAATAAAGTAGGAGCTAACTTTTTCGCTTTAAAAATTAAAGTGCTTTTACCGCACCAGCTTTAGTTTGTTATCTTTGAGCAACGAAAAAGACGGCCCATCAATAATGCGAGTTCATTTAGTTATTCGTCGGGCACTTTTGCTTATTTTGGATCAGCTTTCATTACTCGGAAATATTTCATATCAAGATGTTGCGCTCTTTACCTCTCTATTTTCTTTCCGACTAAAATGCAAATATGTCGCCTCCCTTCCAAAAAATTCAAAACTTTTCTATCAACTAACTACAACTAGACAGGCCTTTTACATTTTTCAGCATTATGGTAATCACTATGATAAGAAGTCAACAAAAAACCCTTACTAGTTATTATAATGAAGTGAGACATGAAACGTGAAGAGCAATTAACAATGGAGTCGAAAACTGGCAAATGGCAGGACGAGATGGGGTCTGTTTGCCAAGAATTCAATCGCGTGCAGAGGAGGCTGCGCTTCTGGATGCACCCGCCTCCCTCATTAATTGAGCTATCAACATATCTACAGCTGCAAACAAAATTGCAGTAGGTAGTATTTTATGATAAACTAGCAAAGATCTAGACCAGTTTTTTGTTAAGTGGCATATTAGTTATGATTCTCACCTCTTAGGAATCAGTCTGATGGAAATTCTTTTATTTCATGCCCTGTCCGATTGGAAAAATCATTAAAAATAGCAACATTCAATAGGATAACATAAAACAAAGTTTATTTGTTCGTCGAGTGTCTCGCGGCATTAGTTTTACGGCGCCTCATAAACGTTGACGACCGAAGGTGAAATAAAAATTTTGTGACGCGCAAAAATCTCCGGTGTGTGACAGCCAGAAACAATGTAGAATCCAATTTCCCAGAGTTCCAGAGCGGTAACGAGGCTCGCTTTACGACCATAGCCTGGCTGTGGTTTAGCTTTACGCAATCAATCAGTACTTTGAACTTGACAGTAATAACCTCTGTAGATGTGTCGTGAACCGTCAACCCACTAATTAAATGATTACTACGGCAAACTTACTTATGCGACGAAATTAGTCTGGATCATTACGTGGAAAAACGAATAAGATTTCTTATAAAATTATTAATAAAGAAAATGGAAAAAATTCTTCACCAGAGTGGGAATCGAACACACGACCTCTGCAAACCGTGCCAGCCGCTATAACCACTAACCGGTGGCTTAGTCCTTTTTCCATATCTATTTCCATTTTCTTTATTAATAATATTATAATATATAATATCTTGACTAAGATAAATTTATAAAAACACTTCTCCATTAATATAATCCGTTAGAATAAGATTTCGTTAATAAATGTTTTCGGTTATTAGAAGCTTATGGGTATCATACAATGAACGCAAAACAATACAAGACACAATAAGAATGAGGAAGTATAAGAACAAATCTCTAATACCGTTGTAAAAAGCCATAAACATCAGAAGCCTAAGGAATTGGTTTTGGTTTAAGTTAAATTTAATAACCCATAAACACCTACACAGTCTTCAGTCCTTTACGATGCCTGATTTAAAGGCGCTATTTATTGCATCGTAATTTATGTCACCATTCGCGATATAAAGAAAGGCTCATTGTCTGGTATCGGTTATGAATAACTAAATAATTGAGGTATACTAAAAGGTAATTAGCATGAATTGGACAAAACGTTTCGGTCGGGCGGCGCGGCTTGGCGTGGCGGTGTGACGAGCGCGCAAAAACACCAGCATCCACTCACGCACGCCCTTCATCTCCGCTCCGCTTCCGATTGTCAAACAAAACGACCACAACATGCCATATGATTAATGCGCTGCTGAAACACAAGTATGATTTATTTAACAATCCAAACTGGACCTCCCGCCGCAAAACTCCTAAAAACATGCGACATATTTTAATCCGCACTCTGTCATTACCCAACCAACTTTGAATTCACGATCAAACTACGTAATCAGTCAGTGATGTTTAAAACAATATGTTAAATCCAATTAAAATGAGATAAAAGGAAAATTAGTGATTCAGTCTAATTCGATGAAGATAATATGATAAACGAATCACGACACATCGCGGTAGGAGGTAATGTTTTATGCAAGTAATGTTGATGTTTCATTAAGGAGGTCTAATAAAAAAAACGGATAGTGAAAAAGTAGTCAACAATGAAAGCGCGCATTACAATGAATACATGGCAAGAGTGAAATACGAGGCTAAAAGAAATGAAGCTTAAATCACGTTTCATTTTACAATACTCTTGCAGGCAAACACGTCAAACATTATTGCAATCTGCTAATGGAACAATAAAAAGATAAGAGCCAAATATGTACAGGCGTAAAAACTGTGTATTCAAGTCCGAAGAGTGTTGTTGGGTATGCGAGGATTTATCGAAAGGCATCGGGTACGGGCAGAGGCACGGAGCGCAGACGGTGGCAAAAAGCGGGCGAGGCATCCTCCGCAGTCGAGGCATCCGCGCTGTGATACGTCATCCGAGCACAGCATCCATCACCCAGCCGCGTCTCGAGTGCCTCCACTCACACAAAATACACACATCTCGGATAGTTAGTACGTTAACAAAACGACATTGAACCGACTTTGCGAGTACGAAGTGAGTCATGCTATAAACTCGTAAGTACATACTTACATATTTCCTCATTTATTCGGAGTACCGTAACATTCACATTAAAGTTAAACAGTACAAAGGATTGATGCAGCGACGATGAAACTTTCTCTTAGTTGCCTCTATTTCAAATTTGCTCTACTTTCTTTTGGGGCTTCCCTAATTAGGCCTAATACAAACTAAAGACTCGTTATGTACTTAAATAAGCTCTTTAATACCCAGTACTAAAACTAAAAATTTTCGTAATAATATAATTATTCTAAGTCTAGTTGGACATTTTAGTAATCTATTAATTCATTAGGCACAGGCACTAAAACTAGTCACCATAAATTTCCTTTTTCAAATGGCACTATTCCTAATACGTTTTTTACATAAGTATTAGGAATAGTGCCATTTGGAATAGGACATCATAAAACTATAAATTGCGTGTTTCAGTAAAGAGTCTATGGTAGTACATAGTTATATATTTCAAAAAGCACTATGAAAGTGACCGACATTTGCCCACTCTATTTTTATTGCACATAACGGCCATTACTAGTTCCCAGATACGGTTGATCTACATTCTACAATGTATGGCCTATCAGTATCGAACACACAATAGTTCCCTTTGTTGGCGTGTCATCGTAAACACATTGCTTTGCACATCCCCGCTTACCGCCATAGCAGTTTGCAACACCTTCTAGTTTCCATTCTTTCCCACATAATTCGTCACGTTTCTGAGAAATCCCGTCGGTATATTATGGACTCAAGCACGGAAAATTTTGTAATAGGTACATCATTATTACAAGACATGTCATAAAATATCATATCAATGTCACATATTGGGGAACAGGATATTAATTACGTAGCAGCATCCAGCTAATCACTTTGCATGAATATATAATGACCCCTTGCGAAATTCGGCAACGGATACGTCATAATATAGATGTATCTTTATTACGATCTAGTCCACATAATAAGGGAGGCAAATTAATTCATCGCACGGAGGAGCATCTCGTCCCAGCTATCAGCGGCGATAAGTTCAGCCGGGCCGGCCTCAGGGTCCGCAACTATCGTAACGAGATCAGGTTTCTGAGAACGGTTCCCTAAATGGTTCTGCGTTGACCAAACTTACATGCCTTTGAACGGTTATCGCGATTTGCACGTCATCAATTCAAAAATTGGAAACTACCGTTAGGTTAATGGAAGCTCCGAATATAATATTGCGATCGTAAAATTTTATGTTTACCATACGTAATGAAATTTCCTGGAGACCGATACTACGGTTAATAGGGATGGACTGGAGCGGCAAGTTTTCCACAGTAAATTCGTGATGAAGAGAATCAATTAAGGCCACATTAGGGTCACATAGATTAACAAGGTTATTAGTGTGCAGTTAGGAACGACGTATTCTGCACGACGTTTTCAGTTCTCCGTAAAATGTTGGTTATTTCGCAATCCAGAGACTTTATTTGCCGACTTACTTCCGAAGGCGGCACGCAGTTATTTGCTTTCGCATATTCTTATTTGCTATTCCCTGGAGTAAACAAAATATCCCGACAACTATTACATGTTTGTTATGTTTGTGTAAATAGTCAAGTCATGGTTCTTTGTACATCAATTATTTATTTAGTTGGCCACGTGTAGCAGACCGCCACCGCGTCCTAGCTAGACGTACTCGTATGTGCAGACCACGTCACGGAGTGGCTATTTTCAGAAATGTTCTTACCTAATGGTATTATCTGTCTAGGTTCTACATAGATTTTTACTTACAATAAAAAAGGCGCCTTTTCCTCCCTGATCTTTATCTCGAAGTATTTCGGTCGGTATCAATGTATTGAATTACAGTGTAGTTCGGGATTATGTTGCGATATCACCCGAGGTGGTAGCGTGGAGGCGCCCACACGTTGACAGCACAATTGCCGATTTATGTCCAACGGATCCGAACAGCCCAATTTACGACTTCGGCTACCTCCCAAACAAACTTATCTCTATAACTCCGCTTTGACGCAACGCAGAATATGGTAGTTCTAAAATACAATATCTTGAACTAAACATGGAAGATCGATCGGCGCACTACATATATCAATCTCGGGCGGTTGAATTCGAAAGCTCCTGATTATTTAATGCGGCGATATTTCCCGCTTAGAGACCCTATACTCCGTGTCACTTCGTAAAGAGGAGTAATCGCTCGAGGCTGAGGGCTGAGTGAATTTTTCCATTCGGAAAATGGCCGAAGGAATTAGGTGCCGCAGCGATTCATATTTCAAACGAAGCCGACCGTCTCGACTCCCTCGCTCGTCGACATCTGCATAGATATAATATAGGTATAACTCGCGCAGGTTTTTATGCTAGTCGTAAAAACCATGGATATAGGTACATACAAGATATAAATTTGGACGCATAGGTACCTCATATACGTCGAATTAACAAGTCATATCTTACCGAGAAGTGTTTGCCCCGTGTCATCAAAAATACATACCTGAAACAAAATTAACAAAGATTAACATACTTTAGTAGATATCGTTATTATACCTGTACATACTCAATTAAACTCTATTTCCTCACAGATTATAGAAAAAAATAATGTTTTTATAGTAATAAAATTATTCCTAGATCCTAAGATTCACAAAATACCACTAACTCAGAAAGTCGTTGAACCGCAGTGCAACGCTCCCTTGTAACATCTTATGTGAATAGAAAAATAACAAATACACCTATAACATTGAAATCAGTTGGTGAATATTTCAGTAAAGAATCTCTATTACGGTCGCGTCAGTGAATATAAAATCCGAGCGTTTAGGAGACGGCGAACTCTTTGGAGTTTCGCATCGAGTAACGTTAAAAGCTGGCACAGAATAAGTAGTTGAACTTGACACTGTATACATAATATGTCGTTCTCGTAAAATTATTGGATGAATAAGAACTGGTTCTTTGGGAAAAATATTTGACTCATTGTTTTGAATAGATACGTCGCGGCGTCGTCGTAATATTGGTATTATTACAATATCTAAGTATAGAATGAATAGGAAATGAAAAAAAATGTATTTGCTATATGTGCATATCAAGTATATCCTTCAAATAGGCTGCAGACCATTGAAAATATCGACCGTAAGACAATTTATTTGAATTCATAGCCAGTAAAGCAACTAGCCTGAACAATCAAATTAGACACTCTGAAAATCGATTTCAGCTTGAATTTATGTATGCGCAGTACATTGTACACGTACACGATTTATTTCTTGTGCACCTGCAAAATTTATAACACTTCTCTAATTCACTCAAACGAAAACTAAATATAATTTCGTGAATATCGATCGAAAACACCTGAACTGAACGGCTCCAAACATAAAACAACAATAGTAAGCTATTCGTCATGACAAAGGCCACCTCTAACCGTAAAATATTACGCGTCCTAAACAGTACGAGATAGATATAAAGTAGGAAAATAATGTGTAGGTTGTAAGTTTTGATGGGCGCAGTAAAACAAGGCTGATAAGTATTTGTGTGGTCCCACCTTAAGCTGGGAGCGTATCGTGAGAGCTAGCGACGAGAAACGACGCAGATAAGGCCCGGCACTAAGCTCCGACATAGCTATGAAGGAAACACCAAGGAGAGGTGGCCTAACGTCTGTTCAAGAGATGACAAACAAGCGACAGCGAAGTTCGAAATGTTATTGAAACATTTCCACCAATATTAAGACTTTATTTAGCGCGTTCGTTAAATGAAGTATAACACTACTGATGGAAATATTTCATAACATTGCGAAGTTTGTTGTCGCTAGTATAATTGTTAGATGATCTAAGTCCCCTGATAGTGTCGTTTTTACGCTAGTGTTGCGCAGAAACTTGGTTGTTTGCATCTACCGGCATTCGATCCAGGATCTATGCGCGTCACTAACTGCGTCAATCCGGAATTGATGAGTCCATGCTGCGCTACGTAGTCTACATTGTTTAGATACCGCAATTCCTTCTCGTTCTTCCTTCACGCGCCAAATACATCCCCTGACTCCCAAACTACGAAACTCCTACATCAAATACTATACATATACAGCTCCGGGAATTAAAATAGCTCATTGTGCATAGTATATGTAAAACTCGGGTGTATTCGGTGCATTGAGAGGCAAATTATTCGGATTACACTGCGCTAGTTTGAATAGCGTTAGAATTGACAATTTATGTAGCTGTAGCAACCTAATTGTTAATTGGGAAGTTCTGCATATGCTGTATAATTGCATGCTCGTATTATTTTCGTAAGCAGTCATAATAATATGATTTTATGTTGGGGATACCTATTCATCCACTCGTTTAAGACCTACGCTAAGATATGGACAGATGCACAATTGAACATATTCTTAAAAGTTGTCAAACTTATTACAACCAGTTATTTTTTCTATCGGGGTTAAAAAAGGTAAAAACAAATGCAGAAATACATTTCACATTGTGTTCCTAGGTACAATTTCTCAATGAAAATGCACTGACCACAATAGCAACAAAACGTATATCCTAGAAAGAAACCCGGTCACAACAGACTCCAACGCTGATAGGTTCCTGAAGCTTTGCATATTGTGATTGCTATCACGAGGGGGGAGGGTAATCTGGTGGCGGGGGAGGGGGGAATTAGCCCAACGCCGCCTTATCACGCATTAGCCAAGCATCAAAAGACGCGATCAACATGAGAAGAGCCACTAAAACCAGTATCTGTGTGATGGATGGCCTGATGGAGGAGGCGCAACCTGGAGGTGGCATATCAGCATGCTGATTGAAAGTAGAGTATGGTGCGCTGGGGCAAGGAAGGAAGCAAGAATATATTATTATATTATTATTATATTATTATTATAGTATTATGTATTTAATTCTGTTAAGATTACAAGTTCAACGGATTTTTACGTAAGAGTTTTATTCAATTAATTACTCACCTAAATACTAATGGTTGTTTTTATCACGATACATATAATTTCTTTAATGTAGTGGAGTAGAACATCATTAGAGCCCAGAGGAATGGTTTTCTCTACACACATTGATTCTTATTTTTATGTCAGTTACGTTCTCCATTCGGAACCGTTTATCCTTTGATTAAAACACATGCATCATGTATAGCACAACCTATTTGATTTTTTTCTAATTTCAAAACAAATTAACCACATATTTACTGGACAGTGCAAATGCGCCCAGCGCTGTCAACATTGGCGGTAGTAGCATATTGAATATCGCAGCTCCTCTCTGTGCTTACTGCATGGTGTCTCCATGTCAGCTTTAGACGTAATAAGTAAACCCTGGACGTCCGCGGAATATGTCAAGTATGATGTATTTGGATGAGCGTTCTTAATAACTTGCGGTCATCATTTTCGGATAACAAACTCGTAATTCTTTTGTTCTGTGCTTCACTACAATACATCAGCTGCTCTTTCTGTGTTTTTTTCCTTTTGTCTTTTTCCATGTAAGTCGTAAGAGTCGACTAACAGCTAACTAATTTCTATTATCGATCTCGAGAGATTTTTTGCATATTTCAGAATAAATGTTCCAGTGTTTGTTTTCATACAAAACCTCAAATTTTAATTGAAAAATATCAGAAAAATATTCTTTATGATCTCAAGTATTGAAATTGGTCATAAGAAACTCAGGAGCGTTCTCTCATGCGATTACCTACCAACTTGCCAGTGATCTTTTATAGGTACATCTGGTTCCGCTAAGCGTGGCAATAGGCTCTCATTCGTGATCTTGCAGTTCTGGCTACCTCGTTCTGGGAACACAGCCGTATGTAGATATTAATTAGGTACTATGTATGTTTCTCTATTTTAAAATACATATACAAAACGAGTGGTTATCGTACAGTAATTAGGTACATTGGCTTTAAAATTATTACAGCCTTTTTACGATGTTGTAAAACTATTACTACATTTCTTATTCCCGGCAGTCGTAACATAATTCTGCCGGCCTATCACGGCCAGCGTAACACGTTATGATAAATCAATTTATCGATACACACGTGTCAAAATACGATAAATATAGCCGCCATGTTGAATTTTAGGGTTATGGTAAATTTCGCCCACGAAAAAACTCGTCCGCGGGCCAAAAACGAAAGAAGATACGAAAACCTTTATCGATATCCACGTTACGTGGCCATGCTAGCCCAGCTGCATTAAATAGTGATAATCCTCTCCTCCTACTCTGCTCCCACATAAACTCGTAGTATACTAGGGTAGAGTATTAAGTGCTGGTTTATTTTATAGTCATGTAATTTACTTCCTGCGTTTATTTACCTATTTTACATACCTATAAGTGGGTAGGTAATTTGTACTAAAAGATTTAATTCCTCGATTTATGGGCGATGGTAATGGTTTCAAAAAGTGTAGATAGTGAAAGAATAAATATTTATTCACTTTACACAACAAATAAACTTAGTCCTACCTAAGATATACCTATTTATATAATAAAGAAACATATTATGTAACTAGGAAACAAACATTCACGATATTCATCGTACCAATGTTTGCTCCTACCGGGATTTGAACCCAAGGCCCTTTCGAGGCCCGATCGTCAAACCACAATACGTTTAGCCGCAGTTCTAACAACGTAACAGACATATTTACGGTACAAAGCTTGCATTCCCGTACTGTGCGTACTGTACAGAAACATTACCGACTAGTCGTGAGTACCAATGCGACTAGTACAGAGCGGCTCGGGCAGATTTTGCAGAGGTCGTTGTCTCGTTAACTGACCAATCGGCCATCTGCGGTGAGGAGCGGAAGGTGTTCATTATTGCATCCTTCGATATTAACAATTCGCCATTTCTTACTCGTAGATATGCGTGGAAGAGGGTGGACACTACTGGATTTAATTCAATGCCAGCCGCATGTCAAAGTCAAGAACAATCTATACATATAATAAAAATGTAACGGATCGCTGTCTGTACATGGAAGATATATTAGAAAAAATATTTTTATTAACGCAACAACGCAATAGAACCCAAAACGATGATCTCAGAAACGGCTGAACCGATTTCGATGCAGTTTTCAGGAATATATTGTGACAAGTCCCACTTAACATATAGGCTACTTTTTATCCCGGGATAATGATTCTATCCCGAATAATTTTGACATTTTGTTTTTTCTGTAGTCCACGCGGACGGAATCGCGGGCGTCCACTAATTCATAATATTTTAGGTCCCGTGCTGATGCTTCATTCACTAGAGTACCTACATCAGCTGCATCTCCTCCCGTTCATGTCGTAAGAGTCGACCTAAGGAACTCGGGTGCGAAGAAGTGGAACTGGAAGGGAATGTTATGGAGCATTAAGTTCGCCTTTGTGTAAAGATATAATAGTGCAATAAAGAATTTTATCTATCCTTCTAGCTAGATAATACAAAAACTAGTACCAGTCATAAAAGCAAAGCGACAGCGAGTGTTAAAATCGCCATTAAACATAATGATATCGATGATTATTACCTACGTCGTCCGTGGCGACAGACAATTGATTATTCTAACCCCTGAAGTGCCTTTACACGTATACGACACAGTAATACGAAGCGTGACGTCAAGATGTGTCCAATCCCGTTTTCACAAGCATCGCGCCAGCCTGGATTAATTAGATACTCGTATATAAATTACAATTACTACACCATAGCAAAAACGCCCACTGAGATATCGTCAGAAATGGCCAACCCGGGGCCCTTTGAGACAATCGTAGAGATAATTAGGAAGACCCGAGTTGTTTGGGGCATTAGGAGCAATAAAGGAGATCCGGTGCGTCCTGTCCGCTAATTGCTGCATGAATTAGGGACGGTGACTTTCATAGTTGCGACCAATTTAATAGTCATGCCGAAGGTTTGCGAGCGCTGTCCTAAATGTCACTAGCAAGCATTTCGTCATACCTTTTGGGAGCTGTTAATAAACTGTTCCATGTAAATAGTTAAGTACTATAATATTGTTAAAAGGCGTACATAACTTCTAATGCTTTAAAACTTTCTAATGTTAGGACAAGCCACATAGTTGCTTTAATAACGTAAAATAAAGATCTCATAATTATTGTAGTTGCTTATTAAAAGATGCAGTGACTTACTTACAAGTACCCGGCCTGCAACAATTTTAATTGTCACGACGAATGTTTGCGAGCTCTGACCTAAATTTCAATAGGAGCTAAATTGCTACATACTATCATGACGCATAAATAAAATTATTACCTATGCTTCTATTATATATAATCTACGATGATGACTAATCAATTATTTATTGTCGCTCAAAAATAATCTGATTAGATATGCAAGAAGTTTATATTTGGTTAAGAAATGGACTAAAGTTCTATAACAAGGTAAACGCAAGCATATTTATATTCAAGATGATCAATTAAATAAAAAAAACACCGTCGCGGGCAAATGTTACGTAATTTATTTACACGTAGTAATAAATAGGCACTGTTTCATTGATATATCATTTTCGAGGCACATATCTAACTTTTCAATAAAATATATAGGTATTTGATTAAAATTCAAATTCATTTTATCATAATAGGTAACAAACAATTTTATTTACGGCATGTTTTCTAGGAGCTAAAACCGTACCAAACAAAGTAGGTAATCAACTTCAGACTTTAGTTACATGTGCACAGTTGCCGGTCATACCTATGTGTTACACCATAGGTATATCCCTACACATTGTGTAGTTAGATATTCTAAAAATTAATACCTACCCACGTCTTTAAAAGATACTTTGTACTATTTCATGGCATAATCGTAATATACCAATAATAAACCTAATTACTAGACAATTTATTAATCCTACAAAATTGAGCAACTTGCCGCAGGTCCTTACATTTTGAGCATCTAGGTTTTTCATATACCTACCTATATTTTTTTAAATAAATTGTTAATTTCATATGCGAAAACGAGAACTTTCCAATATCTAGTTACCTATTCAATACTAGCACGGTGAATTTTCATCCAAAATCACTAATTGCAACGCCATAAAGCACCAAGTTTGTATAAGAGCCATTAAGAGCACATTATATTCCCCGTAAAGTTGTATACGCAATAATTACAAACAGTAAACATGTTTATAAAGTTGTTTCACGATCAGACCTCAAACAATCCGCACCTGTGCTATGTTTACCTCAGAAACGCTAAACGTCAACCAACTATGCAAACAAGAAAATAATAAAGAGAGGAATTATAACTGTGTTTACGTAGAATTTCACAAAAGATTTACGTATGCATTATACAATATTTCACAATATATGCAGGCGAATAATAAAATTGCAAATAAAAAAGGTTGTGTTGTTGAAAATAAGTACTTAAAAATATATATCATTATCTATTTTAATTACTGTCTCATTATACTGGCACATAATAAGAAAACGTACAATAAGTTGCGAGTTATTGTTGTTAAGGTTATATTAAAGTCATTTTTAGGGTTACAACATGGCGACAAAGAACCCCTACAATCTGCCTGGCAGGAACGCAGTAGTTAATTACACATCTTTGCACCTTCAATACTTGTCGTACGTGGTCTATTGGTCATAATGACCACTGCCATCTTAGTACAAGCCTACTCTTACCTTAAACTCAGTCAATTTCATACAAAATGTTAGTTTAAACCGCGGAGTTATTACGTTACGTTGTTGTTTATTAATATTTGGATAAAGGTCCAGGATTTTTTTCATACACACTTACATTAAAAATCACGCTTCTTTTCCGGTGGGGGTAGGCAGAGATCATGGAACTCCACTTGCTACGGTCCTGACTCCTGACATACCTCTTTCGCTCCATATACTTTCATGTAGGTAACTATTCTTCATGCACGCTCGTTTTTTAATATAAAATATGAGAACTTATTTAAATAAGGTTTTTATAAATGTTCAAAGGAGTTCTTAAGCCCAATAAAACTTTCTTCCAATAATGTAAATCAACCGGGAAAATGACTAATATTGTAACATTCAATAGGTATATATTATACAATGGATAACTAGTTAAATAAATTATTCAGATTGTAACAAAACAAAACAAGTTCGTAATTAAAGTACCATTACTTAAGTAAACAAAGACTAAAGACCGGCAAAGGAAACATCAGACAATGCTTTTAATCAGCGAATTAACTTTTTTATTAGACACAACATATACTCGTATACCCATACCACTTTGTCACAGATATTTGAGCAGACGATATCATTATCATCACAGAGAATCTAAGTTTGGAGATCAGCCAGCGGCAACCCTCGCGTTTCTGACGTTGAGCATGAGACATTGACGGCTGCAGTAGGTAGTACTTTAAGTCAGTTTGTGAATCAACAAACACTTTTGCAGAGAGCGGCCTATCAGGATAATGATGATGATGATGAAAATCTATACTATGTATTATATAATGATCTTATTGTGAGACTAGGGTGTGTTGTGATTTGAATATTTACTTCAATAGGTAAGGGTCGTTTTCCAGCCTATCTTAAAGATAAATTTGATGAATCTCTAAAACTTGATCAAGATAGAGGCAACATCAACTGTAGCCTTTTAATAGGCTATCTGAACATTGGGAAAATCAGCCTTTAAACATATGAACGACACTCTATTGATTATAATAACCCACATACTATCAATGGCTGTCAATAAAGTATAATAGTTTCCAACTCAAACGAGCACCCAAACAGGGCGGAATTTGTCAGGAACACTTTATTTGACTTTCTATTACTGTTCGTCGCCATAGACTGGCCGAACTTTGCTGATGTGATTAGTGAATAGATTTTATGTATACTTAGTGCTGTGTGGAGGAGATATTCAACGTTTTATGATTTTAAAAATTTGGCTTAATCGGAAACCGGAAAGTGGATCTAATTTAACTTGCAAGATTTGGTTACAGACAACGGGGCAGGTGAAACTAAATAAAATCTTGTAAAAAAGAGGCGCGCGTTTTTGAGGAGGGATGGGTGATAGATATAAGCCGCTATTTAACATTTGTTAAAAGCGTTGTTGGGCAAGTTTGAAATTGTACACAAAATAACACATAAAAATTCATATAAATATGTAAGTAAGAGAAAAGTTAAAGTTGTGCAAACTTAAGTAGGTACTTGGATGGACAAGACATTCGTTCAACCTTCCTACGAACACAGTCTCAAATTGCGGGGTCTGTAATCTGATACGCGGAAGGTCCTTAAAGGATGTGGTGGGCTCAGGGGACGAGGGTAAGGAAATGGGACTAAATGGAATAGACAAAGGAACGCCAGGTTCTATACGTTTTTTTACGTATTTGGTTGGACTAGCCTGCATAAATGTATCAGTATAAAAATTACCCTTAGCGCCGATTTTTTGAATGGTCAGATAGACTATCTGAAGGATAAATTTGATGCGTCTTTCTCTAAGGGCAGATTTTTCCAAACGTCAGATAGCCTATCAGAGGGGTAAGCACGAACCTCTCGATAGTAGTCCGTAACGCTATCGTCCAACTGTCAAATCACATATAGCCCAGTCATTTGAGGGGTTTCACCTCGGAATGAAAGATAATAAGCTGTAAATTGCTATAAACCTTTGTTTTGTCGTTTTAAATGATGTCTCAAAAGTCACAAGTGCTATCGTGTCCGCGTCTTAAGATATCGAAGGTCAAAGGTCATAAAAATCGGTTTATCGCGAATTTCTCGCTTTCTATCACTTAAATGAGATTTGCACCCATTATAAAAGTTGTAGAGTATAAAATTCTCTACAACTTTTGTCCGAACTTTTTTTTTCATACGATTAACCGTTTTTGCGGTAGACCGCGAAGAGTGCGCCGTGTATATATAGCCTAATGCAAGGTCAAGCGTGAGTTACGGTTATCACTGTTATCAGTACGTTATATAAAGTTAATTATTTACTAAAAAATTATAATTATTAAACAATGCCCATTATTTATGTACTAATTATTAATTATTTATATTTAATTCAAATAAGTGACTTCATTATTTATATTTAACTATAGTATATTATTAATTTTGGATTATATTTTAAGTTAAAAAGACAGTAAGGAAATATATTTTATACACATATTTATTTATTATTAAAAATAGCATATTATACATTTATTGAAATGTGAGTTCAAATACTCGTATTAAAAGAATTTTTCTTCAGTTTAATTTCAATAAAATTGTAAATGGAAGCTAGTTATCTTCTTCTTCTTCGTCGTCTTCTTGTTGTCACTCGAAAATGTTTAATTCATTGTCATGACTCTCATTATCAGTCATATTCATCACCAAACCTTCCAGGATCGTATGAGATATCTTCATCGGGATTACTTGGATATAGTGAAGCGTTGAGGCAAGCTTGTCCATTGCACTGGCCACAAGCTAAAGAACATAGTAACCCTGATTTTCTGCATCCACAGCGGGAACCACAACCCTTTTTGCAATTGAAAAATATTATATTTAGTATTTCGACTGGTGCTGGAGGCAATAACGTTCTTATGGGCTCCAGGATTTCATTTTCAAGCTTCCAGCCCCATTCTTGAGGTTCTAAGTCCTTCCCTAATTTCCCTAAAATCCCTAATTCCACGTTTGAATCTGGTAGTAGACACGATTTATATGTTGATGAGCTGCTACATTTGTTGGTGGAAGTGTTGACAATTGTACAGGTCTATTTAGTTTCGTTAACTAAAACTAAAACGTATACACTGTCGTTTTAACTTAAAATATAATTAAAATATAAAATCCAAAATTAATAATATACTATAGTTAAATATAAATAATTAGTACATAAATAATGGGCATTGTTTAATAATTATAATTTTTTTGTAAATAAATAACTTTATACAACGTACTCATAACCGTAACTCACCTTGACTTTGCATTAGGCTATATATGACTGTACGCGGCGCACTCTTCGCGGTCTACCGCAAAAACGGTTAATCGTATGAAAAAAAAGTTCAAACAAAAGTTGAAGAGAATTTTTTACTCTACAACTTTTATAATGGGTGCAAATCTCATTTAAGTGATAGAAAGCGAGAAATTCGCGAAAAACCGATTTTTATGACCTTTGACCTTCAATATCTTAAGACGCGGACACGATATCACTTGTGACTTTTGAGACATCATTTAGAACGACAAAACAAAGGTTTATACTAATTTACAGCTTATTATCTTTCATTCCGAGGTTGACTCCTTTTTTTACCTAAAATGACTGGGCTAATAGATTTTTCTAGCGAGACGCGTTACGCCGCGTAAAAAGGTTCGTGCTTACCCCCCACAGAATAAAAAAGTTAATGTTGTCTCTATCATTAATAAGTTTTAGACAAAGACAGCATCAACTTTGACAGCATGCAAAAGGGTTACCATGAAGTCTCAAATCAGGCTGGTTACAATTGTGAAAACAAGATATCGCTCTTCAAAGCTTATATCGGCGTCTCGCTTCCACAATGGAAACAACACTGCTTTAAGAGTTCATAGATAATGCTTCAGGTAGTAGAAACAGTCAATACATACAATAACAATAATAGTTCACACTAGCCAGTTATCTCAGTTCAGTCTACGCTAATGACAATGCACAATGGAATTCCATTATATAGGTACTTTTACGAGAATACACATTCACGGTTTACAATAATAGAAGAAAGACTAGGAAAACGATAAACTTACGATATTAAACCTTGTTACATCATGTCCCGTTTATGCCAACGTTAGCTACGTGGATGTTGAATCCTTCGTGATCTTGCAGTGCTGGCTATTCCATTTTTGAGAACACAGCCACGACTGCTGGTATGTAGTATACACATGTACATACATATATCTAAAATACCTTTACATGTTGAGCCATTAACGTAGTAACGAAAAAAAATAAGTTATTTTATAATTGCAGACATGTTGCATGTAATTTTTACATCCGACCAAAAACTGCAATTAAAGCCTGTCTGCCTGTCACAAGCTCTCTGAATCTGGTACCTACCTATACAAAATAAACGAATTTTAGGTGCTGACTAACAATATTATTCATTACAGCGAAAACCCATTGAGAAATATCGTTATCAACAGTATCAGATAAGTTCAAGATCAGTAAAGTCCATTAGCCATTGTGACGTGACCTGAAACGACAGACATATAGAGGGTAGGTAGGCAAAGGGGCAGACAGACCATCGACATTACTCACAATAAGTACTTACCTATTATCTTTGTCTAACACTAAAACTTACTCCTGCGCTGATGTGGAACTTCACTAGAAGACATCAGCTGCATCTCCTTCCGTGCATGTAGTAAGAGTCAGAGGAGTGTAGCGGAGCCATCTATCGGATGCAGGAGAGAACCACAATCGAATGCAAAATCCTAGAACGCGATATCGAAGTTTCTAACAATGATTGGAATATATTACGTGGGCCGAACGAAAAACCTAGCGGCCCGGTGGGGCCGGAAGCGCTTCCCTTTTCACCACCCCCACAGGAGGCGTTCTCTCAGGCGACGAGCTAGTGACTTGTCGCTGATCTTTTAGATCTGACCTCGCTATGCAAAACGTTGCTATTATAGGATCTTTAGGATACCCCATTTTGAGAACCCCATATCCGTGAGTACGGTATGGATGACATTCTTTGTTTAATCCACTTATCAACATAATTAAGTGGAAGTTATTACTTTATAATACAGACATCTGATCAAATTACACGAATTCTTAGAGCAGAAGCGTGTCCAAATATCGCATTAAACGGTGCTATTGAGCGTTTCTGTGCCCGTGAATGTGTGTCGGCGGGTCGCTGGTCGCACTCACCGTTACTTATGGAATCAAGATAGGGTTGGCAACTGGCAACGACTTTTAAACCATTTTACATACATGTACCTATATAATATAAAATCGTGAAAAAAATAATGAGCATCCATACAAACATTGAATACCCACTCCACTAAAATGTATGGAACTGCTGATTTTTGTTCACGATTTTGGAGTTGGTCCCATAGTAAAAGTTGTTTAAACTAAATAAAAGTGTAGATAAAGCCTCAAAAGCTTTACGTAACATCTTAGAATAGAAAGATACGTATCGTACCGACCCTAGAGTTAGTTTCTACAGAGCGGTACTAAATGGAGCATCGGTAGACATTTTTTGTTTCTACGGAGACAACGTGACTACAATTTACACAGCCTCATAACAAATAACTTTGTAAGACAGCAGTTACTACCTACATTCATAGATTTGGTCAAACAAGATTCTGTCGTGTAGCAAAAGTGAAACCTAATTTAGGTACACTTACGCTAAATACAATTGAGTGGCCTTCCAGTACACGATATTTACACTGAGTGGCGTTTGAGCACAACTTAATGCAACTAAGGCCCACTTAAATTTAACACATGCTTATAATTGACGTTTGAGAATACGAATTTTGTATTCAAGAGCTACTCAAATATTAAAGCAGCCGTTAGATATTTGAGGGACGTTTCAGTATTCGGCCACTAGGCTTTTCGAATTTATTTAGCGAAACCTCCCTGAAATACCAAGTTAAGGTTAACTTTGACGACAAATGTCTAAAATATTTAGATTCCTGGATATACGATGCGTAGGTACAACTCAAAACTTATAACTAATGGAAGTTGGCAATGACTCTACATTCGTCATATTAGTGAGTGTTGCTCATTCAACTATCAAGATCTTAATCTTACGTAACGTTAATGATACTGACCTATCCAATCTATATAGGTAAGAAACTACAGCACCGCAGTTGGCCTGTAAAGCCGTTAGCTAAGCCTAAATTCTCCAAAATGTAGCCTGGTAACCGAGTTACAGTTCAACCTCAATCTGTGCAAATATTTACTGACCACAGAAATTAATAACTAAATAAAATGTAGCCTGGTATCCGAGTCACAGTTCAAGCTCAATCTGTACAAATATTTACTGACCACAGAAATTAATAACTAAATAAACTATAGTAGTCACGGTTTCTGTCTGCTGTAGGACATCACAAAAATACTGTATAATTTGGTGACTCAATATCCACACATCTGCAGAAAAAATTTAAGCTATGTTATCCCGTTACGTTCCGTGAGCTTACAGGCAGGTTAGCGCTTATAGTTATGTTGCAAATATTTTGCAACTATTTGAAATATTCTGTGATTGAACACACAGAATGATTCGTGTAAAAACTGTATAATACGAAAATACACATTTCCGAAAAATCTGTTTATGTATAACAAGTTCTTTTAAAAGTCGTCGATCGATCACAATCCGTAGACAATAAACAATTACACCCATTTTCTATAAAATCATTTCATTAATCATGGGAGCCGAAAATATCTCCAGTACAGCACCAGGCACTTTATTATCATTAAAGTACCTAAGTTATGACAAGCGTGATAAGGCTTACCTACCTGTCTGTGGTCCATTGTTTCATATACTCCTAACTAACAAGTCTTATTGATAAGTTAAAAGGAATGTTTCTATACCCTTGACAGACAAATACGAATACTTTAAAACAAGGTACTTATATTAATTTAAAAACAATAATGGGAAATGGAATAAAATTGGTCAGTTATCTTTCGTTGCAGACTACAAAGAAATAGAAACTTGGTAAATGGCAAAGTTACCATAAATGTGCACGATAATGACATTGCCTTATTTTACTCTAACAAACACCAGCAGTGGTTGTTACAGCAAGCTGAAGGGGGATGGACGGAGTTAGCAACATAATTATATAAAAGTTCAGTCAATTCACTTATTAAAATAGGACATGTAGGTACTTCATTTCGCTAACTGCACTCAATCTCAACATTAGCCAACTACGAAGGAGATAAAAGTGCACAAGTGCGTGCGTAAACTCAGCATAAATGTACTCTCTATTCCCTCACTCTCTAGTCCTATGAGACGGAAATGCGACATGACCGGCGAGAGATCCTCTCCGAAGACTAGAAATAGTACCCCAAAGTGAGGACATTGTACATTAAACTGTATCTTCCAGCAGATATGCGTTCACCTTTAACCGTATCTAAAGATCTTATCGACACCTCTAGGCTAAATGGCACAGCGATTTCACTTGATATGCATGCATGCTCAATGTCCCCGGGTTATTACGGAGCATGCGCAGGCGCCTCGCGTCTGCCGATCTACTTTCGATTCATTCCGTTCCACTCAAATGGAGTGGTAACGAGAGAGACGCCGACAGTGATGTGTTCGTTACGCCTCGAATCAGGGTTGTGCAGGTGTGACTGATGCCAAGTGGCTGTGGTCAACAGCCATTGGTAAGGGAAATGTCGCAGTACTGCCTATTATGTGGAAAGTTTGTCTAATCATATACCTTACGTGACAAATGGGATAGACATAACGCAGGTTTGTCTACATTCCAAGTCACGGACTCTAAACTTATGTTATTAACTAAATAAGGTATATATCAAAAAAGCTTTTCATGCATATTCGTTTTAATAACAGAATGAATGACGTGCTACTGAATATCTTTTTTTGTGGGTATATGACCTTTTCTCTAGAATCAAGTTTATTTTAGAAAAAACCTGCATATTGTTAGATTTTTCTATGGCGTCATGCATATGATAACACTGGTGATGGAAATGGAAACACGGCAACTTGAAATATAACTCTACTTTCACTTCACTCAATAAGATAGGTAAGGTGAGAAAAGTTAAACCTAACTGCATGGTATTTTTCTTTAGGTCGACTAGGATAAACCGTGTTTAAAATTTTAAATATCAATAGTGAAAAAAGAATATCACGAGTTCTTCATTAAATATCAATAGTGATAAAAGAATGTCAAGAGGTGAAGAAAATATTGAGAGTTTGCCAAATGGAGAAATATCAAAACTTATCACCGAAATAGGTATGTAGCAAAATGCAGCAAACAGAAACAGCGGCGGACACAGTCACGACTAATGACGCTGAAATGACATGCATAATGTGCAATTAAGTACAGTGATTTTCATAACACCGTCATGGCCGGTGCACTCGTTAGTTACGGCTCAAAGCGCCTGATTAACGCGTAGGCTACCAGCAGTGGCGAGATGGATCACCGGCGAAATGTGATGGAACCACAAGAAAATGTACTTATTGAAAAAAGAACAGGATACTATATACTACCTATATATATTGATGTAGGATTGTATTAAATTTAAAAAAAACACTCATTTTGTTCATGTTTAACAGCTAGAGATTATCGGTGTTATTACAAAAGAATATAAGAATCATTTAAGCGAAACATTGCCTAAATTTGACGGATATTCTATACATTTTGCTGTCAAATGTCATATTTAAAACGAGTCTAACTTTAGGCGCTCTTTTGTAATAGGTGATAGCTAGCTAGGGTTAGGCTGCTTGCTACCATGTAATGGCTATGGATATATTCAATTATATCAATTATATATATAAATTAATTAATTGATATGGAATGAATACTGTTGATTGATTTTGTAATGATCATGATCATAACAACTGAACAGCCAGGATCCATTGAAATATTAGCTTGGCTGTCGGATAATGGATCCCGACTGTTCAGTTGTTATGTTACGATCAAATATTTATGTTCTTCAATAGTATTCATTCCATAATAATATTATAGAATTCCACAGAACATCTAAGTGCTTGTTTTTTTTCTTTTCAGTTTTTTATTATGTACATTATTTGGTTCTTTTATAAGCCGTCGGGTTTTTGGATTTTTTAAATCATGTTTTTTTATTTTATACTTTTTTGTTATGAGTACCTAGCTACTAATAGGTACGCCTCGGCTGCAAGAAGTCTTCGTCTTGCAGCTATCTAAAAACTTATATGTGAGCAACTTTCAATCGATATAGATCCTAAACGGTTAGTCAAATCGAAAAATGTTGAGAGACCTAGAAATGATTTTTAAATACCTATTCAACGATACCCCACTCGATATAGTTTATCGACTTTAAGTTTCTTCATTTTCACAAAATGGCGTCCTGTAGTCGCCATATTAGATTTTCACTAATGTCATGTCATTAGTGACACTCGCCGGACTAAGAGGAATCGATTGACGTATGGATCATAAAAATCGGCCGAGGCGTTTGGTCTGTGTAGTGCTTCAAAGGAACATACATACATAGGCTGTTAAACACAATACCACTCCTTTGCATCGCCGTAAAATATTATAGAATACCTTTATCAACGCGTGACAAACACTTTGTTTTGTCACAAGAAAATCCATACCTACACATGGAAAAGGGGTAACAGTAGAACCGTGATTGATTTCGTAATTGTAGATGAAAGATTGAAGTATAAAGTTATTAACACAAGAGCATATCGCGGCACTGGCGTTGGGACTGATCACTCTTTGGTCATAAGTCGGATTAGTGGTCTCTTTACGCGCTGGCGTCATCGGGCTCTTGTGTCCACTACAGCTTTAGAGAGAATACGAGTGGAAAAACTGCAAGAGATGGATAAAAGAGGGAAATTTGTTGAAAACCTGGCCAAAAAGATTGGTGAGGTAGATGAGAAGCATGAATATGGAGTGGAAGAGTTATGGAAATTATTGAAAGACGGAGTCGTGAGTGCTGCAAGTGAGGTATGTGTCGTAGTTAAAAGAAAGAGAACAGGATGAATGAAAATTGGTGGGATGTGGAAGTAAAAGTCGCAGTGAATGAAAAGAAGAAAGCATGGTTAAACTTGTTAGCTGCTGAAGCTAATAAAAGTACACTCGGAATGAACTGTGATGTTAATCTAGAGAGAATGAGGGATAAATATAAGGTAAAGAAAAGAATAGCAGCGAACATTGTCTCTGAGAAGAAAGGTGAAGAGTGAGAGGTTGGATGAAAGAATGTCTCAGGATTTTCAAAACAATATTAAATTGTTTTAGAAGGCTGTCAGACGCGTCCGAGGAAGTAAAAATTCCTCGGATATGAAAGTTATAAGAGACGAGAAAGGGGATATTCTGAAGGACGAAAAGAGTATGGTAAAAAGATGGAAGGAATATTTTGAGAGCCTGCTTGAGAAAGATGACGTGCATGCAACATGTCATTAGGGTGAATGCAATAATGAGAGTGATGAGAATATAAGTGAAAGGATGATGCAAAATCTTGGTACCCACCACCAATAGCTTAGTGTAGTACGTCATTGGATAGCTCTTTGTGAGCCTAACAATAATTATTATGGCCACTAGTTCCAAATCTTAGTCCGTTCAGAAATAACAGGTACTATAACATGCCAGTTGTAGCAAGAATAGAATAACGTTTTTATTATTATTTCATAATTCACTACCCTTTTGTACATCAATAGGAGTTATGAATCATTTCCTTACCTGCCCGGGAAGGCGGGCAGGGTACCAGCGGCGGGGGACGGGGGGAAGACCGAGCGCACGCGCAAGTGTCGACCGACGCAACGGATAGCTTCAGTCGTTCGTTTGTATTGTGTGTGTGACTGCGCTTCCCCGTCTTCCCGTACTATTCAGCGACTATTTACGACCATAGCATTGTTTTTGGACTCCGATAACCGTTTCTTTACGTTGACCCCGGCTTTCTCTTGGACTTTGGTGATACTTCTAACGAACTGTGAAGTGCTTTTCGAACTACTGTGAAAAAAATGGAACCTGCTCGCAACTGTGTGATGTGTCGTAGAGGGTTTACCGCGGAAGATATCAGCGTCATCTTCTGACTGATGATCTCCCAAGACTACAACCAGAATTAGCAGCTTATATTCAAGACAATGGAGTCTTGGAGGTAAGATCATATTTTAATTACAATTAAAAGGTACCTTAGGTCTAAATGGTTGGGTCATATGTTATCATTTATGATTGATTACACTAACTAATCATTTATTCACTTACTCGTTGCGTAAACACGCACGTGGTCATTTTATGCTTAACTATATACCCATTATTTTGACTATTGTTATTTTTATGTTTACGTATTGGCTATTTTAAGAGGTGAACCGGTTGGTAAAATATATTGTTTATTGTTTCAGGTAGTATTTGACAATACGCGAAGTTTATGCCATCGATGTTGGCAAAGGGCTGAAAATGCTATCAGACCGCCTCCTATCCAAGAAGTACCCCAGGAACCACAACAACAAAATGTGGATGCTATTCATGTTCCCGAGTATTCAAGAGCACCAAACACACCGAGGCACTGTATATTTCACAACTGTCAAAACACAACTCGTTACAGGATCCCGAAAGTTGTAAAGATACATACATTTTGTGAGTATAGGATTTACATTCCCGACGGTGCAAGAGTGTGTCAAGAGCACCTCCAAAATAATAATTGGGCTGAACTACCCCAGAATTGTCTCGTGACTCATGACTTTAATGCAGCGCAGTTTAGTCACATTTGTGATGATGAGAAATGCTTTGCAACACGGTTCTAGGTTGGATTTTAATGCCAGAGGTGCGTTATCCGATGAAGAGATGCATTTTTGGACCGGACGAAATAACGAACAATTCGATTCCATATTAGAGCAAACACCCTCACTAATCCAAGGATGCAGAAATCCTAGAACTGCACTGGGTATATATCTGACAAAACTGCGAACCGGTGATTCCAATCAAAGGCTTGCAAGTTTATTTAATATGACAAGACAAAACCTAGAGCGGCTAATAAAAAAAGCACGAGATTGTCTTACCGAGGAATATGTAGTTCTTCATCTAGGAATGGACCACGTTACAAGAAATAACATCAAAGAAAGGAACCTTACTATACCAAGAGCAATATATGGAGACGATGAAAACTCGAAGGCAATTATAATATGCGACGGAACATACATTTATATTCATAAAAGTGCCAACTTCCTGTTTCAGCGACAGTCATATAGCTTACACAAGTTTCAAAATCTGTTAAAGCCTTTCTTGATAGTATGCACAGATGGATACATCATTGATGTAAAGGGACCATACGCAGCCACGAAGACAGATGCTAACATTATGAGCAGCATTATGAACAACAATGAAAATCCGATTCATATTTTGTTGGAACCTAACGATGTATTTATATTGGATCGCGGATTTAGAGATAGCCTTGGTAACATAGAAGCTTGTGGCTATGAATACCATGTTCCACCATCAAAGGACAGAGCAGAATCTCAACTGACTACCGAACAAGCTAACGAATCTCGAATGGTTACCATGTGCCGGTGGGTAGTGGAAGTGGTTAACGGCAGATTCAAGCGAGATTTCAAACTGTTACGCCAAAAATATTTCAATAAGGCATTGCGAAGTATGTTCAATGATTTTAAAATAGCTGCCGCTATTTTGAACCATTTCCATCAACCAATCGTAGACAACCAATACGCCGATATGATTATAGAACAAATAAGATTGAAGTTAGATACGCCTAATATTTTATATAATTATGTCGAAAGGAAAAGATTAAATCAAAGAAGAGCTGATTTTGTGAGGTTAGAAGCTAATGATGTAGAATTCCCAAGATACACTGAAGAGGAAGTTATTTTATTGGCGTTAGGGACATATCAAATAAAGCTTGCGAGATCTTACTGCAGTGAGCATCTACAGAATGGAATATACACAATAGAGATTTATAGACAAAATGCACTTGAAGATTTGCCTGACTATGGTATAAATGAAAATTCTTCGCTCATGCGCGGTCGTATCCAATCTCGACATATTCGAGCAAGAATATATTATTGTTACATTTTAATCAACAATAATAACAATACCATCTCTGAATACTACTGTACATGCCTGACTGGGCGACGTACTGTAGGTACCTGTGCTCACATCGTGTCCATCGTGTGGTTAGGATACGCCAGGCACGAGGGATTTGAGCCCCTGCCTTATTCCTTAATGATGTCTTACTAGATGAGGATCTGTAATATTTTATTTCATTTTGTTATCATTAATTATTTCGTTTTCATTTGTTTTGTTTCATATTGAAAGCATTTTATTTCATTTGTAATCATTGCATATTGTAAACTTACTTATTAAGCTTCGTTGCGGCTGTTGCTTCTTTTGTACATAATCAATGGTAAAAAGGAAACGTACAAAGGAAATCATAATCGTATTTTATTTCATTTTCTTAAGGTTTATTTTCATTTTTTATTAAAGGAAAATCCATATTACCCTGATATTATATTAGGCTGGCAATCAGATCTGACTATAAATCAAGACAGGCGCCATACTTATTCATATTCTATAAGATAATACCTTTTCAATGATATATCACACATCACTATTGGAGCGGGTACCAGATTTCATACAATCTCTTGCATCATCCTTAGCATGAAAGAAATTATAGATGCGTTAAAGAGTATGAAATTAGGAAAGGCAGCTGGATAAAGATACAATAAATAAAGAATATTTGATTTGATTTTGATTCGATTTGATATGATAGAGTGACCGTTGAGATGCTAAGGGCTGGTGGGAGCGTAGTTGAAAGTTTGTTGCACTTCCTTAAGTTTGTTGGCGTACTGGCAAGGTACCAGGTGACTGGTGCAAAGCTGTTATTGTTCCATTATATAAAGGAAAAGGGTCGCAACAAGACTGTAAAAACTATCGGGGCATAAGCCTACTTAGCGTCGTCGGCAAGTTATATGCTAAGGTACTGATTGAAAGAGTGGTAACAGTGACGAATGAGAAGATGTGGGATGTGCAAGCGGGATTTAGGAAGGGTATGGGATGTACGGATCAGATCTTTTCCCTACGATGCACCACTGAAAAATGTTTAGCCAAAAGGCAAAAGGTGTTTTGCATATTCGTAGATCTGGAAAAGGCTTATGATAGAGTTAGTAGGAATGAGCTGTGGTCAACATTATCTATGTATGGAGTAGAGAGCAGTCTGATACGTGCGCTGAAATCCTTGTATGACAGTTCACTGACTGGTTTGACATCCAAAAGGGAGTTAGACAGGGATGTGTAGCTTCGCCATGGCTCTTTAATCTGTTCATGGATAGTTGTCTGAATGATTTGAAAGAAAGTGAATGTGGATTACGATTGGGTGAGTTACTAATCAAATGCCTCTTATACGCCGATGACCAAGTAATCCTTGCATCATCGGAGTATGAGCTGCAAAAGATGGTAACAATTATGGATGATTCGGTTCGAAAGAAAGGAATGAAAATAAATATTAGTAAAACGAAAGTGATGGTGATTGAAAGGGATGAAACAATGACCGAATGTAAATTAATATTTGGAAATGAGAGAGTGGAACAGGTGAAAGAATTTGTATATCTGGGAAGATGTTTACAAGAGATGGCAAGTGTGAAAGTGATACAGAGAAGAGAATAAAAGCGGGAAATCAGGTGAATAGGGCAGTGCACTCTTTTGTGAGCAGCCAGAAAATCTCTAAAAAGGCTCGTCTCGCTGTTCACAGAGCGGTACTTACCCCTACACTGATGTATGGCAGCGAATCTTAGGTGTGGGAAAAGAAGCATGAAAGTAGAATAAATGCTGTTGAGATGCGATCGTTACGAAGTATAAGTGACGTGACTTTGCGAGATAGAGTGAGAAATAGTGTGATAATAAGAATTATGCGGTGTGAAAGAGGACGTAGTGATAAGGATAGAGAAAGGTATGCTTCGATGGTTTAGACATGTGGAAAGGATGGATGGAAGACGATTAACGAAAAAGATATATATGGCAGAAGTGAATGGCAATGCTGGGAGAGGTCGCCCTAGACGAACCTACATAGACCAAATTGGGGATGTGCTAAAAAAAGGGCTAGTCAAGAGCACCCGAAACCGGCGAGCATATATGAAGATGTTAATGAATGTGGATGAGGCGAAAGAGGTATGTTTGAAACGTACTAAATGGAGATCTGTAGTCTCTGCCTACGCCTATGGGATATAGGCGTGAGGTTATGTATGTATGTATGTTTTTTGTCTGTCTGTGCGTTTGTGCACGCTAATCTTAGACATGGCTGAACCGATTTTGATGCAGTTTTCAGGAATATATTGTGACAGGTCCCACTTAACATATAGGCTACTTTTTATCCCGGAAAAATGTTTTTATCTCGTATAATTTCGATATTTTGTTTTTTTTCTGTAGTCCACGCGGACGGAGTCGCGGGCGTCCACTAGTTGGTCAATATATGTAGAGTATATTTATGAATATTAAACATCATATACATGTATAGCAACGTAGCATAATACATCTAAGTCCTAGACCAAGATGTGTCAAAGTAGAGCAGGATATATAAAAATCAGACAAAATGCCAAAACCATGTCTTATCTGCACAGCCATATATCCAGGAATGGCCTTGTCGATTAGGAAATCGTATAGTACCTATAAAGTAAATTACCTACCGAAAAGTGGCCGATAACAAATTCGTCAAAATTCAATTGCGTAGATAAGAACTTAATTTGCAATGTCGACCAAATTTTGTTTAACTTTTACGTTAGTTATAAAACTAGTAGTTAATTTTACTCTAGGATTTTAATTGCAAAGACGTGGCTTAATTAATTTTCTCGAAATTAAATTTTTGTGCAACCATGCAGTTATTGGCTAACTCCACTGGCAAGGGTTTACGCCGTCGTGTAGTTACCAACATAATCTACATCTCCGAAAGCGACATCTTCGGATGCTTTTGTCTATGTGTATGAGTAGAAAAGACATTACGAGATATCTAGGCGATATTCAATATTCTAAGTCTTTCTGTACTTATGCTAGAATACGAAAAAGGCGAAGTCATTGGGGAGGATTATGCAAACTCCTGATTATTTATTAAATGTGCATTAGATTAACAAAAATTTTTGTGAGGTTCAACTTTTTTCAGAACTCTGTAGGTACAGCCTGGCTAGTTCCAAATACTGATGAAATACCTAAATATAACAACAGCTAAACAATTAAGCAAGCAATCTACGCTATGTAGGTAGGTATGTTCAGTATTTTTTTTGTATGTTAAATGATTTTATAATTACACTACCCATATGCATTGGAAATACTTGGGCTAGGCATTTTCAAGGTTACTAAGTAATCTCAGTAATGGAATAAACAATGTAACTACCTATTATTATAAGCCAACAAAGAACTAACAATTTAGTGACATGCATTTTAACCTCAACTGATTAATCTTGTTGAGTGCAGTTTGGTAACATAATGCTTGAAAATCTTTAGAGATGGGCTAAAGTCATAACAATTTCACTATATTTTGTTTCGTTTCATGCCTCTTGCCTATATCCCATATATCCCTGATTAAACACATACCATCATGTAAATCTCAAGACATAAACCAAAAGCGGTGACATTATGTACATACCTACTAGTTAAGGATAAAAGTTACCAGAAATAATGCAGTAAGAGTAATGCTTAATGTATCCTAATCATGTAAAACACAGCTGAAATGTTGGTCCCAGCAAGGCACTGCACCCATGGCCTTGACCACAAACTATTAGCCATGAGGCTATACCAGACATTTAGGTTTCAGTTAGCTACAAAATAATATTATCTTTCACTTACTAAAATGCAGATGATAATGATTAGGAATATCCACACAATATATTGCTATACATTCAAAATAAACATTGTTGTAAATTCAATTTAACATAAAGTGGGTAGGTAGTAGGGTCGATTCCGGCAGTCACACTTAAACCTAAACCTAACCTTAGTCAGAATAAATGGCCGAGAGAGAAAAGGACAGGTAAGGACTAATTTTATGTTTAGGTTTAAGTGTGACTGCCGGAATCAACCACAGTGACTAATTTAATCTATTTAATAGTTACTTACATATAAATGATAGTTTCATAAATAAATAATTTACCTAGATAGGTAATTGAATCTGGAATTAATATAGCTAGCAACCATTTTATCCTGATTTCATAAGAAAACTATGTGTAGTTATTGCAAGATAAAATAGTACAGACTACTGATATTCTTTAACTAGGGTTCTAAAGATGTGTGTTTAAGCAGTTAATTTAACCTATTAATACACAAAGACTTACCTCTTTGATCTTCTCCAGCTTGACCTTATTTTCTGGATCAGCGTTAGGACCCAGAGCTACAACTACAAGCTTGTCGGATGCTTCACCATTCTGGCCTGCGGGCGATACTGCCTTGTTCGCGTCATTACCTGCAGCTGGCTCTTCAAGAGCGTCTACTGGGGGCTTACTTGGACCTTTTGATGAAGACACTGATGGTGCAACATCAAACTGAGGTCTTTCTAATACTTTCATACCCATGTCTTCATCTATCTTAGCTCGTAAACGATTCCTATCTTCAACTACGTGAGGATCATCTCCTTCCTCGCCGTGGTGAGCAATTCCAACACCTGGAAACTCTCTCACATCGTTCTGCGCCAACGGGGGTGGCATTAACAGTTCAGGCCCTGCCTTCTGTATACGTTTGTACACTTTATAAACACTGTCATTCACACTGGAGGAACTTTTAAACTCAGGCAGGTAAAATAGTGCTCCAAGCCACACAATACCAAAAGTTAAAAGTACAGAAATGATCAAATATTTCTCTCGGAGGCGGAATGAGCGCCGAGAAATGGACGGCACCGGTACTCCATTGACAAATCGTTGAAACGTTGGTAATATCGTCATTTTTATAAAATAAATTATCTACTACAAGCTATAAAATAATAAACAAACGTCAAATTCCAACTCAGCAGACGACCCGTCACTGGAGGTCGCCATTAAAAACTGCCAAGTCTGCCAACTTGAATGAATGAACTGTCGTAGTTTTCGGTGCAGGGTTACCACACTTAATTATAAATTCTACTAAAAACTTACTATTATCCACCTCAGCTATCCACGCACGAGTACATACCATTATTATAGAAATAACATACTTATTAATTTTATACGGACTACAAAGAAAAAAATACTTAATGTAGATTAACATTTTTTTGGATTTGCTATTTCTTTTTGTAGGTAAATTATTTATCTATAATATAAAAATTAATCGCTAAATATGTTGGTAAGCTCGAATCTCGAGAACGGCTGAACCGATTTTGCTTATTCTTTTTTTAACGTATTCCTTGAAGTACAAGGATGGTTCTAATGCAGAGAAAATTTAAAAAAATGCCTGAAGATGTCTAAAACATTCCTTTTCCACATTCCCATACAAACAATTTGTTCGAAATTTGAAAGTCCGGGAAGGCAAAATAATTGGGTGACTTTAGTTCAAAGGCGTGGGACAGGACAACGTCTGTCAGGTCCGCTAGTTTTATATAAGTTTATTAATACTTCTTCTAGCACTTTATTGATCCACTTTAATAGATTACGTGGGAACTGCACTAAGATCAATATAGGAACCGGTGCAGTGCTAGCCAGAAGCAGGTAACGGACTTTAAAAAAAATAGATAAATGAACATACTTATAAATTTTCCATTAAGTTTTATTTATAAATTTTCCACCAAGTTTTATCTTTAGGTTTACTTTATCTCAAAGGCATAGGCATAAACATATCCTACACAGCCATTGTCTATTGCAACTGGAATTGAAACTGTCTGTTGTACGCACTCAATACAATAATACAACTATTATCGGATTATCTTTTTATTTCAATAAGTATAACACTATGTTTTCTGAAAACACGATTACAATTCCGTTTATTAATAGTTATTTTTATGATATTTTTTTTTACACTTTTCACAGACTCATTTTTTTTACTATCTACCAAAGAGTACCTAACTAATGCCAAAAGCGTGCCGGCGGGCGAATCACACGCGCGCCGGCTGTGCGCACTCGCGCTCCCATTGGTTGGTTTAATTTTGACTGCTGATTCCTCAGATGACTGATTCGGGTTTGCTATAGGAGCAGCAGAGACGGCCAGCCTTCCATCCTTGAACATAGGTGGCGCCCCCTGCACCTCCGTTACAGTTTCTAATTTATGGTGATAATAATAATTAATAGAAAATTAGAAACGTGTGAAAAATCCTGAAAAACGAGTGTAAACGTGTAGTCAAAATTAAAAAGCATGACAAAGACAAGTTATTTTATGCCTTCGAGATAAAAAAGTAAACCTAAAGAAAAAACATGTAATGGTAAATTTATAGGTACATTTCTTTATTTCGTATTTTTGTAGTTTATATCACCATTTTAAGTTCAAAGAAGTACACCAATTATATTTTCTTCACATAGACAGTCAATGTTTCGCTCTCCATAACCTTCGAAATTAAGCATAATGTAAGCATTTATAAAATAGCAATAACTTTTAAAGAATTTAAGAAGAAATCCCTTTGTACAAATTATGGCGCTGTACAAATTAATTAGCAGCAGATGCACGTTCTCACTGCCGGCTGTAACATTAGGATCCACTTTTGATCTTGTGAGCTTATTCCATATTTTGTAATGGTGTTATAACTTATGCAAAGCGTGCGAAAATTTTGAACTTATGTAAAGGTACAAGATATGGTAGATTGCCATTGTAGTACATTTAGATCTGAGGGCCCGACAGATTTTATAATAACTCGCTTCATTGATAAGCACAAATTCCTAAACTAATTGTACAATTCCGTTTGATATCTGAATAATGAGTAGGTAAATTCTAAGCATAGCTAAGTTCAAATAGCTACACGGGCCCTATCAGTAATTGCACATGAATGAATTGTTATGATTTTTAGGGTTCCGATACCTCGAAAAAACGGAATTGTATTGTGTAGGAGCGCCGTACACTTTGTTGTCCGTCTGTCCGTCCGTCCGTCTGTCAAGTTTTCAGTTCTCAGGAACGCGTGGAGGTATGAAGCTCACTCAGCGTAGCTACCTGAAGGCTGTGCTAGGCGCAATCAGTACCCTGCCGCTCACACTTGCAAGGGAATCAAAACCTACAGGGTGCTTACCGTGAACTCAAATTCTTGGGTAGAGCTTGAATTAAAGGAAAATTACAAATCTCATTTTTAGGCGTTACATCCATATAAATACTTGAATATACCCATTTCCTCATCGGCGTAGAGGTATTAAATTGAAATCTACAAATATCAGGTCTATAAACTTAAGCTTAAAATATAACTGGCAACACGTGGCATTTATTTTTATTCTGTGCGCCATCTGTTAGGAATTATGAGCATTTTATAATCAATCAGCAAGTGCCTTACTGGGTTAAATTCACAGGAATCGTAAATCCCTTAGCTGATGCTAGATGGCGCTGTGACAGGAAACTATCAATATCGTCATGCTTTAATGAAAAAAAAAATTTGCACGTTCTGCAAAAACTGCCGGCATTGATGCATATTTTACTCGCAACTACACGCAGGAATTAAAATCCACTTTTGATCTGTGAGCTTATTCCATATTTTGTTATAGGCTATAACTTATAGCAAAGCGTTGTCGAAAATTTTACTTATGTAAAGGTACAGAGATATGGTAGATGTGCCTTGTATTACATTTATCATCACAGATTTTATAATAGGTTTGCATAGGCACCTAAATCTCCAACATTAATGTTGATTCCGTTTCTGATATCTGAATAAATAGGTAAATAGCCTAGTTTCTCGGTGGCTAAGTTCAAATAGAAAGCTACACTATCAGTAATTGCAATGAATGATCTCTTCCAAATTTTTTTATGATTTTTTTTCAATGTTTAGATAACCTAAAAAGTTGAGGTCTTTCTCTTCGACTCTATCAAGACATATTTATTTCAATAAATCATGTAACATTAGTTATTAAACAGATAAAGATACTGTCAACTTAATCCTCTAGATAGGCTATCTGACCATTAGAAAAATCGGTCTTTAGTCTGCTCGCTAATGAAACAAACAAACAAACAACAAACAAATAGGTGATTCTGGTACCTACATAGATATTGAAGGTTGATATGCGTTCGAGAAACTGGTGGTTTATTTGACCAGTTTGTTGAGTAGGTGGGTAATGAAGAAAAAGACACACAAATATTTTATTTGTTTTAATTTTCTTTTGAACGTATCAAAATTAATCACTAATAACATAATTTATAGAATGTATTTTATAATTCTAAGAAAATATGTATTTACTTAACTATTTAAGTAGATTACAAGTAGGTAGGCACAATAAATTCTCGAATGAGATCAGTCTAGTGAATAATTTACAAGAATCTAAGCTAGATTACTTTATATTATCTACAAAAGTTTACAAAGTATACTATGTACATTGCGGTTTAAATCTAGACATATAAAAGTCACAATCAGGGCAGTATACCGATGAAGGACTGACTAACTTCTTACGGCACAGATTGCACGGCGCTTTCTGCCCCGGCTGCCCTTGTGGCTGACTATCATTCATTTGAGGGGGGATCGGGGAGTCCGTGCCCCCTTTAGTGCCCGGCTCGAAAGACACGGACTTCTTTTGCAAAGCCATCTGCTTAGGCGGAGGCAAGTGCTGATACGGGTTGTAGTTATTTTGGTTTTGCGAATATTGATATTGGTCGTTTGGGTCTCCGTTTTGGTTAAACGCCGGTCTTTGTTGCTGATTGTTCGCGTAGTGTCTAGGATCACTGTTTCGTAATTGGTTGGGGTTGTCGTGGTAGTAGTTGGGTATTTTTTGATAGGTATTATTATAGTTATCGGGAGGGAGATCCCCGTGCGGCGGCGGAACTCTCTGGTAGGGTGAGACGGCCGGCGCCGCGCTGTAGTGGCCGGCCTGAGGGTATCGACTAGAGTAATCGTTGGAGTAGCTGCTCGGTGGGTTGTGGTAGCTCTGATAGGCAGGCGAGTTGGTGGGAACGCTTTGGTAGGGCGAGTTGTTGGAGTTTTGAGCGTTTTGGGACATGAGCCGGTTTGGGTTGTAAGTGGGCTGGTTAGTGGGCGTGGGAGTGGGCTGCTGAGGCAGGCGGTGGTAGTAGGGCTGGTGCAGCTGCGTGGGCGCGTGCGGGTAGGTGTTGGGCACGGGCCGCTGCATGTTGGACGTGATCTTGGCCGCGTAGGCTTGGTTGTGGGTAGGCGTTAATCTATTTGCAGGGTTTTGGCTAAAGTTCGGTGGGCTAGCGTTGCTGTGGTTTGGATATAGATTGGGCATCGTCATTTTCGGATGCGATATATTTTGCGCGGCGCTGGGTGGCAACTGTTGGTAGATTTGGTTATTATTTACAATGTTCTGGTTTTGGCTCTGCTGGGCCGAGTTAGGACTAGTGCCGTACACCCCAGTACTTTTGTGAGGGTTGAACTGTTGCTGAGGTCTCGTTTGAGCTACTTGGTAGGTCGGGTACAAGTTCTGAACTCGGACGTAATCCGCGTGTGCGCTGTCGTTGTGAGCGAATGTGTTCTGCGATAAAGAGGAGATCGTGGACCGAGAAGATTGACTATCGAAAGATTCCTGGCGCTGCAGGGAAGGTTTGTCGGTCTGTAAAGGTATGGTGCTTAACTCCGACTTATTCATGGCAGACTTGAGGACTCGCTCTAGAATAGGATTGGGGATGTAGCTGTCATCCTCCTGGTCCTCAGGGGGAGCCACCAGTATCACTTGGTTACAGAAGGACACCGACTTTTTCTTAGGTTTAGAGAGATCGTTGTACGCTACGGAAGGAGGATGCTTTTGGTCGGCGTACTTGTCGTCGATTTGTTTGGAATCTATAGAGGAGGAGGAGGCGCGGCGACTGTACGTCCCGTTGGACTGGTTGGAACAGTTGATGACGTCCCTCGTTCCGCTAATACCTACGTACCCGAGGTGAGTTCTCTCATCCTCGGAGGCGTTTTGTGCGCTAGGTTCGAATCTGGAAGCAATATTTCTTACGTTACTAGAGTTATCGCAGGGCCTCTGAGTGGTCTCGCTTGGACTCGAGAGCTGACCTTCAAAAGATCCCGATCGTTTCCGCAGCAGCGCCGCCTGCTTCGCCTGGAGTTCCTTCAGCCAGGTGTCTCCGGAGGATCCTATTTTCTCGACCTGCTCCAGCCTAGATATGCTCTCGTCTTTTAGTATCTGATTCCGCTTCTCCTGAAGTTGAGCGAGTAGGGATCCCTGCTGCGCCTCTCTCTCTAAGTACGCGTCTGTGCTAGAGGTGCAATGCTGTATTTTATCGAGTTCCTCCTGAAGCGGCGTTAAGTCTATCGGCGGAGGCGGCGGCGGGAACTCCTCGCTCGGCTGTCGCGAGTGGCTGACCGAGTTCAGCGGACTCGGGTACGGGGGCAGCTCGAGCGCATGCGGGGACCTCCTCATGGAGGGAGCACAGTCGACCTCATCCACGCCCGCGTCGAAGGCATTCGAGAGGTTCTGAATGTTGGAGTGAGACGGCTGTATGTGCGACGTCGCGTCCCGCTTGACCGGGCTCTGCTCGTGGTGGATCATGGCCTTGGTGACGACCGTGTGGAAGTTCTGCGGAGGGGAGTCCTCGGGGCGGCTGTAGCGCGCGGTCGGCAGAAATGGCAGCGACTGCGGCTCGTCGGTGTACTGCTCGCTGAAGCCGCCGTCCTCGTCATCCTGGCAGCCCGGGCCGCGGCTGTCACTTGTGAAGGGCCTCGCATCCGTCTCGTCGCCTCGCTCGTTCACTTCTTGCTCGAGCTTAGTCCCGCTAAGCTGGGAAGTGGTCCGCAGCGGCGGCGGCGGCGGCACCCGCGCGGCCGTCAGCGTCCTGCTGCTGCCGTGGAGACTCTTCCTCATGAGCTTGCTTCGCTCGAGGTTGGGGTTCGTTCCGCTCGGGGAGAACTCTAGATGCCCCTCGGATAGGTAGCCGCTGAGGTTGGATTTGTCCTCATTCTTTTTCCGGCCGACGTCACCGTCGTCGACGGACGCGACGCGCGCCTTCTCCTTGGGCGCGTCGGGCTTCCCGTCGGCGCCCTCCGTCAGGTCGGGCATCGAGCGGTTCTTGCGTCGGATGAGGCCGCCCATGAGCAGTTTTCTCCTGATTTTGTGCTGCTTCTTGTTGCCTTTCTTGTCGTCGGCGGGCTCGTCCTTTTTGTCGGCGGTGGCGGGAGGGGGCGCCTCCTTGCGGGCGCGGCCGCGGTCCTCGCTGCGGGAGCGCTTGTCCCGCTTGTCGTCGTCGCGGCGCGGCGCCCGGGGCGCGCGCTCCGGCGCGGGCGGGTCCGCATCGCGCGAGGCTCGGCGCGCCTGGCCGCGCTTCTTGGGCAGCGTGGCGTAGATCTCGATGGTGGCGGGCGGCTCGGGCCCGCGGCGCGCGGCAGCTCCCAGGCGCTTGTGCAGCGAGCGCGCGCGCATGTCGCACGTGTAGTGCTTCATGCGCGCTAGGGCCGGCGTGGCGGGGTCGGCGTAGGGCGCGTCGGCGGCGGCGCGCGCCTTGGCGGCGGCCGCGTCGCACAGCACGAGCGCCATCTCGTAGTCGTTGGCCTCCTGCGCCTGGCGCGAGTTCTTCAGCAGGCGGTCGGCCTCGAGGCAGAGCGTCTCGGCGTCCACGCGCGTCTCCGGGATGCCGGCCAGCTGGCGCAGGCCCTGCTGCAGCGGCAGGCTGTCGGTTGACGACAGCGAGTACGAGTCGTAGCCGGCGTCGCACGAGCCGCCGGACGACATGCGCGTGGGCGACGACGGCACGGAGCCGGCGCCGCGCGCGGACGAGCCGGACGACGCGGCGCTGCTGCGGTCCCACGACCACGCGCCCGAGTCGCGGCGCGCGCGCGGCTCGGCCGGCCCGCCGCCCGGCCCACCCGCCGGCGCGGCGCCGGGGCCGCGCGCCTCTCCCGAGCTCAGACTGCGCGCGAGCATGGCCCGGCGCGGCTCGGCGGGCGCGGGCGGCGCAGGCGTGGCGGCCCGCGCGGCCGGGAACGGCACAACGTCGCGCGGCGCGAGGCGCGTATCACACGGCGTGGCGTCGGCGGCCGCGTACAGCAGTAGCAGCGGCTGGAAGCGCCCGCGCCGGCACTTGTCGACCACCTGCGACCAGTCGGGCCCGATCTCCCTCACGTCGGCGTCGTCGAAGTAGATCCACAGCTGCAGCTTGCTATGGAAGAAGAAGGTGGAGTAGTGCTTGCCGTAGTAGGTGACGAGGCCGACGAGGCGGTGCGTGGCGCGCGCGGCCCACGCTCGGTCTACACAGCTATGGAAGGCGTCGGTGGGCCGCAGGGCGGTGCCCAACGAGTTCATGACGGCCGCCACGTGCTCGGCGGCGGGTCGGTCCGAGTCCCACACCACGCCGATGGAGACAACTTCGGGACGGTTCATGAGCGTTCGGCATATTTGAATTTTGGCGCCGCATGCGTTCTGTAAAAGGAAAGTTACGATCAGTTCTCGTTTCTAACATGGCCCCGCTAAAGAACTTACATAAACCTTTTAAAACATGATTACAGTTTAAGTGACGAAACTTACAGGACAATCTCTGATGTCACCCATACCGCCCGCCTTCTTGAGCAGCAGACCGAAGCTATCGTTGTGTTCGCCGAGCGCCGCTTGTGTAGTCAACGCCGTCGCCGATACATAGTGCACCATCTGAAGTAGAAGAGTTTGGATATCTTAACACATGATGTTTTACTCATACTCGTATTTATATGGAAAGAAGACCTTACAATATTATGCTCATGAACCATAATTTACAACTATCAAAGAGGAGAATAGAGATAGCCTATCTACGTCTCCGAGGTCAAAACGAGGTCATTTCACAACTTGCTGATTAGCTATCAAAATAATGATGTCTGAAGCCAAAACAAACCTGAGTGAACGGCAAAGGTTCCGAAGTGGCCTGACACGCGCCACACACAGACTGTTCCACCAGCATCATGGCGAACTTCCGATGAGGCACGCAATGCGGTGCTCTGCACGCGTCATCCTCTCTTCTATCACTAGATGCAGCTATATGCGCATGGACGCGTAACAGAAGGTGCTCGAAGCATTCGCTGGCATCAGCCATGCAGCCGAGTTGGAAGCGGGCCCCGCCGCCGCCCAGGGCCCGGCGTAACGCGTCCGCAGCCGGGGCGCGTTCTGCTGACCATTGCAGTTGGGCGAATAGCTCCTGAGGACAAGAGAGGTAGCTGTTAATATTTGGGTATGGATTTATAGATTGGGATTATCATAATCATCAGCCTATTGTAGTCCACTGCTGGACGTCTACCCCAGAGCACGCTACAAGGCTCGATCGCCCGTTTTTACCATCCAGTCACTATCAGCCGCGCTCTTTAAGTCATCGGCATCGGTCCATCTGGCCGAAGAGCGGGATAGATTGGGATACTGAGTGAGAATTGTTGATTGTACATTTAAAGGTTCTTGGGTACCCTGGGTGTGAACTCACACTCTTTGTCGGGGCGGCGGTATTTCTGATGGCTAATTTCAATGGAAGCAAGCAGAAAAAGTACCAAGATCCCCGTTAGCCATTTTGCTAACTATTGCAAATTTGCAAATGCACGATGTCACTTTCTGTTCATGAAATTTTAGACAACTATGGTTTACATTCATAAACATAAGTTAAACATAAAAACTTTTATTACTAAGTTGACCAAACCATCCTAAACGGCACACAATCGTTATACCTACTTATTGATTCCGCAAAAGCCTTCTTAAAAAGTGCTTAAAAAACCTTCCACAAAGAAAGTTCGATAGCACTGCTGTGATTTGAATTGAGTAATTCATGACGTGTGTGAGAATAGCGGTCCAGCACATTGATAATTGAACGGGATAGATGAATAGCCTAGTTACATGACACTCGTGGGTGCATGAGCCCTGTCGCCTTCTCGTGCACCTCAAAGACATTGTTACAGCAAAAGATGAGATGTTTGTATTTTTCAAAGCTAAGGTCCAGCAATATGATTAACTTTCGTAATAATGCATTCTGATCATTACGTTAATAAAATCGAAGAATACGCTCTTCGTCTTGGGCATGATGATAGACTGGTAATTTTTATAGCATGATTTAGGAGCTAGTGTTACATTTTTAAAGTAATATATCATACATCTTAATTTAGTGATTTATTTATAGGCCAAACTGGAATATGGAAACTTCACCACGGATCACTTAAGTTATTAATTACCACAAGCATGATTTTATATCATACAAAAGACATCAACGATTTTTTCGTTGATCAATTATCGCTAACATAGGTACTTGTTTATTTAAAAAGTGTAATAAAGGGTTAAATGCTACAGTTTCTAAGGCAAAATGTAAAAATATATATTGTAGCACTTAATATATAATAGCCACTAACTGTAGTATCTTCTTACATTGGGAAGCGGACGCAGCCTGCGCGTGCGCACCGTGCCTGCGTGCTTTCCGTCGAGCGCACGGGGCGACAGGAAAACATTTATCTCATATTATTGCGTCTTCCCTCCCAGATTTACTGTTATAAAACTTATAAAAGTAGGCGGAGTTTACAACTTTTAGAATTATGACCACGATTTGCGATCGCTTGTCATTATGCGCTTTTGACCTTATGCGCCTAAACGCATTTTGTACTACAAATCCACTATTCTTCTTTCCAAAGATAGCAACGATATTTTCTCAGATAATCATTGAATATTGAATGGCTCATTACTGTTCTGGTTTCCACATTATCACATTCAATTGGCTACCAATGAATGTGCAATGCTGTTCGCTTCCTCCGAATCAGAATTGTAAACGTACCTTTATACTTTTCCAGTACAAACTACAATAGCTACTTAGTTCACATCTAATTGATTTTTTCATCATTAATTCTCACACTTCACTCAAAAACAATGATAATGTTACATTTTAAAGGCAAGTTATTGCGAAGATGTTCTTTAGTAATGAGATGGAGAGATATCGTTTTGGAACATGTTGATCAACATAAAAGTTTCTAGTTTCTACCATTGGCGAACTAAAAAGCGCTTTACTGCTGACGACAGATAGAGAGGGACGTATTTTCCTTGCATCACTCGATGTTCACGGGATGTTCTACTAACGCCGTATAAACATAAAAACCAATCATTATCTAGTATAACGATGACTCAATTTCCTAGAGTGCGTATAATTAGTGCATTACTACAGCGCAGAGCTCGCGGAACTAAGACAGCATTGCCGTTATAAAAGCTGCTTGTCCAGTCTCAGTCCTTATCAACGCAGCGCAGACTATCTAATTAACTGCGCACTTTTACAGATAAGGCAGGAACAACAAGGAACTAATGCATCAAGCATGAGTTGACACTACTGCTGCCGGCGTGCGTGTGGGAACGAGACGCCTATTGTGCTTTGGGAACGACAAAGGCATTGCTCCCAGGAGAGGCGTGACCCTGCTTCTTATTTCTGCTAGCCTAGTACTGACGCTGAAATTAAGAGAACCTGTGACTTGTGATCATAACTACCTACCTACCTGTACCGTCGTCTCTGCGTAAGTAAACCATACAGCCTTATGTTATTCTGATGAATAATAAGCTACATAACTGCCATGTTTCATCAAAACCGGGTCGCTAGTTTTTGCGCGAAAGAGTAAGAAACATTCACACAAACTTTCACATTATGTATAATATTAGAAGCACGCAATAAGATAGAATAAGAATTAATATAAAATCCTTAAACCAATTAAGAAAGCCTTGTGACTTTTTGTCACACCTTGATTTATAACAATTTGAATATAGGTTTCTTGTTAAAATGCAAATATAACCTGTCGGAATAAATTAAATCAAAGGATGTAATTGAATATGTATGTATGGTAATAAAACAGATAATAAAATTAGAAAAAACATTTGTCCTAACTTAATACAATAGTCAATACACGAATGTGGCGACAAAGTTAACGACATTAGGGTTGTCACAAAATAGAGTTAACAGAAAACGTTTTGGCTGGCAACGAATAATTGCCGAATTTCAGACGCTAAATAAACATTACCAAACAATACCAAACGTATGCTGCTGTAGCACAAATCGCACATAATCCTTAACGCCCAGCATGTATACTCTTCAGGCATTTTACCCTTGTGGTAGCCCTAGCCCATTTCCTGGCTAGTTTTGTATTCTCTGGACAAATTGCCTTTAGAAGCCTCGCACAATGGCCATTCCAGGGGACAGCGACAACTCACGCATTTCAATACCTTTAAATTGTCCACTTTACCTTCAAGTATCTATTATTTATTTTTAGCAAAGAACCCTAGCTGCAGGTTGCTTTTTGCAATTTAAAATTGCGAATTGACAATACTTCCGTTACCTTTTAATGAGACGTGATTTAATTATACTTAATGTTTTATAGATAACTAATTAACAGCTAATGAACATTGAATTTTATAGAAACAATTTGTCAATAACCCTCAAATATACACATTTTTAACCAAAACGGTATTTAAAAACGCGAAAACTTACTCTAAACAGCGCCAAGGTAGTCGGGCTGATAATGGGAGCATGTTCCGGGGAGTCCCTCCTCGCGGCCGAGGGAGGCCTGGACCTTGGTAGGGTATTGTTCCTCACCCCTGCCAAGGACCCCACCAGCATCATATCCTTCGGCGGTAGCAGCTCCCGGTCCTTCAATACCTCGATCTTCTGCTTCTGCATGGCAGTGCCATTCTTGCCGCTCTCGCTCGCCTCTTTCCGTTTGTACCTGAACTTGATCATGTCACCGGCTACTCCGCATCGTACGTCACTTCACTTCATCCGTATTCAATCTCCGATCGTGATCGAAGACAATGGCTGCGAGCTGAATATACTTTAACGTATATGGCAATAAGTAAACCGAGCACGTAGCGTTGAGAAACTTTTGAATTCTAAAGCCGAGTTATGAAGTTGCTGCGAGTATTAAAAACATCGCATGCCGAGTTAGGCGCGAAAACACCATTTGGGTAGAGCAGGTAGCGTGACAGGTGGGCTAGTATACGTAATATTAACCACAAGTCCACAGCCGTCCGTCTGCATTTTCATCACCGCACTAATTTAGGCACACGTCCTCATAATTCAACTCATCACTATTCAGTATTATTTTATCACAAATATTTTATATGACACTTTTTCCGAGTTAAGACCGACATACACGATCGACTGCGCGAAGGCTTTCAAGCAGACTGGGGCGCACGAGACGCGGGAGGTAGAGTCCCTGTACCTTCCAGGTAAGGTTTTTTTGTAATCTATTGTTAACTTAGCTCACGTGGGCTTACTATCTCTGTCTCGACCACGCCTGTTGTAAAAGTTTCTACGTTTTACGACTGCAAGCTTTGTTTATATTTCTATGGCATGGCGTTAAGTAAAACTGCCAACATAAAGTGCCGAGCCGTATAGCGGTGCTATCCATGTTGACTTAAAACATATGTTGGGCAGATGTACTGACGATTAAAAAAATACTATAGAAAATATCTACATAGAAGATATTTACAAAAAAAAATTATTTAAAATGTTTTTGTTTTCACTAATTTGTAGAGTGTGTGAAAATAACAAACACGTGTTTAGTTTTTACAAACGCGACTACTAAGGGGTAAGTTTACATTGCGGTATTTTCCGATACAGCAGATATCTATTTTTTTTATATTTGTAGTGGTAACTGGTTAATGGTAACCATTTACAGCTGTTACTACTGAAAAGAATGACACGCGTGAGCCTGGCCTGAAATATGTCATTTGCAACCCCACAATCACCCTATAGAAATTTGCATAGCACTAAAATGAATAAGTATAGATTTTTTTATATCCAACATACACAAGTGTTATGTTATTGTTTAAAATAACAATAAGTATGCGTGGAAAAGATTTTATGCGTGACCTCATAAATTCCTGCATTCCAGTGCATCCCGGGTGACTCAGTTTTAAAGTATGTTTGTATGAGGGACTACATGAATATGTCGATAAACGACGACCTTGTAAGTAGGGCCACGTCAGGCTCATTGTGTGGTATCCAAACAAAAGCAAATTTTAGTGAAATATTATGTTAATTAGGCGAAAAATACAAATTATATAACTAGGTAAGTAAATAAATTAGAGGAAATATCAAGTAGAGAAGTATCCAAATTTTAATGCAAAAGAAGTTCTACAATTACAAGAATCGACATGACAAACTATTTTCCTATTAACAGTGCCTATAGAGAAGTTAGAGAAACGAGTACTCAGAGAAAATTCGCTCCAAAAAGCTCTAGCAGATTTCTCAAGCACCCAGAGATACTTTATGTTATTTAGCATGATTGCATTCGGACGTCAAGGTGCCCTATTTCGTCGATGTTACGGTTTCCTATCGTATCTTTTGCTTTCTCTCGTGACTCATAGAATACTTATGCTCCAGGTCCGGGTGGTCAAATATGTGTTCACGATACTAAACTTAACTTTGTTTTGGTTAAAGTTTTGATAAGCGATACCAATTTTATTAATGACCAAATATGTATTTTAAATATAGCAAACCACAACTTGGTTTATATTTCGAGGAAAATCATCTATCTATCTATCTATACAAATAATAAAAATGTAACGGATCGCTGTCTGTATATGACAAAAAACATAATTTAAAAAATCCAAAAACCCGACTGCTTAAAAAAGAACCAAATAATGTACATCATTTAAAAAAACTGAGAAGAACGAAAAATATATTACTTAAAATTTTACGAAAAACACGACTATGCCAGCTCACCAATGACTCTTCGAGACAATATACTACACTCCTTCTTCCCGAGTTAATTTGGGGTCGGTGCAATATGTTACTCAAATGTCTACCTCTTCCTCTTTAACCATCTTACTTCGGACATATACTGCGACTTCACACAATTATCTTCATCTTCATAAGCCTATTGTAGTCCCATGGACGTACGTTACTAAAAAGTTTATCTGTTTTTCGGCGGATCAGGCATAAGCTATTGTCAGATTTATAGATGAGCATCAGATGTTATGTTTTATATGTAGACCAAAACTCTCAAATGATTACAAATTAGGCCACATGACCCTGATGTGGTGAATATGGGAAAAGAGACTGAAATGACTAGCGGCTTCGATTATCACTTTGGAGTCGTCTAACAATGGACGCGCGTGGCTGGCAAAGCCACACAACGGCAAAAACATATAGGCATTATGCACTCTTGATTTTATTATTTAGTGTGGGTCTTCATTTATTTGTTTTGGCCCGCCTTTGTTACAGTATTAGGTATTAAGTTGTAAATATTTAAATAATTTGAGATATTTAATATGTATTAAGTAGATAAATTAGTGTTCCTTTTTAGTTAAAGTTTGAAGTCAATCATTTCTCGGTTGGTCGTTGTGGGTGCAATACATGGTAGGTACTACTCTCATTTCATTTTTCTCCTTCATACCTGGGAAGTGTCTGGTTTTTAAAATATTAGGGTCTGAGTAAATAGATCTGCATGAATGCACATAGATAGCTCACGAGTTATTCTTTCATGTAGCTAAACCTCTTCCAGATCAAGTAATTAAAATTTAAAAAAAAATTTCCAACCATAAACTTACTTCGTATAGAGTACGTACCGTTAATGGTGGCCACAAAAAAACATCCTTAGTTTCCACGCAACATACCGTCCCCTAATTACGTTAAGGACGACTGACCATCAGCAACAGCAAATTATCAAGTATTCACAAGCATCTTCATAAGCCTCGACCAATTGCAGTCGTTAAGGAGTTCACTCAGCACAGCAGCACAGATATTGGACGTAGCCCTGTATACTACTAAATAATTTCCATCGACCAATTGCTCCCCGTTAAGGAGTTCTGCTTCATAGCATCCGATATTGGCCCTGCATACTACTAAATAATTTTGACCAATTTACTACCGTTAAAGTTCTGTAGCTTCATTCAGCACAGCAGCCAGATATTGATTCAAGTAACACTCTAATAAATAGTTTTCATCTGTTTCCGAACTTAACCGTTAAGGGTTCGTAGCTCATCATCAGCACAGAGCATCAGATGTTGATTCAAGTAACACTCGTTTCCTTTATCCCAACTCCTAACCGCTAAGGAGTTCTGTGCTTAACCATCATCACGGCAGATGTTGATTGTATACCTCACCAAGTTAGCCCTACATACCACTATATATTCTCGACCAATGAACTGTCTCCCAATCTAACCGTTAAACTGTAGCTTCATCATCAGACAGATGTTGATTTAATAACACGTGCCCTACATACCTAAGTTTCCATTCCTTCGTACTGATCCCAACTCCTCCTAAGGAGTTCTAGCTTAACCATCATCACAGCAGCATCAGATGTTGATTCAAGTATTCACAAGCAACAAGAGCCCTACATACCACTATATATTCCATCGACCATCAGTACTGTCTCCCAACTCCTAACCGTTAGTTCTGTGTTTTCAGCACAGCAGCATATGTAGTAACACGTGCCCTACACACTCTAAAAACGACCCTCAGTCTCCCAACTCCTACCGTCAAAGTTCTATGCTTCATCATCAGCAAAAGCACAGATGTTGACGACATGCCCTACATACTACTTAATGCCTGACCAATTGCAGTACTGTATCCCAATTCGAGGAGTTCTTGCCCTCAGCACAGCAGCATTAGATTGACACCCTGAAGCTCCTGAGTAGGAAGATTATAACAAAAGCACCATACGAGCATCATTTTCGGTGGTTGCCCTAGATTTCTCCTATCCCATCTGATGTGGTGAATGGGACCATGGGAACTCTATCCAACCAAAAAAAAATTTTTGAAACGTTTATAACTGGAATCGGTGAACATACATAAAAAAATATTATATACCATGACCTCCTCCTTTTTTTGAAGTCGGTAAAAATGAAACTGAAATCCGTTTAAATTGACGGAAAATCGGTGAACATACATAAAAAAAAAATATTAAATACAGACGAATTGAGAACCTCCTCCTTTTTTTGAAGTCGGTTAATAAATGACGGAGTTCTGAGGTAACACACATAAAAATAATAAAAAAACATACAGACGAATTGATAACCTCTCTTTTTGAAGTCGGTTAAAAACAAGCACTTAGATGTCCGGTGGTCTATAATCAATGGTACCCAAGAGAATGATTTTTGGAATTTTTGTCTGTTTGTGCGTTTGTGCACGCTAATCTCAGAATCGGCTGAATCGATTTCGATGCAGTTTTCAAGAATATATTGTGACAGGTCCCACTTAACACATAGGCTACTTTTTATCCCGGGAAAATATTTTTATCTCGGATAATTTCGACATTTTGTTTTTTCTGTAGTCCACGCGGACGTAGTCGCAGGCGTCCACTAGTACCTACTTAAATAAAAATCAGGTGTGGCCACTGAAACTTATAACTATTAAAATCTTTAAATTTATCATTTCACGGTTCAAATCATTATGGTAAAGCGTCATAATCATAAGTAATGGCTGTAGAATGATTCGTCAGTACCGTTCCTAATGAACGAGATATATGAACACTTGACAACTCATATTTTAACTTCCTAATAGTGATTTAAGCTAATTTGTTTCAAACACGAAGGCAGGTGCAACACGGAGTTGTTCAATCGAGAAGTTTAAAAGTCATGCTAATATAAGTCGATATAAAATTTTATAGAGGGTAATTAATCTTTATCATAATGCGTTCACGTAACACACACAAATGCATATGAATGGCGATATTTTTTTGCGACTGATGTACATAGATATAACTCCATAATATTTCGTCTCCAATTTTCTTCCTCATAGATCCATCGGATAGTGACCTACCTACTACTTAAGAACGTATGTTAATGACTTCTAAGTGGGCATGATTCAGAACTTAAAGTTATGGGTTTTGGGTCGATTCAGAATCGGTTATTCTCAGAACCAAGAGCAAGTTCGTAAAGCGCTTTACAAGGAAAATGTCTTTTATGTAAGGCGTTTTACGATAAAAGTCGAGCCTAAATTGGGTAATTCAGTTTTATGTAAATTCAAAGATTCGTCAACCGTGTCAACAAAAATAAATTCATTTATCTCTACGAACTCCGCGGCGACTGAAATAAAATAGCTTCCATAAATATGTCTCAATCAACTACTGAAAAGTGGGCACTGGAGGGCAATCGTGTTATTGTTGAACGTATTTACCAAAACTAAACCACAAGCAAAATCCTCTTACGCATATTACGTATCGCGCAACATTTGTCAACGTGGAAAATATCTGAAACTCTGTCAAATTAATAGGAGAACTCTAAACCATAACCAAAAACGTTCCGTTGATTTTGTTGATCATTTTGTTTTATTTCCTCCATGAGCTTGAGCAGCTTGTTGGCCTTAAAAACATTTAACTAAGATTGCTTTTCAACAATCACTACAATTTATAATATAATATACGCATCCTAGATCTTTACATACTTTCAATACTTGTATTACCACTTGATTGCATTGCAAGGTAACTCACTGGCATTTATACGAAGATCTGCCAGCATCACGGTAGAATCTGCTTGAACTCACGACCTTTACCACATTGTTCTAAATTACACGTATTTTTAAAGATGTAGTAACTACCACATACCGCATATACTACAGTCTACAACATTGAAAACTAAATTTTTAAATAACCAAAAGGTGTTTACACAGTTTACTTTAGAATCGTCTTTTGAGAAACAAAATACAACCTCTGTGATGTTGTTAATTTTACAGATGTTGATACAGGTTGCATACGTTGCAAAAGTTGTAAGTACGTATTAGTAGACGTGTAGATAATTTTAAAAATAATTCAACTGTTACCGCATATTACTCTAGCGCTTTGCTTATGTTATTATAGCTTTGAACATACCCATTATCCATCTCTCTCATCATTTTGGATAACTTGTGTGAATTAAAAACCGTCATTGTTTTAATTTTTTTACTCTTTTCTATTTAAATAACAAGTATCGTCGTTATGGTTTTGGGATAAGATCTCCTCTTGATCGAAGCCACATAAACACTGTAAGATATATTCGCGGATCAAATTTCTAGGTTTTTCTTACATTTTCAGAGAATACGTGACTACAAGGTTGTATACATATACATTTTCTAGCTTTGCTTAGCAATTAAGTACTTGGGTAAACAAAAATCATACAACTTTTCATTTTATAATTTCCATAATCTTATAGTCTCGGGCTAAGCTAATCTGTGCTGCACACAAGTAATCAATTAATTAGTAGCCAATCATGAGCGTGAGACGCGGCGGGTTCACATGAGCGATCCAGTTACAGTACTTCTGTGAGAACCAGCCTTATGACTATAAGTCTCTTAATCAAAACCTAAGAATTTCCATGGAAATAAACAAAATAAATGGAGCAGTGATAGAGTTACAAAGACACTAGCGCACATATCATAGGACTGACTTAGTGAACCGAAGCCTTAATTATAATGCTGTCATTGATTCTCGTAAGATTCTTACTTATTTTCCATTACGTTCAGTATGTAGAGTAAAAGTAATAACAGTTGATAATTTTGGGACTTTCAAATATTGATTGCATACCATGAATCATATTATGGTTGATGACAAATAACATAACATATAACCTGCAAAAGTTCCGTTATAAAGTGGTTTTTCCCGGCCTTTCGTTTAGCATTTCGTCCCTGTATATAGCCTTTAAGAACGGATGACTGAAGTCATGACTGACATGAGTTAGTCACTATTACGACAGGGCTGCGCGGGCGCATGCGTTCATTTTTGGTGTGTTACCAAAGACTTTGACCTTATTAGGATCCTTTTAGAGCAATTTTTGTATATTTCCTAATACACAATGATAAATATGGAATAGCAAAAGATCAACGCAATGAGTAGTTTGCAACTGAGTTAATAAAAATTCAGAAACAAAAATCTTATTTCAAAACTTAACGCCACAAAGAATACATCTTGTTATTGAAAACGATTCTCCTCCTAAAAGAATACATCCTGTTAATGAAAACGATTGAAACAAAGTAAGCGCCTATAGTTAATATTCTATCGCCTCTACTAATCATATAATCAAGATGTTTATAGCCCCATTGTGCGCATTGTAAGGGTGTTGGAATGAAACAATAAGTTTTCCAAACACCACTTACTGGAATCAATGATTCCGCAGATTTAACAATGGTTTCCGAACCTCTGCAACTATAAAATAAGCTTACGTTCTTAGAATGGAGCCAAGGTGAATGTTTTAGATCAGCCACTCTCTAAATGGTTTGTGAACTGAACTTCATGGCATAATTGACATCCTACATTGTGTATGCTAGAACTGGAGCTTTAATTAAAATGATCATATTTATAACACATAGATATTGCAAGATATTTTACGATTTCGTACATCGTAGATAATAAGTGCATAAGTAAGAGTAGTGCTGTAATGGGTCTCGCAGACAAGTGTAATATTTATCGATATTACAGTACAATGCTCCGAACACTGACCGAGATTTATCTACGTCAATCGATTACGTGAACGAGTAAAAGTAAGATGATCGTTATCACGAGTGTGATAAACTGCTGTCTCGATTCGATTTGGATTAGTTCTCGATGATTATTGCAATCGATTTGTTCCCGGAATAACATCTAATTCAATTTACTTGGCTATTCAATATGGTGCCGATAAGGCGTTGTTTGTTGGCCATTGTTTTAGTTATAGCCAGCTAATAATAAACAACAAAACAACAACATTTAATTTGAATAGTGTAAATGGCAAACTGCAAATTAAAGTTTGATAAATTCTAATAATAAATGAAGTTCATAATGTTTTTAAGATTAACTTAAAACAGCCACTTCTACATAGCCATCTCTGACTTTTACAAGGAAACGCTTAACATTGAATTTACAAACGTGACTTATCCAGAAGTATGCATATGTAGGCGGAATCGTCAATTATGTTGCAGACAATAAGAGCATTTGCACTGCGTGGGATCAATGTTTGGCAAATACAGTTTACGATCGAGCGATATGCATACTTTAGCACCAACTTATCCATTCAGCTCATAACATTGTCTTTTGCACGGCTTTATAAGAATTTTACTAAGAACGATGGAGTATTTGCAATTTAGTCTCCTCAATTGATAAGTTAGCTTGGCACACATCGTGTCACTTGTTGTCACGCATCCAACATAATGTGGCGTAAACAACATCCGAAATGCATTGCAATTACCCAAAGCATGAACAAGTCAATTGTGCTCTTTATGTCAATGATGTTAAAGTCCCATCTTTGCTATCAATGCGCATATGTTCGTCAATTACTGTTTAATGGCTTGTTTTATTATCAAACGCCAGTGTTGTGAATTTAGTTCGACTTCACGTAGATTGGACACACACTGACGCGGTAATAGGAAACGTATAGTTTGTAATATGTGACAAAGTTCAATGAACAATCATTCCCGTAGTACAACTGATATCAAGAGCTCAATTAGACTCTGTACTGTCACAGAATATATATAGGTTATTATCGCTGTAGATGTAACGTAGTTACGCAGAATTGTATGTAAAGTCAATATCGGCTAGTTCTTGGACTGTTGGGAGCCCGTTACCGACCTGTTGGTTATTTTAATTGTTCGATTAAAACTGTAATTTTGTCTAAATTCATTAGAAATTATTATTGTTTTATTAAGTTAATCGTTACAATTTGCCTTGCGCAATATTCATTACAGTAATTACTATGCAAGTATTGGTTATATATTTCTGTTTTATGATAGTCATAAAGTTTATCCACATGTTTTACCGATTTAATAACCTGTTATTCTGCTAGTAAACAATTTAGTGTTGCATTTAAATAGTTTTTAAGAGCCGAATATTGAGTAATGATGACTAGCATTAAGGTAATTAATAAACCCGCAGTGAGCACAATCACAATGTCCATAGTTTCAGAGGTGATATACAACACGGCTGTGTTCTCAAGAATGAGATAGCCAGAACTGCAAGATCGCAAATCCGCGGATAAACCATATTTACCATAGAACGGGATTAAACATAGAAGATAAGGAGGTAAAAGGAAGCTGAAACCAACTTCTGTACCTTTGCTGGGCTGTAGGTAAGCATTTAAATGAGCACCAAGAGGTTAGAGTTACGGGATGCTCATCTATATATTTTCCTCAAAAAGATAGATACTACGACGAGGTGTTTGAAAACAATCGCGGCGGGACAACAAAAGAGTTATACATACACCTGTACACACAATAACAGGTGCAAATACTGGGTGGCTCTGGCTAGCCCACACCAAAGAGCTTGCCCCTGAAACCCGCTCGGCTTAACCTATTGCCATATTGATATGTCGCTGACACATTTAAATATGAGCACTGTCAGATCTGTAAGTATATTCGGCTCGCAGCTTGTCTCGCACAAGGCTAACAACAACTCTCCGAAGTCACATCCAAATATAATACCATTCACTTGATTAGAATACAAATAACAAAAATGACCCTTGACACTTCACTCACTTTTTGATTTATCACACTTTTCATTCCATCGGTACTAATTCCATTAAAATAGAGCCACAACACTAAAACACTCGATTTTTAATTAGCAACTCGAATTCCGATTATTTTATCGTTACGCGACGTCTACACGACACCATAGAGAGTCGGCATGTAATCCAAGTGGCAGTGACAGTCTGCGCCGGTGCACGCGTGCGACAGAGAGCGATTGCGAAGGCTCTGGCGCCAAACGTTCGTCGCCCGAGGTGCGAAAGAGAGGCACGAGAGGCTTACGCGGGAGTCCGGTTACGTCTAGTACTCGTTTTACTTAGAGATTATGTCTTTGTATGGAAGCTTTGTAATTTACGTCACCCACTTTGAAAATCTGCATACAAGGTTTGCTGCTGTACCCACTGACGTTACACGTATGATTACAATCATTTTTGTTTTACTGCACTGACAGGTACATTATTACATATCTAAATTAACCAATTGTAAATTATATATAATTAGTTCGAAGGTAATTAAAGAAAAATAAAAGTATAGTGAGCACAATAGTAAGAGCTTAATGATACATAGTCACTTCTATACAGCCATTGAAACCTACCTTCTTAAGGAGTGCTTTATAAGTAAAATTCAACATACGTACATACATACATATAATCACGCCTTTATCCCTTACAGGGTAGGCAGAGCATCAAGGGCCGATAGAACCACATGGTGCCACTTCTGACCAATTTTGAGGGTATAGTTGAGATGTACAAGTTCGGTTAGTAGTGACAGGTGGTCAGCCCATCGCCTACAAAATACCAAGACCCTCTTGTCCCTCTACTGACTTGTACAGTATATAAAATTCAACATAATGATTACAAAATGAACGATTGCATTAATATACCCAAAATAAAGAAAGTATCTTGTGTATTTTAAACTAATGAACTGCAAGTAGTCCTGCAGGTAACAACCATTATACAGCTTGGCAGACGTAAACTAGATCGTGAACAGTGACCACTGCTATTATTAGAATGGCTTAGAGATTAAAAGCTGTATATAAGCTAATATAAAGCTAAGTCTTATAGCCGTGTTGTAAGTGATTACCTTTATAAGAGAGAAGGTAGAGACTACTAGAGAGCTCTTGGGTAATGTTTAGTTAAATGATAGATAGTGAATTCGCCAATAACGTCTTCTAGGAACCATCAAATCAATGGGTCAACATACTTTCGCATAGATAAAGTGCACACTAAAATAGATATAAAAATAATATTGTGTAAGTCAAAGTTGCTAAAAGTAAGCGCTGTAAGTACAAGAGGTCACTTCGGTCCGTGCCGGTTAGTGTAACGTGATATCGTGATGTGATATTGTTCGTAGTAACGCGTCGTGTAACCATAGTGGAATAAGATGTGCAACTAAGGTTCCCAAACTTGGCAGCTGCAAGTATGCGTAAAAAACAACATTTTTTTTTTACTGCGAATGTTACCAGAACAGCCTGTATTGAAGGATTGACATCGTCTAAATTAGAAGTTCTTCCTGGCAGTAACTTTTCTACAAAATTAAATTTATAAGTGGCATTTAATTTTAGTTAAACTATGCACTTTGCACTACTGTCCGTTGACTATAAAAATATTATAAGAGATAGATTTCATGATAAAGTGTTGTATAAAAGCAACACCTTGCTTTTAGCAAAGAAATATAATTTTAATATATAATATTAATAGAAAACGCACAACCGTGTTCCCTTTCTACTCCACTTTGAGAACCTCTGTTATCAACCAACATGTCGCTATATTGCAACCATGATAACCATAGTTAACGCGAAACTACTAACGTAACATAACGCGGATCGCGCTGTTACTATAGCTACTACAGTCTCATATTCTCACTATTCTAACGGTTATGAAGTGTTTTGTATATGTAAGCAAACAAAAAGTCTGTTTGACAATATGACACTCCTTGTCTACTTTCTCTCTGACAAGTTATATTATTGCCTACTCGTATAACTACTAATATACTTCTTATTCTGTTAGTTTCAATAATTTTTAGTCGTTTGTAAGGTCCCCCAGGAGCTTTATTTGTATTTTTCTGGTCGCCTCTGTTTATCCCAGTTTACAGGAGTTAGAATGGCGGGAATGAGTGATGGGCCAATCCCGGTTGCACATAACTACTGATATATCTACATATTTTGTTTTAATACTGATTTCAAACTTGTAGTTATTTGATTATAAACCTGTATAGTCCTTGCGTAACCCAAATAGTAATGTAGAGTCGAATGCAATGTTAAATTATCGATATTAATGAGGCTCTTTGATAACCATTGAACCGATTAAGTCGAAGCGCGTATATGATTGAAGTTTTTTTGCAACACTATTACCGTCTTATTCAAACGTCTAAAATGGAGGCCAAATTGAGAGGCCGATCAAATAATATGCTATTAGATCGCACGGTACCAACACTGTACTTACTTTAAAATGTCAGTTTGCTTAGCTTTTGCTTATGATGAAATGGCAGTTTATCGATAAAATTTATATAATTTTTTACGTTAAAGCTTAAGCTGGGAAAGTGAATTAAGCCAGGATAAGTTAAACATTTATTTTGAATTAATTATACAATAGGCTTTATCAAATGTAAAAAATTTCGAGACAACCCTAGTTTTGGTTACGACTTAATTATAGATCAGTTTCGTAGTTAGGTTAGTCTAAACCTAGGTTTAACTATCCACTCACCTAGAATTTGTCGTGTCGTTACACTTTATCGACATCGGTTCTAATTAATATAGAGACTGATTTAATAACCACATCCTTTAATATAACTCGACTACCTGCATGTAGGTAAACGTCTGATTACCCAGTGCCGTTTTAACGGATGTTCCAGTATCGTGAGAAAATAGTAAACGTGTATTCATATTACAAAGGTTATATAAAAATATATTGTTCTAGGAACCTGAGAAGAATCAATGAAATAAAACAAATGGCCGTTTAAAATTTCGCTCTGCCATTCAATAACATAAAAATACGAAATAGCACACTGGAACTAATCGAAGGTTTATAAAACTTTGTGCAAGTATAGAAAAACGTGCTTGAAGAATACGAGTGTGTTCTCAAACTCAAAACTCAAACCAAGCTAGTAAATTGAATGGGATCTTTTGTTGTTGATCGCGGGGGAGATGTTTTTCGTAACAGAACGTTAACCGGGACCAAAGCACCTGTTTGAAGTTCACACGGCCATAAAATATGAGCTAAATGGTATTGGATCAATTGAATCCGACTTAATGGTCATTTGCAGATATGATTTGAACTTTTATCTTCATTTTACCCTTAAAAAATTAGGGCAAACTTGTCCAGGCATAAGATTTCATGGCAAGATTGAAGAAATTGTAAGGATATTTCCTTAGTTTGGCTCAAGCCAAAATTGCAAACAAAAATCATCTAAAACTGCAAATAAAACATTGATCACAATTTAATCTCGTAATAAAATCTAATCACAGCATGATTAAATTTCGATCCAGTAAATTGGCTGCGTGATGTGATGATGAATGTTTTTCGCCTTCATCATTTCGAGGCAATGCCACTCTCACTGCATGTGTGCCACTGTGCCAGTTCGGTGCACACTTGTCCGTTTCTCCCAATACCAGTTACTCCCGAACGCCTTCGACTGGTTCTGCAAATCTGGTAGAGGTCTGTCAAATCATGTCAACATAGCGCGCCTCTTTATCGCTTAAGACATACAGAATTCGGACATTGGTATGTGAAATAGACTGGAGGGGCGTGCCATAGTATGAGTATCTTGGTTTATGTCAATCGTAAATAAAGTATGGGCAGAATTATATCGTTGGTGTGAACTGGAGAGAATTAACTTGATCGTTTCCTGTCCATTTCAAATATATGTGGCAGAAATTTCCGTTTTGGTAATTTCAATTATAATTATATAACTTTTAATACCTAATTACCTTTATTTTACTGATTGTATTAGTAATCTGCAGAATTTTAAATATTCAGAGAAAATAGAGTTATTTACTTATTTGCCTCTTGTTGGCGATGTGATTATTAATCCTTTTATTTTGTCTGGCTTGTTTAGGTATCAAAATCTACCCTGAATAAATTCTCGGTGAAGCCGCGACTAATAAATATTGCAGCATTGACCAAAAACGAGGTTATTTAGCATACCTACAATGTAGGGTAGGTATATAGCTCGGTTGTCGCCACTCTCTGGCCGAAGGTTAAAGGTTTTGCCTCAAATAACATAGCAAGCATAACAATTAAATCACCGTGTTGTCAGCAAATTAATGAGTCTATAGGTATATGCAATATGGTTGATGGAAAAAAAATGCGATTAATGTATTTGACTTACTGACAGGTATAGCAAAAAATATATTCCGTGGCACGGGTCTAACAAACTATTTACTAAATAGTAATTAGTTTGTTAGACCCTGCAGTCTCTTCTATTTTCATTATCTTTAATTTGGACATTTGTGATTGGAGACACAAAAATGACTAAAATATCATAAATTTTGCCAGAAGCATTAGGTCAGGCAATAGATAGATAATATTAGAGCCAGGATCACGATGGCCCAATCTCCAGTGAAGGTCGGTGAGGTAAGCTGGCTCCCAGGCTCACATTGCAAGCAGTCCTTTGTTTCAAACACTGTCAATTCAACTAAATTGGCGGGCTTACCGCTAACCATTGTCATGTTAAACATATCGTTAAGACAGTCGCATTCTTGGAATGAAATTGTGTATGAAAGGGAAATGTGTTAAAAATATAGGTAATGTCAGACATATTAGAACGTGAGACTAAAGGCTGATATCAATTTTAGTCTTATGGTCATATACCTATCACCAACCCAGAACCGCGTTTGAAAGTGTTTTCTATATACCAAGAAGATGGACAAAATATATAATTAAAATATTATGAAGAGGAGTAGAATAGAGATGGCATATTTTGCTCATAATAATCATACATCAACGTCAGCATGGAAATGTAGACACGTTTAATGCCACTGAGCAGTTGTCCTTCATTTAAATGCTTTAGGCACCGGTAAGGCATAACTGTAGGAATTTCAACAATGCCGACAATCAGCTATGCTTCTTGCATTAATTTATAATATGTTATTTGTTATTCAATCATCTGATTGCAGATAATAACTGAATGCGGTTGCTTAGTTGGAGCTAAGCTAGAAACGATACCAATCTCCTGATATGAGTGTGATATATGCGCATTGAGTGCGTTATGAAAAGCTGATCTAAGTACTGCATTAAGTGAAGCAACACACAAATTAAGAACCCATTTTTATACTTTAACTGTTTTAACTAAAAAAGACAACGAAATGTGTGCCAATCCTGCTATCTATGATAATTTCATTTTATTTATTTTTGAAAACAAAAACAGTACCTACCGCCCTCGGATAATTGTTACTTGTGTCTAACTAACTATAAATTTTCTTGTTCCAAATGCATGTTCTTCTTAGTATTTATTTATCAAGGTATGATGTCATTATTTAAACTAACCTAGGCGATATTAACATGAATTCGATGTATCCGATAGTAGAAAGACTGGTATGATTTCTTAAATAAATGTACCACCCATACTTTATGGATAACCAAGCATATTTCAATTTATTAACCTTGACCGGTACAATTAAATATTATGCATATTGGCAAATAACATAGAAACGCTAATAGCATTCTATAATTATCTGTACATATACAATAAGTCACGATTTAATCACCAATAAGTATATATTCACGTTTTTCATATATTTTGCGTAAATTGCAACATAAGTAGTGCGTTTCATCAAATAGTTTCTTTAGATCATGGCGCTAGTTACTATGGCATTACTATATTATGGGTGTCACTGCATATAAAAATGTTTAGTTCCGAAATACGAGGTAGAGCTAGATTTGCGGTAACCACAGTACCCGAAGCCAGGAGTCAGATCGTGTGTCAAACGACAATGACATGTGTCAGAATCATTGCGGTCGGTATGTCGAGTACGGAGGGCAAAAAAACGAATGCTTATTCAAGATTGTATCGAGATTTTAGATAGGCAGCAATTTTGACATGACGATTGCTGTTCGCTTTTTGTACTTATCTAGGGATGGGATCATATTCAGTCATAAAAAATACTAATGGGAGTCCTAGAAATCACGACCTGGGGGTCTAGTCTAGATAGGCACCTAAGTAAGTATTTTTAAATAATTTGAATTTGAAAGAACACGAACATAATTTTTTAATAATACATTATCTATACATTCCAAAAATAGATGCATCCTCTTAATAAGAATCCTCTGGCATTATTTTTTTCTGTATCTGCTCTTTCTGCATTTGCGATCAGTCCCGCCATAAATACTTATTCAAACATTAGGTATAGCATTGTTAACGTCTGTTGGTTTTTCTATCGCTACATAATTAAAAATTGGCACTACTCACAAGACAATACCCAGCGTAAGGAAGTACAAGCTAACAATAGCCAATATGTATACGAGTATTGTTCGTGTTCAACTTATTGACTTCGATCAGGACTGGTATAAGCATAGATTATTATTTTAATATTATTTATGCGTACCTACATAAAGTCACGACTATAATCCCCTTCGAGGTGAGCAGAGAAAATAATGTCTACTATTATTGAAACTATAGCGCTACAAGTTTATAGCGACCTTGGGGTTTGGACAATTTAACAACTTTAGGAGCGAAGTTCTCTTTATCGCGATATTTCCACTGATAGCTGATAGAAGGCATATTCTTATAGCCGAAAATATTTCAATAACTTTGCGAAACCCCTTGTGAGGTGATGGAAACGTCAACGGCAGTACTTTTGATTAAAGGGTGTAAGTAATAGTACTGGCGATCCCCACTTTCTCAGCTTTTCTTTCATCGAGTAATTTCATACATTAAACTCGACTTAAAAGATATAAACTGTCAACAAGTTACTGGTACTTTAGTTCTAAAGTTCTAAGACTGTTAAATGTCTTGTTAAACTCACATTAATTACAAAAGCTTTCTTTATAAAAAGATCATAACTAAATGGATTTTATCTTTTAGCTACCCACGTGCCAACGCACGCCCACACGTGAACTATGACCATAGACTATGAAAGTGGACGGGACGGAAGCACTCGATTACAACGTCATCAGCCCATTGATCAACTATCTATACCTTATGCTACATCGATTTGTAAATGCCTTACAACAATCACTGTATTTTGTTGATTTATGGATCTACGTATACTGCAGGTTGCAGGTGGCTGTGTGTGACTGTGGATTGGACGACCAATTTTATGTAAAAAAGTATGTACGTACATAGATGTATAAACGTACCTTTCTTTGTGAAACTGTTAATGGAGATCTGTAGTCTCTGCCTACCCATTTAGGACATAGGCGTGAGGTGATGTATTTATGTACACTCGTATTCTTTATGAAACTTGTGCACCGAGATGAGACTAATCAAGAGGTCACGTGTACGATTCCCATCCATGCCACATAAGCGTTTACATAACTAAAATAATATAAAAGAGGATTATCTCGACTGCCCACAACTGGGACGTCCCACACGTGGACTTTGACATCGGAAGCATTTTGTTTCGACATCATCATCACCTATAAATTATGGTGGCAAACGACGAGACTCTTGCCATAGATGAAAGTTTTTATTTAAACCCATTTTATTTCAAGTAGGACGACTAGTTAGTCTATAACTACCCACAATTGTGGAATTTTTGGGTATTGATAGAAGGTAGAGTCGCAAGAAACAGCAAGCCTGAGTTAATACTCTCTTTCTACTATTACTGCTATCAGAGATTTGAGCTTTCGTACAAATATTACAATAAAATTGTAGAGTTCAGAAGAAGAAACACTCGAGCGAATGATATAGTATCTACATATGTATTTTCAAATTCCCATTTTCAATATCAACTGAACTTATCTCACTCCCAAATCGGACAATAAAATCAGTGCCCACGATCAATGTGGTAAAACTAGCATGGTTACGTAAGCCCTTATAGGTACAGGGACCGTAGCGGGGGCGACTGGCGCCAACAGTTCCTTATAGTACCTTAGCTACCCGAACTAGTACCTTATAGTTCCATTCTCGTGACCAGTACACTCGCACGTGCTACCCAACTGATTAATCACTGTCTAGGTAGCCTGTATAATCCAGATTACGCAGAATTATAGCGAACTCTATTCGCTGGTAGACAGGACTGAAATTGCGATGCAGGGATTGAATTTCTTTGTTCTTTGCGTTGGCAAAGAGCACGATGAACTTGAGACGTTTGAATTTAGTTTACTTAAGATAATCTGGACATTTCAAAAGGTAGGTAGAGTTACGTTCTAGATTTATTGCATCTAATTCACTGAACTTTAATTAGAGATATTTACTAAGCATATCTAAGTTATCACTTGGACTGTTAAGTTCTGAGAACTTTACTATCTGGACATTGAAAATGCTCTTTATATAAATTTAATTAAAAAACAAATACATGCATGTAACTGATCATTTACCCATGCCCCCGCATTGCTAAACGTGGCTGTGAGATCTCCTCTGTGATCCGGAAATTGGTGGCTATCCTATATCGGAAACAGCCGTTTGTCTATATATGTATGTATGTAAAACAAAGTACCTAACCGTAGCTCCTAAGTAGGAGAGAAGATATTCATTTAAATCTTTCTTCATGGTCAAAGTCATTAAGTAATAAACAACAAATCTCGCTAATACATCGTAGAATTCTAGTCCCTAATACGTGACGTACAGAAGAATCTACATCCATCAAGCACTTAAAAGGATTCAGGCCTACTACATTTGGCGTGACCAAATAACATATTCCAATAGGCATTGATATCTGATTGTCACATCACTAATTGGAGGTTGTAGGCGAATACGAGTACCATGATCATTTTAAACTGGCATGCCCCACCACTACTCAAGCTATACAGAGATAAGGTATTCATAGGAGAATAATGTGCCAACTTGTCATCAATACCTGCTCTATGTAGGAGTCACGTGGGCCCGATTGGAGCCAGCACAGATTATGTTTAAGTTAATCCTATTAATATGGAAAGCTCTGCCTACTACACATTACACAAAAAAATTTTAATCAGTAACAAAATTAGCGTTTCTATCAAAAACGGACGACAGTTAGTGATTAATAGGCCATAATATGCCTTAATGAGGCGTTTTATTATAACTGCGGGCGGGTTAATAGCATTAGTATTTTAGGGTTACCAAATTCAAATAAAAAAATAACCTTAAATAAATTTACCTATATCACAAACTTATTCTAATGAAGCAGCATCGTACATTGCTATAAGCGCCAGAAGTGAGAACCAGATTTTTAAAGTAAAAATTAATTTCCTTTTATACGATCATAGTCATTCTGCTTTTATTAGCAAGATCCTTACAAAATTCTGAATTTATGCTTTTGTTTATTATTTTAACACGCTGCACACTGCAGGACTAGTAAAACGTTTATGATTTATACCATACTAAATTTAATTCTTCAATATATTCGCAATACAGCCTTCTTTTCACAATATTTTTTTTCTGTAATTAATAGCATGTACTCGTATATTTTTTCTAAACACTATGAACTTTTGTGCTCAGTTAATATAAGCAAAGGTGTATCATTACAATGTTGCAGCTATTCCATACAGCATAATTAAGTAGAGCTTAAAGTTTACGACAAGACGTTTATTAGGACTCTACTATTAATTACTTACTAGAAACAAATACATGTATTGACATTTTATTTATAAAAAAGCTTCGATAATATTACTTCTGATCAGTAAAAATTGTAAATTGCAACTATCATTTAGGGTTACTGCAGAAAGAAAATGTTTCAACTAAAAGTACCACCTACTACGAACTAAACCCAAAACTATTTTTTAACCTAGTATATGCAAAACTTTTGCATTAAAACCAACATCTATACACAAATTAAAAACTCTCCTAATCATGAAATAATAGACTCCAAACAAGAGAAGCGGATAATCTGAAAAAGATGTGCGCCATTTCGTAGAATGATGAATTTCGTAGTGGAGTACAAATGACTATTGTTATCCCCATACTAAACGCACAATGGACAGGATGCAGAACGATAAACAAGGATGCACTGCAGGTAAACGTTTTTGCAATATGTAGTACACAATAGATCACCCACCGTAATAGAGTGTAATGCAATTACACATAAATATAATGAAGAGACACGTGTTTCCATATCTTATTACTCTCGTAGCAATAAGTATTCGTGAATGAAAAAAATTACACTTTCTAAGATTAGACTGGACTCTATGGCTGACAAAGCTGGAAACTGAAAACATCGTGTTTACAATATTAATATACAGGGTGTAACAAAAAGGGTATGTTAAGCGAAAAGCTACGTAAATAGCCCACTGTAGAGAACCTACCCACAAAATTTTAGACTCGAAATCACATGTTTATTTTTCAAGATTGTATGAAAACTCCTGAGATATTTAAAAATTGTTCATACTATTGGGAAAGATAAATATGTGATTTCGAGTCTCAAATTTTGTGGATAGGTTCTCTATAGTGGGCTATTTACGTTGCTTTTCGCTTAACCTACCCTTTTTGTTACATCCTGTAGATTACAGGTTTTAAATGACAATTGGGGTTAAGTTTTAATCAGTTAACCTAATCAGTTTTTTTATGTATTTGGCATTTTATTACATACTACCTTACCTATATGACATTTAACACTGTAACGAGTAGTCCTGTAAGGTCATACAGCTAACCTCACAGTACCTAATTAACTTTACAAAGATATAATCAGCATCACTAAAGTGTACAATTAATTGAATAGCGGTGTATGTTAAAAAAACGTATAATATTATAATACATCGGCATAGTATGAGTAGTATAGCATGACAAGCCAGAAACGGGTGTAAGCAAGAGGTCCAACCGGTCCTGCAGCTGCGCGTGCGTCGATCTTACGACTATAACGGAGATACACGCCGCGGATCTTTCAAATCTCTTGTGATCATAAATGATGTCTGTGGATTGGAAATCTTCCGTCGTCATTCAGAAAATATTGATCATGCATGTTGATTATCATAAGTTACAAGATACAATTTTTTATGTTTCCAGATAATTAAAACCAAATCCTCACTCGAAAAAAAACCTCTTTTAGTTGCTTAAGAAATAACTACATATGTTAGGGGTACTTTACCTCCAACTCCAAAAACTTAACTTCCCGTTAAAACCCTTGTCGTATATTTTCCAATGATACACATAGTAAGTAAAGTACATACTCTATTAAAGGTTACAGCGTGATCGACAGGCGGGCCAAACTGCGTCTGCGACGACGTGCGTGAGCGACGCCCATAAGGATCTATGATCGTACTACGAGATCAATTTAAAAGGAACCAGTTTACGACCGTGAATATTATTTTGCTATTGGTAACAACAAGTATAGAATATAGATATTCATTTTCAGAAGGCGATAAACCATGACGTAGTTGGGTACATCAGGGTGTTCAAAGCTTATCATATAAAAGACAAGTCTATAATGTGACTTTTAGACAAAAGTGACATCTTTTTGGAAATATCAGGCGAGAATAATTCTTTTTGCACGGTCATAAGATCTTATTAATTTTTATTTCTCGTAATCATATTGTCCTGTTTTCATTGAGGAAGTAAGAGCTGCGCTAATCGCATAGTTAATAACTATATCTAGTTACCCTTTGTTTTGGTACAGATACTACAAACATATAAGGCGAAGAGATAAAAGATAAATTAGTGGATAGTATAATAATGGATGTTGAAGGCTACGAGGAAGAGGAAGACTAAATAAGTGTTGGAGAGAACAATGCATGTACGATAATTGTGGTACTGGTAGTGAGTAACAAAATGGCTGAAAAAGAGTTTACAGAAATAAATGGGACAAAAAAGGAAATTTGCCTATATCGAAGCTTACTATTCCTCAATAAAATAAATAACATAACAGTAACTTATATACGTATGCTTTTAAAAGCTCTCAACATTTGGGCATGCCCTAACTTCGACAGGCTGTAATCAATTCAGAGCGATCGATTTGAAACAATTAAAATGGATTGTCTGCACAATGACGATATCGGTGGTTCCATCTATCGCTGGAGGCTTTCACTTCCAGCTTATCTGGGCATCACACGACCGATGTTGTTGCACGTGAAAACCTATTGACGACCGACGTCACTGCTCTGTAAAGCTATGGTTACCTTGGATAGAGGTGTCGTGATATACTACCTTGAAGGAACACCTGGAACATCAGGAAGTCTGCACCGTAAAGATGGAGTGATGTTGCATAACGCACGGTCGCTTTATGACGGTGCCGCTATCTCAGAAAACCACAGCTTCAGTGGATTAAATATTGGATCAAATGGTCTATGTGTGTGTACCGTTTCTACCAGAGTGTGGAAGAAATATCTTTATTAGTGATTTATTTGAATTTAATTTAAAATATAGGTAGTTTTCTTTCAAGACACATAGCTATTCCGCCATACGTGACAAAACAACAAACATCCATCCATCCATAGATAAGTATGATTACTTTGATTAGTAATCAATCACTAATCAAAGTAATCTAAAATGTGAACCTTTCAGGCCAAACTATTTTAGTAACCATACAAACCAAACAATTTTAAACAGTAAAGATTGAAGTAACTACCTTAAAGTCAAGTTAAATGATTTATTTCGCTCAGAAATAGAGTATGATTGGAAAATCGAGGTCAAAACAGAAACAAAGGTAATAGTGCTAAAATTATACCTTGTAGCAGACAAGATAGAGCCCGGCAATGTAGGGCGCGTTGTTAGGGATAATAGGGCTCTCTACCTAAAACTAAGAACAACATTGTTACGAACACCAATCTGTCTATTTATGATGATATTAATGAAAGTTACTAATACAGTAATTTTAATATCTTGCCAAATAACCTTAACCACAGTGAAATTCCACTCAGTAATGTTACAGAGTAACCCAGTTTGCAAGACACTGGTAGCACGTTCGAACAAATACGTGCCAACACGAACAATAGTTATTAGTTATTTACAAAATATGAGCTCATGTCTATAATCCCTATCAAGGTGAACTCCAGGTAGAGACCGCCATTTTGGGATTTTGTGTTATATTTGTTGGCACAGGGGATTATGTACCTAGCTTTTATTACTATACGTTTTATTCATCTATGCTAGGCTAGGCATTATATCTTTATAGTCTTGTAAAATTATAAAATCAGCTTTACAATCTTGTATCAAATTTAGCAACCGTTAAAAGAAAGTAAAGTAAAAGTTTTTAATTAGATATCAGTGCGCAAGCGCATACAATGTCTGATATATTCTCTGCGGAAGCCTTTCATTTTATGACATCGAATAAAAGAGAGCCCCTTTAACCATGTCGAATAAAAAATATAAGAAGGATGATATTATACTTAAAATTCTAGCGTAGAATATAGTCGAAATTATCCGGGATAAAAACATTTCCCCGGGATAAAAAGTAGCCTATATGTTAAGTGAGACCTGTCACAATATATTCCTGACAACTGCATCGAAATCGGTTCAGCCGTTTCTGAGATTAGCGTGCACAAACGCACAGACAAACAGACAAACCGACAAACAGACAAAAATTCCAAAAATCATCGTTTTGAGTTCTATTGCGTTGATATATCTTCCATGTACAGACAGCGACCCGTTACATTTTTATTATATGTATAGATAGATATAGATAGATAGGTATCATTTATTTTAATGAACAGATATTTTTATATTTTTTACAATTAACTAGGCAATATGCCATAAGCTGGCATCCCTTTGCACCGATACATTGGCAACTTCTGTGACTTCACGCATTCTACTTTTAAAATCATACATACACGTTAAGCGAACGCTCGGCCGAGCTACATGGTAGGCGGAGTAGGGGGTGTTAAGATTTTTCGTTACGGAATTTCTTGATTCGGTCGCCGCGCTCAAAGCCCGCGATAAGAGCTATTCTTAAAATCTGTTCATAAACGACAAAGTAACTCTAAAGTAAACTAAAGTAAATGTTCTGTGATATTTACAAAATTAATACCGGGCACAAAATAATGTCAAACAGCGAAGTGAAGCCTCGATGCGCTCAGTGCTCCCGCAAAACCAATCTAAATTATCAACGCATTTTGTTGCACCCAAAAATATAGTAACTACGCTTTCCTTTGAACGTTTTCGCCGCAAAAACTAAGCTCTCTTACGATTGTCTTCGTACGACGTTATTCAATGAAATCTACACACCTTTTTTGTAAGTACGTTCCACTTTAGACACAACCACAGTATCGGAAACTAATTTATAATTTTAATACGAAAACCTATTTATAAATAGACATGACTATCTATTAACTTGTGGGCGTAATATGAACAGATATAAATTTTATTCGATTAGATACATGCAAAATGCATGAGTTGCAATTTCCATAATGGCATAATTTTTGTTAAGATGACTACACAGTTTCTTCTAGACATGTATAGTGAACATTTTAAAATAACCAAAAACCTAAACTAAATAGAGAACCAGATAAAGTGCGCGAATTTATTCAGTGCAAACTTTAGCTAGGATAAGAGTAGCAAGCAAACTATGAGCTGCTCTAGCGCATATATTCGAGGCCAAAAGTTCGTAGAACCCGCGAGACGATGCCATTGGCTGAAAAGCGCGCCAACTGCCAACCGGTTCCAAGATGGCCGCCAAGCGCACGTGCGCCCCAGCCAAACACTTAAAATCTTTAAGCTTCACACTTCTCCCTTCATCAACAAGTCTTGTCTTATGTTTAGGTGCTATTCAAATACAAATTTATCGTCTTTGTAAAGAGTTCATAGTTTGTATTGTTATTACAAATCACAGACACAGATGCCAAATTTTAGGCAATATAAAGTGAAACCATACATACAATGAAACATACTACAAAAAGAGCAGGTTATATTAGTAAGAATCACATAAACTTTCCACAAAATCATATTAATTTTACAGGCTAATATTAGACATTGAAATTATAGGTAAGCCATCGGGAAGAAAACTTTATGGAAATTATGGATGGAACTAAAGTTACAGAATAGTCCAGATGCAGTGGTGTAGCTACTTAGGGGCTAGGCGGGGCAGTGCACCGGGGCCCTCAAGCTCAGGGGGCCCTCGAATCCTTACTGTAAATTCCTGGGCAGAGGTTGAATTTTGATTGAATACTTGAGTTATGTGGTAAATACAACAAAAAATTTCGCGCTCGCTCCGCTCGCGCATCTATTATGACTCTTTCAGTTTTCAATTATAGGGCTCGTAAACTTCCAAAATTCTTGGTAATTTCTACCCGATTGTAATCTCATGTTTTAGCAATGGCCAGAAATTCTCGGTAGAGCTTGAATTTTCAAGAAGATAATAGACATTACAAGTAACCGAAATTGTACATCTCAACTATACCCTCAAAATTGGTCAGAAGTGGCACCATGTGGTTCTATCGGCCCTTGGTGCTCTGCCTACCCCGTAAGGGATAAGGGCGTGATTATATGTATGTATGTATGTAATAGACAAGTTACGTGGTAAATACGTGAATTTTTTTTTTATCTAAGCAGTCTTTCAATTATGGGCCTCATAAACTTCAAAAATTCTTGGTAATGACTAGTCACGTGCAATAAAGTGAAGATAGTAAACAAAGAAAATAGGAAGTGAGCATGTTTTGCTCAAAATCTAATTAAGTTGTTGAAATAGCAGTGGGCCCCATTTTTTTATTTGCCCCAGGGCCACTGGTTACCTAGCTACGCCACTGTCCAGATGATCACTAAATCTCTAAACAGACAACAAAGAACTGGCAAAAGAACTCAACTCCGGAACAGGCTACCCAGGATAGGCTACAGTGGAGCTGGGCTATAAAGCTGTACTTGGTCGTCTGCTGGTTACAATCTCGGCAACAGAACCAGTCGGGCCAGTCCTGTAGATTAAACCCAGATGCCCTATGAATCCCGCCTCGCCTGGCGTAATAAAGAAGCTATTTTAACGCGCCAAGTCTTATGTAATTTGAGGGAAAAACTAGGCTTATTTCCTGTTCTTAATCATTGTAACGATAAAATTGTTGGAAAATCACCAACTCTTCCATAACTAAATGATTGGCACGTTCTTGTTAGTGCATGGTCAGTGTTGCATACATGTTTTTAAGCTTTCTACGTGCAGTAGTTTCGACTGTGTGTCGTCTGTCTCTCAGTCGTCACTCAATCATCTTATTACTGTTCTCAACTGTTCTGTTACAATTTCCAAACAAACTATCATACATAACACAATAGATATTATTAAAGCTTTCCGATTCCATATTATTCAAAGTTGAAGTGCTATAGAGTACAGTGTAGTAGATAGATGTGACGAAAGCGCGGTTTGAGGCCCAGTAAGTACCACAGAGTCTATTGTTCAAAAGGTCACGTTTGCTGCCCCGCGCGAGGTCACTGCCGTTGTTCTTTCACTCGCAGCTGGTCAACTGCGAGATTTTCTAAATAAATATTTAAAAATGCTGCAACATATCTAATAATAAGGTATGATGCCAAGTTTTTAACGCACTGTTTCTTATAAGATAGTGGCTGACGTTAATTAAAGACACGCAGTCTTGAAATTGTTTATCGGTTTTCACGCTAATGTAACATCACACAATCGAACTAAAAAACTTCCTAAGAACATACTGTCAATCAGTCAGCAACCGCTTCACAAACAGTTTCACAAGACTCTCTAGTTAACAAGAGCAATTTAATATCATCTTTACAAATAATATTAGAGAGCTAAAGGAACAACTCGAGAATACCTATTTAAGATTTTTTGGCTGACCCCTGGGAAAGTTTAAAGTTTTAATTTCACCTGTCAGGTGCCGCTGGTTAATCGAAACTACTGGGCAGTCACTACTTAATAAATATTGAATAGCCATCATGTTTAGGTAAGGTTTGGGCCATTAAATAATTAACATCACGATGGCCGTATCATGACATGGACCGGCCATAACATATCCAGCAGGTGAGCAGCTCAAATAAATTTTCACTTACCTTTAAAGCGCAAAAAATACACGACGGTCCAAGGCAAGCGTGGCCGGTGAGCTCGCGAAAACTCCTCCTGAATATGTCCAGATGCCACAGCACCTGCGGAGAGGATATTTACTTAATTATAACTGGGCCATGTTAAATATAGATGCAGGAAGACTTTGCAACAATTAAGCAAAAGGTAAACGTGGGGAATATAATTGCAAGCATAAAATGTAGGGAGGCAGAAATCTATTTCATTTATTATTTTTCTTCGCCAAGATGTTCTATACTTATATAAAAAAATGTGATTATAAACCGCACAAATTCAAGGTGCGGCAATAAACAGAAATTTTTAACTAATTTCTAAAGGTGTTTAAGTTAGCGAATAAGTTATTTCCAAAGCAGATGTTCTATTAGAGCCTATCTTAAAATCCTTAAAAGGCGTACCCAATTACAACTAAATACGAATGTAAATGAACGGTGTAGTGTTTTATTCTACTCAGTTGTACAACACACTAGAAGCAGGTGTATTGCAGAATACCGAACTTTTCTAACTGAACAATGTTATGCAAGTATTTTCTAATAAGCAAAACCATTTAATAAATTTACCCATGATATTAGTACCTCTAAAACGAATTGTGGACGAATACATAATTTAAACTTTTAAAACACTTTCAAATAATCGATGACGTTTTTTAATCGACAGATGTAGGAACAGATATGCCACGTGTCACCGACAAATTGATTTCACATAATATTCGGTGAAGGTTACAAGAAAGTATCACATGGTATGTACCTACAGTTCGAAGCAAGCGTGACATTGTATCACGTGACCGATCACAGGTGACGCGACATGTGACAGTACAAAAACTTTGAAGTATCGACTTTGCAATATGTTCCCAAAAAATCGATGAAAGTAGATATAAATTATTTTTGACATCAAGAAACGAAACGAATCGACTTAAAGCACATAACATTCAAGTACCTATATAGGTATATAGAAAGATTACCTACTAATAGATACGGTGCAATCATTGGGATTGACGTGCACTTTTCAATAGAACTAGACGATATGACTTCAATCCCAGGTTCATATATTGTTTCTATAACATTAAAAATGATACGTTATTGAAACAAGATATTGAAAACTAGTTTAGTCTCGTTAGTAGCTGATAGTTTTAATAAATCAGTTCCGATTGGACACCTACGTTGCACAAACTGACAGACCCGCCAACACATTTCCTGTCCTCAGAGATCGCCCACAACAATCATGTTTAAATCGCTCAATTTCTTTTGGATATTTGGTTAAAGAATAAATCTGTTATAAATGATATTCTATATATAGAGCTATATGATTATAACTGACAGCAAATATACTCGTAATACAAATATGACGACTCTATCAAACTTTTACCTAAGACTTGAAATTACTTGGCTTCAAGATGGTTGGTTGGTAGATGTTTATGGTACATACCTAATAAACGATTAAACATCTACCAACTATAATTAAATGAATTAACAGAAATTTCAGCCATTTTGCGAAGAAAGGCTTTAAATCCATCTTTAATCCCACTAAAAAGCACAATACATATAAGTATCATTAAGCCGCGCACCTGTTGTTAAACGCGCAGTTTTTAGCGATTGTTTCGGCAGGCGCAGGTGAAACCAACCCGTTCTGAGCAGATGTGATGCTGCATAAATATCCATACTGCGCCTTATATGGCAGCAGAGTATTGAAACGCAATTATAATTGTAAATATAAATAGATGACACGTATATATTTTTGTTACTAGGCTACTATATTGTAGTTCATTTTGTACACAACACATGTCGGTTAGGTCTTAATAGTAAAAGGTGCAATGAAGAGGACTGTTCGCACACGCCATGTGCTAAAACAGTTATTTTTGTGCATGCAGAATTTATCTATAAATTACACATAAGCGCACAGCATTACTTAATTTAAAAAAGCAAACTTAGCGATGGTGTCTGGGATTGAACTCACGCCGCCTGGCCGAAAAGCACATGAAGCCTAATCAGCTAACCTAAATCTTAAAGTATTACTTTTACGAATGTTGTGTTTATCTATAAGTAGCTGTGCTATTACACAAGTGTGGTAAAATTAAACTAAAATCATGTATTATAGTAACAGTTGTTGATAAACCTAATAAATAAATAAATAAATCTAAGAGAAATGAAATGTAGGAGAATGTAGTGACGGCCATCACTCACACCTAAAACCACATAAATTATGAGGGAAATATAAAACATTAAACTATATCCGCTAGCAATTTGCGTGTAAATTAACCATTTAACCGCACTCTGTAATAAAATTAGAACCTCTATGTATGAACAGGGCTTGAAAACTTCCTGGTTGAAGTCTCCGGAAAACGATGCTGGGGATACCACGTCCGTTTTAAACGCTAACTTGACTTTATACTAGATTTGCCTATTTTTTCCTGATAAGCAAGATATACTCAAATAAGCACATGGGTTTGGAAGAGAAGTTCTTATTGCTCCCTGTTTTCCCCATTTATCATCAAAATGTGTTTGTGAGAGAGAAAAAGAACAAGATCAATGGGACCTGTGCAACTGATACTCTGACACTCTTATGAACCGTTAAAAACCTGACATACACACATAGGCTCTACATGTTTCATATGAGAGGACTCATCATCGTTACGATTTTTATGTGTAAAATTCTCTAACATTAGTCCAGTAAGTTGGCAATAACCTAAAAAGCGTGACGTGCAAGTACACTTGTAGGTGCTCTAAGACGGAAGGACAACAGATGCGCAGGAAGGTGCGTCCGCGCAGCTCGCTCGAGCCTCCGTATTCCGCGCACAACGGCGATTTAAGATGTCACGTAATAGAAGCACAGTTACGCTACCCGTTCCAGTATGTAAACTAATTTAATTTGCGTTTAAAGGTAGCAATAAAACGGACTTCTTTTATGTCCAACTTTCAAGATAATGTTTGCAAGATTGCAACGCTGTAAACATGTAAGAAAATGATATTATTACCTTATAAAACCGTTTAACGGCTGTACATTCTACTATAGAATAGTAATCGACCATAAAACTGACTATGTCATGGCATCACTTACATCCCACAATACTGTTGTTATACGAAAATACACCTGCACAAAGAATCTATTTCGTGGTTTTGTGCTGGATAAAACGTATATTTTTTGGAGGGATTACTCTAAAATGGTGAAAAAAGCCATGTAAATCAAACAAAAGCTCGCTCCAAATAGATAGAGCGCAAACAACACGTTATCTAAATAGCGCTGCACTATCCACGGGTCTAAGTGGGTATTCTTCGAGGAATATAAACGATTGTTTGTGTAGTAGTACGGCTATGGAGCAAGTACAGTCACGGCCATAAATTGGATCATCAGTCAGCATTACTATCTACATACATACAGGTGTTTTTTCGTTGCCACCATTTACGAGAGGTAGGTACTCTATAGCTATACATGAAATAAAGTAAGTTTATGTCCAAAAAATTGCAGGGAAATGCTTTTCATTATTCAGGCTTTTTTTAAATTAACTTTTATTGTATGAATGTATGGTCTCTAGTGTTTGTATTGGTTGTGGTGTAGTAGTATTTAATGGGATTTTAAATTTTTTTTTCTGGAAAATGTTTGTTACACGCGTTTACATGCATTTCTGAAAAAAAAATGCAACCCGATAACTCAACTTTGGACCTTAATATCTTGGACACCAGACACTTCCCAGGTATGCTTCTGCGGAGAAAAATGTTCGTGATAATAAAGAGAATGCGTGGTATTCAGAAACGTTGATGACCAAAAAACACACTGTTTACTATAGGTATAGTGCTCCGAAAAATTGGGTAGCCAGAACTGCAAGATCCTACAGCCACGTTTAGCATGGCGGGGATAGATGCTATGGATCAGTGACAAGTTGCTAGCTCATCGCCTGAGAGAACACCCCTAAATTCCTTAGTCACTATTATCGTGTTTGTTTTGAATTGTTTGGCTTATTGCAATATAATACGTATTAGTAAGTTTACTTAGTTTTATGTTGCATTAGATTAGTACAAACGTAAAACTTGTCTAGGTTAGAGGAATTTAGTTATGTAAGTATTGTTTAAATTTAGTGTATTGTAGATGTATAGAAAAACTTATTTAAGTTTATATTACACCTATATCGTGCAGATTTTTATAAACATTATCATGTCAATAAAAATATTTAAAAAAATCCATGTTGCATAATATGCTAATGGTGCATGCATACGAGTATATCCAATTTAAAATCAAGGATTGCTGTGACTAATACCAATGTATGTATGAATGAACAAGAGAAAATCTCTATAATGCAACATCACGTACTGGTACTTACATATGATGAAAATTTTACTTTACACAAGTCGAATGACACTGGTAGTCTAGTGACAAAGGTACATAAATATTTATTAATTTATAAGTTTATAACTTGTTTTGTTTCTCCTTCCCATGATTAGTAAACAGAATACAAACCACAACTTCAAAACTTAAGACTTTAAAAAAATTTCAAATGTTTTCTTTCTCCAACTGTACAAACACTACACACGGTCTTGCAGGGCTCGTGACATACAGATAAACCTCACTAATGGAAAACGAGAAACTGTCGGAAGATAAAACAACTGTGACGAAACAATTTCGAGAACTACTTTCCGTTGTATATCTGTATTTGATAAGATAGTACGTTTTTATTTGCACCACAATTTGTACCGGGCAGATTTACGAGAGACGCAGATGACAGCTATGCCAAACCAGTTTTCTTGTCGACCCTGTATTTTCGGAATTAAAAACAACCACCATGAAAGTTTGAGGCACTCGTCGTCGTCTTGTTTTCTTATCTCTGTCTGATATGTGAGTTAAAAACGGACGAGGCGAGGCTATGGCACTAACAGCTTAACCTCTTTAGAATGACTCGGAAACATTTTCCATTATATTCATTACGCAGTCGCAAGATTATAATATTATGCCCAAAAAGTGGCGATAGGGTACCTCCCAAAACAAACCACGTGAGTTTTAATAGGGTAACTAGTGGCAAGGAGATATTTCTGCCCAACCTCTTTAGGGATATGGACATATAACTACATGAGTTTATAACACGTCGTACTTATTTGTCATATACTGCTAAGGGCCTTCTTTAGAATAAATCAGCTGCATCTCCTTCCGTGGATGCCCTAAGTCGACTAAGAAAATCGAGCACTCTTTCAGACGATAAGCCAGCAACTTCGTAATGATCATTCACATCTGTCTGTACCCGCTATGTTAAACGTGGGACCCAGGATCCTGCAGGATCTCTTTCGTGATCCGAGAGTTCTGCTATTTTGGAACCATGTGTATATGTAGGTATGTGAATATAAACATACATTTATGAACAACTAGTAGACGCCCGCGACATCGTCCGCGTGGACTGCAGAAAAACAAAATGTTAAAAGTAACCTATGTGTTAATCCAGGGTGTCAGCTAACTCCATACAAAATTTTATTAAAATAGCTCCAGCCGTTTTTCCGTGAAAGAGTAATAAACATCCATCCATCCATCCATACTTACAAACTTTCGCGTTTATAATATTAGTAGGATTTAGAGACAGAGTTTCATTTAATTTCCCTAGATATGAAGTCTATCAGAATAAACCTGTCGACATTTCAACAATGATTTTGTAACTAGATCCAATCAGATTTACCTCTTTAGTAAATCAGTAAATTGGCGCCTATTAACCGAAATGGGCGCACGTGCGTAATCCAATCTCTTCGTATGCCGCCTTAATGATATTTTCATTCGAGCTAACAAGCCTGCGTCTGCGCATAACGGGACCATAGACAAGAATATTTAGTTTGTAGATACGTGGGTCTAAAAATTATTTGGCTATACTATAATTACAGTATTAAAGAATAATTGAAATATGGTACAAAGATTGTACATTATACGGGCTTATAATAATAATATATTGACCCAATGGGACAAGGGAATGTATCGTATCTATGCATACATAACATAGTAAGCATAGGTAATATACAAAAAAATGTGAACATTTTATCTCTCTTTCACACTTCATTAACTAAGAAGTGATGTACGAGTAGTCAGCAAATGAATGCAGAAAACACTCGGCTCTCTACTCATCTCCTTTTTTAAAAAAATCAAAACATATAAAGAGACAGAGGTACACACGTTTTTAAGACGAGGGAGGGCAGCGATGCGTCGTATTGCATGGACATATTGAATTTATAATCTATGTTAAAAACCACGATTTGACGGCGCGTGAACTGCGTGGGAAAAGCCGCACTCACACGATTTTTCTAACCTTAATCGCATCGTAATCTGTTTAGCTTCGTTTTCGGATTGGTTATGTAATTGTTTATTTAAGTTGAAACCTACAAGTTTGTGGAGAATATTGTCAAAATTGGCGTCAAAAAACTATTAGGATAAGTGCTGTTTAGGCCTCAGACTTTAAGACCTAGAGAGCACTTACTCTTACTCTAGGGCATACAGAAAATTAATTATGTATATGATTACTGAATAACCGGAAAACACAACTTGTTTGGGATAAAACTTGTTCAAAATTATTATCGTGATGTACCTTTGAAGAATATGTTTAACTTTAATATAATTTCAAATATAAAAATTATTCAGGATTCCTATAACGGGTCACCATTATTATTATTCCGCCAAAAGGGCCACAATTGACGTATTCGGCCGGAAGTCGATTTGAATCGAAATATAGGAGGTGCTTCCCCTACGGAAACACTCGTATCGTTTTAGTTAGGAAGTCCTTTGACAGTGGCGCTAATGTCCTTATAACTATAACACTATTTCATTTATTTCATTTTGTTTAAAAAAAAGCCGCAGGACTTAGTTAATGCAATAGATGTTACTTTGCCATTAGTATTTATAGCTCAATAATGCATGGATGTGGATGGATGAGGTTTGATGTACGACGCCATTTAATATTGCAAATGGATGCACTTTAATGTATCAACACCTTTCGTGTGTGTAATCGATAGCGTTTGATTACTCGGCAAAAACATTACTGTATCAGGTACTTAGCTTGTTTATAAATACGTGATATCTACGGGTACTGTACTAGCCTAGTACTACTAGGTACAAAGTACTACCTGTGTCGGGTTGAATTATATAAAGTAACAATTTAAAACATCGTCTGTTATCACTAAATAATAAACATTTTTAAGTTGAAAGCTCTCTAATTAGGTATCACAGTAATTTGTCAAAGCGAATTACGGGATAACTTAGTGGTATTTATATATAAAACTACTAAATCTGTTTCTATATTGCCTATTTTTGAAATAACAATCCCAGTAGATAAAAATAACAGCACAAAACAAGAAATCTCCGCAGTAAATAGGAGTACGTTGGTATATTTAACAACACGTTGCTCGTAAATACATATTTTGTTGTAGAATTCCGTCCGAATACCGACTTGGTCGCCATGATGCTGGTGATTTGGTGGAATTACACCGTTCCCCAAGAGTTTTGACTTACCGGTTCGGTCATTAAAATTAACTATTTCTGGTCCGACAAATTACTGGTTACCGGACGATTGCCAATAGTCACTGTCGTGGAACTTATGTTTATAACTATAAGACAATAAAATAAATATTGACTATAAACTTTAAAAAAGAAGTCCGCTATAGGTACGTTGCAAAGGAAATTCTAGGCATAGGTAATTTAGATATATATTTTAGGAAACGGGTTAGAAGATGAAAGCACCATAATTTACGTGCATGTTATACTTAAAGTAGAGGTATTTATAGGTGTGCATATAGGTGTGAACTGTGAACTCATTTAGGGTACAAACTTATACAAGCCAGCCTTTCCCGACCGTTACTAGCAGAAAATATTAAAAATATTATGTTAAGTAATAACATTATAATATTATGTTGTATTCAATAAACATAATTATAATAGACGTGTTATTTTTCCTGGGGCGTGAGAACGGATGAAATCATCAAGGATTCTAGTACACCTGACAGGTTACTTGTACTTCGTAATGACGGTGATGATGACAGCCGGTATTACATTAATATGCGTTTACATGACATTTATATTATGCGTAACCTAAATCAAGTCTTAGTGTAATTGAGGAATCAAGTTCTGCTCTAATATCTCATAATACATATATGGAGTGCTGGTGGTATGTAGAGTTAATCATATGATAGTAGAGCTACTGGTGTATGTAACAGCTTATTAAGTTTATCAACGTGGGTATTCGGAATTTATATATGAATTTCTTAGACAAACAGGGGAATAATCGCGCCAAATGACAGGATTTCACCTTGCAACGAAACGTTATTGGTTTTGGATTTGTAGCTTGCGACTGGTCAACAAACGGCCGCTAAACGACGACTAGGCGAGAGATTCAATCAAAGAATGCATATTTTGTAATTTATTTGTTTCAAGCACTGACTTTGGACTAGTAGAATCATATTCTATACTAGAGGACGCCTGCGACTCCGTCCGCGTGGACTACAGAAAAAACAAAATGTCGAAATTATCCAGGATAAAAACATTTTCCCAGGATAAAAAGCCTATATGTTAAGTGGGACCTGTCTCAATATATTCTGAAAACCGCATCGAAATCGGTTTAGCCGTTTCCGAGATTAGCGTGCACAAACGCACAGACAAACCGACAAACAGACAAAAATTCCAAAAATAGTTTTTTTGGGTACTATTGCGTTGATAAAGGTCTCCTATAATATTTTTTTCTCATATATCTTCCATGTACAGACATCGATCCGTTACATTTTTATTATATGTATAGATTGACTGTTTCGAAATTGCTACCGAAGTAACAAAACAAGAGGGTAGTTTAAAAAAGCACAAAATACACGTATAGCTTTCAAATAAATGATTCCGCATGATCGGGCACAGATTAAAAAGATTACCTTCAGTTTCAGAATGTCGTTTTTGTAGCAACTACGTGCCCAAACAAACACCAAGGGAAATAAGGTTGCTAGTCAATTTTCACTTTTGTAAGCTCCGTTAGCTTCTAACACGCAATAATTTGGATACACTTGTTGGGTCATCTGTAATAATCTAGATGTAAGGAAATTCAGATTCTGTCAACAAATAGATAAGGATCCAAATTACAACAATTAACTTTTGAGAGCAACTACAAAAGGTATTTAGGAGAATATACCTATATACTGAAGAGATTTTTCTGCCCCCGCCAGATTAGCAGGTACTCGTATTAGAAATTTAAAAACAACGATGATTCTTATATTTGGTAGGTATATTCTTACAAATATGTAATGAGTAATGTAGCTGGTTGTGTCTTTCATTTAACTTTACAATCATGTACACCTCAGACACCTTCCATGCATAAGCACCACATATTGAGGTTGCAGGGGTCACATGAGAAACACCATCAATGACAGCCAGAGTTTGTGTCTACTTTTTGATATATGTATGTATGAGTAGTAGTACCAGAGAGGCAGAAGATGTTAGGTTGCCTTTTCAACAGAGATCTGCTATGCTAGGGCGCTATGGATGCGTTTGATATCTCCCAACCAAATTCATTGACATCATGGACCAATGGTAGAAAAGCAACCTTAATAATATTGCGATGTAAACCACAGAGCTACAATCAATATGCATCAATATCCTTGCACATACTTACCTAGGTATCCTCTTAGGTAGGTAAGTACATACGAGTAAAACCTTTTACAGTTTAGTCAAATAAACTTGCCAAAATAGGAGCTTTAGGTTCATTTGGTCAGCTTCGAAACCAATGACCTCTCTCAAACCGGTCAGAGGCAAATTCGGCTGCGCGTGCGCATCTTTCCGAGAACCCCGCACCCAATAGTCTAATCCCGCTTTTTATACCACTATGATAATCAGACTGTATAATACAGCTCATCTAAATTTCCGTTTAAATCTGAGACATTAAAATCAAATTAAACAGACTAGTATTTAGGATAATAGTTTAAAAGTAATCGTTTAGTTTCCGCACCATTAGCACGCACCGTCTGAAACGTAAGACCCTAACGTCTAGCAGACTTACGCAGTCCGAAACTGCCCTATAATGGGCACATCCCTTTTGAAATAGGGAGTTCGGCCATCCGTGCCGTCTACCTGCGAACGTACCTGTATACAAAATCCCGGACTATAATTATATACAAAATAGCTATAAACAAACGTATAGGCGACTTCCGTCTCGCTTCCACGAACACGAAAATGAGCCTCGAATTGTACTGTCCCTTTCGCACGGCTCGTTGATGTCTTTTGCTCCCGGCTACGAAGCGTGTAGTATACGTAGAAAAGTTAGATTATAATATATTGTAAACTTTTATTTTGTTATGTTTTCGTCTAGATATCTGTCCGTCCGTAGTTTACCAGTACATATTTATGGGGTCGGGAAAATATGTTTTCTTCTCTTTCAGTGATCATATCATAAAGTTTATAATTTGTTTTATGGCGTGTTAAACGCCTGATTCCAACTATTTGTGATTTTAAGAAATAGCTAAGTAATCATTTAAGAAATCGTTACATTACATAAATTCCGTGGTACGGACTCGTGTCTAGGATTGACCCATGCCGTCTCAGTAAAATAAATTTTGTATCCCAATTTCATTTTAGTTTGCTTATTAGATTAGATCAATCGTATTTAATTTATTAGCAATGTTGAATATTGAGTTGAAACATAGATTTTAGTAGTGTTATATGTATTTTTAGCGTATACAACTGGAGATGCGATCATTTTGTTTTAAAACCTGGAGAGCGGAGGGGCGAGGAGGGATCGAGATATAGAGGCTCGGACAAACCGGCTCCGATCAAATTACCTCCACTGGACTCTTTGGGAGGGATTTTATAATCTTAAATAAGTATATGCAAAGCTTTTCAATATTTTAGAAAGAATCTTGTTAGTGATTACATAAGGGTGCGAATAAAATATGTTAATCGTAGAGAAATATGATACCATGACTATACTATAGTATATTTAAAAGTACATATTATTCAATTATGTTTACTAAATAAGGTCGCGGAAGAACCCTTTCTCTCAATGTCTCTTGAATAGTAAACAAAACAGTTACTAGTATAGTAGTAACGTAAAAGCTCACCTTAGCACTGTGGTACAATGCGCTGCTCCGTGTGATTTTCGCCTTAGTCATTTTCACCGGTCAATAGTCACTTAGCACAGTTCTCATCACAACACTATGGCTTTCATTTCGATGGCAATCCTGAATCATGGGAAGTGAATCGAAGACGCGCGCGCGCAACTGTGTTTACCACGAGAGAACTTACATGGGAGTGTTGATGTTGCGCGTCCGCTGGTACCCACTAGCGCCGCCTGTGCAGTCAGCGGGAAAACATTGAACTAACGATGTAAACTTAAGCAGACTGGCGCCACCTAGCGGCAGGTTAGATGAAAGAGAAAGGGCAATGGAGGCTTTCTGGGGTTCGGTGGCCATTTTGTTTTAAGCTATAGTTAGCTCTACTTTCTGTCTTGCCGTCGATAAAGTCGCTAGTGTCTCTGCGGGCAAGAACAGTAAACTACTTACGACGTTAGTTTCACGCTCCTATGACCAAATCATGTAAGTTTGTGAAAAGCAGAGCCTCTGGGACGCGGGAAGATTTTTGATTAGCATACAAAAAATAACGGTCAGTTACGTTCGGTTCGAAACAAAAGATGCATTCGATAGTAAATTATCGTGTATCATATCTTGATATATCGAATGAATGCGTTACATCCATGTAACATTTATTTAAATGTAAAGCTTGTGTGTATATGTAGTAATATGTAGAGAAAAGTATATGGACACAAAGAAAATGCTAATAAAAAGTGTACTTCAATGTGTACCTAATACATACATAGATACATGTAGAGTTACGAGTAAAATTCGGCTACCGACTCCTCAAACCCCCAAACACAATAATAATACGTAGTATAATACCTGTTCCTTAGCTTTTTTCTTTTTAATGCGGCGCAGGCGCAGGTGTTCTTGTAAAAAAGCGAGGGGAGAAACGCAGTATTGGGATGATGCATCAAATTAACGTTACGAAAACTTTACACTACTTATATATTCTTTATCTGGCGGTTTGCACCTTGCATTTTTTTACTGCAGCCCATAAAGATCTAACTGTTGTAATATTGATGATAATAAATGGATAACAGATGTTTTCCTTATTAATTACAGCAGTTTATTGCAAACAATAATATCCGAAACAACTCGCGTTAATCTGCTTATTATTATTTTACACTTAGCCGTTATTTATTAATATATTTCTTATGCGTAAAGGGAAACTGTGTAGATGCACATTAGTTTTATATAGAGAAGGATTAAGATAATATTCAAATGGAAAAAATGGAGAAAGTGTGATAATTATTGTAGAGTTTGGTGATACTTCAGTAAAATCTACTGGGATTAATATTAGGAAAACGGAAAGCCATTAAAGAATAGTATAAAACTTCGGGAAAATCTGCTTCAAAGTATTAGGAAAGCGCCATGTGTGTGGCTTACAAAGGTCATGGGTTCGAATCCGGTCATAAGCCCGAACATATTCATATGAAGCCTAATATTATAATACAAAATATTCTAATCGTGAAAGTCACTTAATATTTATAAGAAGGACGCTACGACAAAGCAGTGGCATATCGTAGCATTCGTACCGTACATGTATACTATACAGTACAATAAAATTTCCGAGTGTACGTGCTTGTTTTTACGTGTTATGATCGTATAACGACCTTACAGTAACTTTTTTGCTTGAGTGCATCAATGTATAACCATATAAGACCTTGATTCTCGCAACGAGAAGCCAGATAGCACCTAGTATACATAGCTGCTAATCCGAAAACCAATTAAAATTTTAATCGACATATGTTTCGCCAACACCCGTGGCATCATCAGGATTAGTTTTCCATGTTAGTTCTATCTACCGAACCAACTAACTAACAACATTTTCAATGGTTGAGTGTGTTTGAAGTTTGAGTGAAAGAACAATGATAATAATGATATGGGGACTTGTCTCAAACCTTTACCACGTGCAGTACAAAGTACACGAGACAATACAGTGTCATAATACTCGTACCTCTGGTTAGATATGTCTGCATTTGCATAGCGCTCTACACGACATTTTACGCAATAAACTTATAGGGGCGGACATTTTGAACTGCGTAATGTCTGTATACGTAAAAGTAAATGAGAAACAAACGCAGTTGCCGCCTATTTTATTGAAGGCAAACAGACTGAAGCAATTTGTAGTATAGAAACCTGATTGAAACGGTTAACCATTTCGTGAAAAATGAGCGCGTTCTAAGAAAATTAGAAAACACGGGTAGAGTAATAATAACTGAGCGATTTATATTGCAAATCTACTGTGCAGATTATAGGAAGAAAACAATGTAAAAATCTACTACTTATTTGTGATTTTGCGATAACAATGTGCGTCTCTTTTCATGAAATGGTGTAGTAAATAAAACAATGACAAACATTCATCTTTCACCGGGTAGCTTATTTTAAGTAACTGTAACGAAGCAAGGGGTGAGTCTAACACATTTCGAGCAACCACCAGCCAATTTTCTAATATAATAAGACAACAAATCCGCCTAGTACCAGAATTACCACACCTTGTTACAGCCAGACAAAGATACTGGACTATTACTTATATAATTCCGGTATAATTGAGCCGGTGTCCAAATAACACGCTCCTAGCTTGTCGGGTGAGAAGTGTAACAGAATCTCAGCTACCACTTTTAGCTACGCGAGCTACTTTACCCCATAAGGCGTGATATATAAGATCCACTATAGGATTATAAAGGATATTGCGGTATTAATAACAATTATTTTCCTACTTCGAGTCCATATTGGAAGTATTCTGAGCCTCTAACATGGCTTGACTATTACCTTAAGTGAAATTATAGGTGTAATATTATTACGTTAACCAGACTGGACCAGTCCAGAGATGGTTGTCCGAGATTTCTATTTATGGACTCAAGTAATCTGTTCACTTAAAATAAAAAGTAGGTACCAGTACAGCCACGGAATTTTAATAAGTGAGTTATGTTATTTTGTTAAGTTGAAGAGAATACGAGTAAAGAGAATCCGTACACAAAAATAAAATCTTCATTTTTGAAAACCTTTTTACTTGGGGGTAAGATCAAAACTTATTTACCACAAATTAATCGAGCTTTTTGTTATAGTTGTAGCTTTTATTTGAGATAATCCTAGTTGCATTCAAATGTGTATGTAGGTGCATTTATGTGTAACTTTACATTACATTTCTAAAGGACATGTTTACGAACTTTGCCGTAAACTGGCTTCGTTAGATCTAATTTTGAATGTTTTATTTTATATTTTGGATCCTGAAACTAAAGTGTTACACTATGAAATACACTGTCTTGCCAAATCACTAGTAAATCAACACATCAGACAAGTTTGCACAAAGCGTTTCCTAGTCTTGTAAATATTTACCATCCTAGCCCGATAATCTATTAAATGTTAGTCTCTCATAACACCCAGCTGTGATTCATATCCGAGCCAAACACCATTGTTCCTTTGAGTCAGAAGCCTTACGTAATTAATCCAAAATGACTCACATTCCATGGAATAAAGAATGCAGAAGAAGATTGTTAAAAAAACACGTACAAGATGCTGACAGGCAAGGAAGCTGTAATAAGTCCAGCATGTTTAAAGTGGATCACGACGTAAATAAAAACAACGGTTAGAACCTTTAGGCTCCTGATGTAGTTAGTAGCGCCTCTACCATAGGAAGTAGTTATTTGGTTTTTATAAGCCATAGAACTGACCGAGTGTGTAATTATACAAAATGTGTTAATTGCCTTTCTACTGCACAATATATCATTGCTGTAAGGGTATGTAATAATTATAAAAGGATTTGATAACATTTGTTATTCCATGACTATGCTTAGAAGACTGAATGGTACAATAAGAGGTTGTTAATTACAAAATGAAAATTGGATAATTCATGGTCGTAGATAAGGATAAAAAAAGTCAGAACAAAAAATCTAGAATAAAGGATTAAAATCAAGTAGGTATGTATTTGCTTGTAGTAATGGGGGTATTGTAACTAGTAGATCAAATTGATTCTATCTACCGCATAAGTCTGAGATACCATAGTGAACAATAAAATAACACTAAACCATAAATTGAAGACGTAAATATTGTGACGTAACAATCAATCTAACCAGCAGGTTACAAGAGCATCAATCAAATGCAACTCGGATTCGAGCAACGGACGTTTGATGGTTACTCTGTTGCAACTAGACGGCCATAGCGATTACGATCAATCATGTAATGCCCATTATGTTCCGATTACACTAAAGAGTAGAGAAGTCCAAAAAATCCGTTTCACGCTTCCCCTTTCAACCCTTGCTGCCCTTGGTTAGAGGACAAAAAATCCAATTTATTTGTAAGGCAAGGAAAATAAAAAAGCATGAATGCTGCCTGCGACGTTAGGGCTGCCAGCAGTGTTATATTAATGTAAGGGTCGATTTTTGTCAATGTTCAGATAGCCTTTCTGAAGGATAAATCTGATACTATCTTTCCCTAAAACTTGATAAGGACTGATAGAGACAGGATTAACTTTAATCTGAACATTGAAAAATTCGGCCCTGACATAAATAAATAAATTTAAAAAAATATCTTTTATTTCTTAAAAAACATGTTATTTCAGAAAAAAATTCAGCATTTAAACCATCCAATACCGGTAACGTTATAGAAACGAATCCAATTATTTCAATAACTGTTGATAGGTACTTTTTTATGACAGTGGCAACCTTAGGTGCCAGCGTGCAAGCCATAAAATTAATTTTATAATAAGCTGTGAGCTCTGAGATTATGAATAATGTTGGAATGGATCTTAATTCGAAAGCCTTCTCTTGTTATAATTTAATGGTTTTGGTGAAGGTTTATTAAAGAATTTCGTTATTACATACAATCCAATTACAGTATGGTGGACGAAGCTACTGTGGGTGGGAATGCGCTTATAAAATAATTACTTAAAATAAGATCCTATAAATAGACTGAAATAAACGTATCACATTCAAAGGTAAATTTTATAAATGATCACAATACAATCTATGTAATCTGCCATTTTGATTGTAAGGACAATTTGACTTTCGGGGCCGTGCATACAGAACAGACAGTGACAAATTCCAAATACACACGATACAATGAGTTTGCAAATCTAGTCAAATTGTACGTAAAATTGTATGTAGGTATGTAAGGAAAAAAAACAGATATAATTCCTACTCCTCCAGTTCTTAATGAATAGATATTTTATTTGAAATGGAGACACAAACTCAAGTAACTTGAGCTAATGCAAGGAGATAGTGATAAGAAATTAGTAATGTTCAAGGAAAAAGATATCTTGACATAATAAAGTGAAAAAGGATACTTTATACCAAGTTACCAACCATGAAGCAAGAACTAAGTGAAGGTGGCCTAGCAAAATTCATAGACGTTGTCGTCGCACACGTTATAAGACTCAAAGGTAGTTCCTTGAATAGTTTCCGTGCACGATTTTGGAACCTAAATACTTGAATAGTTGACTAACGCCATCATTTAAATTTGGTGAAACCACTGATTTATAAACTTCATACTACACTGGGATAGTCTACATATTGGCGTTCGCAGTTCTACATTCATTGTTGTAATTCCTCGATGCACTTCCTCCATTATACCACCACACGTGCACCAACCGAGGTATCCATACATACAACTGGTTTCAAGCCTCTCACTCTAACATTAACCTTTTCTTTCACACTCACCAGGTCTCACCAACAATGAAAAATAAACCTTCATCCAGTAGCACTAATATTGATATTCATGTGCTAGGGTGTGATTGTTTGTATTCGTAGTAAGCCGTAGTAAAACGAAACGAGTTTTGTTTTAGTGCTAAGAGAAATGCTAACTCCACTCAAAAGTTATTTACCGTTAAATAGTGGTTCAAATATAGCAGGAAATAATACATTCACGATAACTATGCAAATTATAGTTAAGAAAATATAAAAGCGCAGATAAATAAACTATCAATATGTACTGAATGATACACATTAACTAATACAATAGAATAAAATATTATTTTAAATATCTAGAATAAAATACCTATAGAAAAGAATTAACATATTTATAATGTTAGTCTGTTTTGTAGTACCTTTCGCAGCATTTCATAATACATGTCTCTCTGTAACAAGCAACATTACCTTGAATATATTGAAGAGCAGTAGAGATGATGATGATGGTGGTAACTATGATCTGAAGACTGGATATTCCATTATGCTCCACCTGGTTATGACGTTAATACAATGGAAACTAAGTCGAGCGACGAGAAAATTGTGCGCCTGTTCATAATGGAAGCGCTAGACTCGGCTTGCGACGTATATTGCAGATCGTCGTACAGTAGGCGCAACTAAGTTTTGTAGGTACTGTTTTCACGTGTTCATTGAATATTGCTACTTGATAGCATGTAAGGCACTACAAAGTATTGATAAATTTCGAGGTGTTATTAACAATTTTGATAATTTCTCTACCTACGCCTACTTACGTGAATCCACGTACCGTGAGATATCCAGGGATGAGTGCTACCTAGGTTCTATTAACCTTAAATAAATTCCTTTATATAAAAATGAAAGATACTTTTATTTGTCCGAAAAATGTATACGAAAAATAACAAAGTAAACGACAGTGCGCTACGGTATGTTATTTAGCTTCCCACAGGAACTCTACATAGCCATGCTGTTCCTAACTGCAATGCACAATATCACTAACCGACTTCCAGATAAACGATTAGCTAGGTAGTCTACAAATAAACTTGTTTTGCTTAGTTTAGCTACATCGGCGCCAGAACCATTGTTACGCCCCAAGTGTTTCCCAGATTGGTAAACTTTCGACGTACACGATATTATGGTACGTTATATAGCATGATGGACGAGGCTGCACGCGATTCCCACGGAGAACTGGTAGCTACACTAAAATATATCCACATTATTAGATTACTTTAACAAAAGCTACAGAAGATTAAACTACTTAAACGTTTAAGACCGAGTCCCTTTTAGCTAACGGGATATGGCCACGAGATGAAATGTGTAGTCTACCTATACAGGGTGTAACAAAAAGGGTATGTTAAGCGAAAAGCTACGTAAATAGCCCACTGTAGAGGACCTATCCACAAAATTTGAGACTCGAAATCACATGTTTATTTTTCCCGATAGTATGGAGAATTTTTAAATATCTCAGGAATTTTCATACAATTTTGAAAAATAAACATACCCTTTTTGTGACACCCTGTATATAACATACATCTCCCATCAAGAACCATTTAAAGCGCGTGTCAATAGTCTTAACAATATAACGAACAAGACAACTTTACGAATAATAATACCAAATAAGAGCAAAATATAGTTTTAGATATATCAAAATGTATTAAACAACCGCTACTTCGTTATCAAAATGAGAAAATAATACATAATTTAAATAAAAATGCCTATATTAAGCCGGATGTTGCAAAATTATGTTTTCTCAGTATAGCCACTTAGCCGGAGTGGGTCCAGGGCCTATGGAGCCGATTTACATAAGATGGAAAGAACTCGACACGGCACGAGTTTCTCCAAATTCTCGGACCGGTTTGTCGTGATCCGTGCCTTATGGGACCGTCCGGTTGAGGCACAATTAGCCATGATTAGACACTCATACTCGTATAAACATTTCCTTTAGGAGCCATAAAAAAACTAATTAAGTGTCAAAGCAAAATGTAATAGGTGAAATGATCTGTATAGGTAAAAAGGCCTATTTCCGAAGAAGACAGCGTGAAAGCATAGTATAGATTTCAAGGAACTAGGAAAATATGAAAATGTATTTAATTTTAAAGACAAATCTTAATCCAATCATGCAAAAGTATAGTATACCAGCGAGCGCTTCGATTCAGTAATCTTTTATGTATTGCCAATATTTTCCTAGAAAGATAATAGCTTCCTCGTTCAAAATTTTTATAAATGGACTTTTTTATTATAATATATTTCAGGATAAAATAAGTTAAAATAAATTAGGTAGGTAGACATTACGGCGCACAACGAGTCAAACGTTAAAAAGAAAACAAATAGTACTTCTTGTATTCAGAATGCAATTCTAAGTCTATTTTTAATCCAGCTGGACCACGCTAGTCGCTGTTGTCTCCTCTATCAAACCCATCGCCCTTTAAATGGGTAAACCATCAATTTTATAGTCTCCAATCTCGGTGGATATATCCGTGAGGACAGGTTAAAGGCCCACCATCATTATAATACCCTATTTGCATATGATAAAATGCTTTTAAATGATTGTCATAGGTAGATACAAAAATAAATGTAAATTATTGTTGTATAGGTATATTAGAAATTTACGTGTTACCTTACTATTAATAGTAGACCAAAACCAATTTTTGTTGTGAATTCATGGGGTAATTTTTCTAATTGTGCACCTAGATACTCAGTTCTGAGTCGGCGTACACCAAAAGCTCTGCCGAACAACTAAACGCAGTATAAAATTCTGCGGAACGATCTCGGGTTGCCACTCTCACCTATAATATAATTTATGTAATAATTGTCATGGTATGGTAGGTACTCATCTGTACAGCTCCGCGGTCTACTGGTGAAATAATCCACCATAGGTTTTTTAAAGTATTTCTACATATTACTCGACTTTAGAGATAGCGTAAAGGGAAACAAGCTTTGGTTCGTTTGTTCTGGGTCCTGTATACCAATTTCAAATAATTCACAATTCACGAGCGAACCATAAAAATCAAATCGATCACGGCCACACGTCGTAAATCCTACGTCACACCTCTCGAACGAGAGCGTGAAGGAATGCGCGTCCATTTGATATATATCTGTCTCATTACTGTTCTGGTTCATAATCCTAATCTGATCAGTTTTCTACTGTCAACTCTCTATGACAGAGTAAGTATATTCTTTGCTCTATGATGAGATAGATTTAAGACAGGCATACATGAAATTGAATATTTTCTAATTAGCTTAGGTAGTAAACTTTTTTGACACATTTAAACTCTGGTTAAGGTACATAATAGAAGAATTCTAAATAGTCAATAGCCTAATGAGGGAGGTATTTGACAAATTTTATACTTATAGTCTAAAAGTGGGTATAGTACTAGTACCTTGTAGGAAAGGTGACCGAAGTTCCGGATACAAACTAAAGTTGCAGAATGAATTCTCTTCAAAGTATCACATACTTACCTCATATTAACCATTTCAGGATGATGTTATATTTTATTCTATGATTTTATTACAACTTATGGCCAATAAATAGTTCAACATCGTTAAATGTTATACAACCTGTTATGCCTTAGAATAAACAATATGCTTGTAAAAGTTCTAAAGCCTTGGATGAAAATAGGTGTATATGGTTCAGAAAAGTAAGGAACATACGAGAAGTATCATGCCTTATGTATTAATCTGTTGTTACCAGAAAACGAGCGAAACTTATAATATTACGTTATGTTCACGCACGGCGAGGCTCGTGGCTATTCTCACGGCGATCGGGTCCAGGCTGCAGCGTGGGAGACACATGTCTAAGGTCTATGGGATATAAATCGATACGTGGTATCAGCGTTGCAACAAAGTTTTGCATAGCATTAAAAGCGTCAGTTAAAAGTTATGATAAAAATGTTAAAAAGTAATTTTTTTAACAAAAACAGCCTGGACGACATCATTAAAATAATGGACAAAGAAATTACAACCAACTAGGAGGTACATATCATTTAAACAACTAACAAAATAATTTTAAAGAATGCGACACGTAGCTATAAAGATAATTAAGCTCCTCCCGATGATTTCGTCTCGATTTTGGCTCCGCCCGTCTTGTATTGAATATATCACCATTTTTCAATACAGTCGGAATTTTATAAAGATTCATGGTAAAAGATATAAGCGTTCTCTAACCTACTTGCGACAATCTTGCAAACAGAGGCATATTTAACACCCCATATGCGCAACGTTCGCTATAAAACACCATAAATGAAACGTTTTAATGGCGTCTATAAAATAATAGAAACGTCTCTCAGTAACCGCAGTATGGAAATAGAATCGAAGTAGGATCGCGACCGGGAAGAGCTTACCGACCGCACTCCCACAGTTATGAAGTTATAATCAATTTCTATCATTGTTGCTTTCGACGCCACTGAAGTGTGCAAGTTATTGGGAATAGATTGGGGTAATTTACACATGCTTACTTTTACTTCACTGATTGAAACGGTCTTTGTTTTGACTGTTCACACCACGGAACAAGATAAAGTGGAGCTGCTAATCCATAATAACAAATGACACGAAAATCGTGTAAGTTTAATAGGTGAATTCCTAGACATGGAGATTTTAATGATAAATTGAAAAATTCGAATCTATTTTTAAAAGTTTCCGTAGATACAACAATGAAATGGGAGATAGCACATATAGCGTGTCTAAGTTACACATTGGTTCCCAGAAGATGGCATAATTATGCAAAACCGTCCATTCCTCTGACCGACCAGGACATCAGATACAAACAAGAATGCTAATCAAACCTGCGAAACAATAAAATTACAAGTCTCTACTTCCTATCCCAAGAGCCGGAGTCATCATGAGGGTCATTATGAAGGCTACCACAATGGTGGTAAGTGATCCTTAGTTCTGCGACGCACCTTTGACCATCTAGCGTCTTGGTAATTAGATCGCTCGGGACTGTCTTGCTTGGGTGCATTTCCCACACGTCTTGCATCGCCATAATACTTCTAATAACTGACGCTGTTTTAATATAGATGATATGCAGCTGATTATGAGGAAATATGGGTTTTCTTGCGCCTATTTTACTTACACAAGAGTTTATATCACCAGTTTTTATACAAACCTCTTGACTTTTGGTAATATATATATAACGCTAAAGGGATAACAAAGTTTTGGAATGAAAAAAAAACCGTAAAATTTAAAAACTTATCTACCTAAGTATGCGGAATGAAATACGAGCTACTTATCTTACTTTACGAGCATGCCTGTTATAAAAGTCACGAATTATCAACCCCACATAAAATATTTGAACGTATCGTAAAATTGCTTTAAAAGTTCGTGAAGACGGGTCAAAAAGTTACGACTGGCGACCGTCACTCTAGACTGGACAATGTACAATTCGGATTTTGAACAATGGCTTTTTTCCGCGGTTAGTCACAGGAGGCAACGGATCCTTCACGACAGCCAGGAAGGGTGACTCATCAAATCGCGGGTCGAGGGTCGCGCTCTGTTGACTGTAACCTCCTTTTCCAACCGACGCGACGCCAAAAACTGCCCGCCCATACTCGCTAATAATTATGTATAAAATTAGTATTCGCGGCTCACGATTGTATGCTAATTAAAAGTTAATCATATTAATGAGAATGGGTTAATATGTACCTAGTTTCCAATCCTTGGTGACATAGGTAAGAAAGAAGGCAATGAAGCGTCCAGTCACACGCCAGATCTATTGAGCGATGAGTGTGTCCAACTGGGCATTGGAGCGAGTAATGCGATGTAAGCGGGGTCAGACGAGGGGTCGCTACATCCAAGATTCAAAGAATTAAAAAGCATCTTTGAATTTGCACAAGTAAAAAACTCGATAATCACACTAATTTTGATTATTCATTCTCGATTAACTGCAGTCAAAAGAAATTAATCAGCAACGTCAATAAGGCTTCCTGTTAATTACATACTCGTAATAGGCAGATCGTGCATTAGATTTCGTTCGAAATCATTACATCAAGGTATTATAGCGAAGGAATCGTCAAGTATGCATGATCCCCGCTGATAGCGTCAATCCACACATGACTTTCTCACAATTCATTTATAAATCTAACGACGGCGTAATGGCAAATGATACCGCTATCCTCTAATTATTTAGACATTATACGAGTGTTTCCGGCTTATCTAGTGAGGAGACAGTTAAGAACGGTCGGATGTCAGGTATTAGAGTAACTTCTGATAATGAATTTCCGGATCCCTGTACAAACTCTACCGGTGGTCCAGAACTCCAAATTATAGTTATGTTTTATGACGAAATTCAACAAAAATTGTCATGACATCATTTTCTAATATGTCGTTTTTGGATTTATCATTGGGTTATAAATCAACTGACAGACTAGATTGTAAATATTAAGAAAATGAAAAAAAATCACGAGTGAGATTTGAACTCACGACCTCTCGCAAACCGTGCTTTTGCTCTAACCAACTGATCTATCGGGTCAATTAACTCGGATGATGAATTTTACCATCTCTTTTACATTACGTTTTTGGCAACGTTATTTTTTTCATCCCGATAGCTATACACTAGCCAAATCTCGGTAAACAAAGCTGAATCCCTCAGTACAATGTTTTAATGATGAAACGATCAAACATATCCTAGCGTATTATATTATGGAGAAGTGTCTTATAAATTTATCTTAATCAAGATATTACATATTATAAATATTATTAAGAATATGAAATAAAATTCACCCGAGTGAGATTTGAATAGATTGGTTAACAATTTTACGGTGTTTAAGCGATGATAGCTTTACGGTAGCTCTATGTACTGGCCGATTTTTTTGAGTTCGTATATTCAAATTCAAATATATGTCAGGCAAATTACTAAACACTGTAAAAGCCAGACATGTCGGTGAAGTAATAGATTACCGACTTAATAGAATCCGACAATAAAACCGTGAACCGTGTCGGTTGTCGGAGCTAGTTATTAAATGAAACATGCTATGATGAACAACCATGAGATCTAGACCAAATTACCTAATAAACCCGATTAATGGCTTTGAAACAAAAGCAATGCCGATATTTTTAAATATAAATTTTATTTCAGGAGGATAATAAATAGAACCTAGATAAGTTTACAGATGGTTAATTAATTAATGTTCACGCACCTAATTCTTTTCCCTCTCACGACTGAAATTCGCCTTCTTATTGTATTTAATTTTCATTTATTCATGTTCATGTATTTACTAAAATTTGCAGGATAATCACTGTTTATAAATATGTAAGTATGTGAAAAACAAAAATAAAAAGTAGGGTGCTATTTGTAAATTTGATTAATTAACAAGCAAGATAAACAAGAGATTTATTATCCAGATCAGCGCGACAGAGTACTATTTCATGACAATGCTAATGTAAATGACAAGTGACATAATTGTATTATTACTGCAAATGTTACTGTTACAAACTTACTATCGAATTTTATTAGTTCTCTGATAACACCATCACGTTATCTATAGACGACGACGTCGCAGATAAATGTAAAACTATAGTAGTTTCAATACAGTCCTCCACCGATAGTCCTCTAGTATGGACACTCATTAATACAATTGTTCTTAATACAACACGTAATACTAAAACATAATGTGTAAAACAATAACATAATTTGTGAAGTTACTATTGGCGGAGCGCCGGTACCGTCGAGAGAGTATTAAATTAATGTAAAATATACTGCAGAGTGAAACGAGTTCGTTTATTTTAAGGATTTCTGTTTAGAACTTGTAATAATGTTGACGCCGGTGCAAGTATTACAAGTTGTGACATTTCTGGTAAGTGCAAATACCACATTACGATTATTTATTGATAAAATAATACACGCGATTATGTTGCTTGAGAAACTGTTGAAACTAATAGCGGAAGATACATTGAGTATTGTTATTTTTTCATTCTGAATATTCCTTTTCATTGACGCGTAAATTTCAGCTTAACTTAGGTGACATAGGTAGCCATATTTAGCAACTAGTAACATTTACGTATTGAAAATAATCTACCTATAATATGATACCTATCAAGCTACCGCGACTGACACCGACACCACCACTGGTTTTGGCTAGATCTTAACATTATCTTTTAAACTAATTTATTTTGTATTTATTCGGTGTACAGTAAAGAATTAAGAATGCTTTATAAGTACTATACGACATGACTGCATTCAATCTTTAATATGCGTTCCCCTGCTCTTATAAAAATATTTCTAAAGTGTTAACTGATATTTTTAAATTTCCAGGACGCATTAGCAGCAGGTCTTATATTCCCCCAGCTTCCAAACCACGCGAGGATCTTAGGATGTAATCACATATTGATTGGCACAATGGGTGCCCTTTACTCAGGGTTCCAGCTTTTATCAGGGCCTGTCGTCGTAAGTACCCGTAGTATATACAATATCTATTATGTGCATACAGTAAATCTTGTGGTCTTACTCGTATATGGCAGATTTATTATTTGCCATTTTCTGATTTAATATATTCAGACTTAAGTTACTATTAGACCTTAAAGCCGGGGAATAAATTGGGAATTCCTTATTGCTAGTGCCATAATCTTATCATATTGATGAAAAAAGAGTAGCACAAAATATTACGATAACCTAAGATAAGATGATCAGAAACGATCTACGGTATTAACTTTAAGCGGGTGCTATAACAAGGGGTTTTACCACGAACTCTTAAAGCAGGAATATTGCCATCGTGGAAGCAAGACTCCGCTCTAAAAAGTGTAAAGTCTGCACTACTTTCACAATGGAAATAATCTTTTAAGAGTTCTTTGCATGGCAACGCCTACAATGAAGAACATAAAATATTGATCTGGCCTACTCAATTTAGTATTCCCTTTATTGCACAGATTTAGAAACAAGTAACACATTTCCGAAGCCCAATTCAGGCAATTTAATATGTATACAGGAATCCAATTATATTTCAGAAAGTCTGGATTACATCGAAAAGCAAAAAGGGCCTACTATTGCAAAGCCTCCTTCTCTGTGGAACGGCTTATGTATTTTTAGGAATCACTTCCTCTATTGTTTTGTTTCTGGCAACAAGAGCATTTCTAGGTAAGAATGTAAGGACCAGTTTCATACTTATTTGAAAAACACATTATACTGATACGCGACAGTGGGTAGCCAGAAATGCAGGATCGCGAAAGAGATCCTAGAGCCACTTTTTGCATAGTTGCTAGGATATCGCCGGAGAAAATACTCCTAAGGCGAACACACTGCCACGCACCACGCTGCATGTTGCGTGTCGACGGACCTACGCATACGCGACGTTAAATTGATCATTTCATGGGTAGCCAGCATTTCATGAAGTGGCCAATTCAATGCAGATCGTTAAATCGTCTACATTTCACGATTTTGTCATCCACGAAAGTATTAACAGGGTGTCCATAAAATCCGAATGTGGTAAGAGCTTACACCATATATAAGTATACCATAAGGTATGATGGTATGATTTTTTTTTTGCTATTATTTATGTGATATTTTCACAATATAATATTTAAAAACATAAAAGACTTTACAAAAGCGATTCGCATCTGGCACATCGCCGGACGCTGCCTGGGCATCGCCATAGTCTAACCTAACCTAACCTAACCTATCGTAATCTAAGGTTTTTGTTTAACAATATTATTATAAACCACCATTAAGTCTAATATACATTATACAATATAACACAATCCGTGAACTTCTTCTGCATAGTCACTACTCTCTTTAATTTGTTTTATAACCTAAAAAGAAAAATCCGCCATCTTCACACATAAATAAAACGCGCGCAGCGCCTCTACCGGTGATTCATGTAACTATTTTGCGATATGATCAATAATCTTGACCACTTCATGAAATGATCGGGCGTTTAGTTGACGAGAAACGATTTTTAATCATCGATCTGCCCAAACCATATCATGATGTGGTAGACAGTTGAACTTTTCATGAAATGCGACCATTTCATGAAATGCTCGACCATATTTCATGAAATGATCAATTCTACGATATGGCCACGACATATATATACAAACGGAGATACAAGCAACGTTAGAAAACGCATTCACGCGCTACGCTGCATGGTGCGTGGCAGTGTGATAATCGCGTCAGTTCCAGAGACATGCTTATATACAAACGTTTTACTTAAAATACTGTTCATATCTTTCAGGTCTTTTCAAACACTCACAAATGCTTACGAAAACTCTTACGCCGGTTTTTGAAAATAATGAAAATAATCAAAAAGCTGTATTTGCAAACTTAGGCCTTTTAACTGGAGTTGGAATGGCTCTTGGTCCCGCAATTAGTGGAAATATTGTGGAGATTTTACCAAACTATGGATTTACCTTGATAGCTATCATTGTTAGTGGAATATTTGCAGCTAATTCAGGTAGTACTGAAATAAATAAATAAATATTTTTTAGTAATCTGTCAAAAGATAAGCAAAGTAAGATTTTTTGACGTAACACAATCCTATACTTAGAAATTCAATTTCGCAGGTCTAATCAACTCCTTACCAGGAGATAAAAAGGAAAAACCAAAAGATGATAAGAAAACCCAAGTACTGACTCCAGTCGAAGCAATCACGAACAGCTTAATCTACGTAAAAGATGAAATCTTACAAATAGATTGGAACGTGTACAAAGAAGTTTACTTGTACAAGTCACTAGCGATATTTACTACTGGAGTGTTCCTCTGCAATTTTGCATTATTTTTGAAAATTGAAACACAAGATTTCGTCCTCTCATCTCGGTTACGTCGCATCGTACTTTGGTATAATTAATTTATCTATAATGCACTTTTCTAAGCAAATTACAGGCTATTTAAAGAACGATAAGCTGTTTAAAGATAACGTTTTTTACGTTTTTGTGGTAATGTCAGTATCATTGCTCGGATTGATAGTTGCACCGACTATTCCTATTTATTTAATTTTTGTGACACCTTTGATTATTTGCAATGGTGTTGCTAAGAATATTAACATCTGAAATGATTATGAAAAGAAGCGAGAGCGGTCGTAAGGATGTGCTGATGGGAGTTGTGAACAGTATTCAATCGACTGCTGGCGTGATGGCGCCATTGGTAGCTGGTTTCGTTGGACAATATTTCGGAAGTTTAAACGTAATATATGTACCACTAGCTTTAGCTGCTACTGGAGTTCATTTAGCGAACAAATCTAGAACAACTGTTGTTATAAGTAAAGAGGAGAAGAAAAGCAACTAATTATATTAGGTAGCTGTATGTTGTTAACTGTATTGGTTTTACTGTAATTACTGTCCTATGATATTAAAAGTATTATTTAGTGAATCGAGCCTGAGCAACACTGTAATTTAAGAACCTCCCTAAAAATAAAAATCCTAAACATTAAATATAAACATCCGTGATCTCTGCCTAACCCTCCGAGCAAGAGGCGGGATTTTATGTATGTATGTATGTATATATATTCATGTTGATCCAGTTTTATATCTTCTTGATAAATTAGGCTCATTCCACATCAGCCAAGATGCAGTAAGACAGCGCATGCATGCACTAATTAAAGGAGGTCATTATGCAGGTGGGCACCAAGGGTGTCGGTTCCCACGGGCCGGTTCCTTCCGGAGCGGGCCCGGCGACCCGTGACGCTACCGTCTTGGTGCCCCTAGCGCCTCTCATTGTTCTTTGCATGGAGTAATTGCTGTAGTAGAGACACCGCGATATGTCTGAACTGCGTCTGCCAGCGATTGCAATCTACAAGGGGACACGGACTCGCAGACATACTCATTGTAGGTATATAGCAGATGATATTATATTTATTTAAATACTTTTGCCCAGCTTTGCTAGTTTATTGACGTCTTAAACTTGTCCACAATTTTTTTAAATGATTTATTTAGAGATTACACAGTTTTATATCGTGCGCTACTCTCTTGATATTATAATCTAGCCCTTACCGCAAACATTATCATACCTATTACCTTACGTGGCGTATCATAGAAACTGTTAGCAGTAGACCAAAATTACCTACATCTTTACCATTCAGCGTCCCTTCTTTAAACTACATGATCTATGAGGCCCGCGTGAGAGTTTGCGAGGTGTGCTCTAGCCCTATTTAACAGTTCAAGTTCACCCAATCGAGACGAGTCTGAATTTGTACAATTATCTTGTTAATATGTAAAACCTCACGATGTTCCTGAGAAAGCAGTTTGTTAAACTGATTTAAGGGCTTGATAAATTTGATCTTTGTCCAGATTTAGATGCAAAAACAAAAGATTTCGTTACCATGTATATAAAAATTATATATAGTAAGTTCGCCGCAACACTTTGATATATTTTTCATATATTTATCAAAGTGTGAACAAATAATCTCTAGCCAGATTACCAATCACAACCACCAACTAGCTAAACTAGGACGCTTATCTGTCCCTATATGTCTTCGCTATAGCTAATTTTCTAATGACAAGCAATCAACACACGACAGGACCGATTGACAAGGCAACTCATAAATATTAAGTTTTATTGGAAGGGTGAAAAACTGAAGGAATAAAAACATATGAAACGGAAACGACAACGAGACGCGCGCCGGAATGTGGACGACGACGCAGCGCAGGCGCAGGTGTCACGGAGAAAAACTGATACTGTACGCTTGCTGCATTTGCAATATGAAACGGTATTGAAAATTACTAACCGATAGGCTTATTGCTAAGCTAACATGGAAACATGGGGTTGACACCTGTTAGGGGCATATATTTTTTTAAGAGATTAAATAGTTTGACAGATCATAAAACATACAATAAACATACAACCGTAATAAATTGCAACTTATTCAGAAAAAAATCGCGAATGCCGATTTTTCGTTTGTCCGACAATATAGATACATACATAAAAATCACGCCTTTTTCCCGAAGGGGTAGGCAAACAGAGACCACGGATCTCCATTTGCTACGATTCTGACACACCTTTTCCAATATGCAGGCGAAATGTTGATAATGTCATTACGTTTAAAGCTAATGAATACACACAGATAATGTTAGCTATAGATATTTATGTGTGCTAAGGGCATAAGCGTATAAACACCTGCCTTTATTGAAGTAAATAACTGGAATTTACTATGCGATTATTCAGATTATATTTAGTACATCGTTGACATTTCACAGTAGAGCATAAGGAATGGCTGCGAGTCAACAGATGTCCGCGTACTAACACACCAGCAACCCTACCTTCGACTATTTGCAAACAGGGTGTAAGTAAGGCCTGGCAAATGGTAATATTATATTTGTCTTAGATCATATTAATGCTATTGATATTTGCTTCAGAAACATTTCAATTAATACAATTTGTTTAGAAGTTATCGTTAACACCTACCTATAGTAAAGTCTAAAAACTCATTATGTTACCTATAAACGACCTCACTAACGCTTTGTTCCTTACAAATGTCTCAATTAAGAACATATTCTCACAAGAGTATCTGCATACGCGTAAGTCACTCACGCAAGGTATTTATTAGTGTCCAGTAAATGTTAGCACGTCCCAATACGTATTCACATACAGTAGCGCATTCTAATCCTACCACGAAGTCCTGTGTAAATATAAAAGTATGGGACACCAACGTGTGTAAAATCTAAATAAGGTAACAACGGATTCTCCCCTTAGATATTGAAATGTAAGATGCTTTATTATTGGAAATTTCCTAACCTTAACTGGCCCGCTACCAACGAGTTAGAATAGAATAGATTTTTATTTGAAAATTACACATACACGGACAGAAGTAACATAGATAAAGACAATAGAAATAGGGTAGAAATACAGATCAAAAGAAGTAAGTAGACAGGTAGAAGCAACATGAAACGAAGAACGATCATTGACGACTTCTGCTACAAGGATACATATCAGCCTCAGCCTATATTGCAGTCCATTGCTGGACGTAGGTCTCCCCAGGTCACGCCACAAGGCTACTGCTGGGCCCACCTTAGTATACCTCATATTTTCATTTAGGAGTGAATTTGAAGTGTTTATCAAAGTTACTACTACTACTAACTAGTAGACACCCGCGACTTTGTCCGCGTGGACCGCAGAAAAAAAATGTCTAAATTATCCGGGATAAAAATATTTTCCCGGGATAAAAAGTAGCCCATGTGTTATTCCAGGGTGTCAGCGAACTCCATACCAAATTTAATTAAAATCTCTCCAGCCATTTTTACGTGAAATAGTAACAAACATCCATCCATCCATCTATCCATCCATCCACTTTCGCGTTTATAAAATTAGTAAGAAGTAAGATATTAGTAAGATTTCGCAATGAGAAGAAACTAGTAAGTACGAGTAGCTTATAAAATCGTTAGTAGAGTTCATGAACGAAGTTTAGCGATTACTATTGTATGTGTTCAACAGTATTGTGTCTATTAGACAACTTTAAAATGAGGTCATCGATAAAGATTTTACATGATTATATCTCAGCTACTCTACTTAAACGTTCCTTAGCTGTTGAAACAACAATGATATATAGACTAAACTCGACTACACAATAGACATACGATATTAAAACACGAGTACACGAGTAACTTTTAAAATTCACATCAAGTAACACGTTACCTTATTGTTTTAGGGAAGCAAATTGCTTGCTTCTTACGTCTTACACAGTGCGCATGGCTTCAGTCAGCCACAGACTAAACATTTATCAAGAGGAGTGATATGCGCGGGCGCAGCATAACAAATCAAACTAACGACTCGCATTTATCACGACACTATGATATTGTTTTTTTAAAATACCTTATCAGTTACCAGTTAGGTACAGTGTGATATGACATCTGTACTTATTTGATCACTATTATAATATTTACATAGGCTCCAATTTACAACTGCTTATGGACCATTATAATTATAACTAAGGTTTTAATTTCGGTTTGATGCAAAGTAAGCTTTATAAAAGTGATTAATCACTCAAATAACAACAATCTTCAAAAACTAAACACCATAAACAGCAATTACTTAAAAATCATAGAAAATTTATAGGCGTTTAAGAAGGCGCCGAAAGTAAACAAACGACTAGAGAGAAGGAATAGTAAAATAACTTGTGTAAGCACACGTGCACCTGTTCAAAGAGTATTGTTTAAAGACATTGGAGTGCTCCCTCCCTGTAACACCTTCGCCTAGCCAGAGGGGAAAGAAAAGGATAGACGACAGGTGCTTCGCTGGATGTTCAGATTTTAATACTTCGGCGTCATCGAAAATGAAAAGGGTCGAATTACGTAGGTACATCGAAGATGTTTAACGTGAAAACAACGCATCTGTCACAGAAGCTTCATAAAACAATTTTAGTTTAGTGGGCCTTAAATATATAGCTAATTTATCTAATTAATTATTTATCCACAAATTGAAAACCGTGAGCTCAAAGTAAAAGTAGATTAGAAGACATATAAACTAAATTTAAAAATACATAAAAGCAAAGGAATGCTGAAGTAACTAATTGCTTAACAAATTTTAAAGTAGATCCGTTCCTTCTATTGCCGTTATTTTAAAAGGAAACGATAACAATTCCGATAATTTCATTTATTTCATCACACAATACAACAGAACTAACAGTGTTCTAAAAAATATATCATTGTTTTATTTGCACAACGCTGCAACGTCCGAATTCTGAACACGAGAAATGGTAAAACTCTTGCAATTTTTACCGTATGAAATGACAGTAACAAATAATATTATATGTACAGACATATAGTTTGATGTAAACTAACTTGCACTTTTTTACCTATGCATTGGCTCCAATAAAACTTGATTGTATTACATGCAGGGGCATGAAAAACTGTCCCAAGATTTCCGTCTTGTAAAAGATATGTGAAAGGAAAGGGTTATTTGGTAAACATTACAGCATCTTATGAGCACAGGTGAACGAACTTCTCTACCGATAATGGTGCAGTTACATCATCTTAATATAGCCCACAGATTTACAATGTACATATCTAATTTTAATTCTTCTCACATAATTTATACAATTAAAAGGCAAACATACATATGTATATCATAAAATTTACACAGAATGCCATCGCAAAGCAGATAACACAGTTTTATTGCAGAATACAAACTGTAAACCAGATTGTGACACTGCTAATGTAGATACGGTTTCAATGATTTATATTAGCCATAGCTGACCAACTTATTCCAAAAAAGGTTTTGTTTACCAAACGAGTTATACAGAATTGCTTCTCTGAAATCGAGCAAGGTTTACCTATGTTATTTTTGTATATTCAAGTGTTCAGTTCACTGACCGTATAAGTTTAATTCAATTAGAGCAGAGCTAGAAATAGTCGACACAATGAAGTAATTTTTAATTCTGTTACCAAGGAAGATTGATAGGGCTATCGCGTGCACCAATTAGAGATACCTTTTATGGGAACAAGAGCGCTATTAAGACACCATACTAGGTACCTCAAGATCACTGGCTTCTATTTGGTTCACACGTTTTATGGTACGTTATTAATATGTCTATTAATATTCATCTATTTTGGCGATGCCGTTAAAGTGTAATTAGTGTTTTTCTTAATCACCTTTCTGTGATAGAGATTAAACAAGATAAAGACATAATTAATTTACAGTCCCATTATGCGCTGCAATATTCTAACAATAATACTACTCTCTGCATCTGTAGTAGAACTGGCTCGATCATACGCTCCGAAGGATTACATATACCTAAGCCCTAGACCAGAATCCCTGAGGAAAGCATATACGTGGCCGATTTAAGCAGACCGCGCGGAGGACGATCATGGCAGAGGCCAGGAAAGCAGGAAAGTAGAAGAAAGACGGAATTAATGAAAGCGTTAGCTTAAGACCAAGCGGGATGGCGGAGAACTGTAGACGCCCACTGCCCCATCTGCGGAACCCAGGAACTTAAGTCAAGTCCCTGCATTTGCACTACTAGGGATTGATAATACAGGAAAAATTCCAGCACTCAGGCTTTAGTTCTGCCAGTACCTAGTAACAAAAAGTATATGCAAATGTGTCATCATTTGGTCGGCTGATTGCCTGGTGCCTTAGAGTCATCCATCATCGTAATATAATGGACTATGTTGACGTGGCTGCAATTTTAGCTATTCAAACTTACGAACTCAAAGCAATCAATGCAGGAAATAATATTACTAGTAAAGATTAAATAACAAAAATACAGTTAAAATGAAGTATATAAATATGTCTAGGATACAATAAAGGAATATGCACAATGAATAGTGTAATTATGCTACTCTGTCTGAACATAAGACATAAAACCTGTTAAGAAATCTATCAGAGCTTTTCGTTACATCATATCAATAGTTAAGCATGTTTGATACATACGAGAATAATATTAAAAATTATGGTACGGATAAAATCAATTCCGGTGGTGGGCGCACCCATAGTGAAAATCAATTCCGTCACAGACTCGGACAACTTTGCATTATTTTATCGCTGATGCAAGAATTATTAGATTTTTTGCATTCTTGGCTCGTGCCAACTCAAGTCACGGTAAGATACCTTATCGAAATAATTTACACAGCCTATACAGGCATTCCTTTTAACTTTTTCATATATCAGCATAAATATTACACCAGCTAACTAATGACATGGAGAGACAACATATTGTGAAATCAGAATCAAGATATAATCTACATAGACAGTAATGCGTTCGTTTTTATACCTAAATGATAGCATAAGCATCTTCCTGCATTTACAATTTGCATCCATTTCCAGTTATATGGATTAATCAAAGGTAAGTTTCAAATACTGTCCCCCGCAATCAAAATCAAATTACGTTCTTTTCACATACTCAAAGTCGGTAATAAGATATGATTAATTTGTAATAAGGATTACTGGCTTTTTACAAATTAAATCTGGGTTCTCCTGTGTAGGAACATCATTTATATTTTCGAGGAATTCTCACATCTTACTTAGGTATGTTAATGGTGGTTAATGTTACTTTAATGAGACTATAACTTGGAAGCCATTATATAGTAACATACTTAAGTTACAAACCTAATGGTTACATCCTAGAGCAGAGATTCCAAAGAGATCAGAGGGGCGAAAAAATAAATTTTAGCAAAAACTCTATTTGAAGCAAAATAACGCACCAAAATTTTGGACAGCAGGGTTTTATTTTGGGGGAATTGCTACAAAAATATTGCAGCAAACTAAACACTTAACGTTTAAACTTAGTATTAGCGACATCTCTCATTTAATAAACTCTTAAGATTCGACACCTCAACCCGAAAGCGTGGCAAGTGTATTAAGGTTGTTTTTATCGACTTTCTCTCAACGTCCATCAGGGTTCCTCGTTTTTTCCCCGCAGTGTTCTCTGTAATTACCTGTATGTAAATTGGACGAGATTTATCAACTCCGGCGCAGGAATTCGAATCATGCGCGTACAAAATGTGGTGTGATGAACTGTGATGTAATGCGAGTTGTTTTTCTCTTGTCTCGTTAGTGTGTGAAGTGATATCAGTTATAGGATGGAAACCGGTAGTCGCAAGATTACCAAGTATTGTAGATTCAGATAAAGTTAAATTTTATGTTCTATTTTTACCCGACTGCGCCAGAAGCAACGTTATGTTTTTCGAGAGTATGTAGTATGTAAGGATGTTTATTTATCATCATTTATTCATAATCATTAGATCTTAATCGTGAGAGACACTGGGTCAAAATTTTTAAGCAGTCAGGTATTTTTCTTGAAGTATATGAGGTTACCTATGTTACGTTATAAAGCATTAACACTTTTTACGTGACCAAGTATTTGACAATTGAAAATAAGCCTAAGTATACTGAATATTGCAATACACTATCAGAGTTTATATTTTATAGACTGTTACGATTACAAATAACCTCGCCTTTGAACTCACTTTCTAATTAAAATCATACAAGTACCTACCCAATAAAATATGATACAATAAAATAACTAATATGTGTCAACTAAAATAGATAACAGAAAGCTCAGAAGAAGAATCAATTAAAAATAATCACCGACACACCAGCAACAGGTTACATAGTTATTGGAACAAAAGTCACGTCAACAGACGACCCCCAATGCTTCGAGACTGGTGTCATCATTTCGTTAAAAACCCATCCAAAACTACACTCTACCGCCTCGGCAGTAACTCTCAGTTTAGTTTACAGCATAAACTATGGAAAATAGGCGTAAATGAGCACACACCGTTATCCGTATGTCACCAAACCATATTGTCTGTTGTTTGTCCGTTTGTTAACTCTGACCATAACAACGTGGTTATCAGCTCCATTTTGAAGAATTTAGACGCTATATAGAATGGCGTGCTAATATGACAAGGAAAATTGAGAAACAATTTAGGAAAACACAGAAATAAAACGCACTCCTCAAAGTTCTGCATGGAAGTCGTTGCATTGAACCGGTAAACAAGAAGGAATAATTATTATAAAATGTGTATCATAACGCAGTTTAACGGCACCAACCCACTTACTTCTACGTATTCCTTTTAAAAATAATTACTTTAATACATCTGATACATCATATGACAAATTGTACAGTTCAAAAACATAATCAAATTACAGAAAATTTTAAGTCGGTTTTTCGTATATAATAAATCTAAAATGGATGAAAAACATTAATAAGAAAAATCTCTCCCATACCGGGCTACCTCACCAACAACCAACAACGCTGGAACCGATAAGATTGTAATAGCTAATAACACCTCGGTATTCAGTAAGCACCCGGCTTACTCGACGACATTTGAATAATGCCCATCATGGCGGACGACTAATGCCCACTTTATCTTCGGATTTATCATCAACTAGCGACTATCCTGTGGGTTCCTTCGCTTTTGGAACCGATATGAAGGCTATAAGTACAATTTGTTCCAAATATTTATTGCCAATATTAAATATATGACGAAAATTGTATTAATTTATCTATAAGTATGCTCAATACTGTTGTTGTTGAATAATTGTAAAATTGTTAGATCAATATTTTGAAATACATTGAAATAGTATAAAAGGGGAAGGATATGTAGAGTTGAGATTTAATGAAGAAGATAATGTTAATTATATCGCATAAACTAATATTGAAGAAACACCATTTCAAAAAAGCCCTAAACACAAAATGTAAAACGTACACACTTACTCCATTCTTACAATATCAGTAATATTCGAAAAGGATTAACTATGAAGATGGACGAACTGACGTGCTTAAATCTTAAGGTCAATATTTTAAAGAATTATCAGTTAAACCGTTTAATGGGCTTTCGAATAGTTGTTTGGTTTGTAGTGTAGTAACATGGAACGTGCTTCTTGGAGAGCTTATAAAGATAACATTTCGATTGTTATCTTTTTATGTTAATATTTTACAGTCAAGAAAGTTTTACATAAGTTAGGAAGATAGCTTTTATTAGACAGTTTTATGAAAGTAGTGTAATATGATTTAGATGAAACATTAACTCTTGTAACATATCAATTATATGCCCGAGTCCTAAGTGCTGTTTCTACAATTTTTGCCACAGGCGACTCCTTCACTACCGGTATAAAGTTTACAGTCGGCAATACCACGGCGATAGCAAATATTCTCAGATAAGGTTTATGCCGCATACAAGTCACACCATAAAATGCTTCCACGTAAACAACATTGAGAGAATCGTATACGATTATTTCTATTGGATATGGCATATTTTTGATCAATTTACGGTGTAGTGGATCAGTTACTTTATGTTTCAATGTACTTGTGGTTTAAATAATTTTTGCATTCCATCATTCCAAAACTACAACTTCTCTGAAAAATATTATGTAAGTACTTCTAATTGCGTATAAAGCACACAAAATCTATTAGAAACAAAAAACCTTAGTTCTTGACATTTCATAAAGTATTTAGAATTCTACGTAACATACTACTAACATTAAACACGACCGCCCACCCACAACCAATAGTAAACCTTGAAATATTTGCCCAATCCATTTTGAAAACAAGAGTCTGTTGACCCAAGGCTCTTCGCAAAACTTCACTTAACCAGACTAAACTGAACAAATGTTACTTAAGTAAGCAAACGATTAAGAACATCCATAGTTTCAAAGCAACAATAAAATAAGTTTGTTAAAAACCGGTTGTAAGTGTAATGTAAGAAAACGTACTGATTGTAAAAGTCAAGAGCAACAACTGTTCGAAAGCAGAATATAAATATTTTCATTTACATATCTTAAGAAGGCAGATCTACGAAAGCTACAAAGTACTAGAATAAGTAGATACTGAACTTTAAATAAATAATCCAGACTCATAAGTCTTTAGCCATTTTAAATTTCAAAAGTAAATGACAACCTTCTAACTTTCCTTATTAAAGTAGAACTTAGATAAAACATCTCTAAATAACAGTTTCAAAAAGATAAACTCACCTGAACAGCACTATTTAAGAAGCAGTTGTTCAAGCCAGGAGCGTTCCACAAGCCTTTGGTGGTGTGGAAGATGCCAGAGTCCCTGGAGTCGTCCCTGGAGTGCTGGACCCTCAGCTGTCCCTCGCATTGGTAGTGCGCTGGAGTAGCCATCTTGTTCTCTATCACCGCGATAATTTATCCGCCATTTCCATTACAAACTTCAGTTCATGGAATCGCGACATCACGTTTTACCTGTAACAAATGATTGACTATTACTTTGAGTAGTATCGAAACACAATCAGTCTAATTACTAATTATTTTCACATCATTAATCAAATAAATGTCTATTCTAAAATCGGAAGTGGCAATAATTTTTAAAGCAATGTACAGTCTAGATATTTTCTTGAGAAAGAAGTAAGTAAAGTACCAAGGAAACGCAGCGCGCAGCACATTCTCATAGAAGTGGCGGATTATATTGTGTGGTTGATTTCTCATCCTAATTATTGTTTACATCGAGGTTAATAAGGTATGTTTTCATTAATAATTGCACAATGACTCGTTAACAGATTCCTTTCACTGCCATTGTTAAACCAAATTCTCTATGAGCCAAACATTTTGACAAAAAGACAATGAACTGTTTGTGCATTTATATTTTTACTAGTATTAGGTAAGTATCGTTTTGTTTTCGATCAAAGAGCGGAAATCTCGAAAATATAGCATTTGAATTCAGCGAATTACAAAAACAAAGCTCTTATAACGGTTCTACGAACTTCAGTTGCGTCTTGCGTGTGACTAAGAGGAAGCCATTGTGATGATGAAACTGGCGTTTTCATCATTAACAAATTCTTAAATACTATCTTAAGCGGCTTACATATTACCAGCTCTACAGTGTCTGTAGACTAATCCATGATTACTATTATTACTATGCTCAAATATGATACACCCATGTTTCCTCGTATGCATAATGAGATGAAACTACATATTATTTTTTTATGAGAATTTGAAGTTTCATTTACTTCCGCCCCCTGCGAAAATTCTGATCACTCATTCAAACATTATATGTATAAGCAAGAATACGTTAGGGTATGGCCTTCGACCGATCTTCATAAGACGCTTGGTCCGCACACGATCTTTCAGTCTGAAAGCCCTAGTTAACTGCGAATGGAATCTTTAGCGTGACAGAGTAATAAGTGTAAAACATTGTGATAAAAGTTGGAAAATTCTGGCGCCCACTTAACTTACATAACATGGAAGAATACCGCATAGTGCATAATTTTTTTATCCTCTTTAATATAATAGTAGGTGCTGTTCATAATTTAAAACTTAAGTTATGTTAAAGATGTTTATTACTAGCTTTTTATCTACAACAACTGCATATTACTATTACTGTACATAATCTTTAACTACTACGTTCAGAGAAAAACCAGCTATTTCTCCAAGAAGCTACAACTAAAAAGTTTTCTATAGAGAAAGATTCTAACTAAGAAAATGTCATTTGAATTTTTCATCAGCATCTCTTTTTTTCTTGTCGCCCGACAAATAGGCATGGTGACAACCTAGCTAGGCTCTGTCATACATACTCCTTCACTCACTCCTTCAGTAGTGTGAAAAAAGAGTCTTCTAAGCGTACAGATACAAAACAAAGAGATACAGATACATACAGACATCTCTGTCGTGGCAACACGATGAATCTAGGACATTCGACGGTTGACTTCGTTTTTATCGATGATGCAGCTTTAAGAAATGCCTTATTTAATTCACCTAAAGGATAGTGCTCTTCATAAGTATTAGGTTTCTACGGATCCCTAAAAATGGTTGACATTCTTTCACGAGCCTATGTTTATTTAAGCACGCAGCAGACGACGCCGCTCTAGACTCAATGCACTTAGCCAAGCATCCCTGACTCCCGCTCATTTAAACCAATCAGAGAAGGCTGGCTACATTCCCGTCATATTATCTTAACTGGTGTAAAACCTTGTTATTACCTACCTATATTGGTATTAAAGTGATGACTAAAGTAGTTTCCATTGCCGTTATTATTCGAAACTAAAGAATCTTGGAATTGGAATACCCTTAGGGGTTAACTGTTAATTGAAATCGAGTGAACCATTGGCAATTGCAGACTTCTTAGGATTCCGCATACTGTCAAAAGGAAGTACCTATATGTACCTAACACAATGCAATTGTGCAATCTGGTAGCATATATCGTTGATATTAGTATTAGCTACGCAAAAAGTGTATTTTAAGCTTTTTTTTTACACGATCTAAGCAATCACGAATCACGTGTTAGCAAAGGTCAAGAATATAAATAAACTGAGACATTTCACAGAATGTAAACGTTACAAAAAAGATAATGATGTCTTCTTTTACAAGTATAGGGATATAAGCATACATCAAATAAACACAATAAACAGTAGTAGCGTCAAGCTTATCGAAGGCGCGCCGCGGGGCGTCTCAGTCGAAGCTCCTTACTAATTTGCCCATGGAACTTAATGGAACCATGGTGGGACTGGGGGCGACAAAACCCACAACGCGATGTTTATTTACATTTCCACCTCATTAAAGTTCGAGATTTTTTGCAGTCGGCCTATGTGTGATACCGCCGGGTAGTATGCTGTATTTTTTATTGCTTTGAGTGCAAATGAAAATTACGCTTTATACTCATATTGCGTTCATTTCGGATAATGGAAATAGTACCTACTTATCTCAAATTATTTTTGAAAAATCTTCGACTAAAGTTTTATCAAACTCAAACTAAGACAAACAATGGATAAGACAAAAATATACAATAAGCAATAGTCATACAAGGCAGAGAACAAATCTGTCGTTTCATGGATAACACTGCGCGTGCGCTCCTAGTTGAGGTAATGTTGTTTCCTCGAACCAAAACAGTAAAACGGATGTTCCTGAACAGATGATTTATGGACTGTATAATCCTGCCACGAACAAACTCCGTCAAAACTGCGATTCATGCAGAACAGAAGGTAGGTACTTTTTATTTACTGTTTTAAAAATATTATTATTAGGTAGGTACAAAAAATGAGAATATTAAAAAAATATGTCCCGGATTAATTGATAATGTTTTTTGTTATGATATTAAGGTAATGTTGCTAAAGGGCATTAAACTTCAACTTACTCTAGATCCAGGTTCTATCTATGATACCTACAGCAATTAACTAAACCTTTGCATGGTTAACTTATCTCAAGAAACTAACTTACCCGTACCCCCAATCAATTAGAACATCAAAATTAGTTTCCCAGTCTCCCATTTCATCAGTATGTTTCTGAATACAGCGCAAACAAACCGGCTATTTTGGTACCGGCTAATACTTCCGATAATACCGATTTATCGATTCCAGTATAATTTATCTAAAACGAGGTTAATTCCTGGACATCACTTGCGCAACTATCTGGCGTTTCGGGTATGGTATGGAGATGAAGTTATAGTAAACTGTATTTCTTCACGCAGTATCCGGGGATATTTCCTTCCCGTATTATACTATTCGTCATTATCTTCTAGCGGCCGCCCACGATTTCGTCTCCGTGAAATTTTGGAAATGACTCGTAAGTACCCGTGCTCGACTACACTCATCAAGGAACATAAAGTACATGCCAAATTACAGTTTCCTACGCCCAGTAAGTAGCTTTGGTTGTTTGATGTCTGACAGTCAGTCACACAATATAGAAAGAGATTTATTAGGTAGTAGGTAATGTTAAAGCTTACAAGTAGCAATAGAGTGTAGGTGTGTACTCTATACACATATGCGAAAAAGATCAATAAACCATTTGTCCATACTAATATTATAAATGCAAAAGTAACTCTGTCTGCCATTGTCCCTGCCAAGAGTTCATGCCAAAACTGCTGAAGGCAACTTTTTATCCCGGAAAATTTCGTCATTTTGTTTTCTGCAGTCCACGCGGAGGGAGTCGCTGACGTTCACTAGTTTTCACTAAGTACAAAATAGAGACGAACTATTATCCGCCATATACGAAGAAGTTTCGTAATCGGGTGCATGTTTGAAAATTCTTTACATCGGTTTACTTACAATGGCCGACGGAACCCGACTGCACTCTCATCTCCTGTCACATTTACAGCAAATAACCGGGCACGTGGCTAACATACAAATGATTAATACCGGCATGTGGTCGATGCGGTGTTCGTGGAAACACGCATTGGTTTTTATGCAAGTACATAATAATATAAAGGACTAGGCGCGCCTATTCTAGAAAAACATGGTATGATGCATTTTAAAAACCTCTAAGGATAAACAATACAGAAAACGCTCTATGCTTGACGATAAATGGTAGAATCTGAGTTTTAAATATCAACTGAGAATCAAGTTCAAGGGTTAGCACTAGCCCAAAAGTTAGGTCTAGGAGGATTAGACGTGGGTTAATTCCAAGGTGCCTCGTCTAGGGATGCGGCCAAAAGATGCAAGTTGGTTATTAGTTTGCCGACTTGGCACATAATTGTCCATAGTAGATAGGTACGAGCCGAAATAGGCTATGTGTGCTGCTGCAAAGGGGTAGAGAGCAAGACAAAAAAATACCTACAGGTAAGTATATCACTTTACTAACTTAACTTTATCAAATGGTTAAAATATACTCCGTGTTTTCGATAAACCAAAGTCCATCATCCAACCTCACGCAGCACCTTATTTTAAACCAGCACAACAACAGGATACATATTATCCAATTATGCGACCGACCAATTTCATAAACCATTTCCACGCAATTATCTATTAACTATAAAATAAACGCATTTTTCTAACGGCAGGCTCTTGGGCATGTAATCTTAGAAAATAGATTAAAGAGGTAAACGAACTCGTCGTCAGTTATGATCGGCTTATTAGAAACCTGCAGATTTTTTAATGAATTTACAATCATCTGGTTGATTATATGGCAAAAATTTTAGTACATACACATTACCCAAGTATTTTATGTAAATTAGGCACTTATATTAAGTATGAGTACCGATTACCAAATACTGCAAGAAGCTGGATTATTCTGCTGTCAAAAGTTAGACAAAACATAAAGTAAAGCTAAAAATAAAACTAAGCAGTCAACCACTTAACTTATTAACGAATACCTGAGACGTTACGAAAAATCGTCAGAAATGGATCCGACAATGAAATCCGCAACTCAACCCGTTTAAGACTTAAATGTGCCGCCAGACCAAATCAGATAAGATGACAAACAAACAAACTTAGAGACTGTCACCGCAGCCAGGAATGCTGATCATTGCGTGATGCTCCACGGCGTAATGACTGATAATGATTGTAATCACCGAAATCATCCGGCGGCCGCTGCATTCCGAGCCATGGTTTACTACTTTTTGGGAAACTAGTTACGTTGCTAGAAGAGAATAAAGGGGAGTACCTAGCGGTCGCTATTGTAAAAGGTTGTTGATAAAAAATATCAGTGATACCATCTTTGAGTGATACTGATTTTGTTTTACTACATATTTATAATCTGAATTGGAAATGAGAGAGTGGAACAGGTGAAAGAATTTGTATATCTGGGAAGTATGTTTACAAGAGATGGCAAGTGTGAAAGTGATATAGAGAAGAGAGTAAAAGCGGGAAATCAGGTGAATGGGACAGTGCACTCTTTTGTGAGCAGCCAGAAAATCTCTAAAAAGGCTCGTCTGGCTGTTCACAGAGCGGTGCTCACCCCTACACTGATGTATGGCAGCGAATCTTGGGTGTGGGAAAAGAAGCATGAAAGTAGAATAAATGCATTGCGTTGAGATGCGATCGTTACTAAGTATAAGTGGCGTGACTTTGCGAGATAGAGTGAGAAATAGTCTGATAAGAGAATTATGCGGTGTGAAAGAGGACGTAGTGACAAGGATAGAGAAAGGTATGCTTCGATGGTTTGGACATGTGGAAAGGATGGATGGAAGACGATTAACGAAAGAGATATATATGGCAGAAGTGAATGGCAATGCTGGTATAGGTCGCCCTAGACGAACCTACATGGACCAAATTGGGGATGTGCTAAAAAGGGACTAGTTAAGAGCACCCGAAACCAGCGAGCATGTATGAAGATGTTAATGATAATGAATGTGGATGAGGTGAAAGAGGTATGTTTGGAATGTACTAAATGGAGATCTGGAGTCTCTGCCTACCCCTATGGGATATAGGCGTGAGGTTATGTATGTATGTATGTATAATCTGAACTGACGAGAAGATTTTAAGCAAGAGAAGAGCAGTTAAGTGTTGTTTGTGTAAACCACAGGAATTAAGAAAATAATAGTCCCAAATTATAAAAGTTATGAAAATTTGTTTAACGGAAAGGAAAAGATAATATGAATGGCAGGCTTTCAGGAACATTATTAGTCACTGACTATTCATCTAAAATAAAAATTGAAAAATTCTTAATTGTAGTCCAACTAAATGACAGGCCGGTAATTAAATATAATAAAGCCTAATGGACCATAATTGCTTGATCGATAGAAAAATAAACACATACGATCGTAGAAAAAAAGATGACGTCACAAAAAATGGTCCCATCATAAACTAGCCAGTGGCCACTAAATTATATTTAAGAGCTTTAACGACATGTTTGGCTTTTGGACACAAATCATCAGATTATCGGTTCAGTTGTAACTGCGGAGTCATGTCATGATGACTCGAACGTCTGGATCTTTATAGCAATAAGCAATCATTGGATACAACAAAATTGTTCCCCGAGTAAACTATTGAGAACGAATTTGACCTGTGTCTCGCAACAAAAAAGACATTTCTAAAAGTTTAACAAAAACCAATCTACAATTTTAAGAGGTTACAAAATATTCCACACGCAAAAAACAACTCAAGTGCTTCCATATTTTGTGGAAAGGATAACGGTTCAGAAATGCATAAAAAATTAAGAGACAAATACCGTTTCAGGGGTTCAAACGTTCCCTTAGTAATAATTTGTGATATCTTTAAAAGCTTTCTGTCGCGACACACACTTGAACTTTAAAGGTCAAGGAGCAAAGCCGATGAATAAACTTTCTGTGAAAAATCTATTAAATCCATATAAAACTCTAGATAGATAATAAAAGCGAATAAAGACGACTTGTTTATTATAAACAAGTTTCAAGTTATTATTAAGTTTATGATCTTCAGGCTGGCTTCTATATCACTTTTGTTTATGTTTATAGACATTGTATTTGTTATGTAAAAACTAAAGTTTGCATTTATTTACCTTTAGAAATTGTAAACGATGATATCACCTGCAATTATAATGTGCCTCTAAGTTAATTACTATCAAAGTTATAACCGAAGAAGTTATTATCTTCTCTAACGTTATAAATGCAAATGTTACTTGTTAGGTTTTCACTCCACTCGACGATAAAAAATTGGCTTTATGTCTGATAAAATTTAATTAAGATATAAAGATGTGTGTACTGCCCGAAGCAATAGGTTACCTAAAATGGTTTTTGTTGAACACGATTACACCGCCGAAGTAATGATTGAATCTACATTAGCTGAACCAGAATAGCTATTTTGTTTTCACCTAAGTGCGAATCTATAACAAATCGCTTTAACTACATCCATTCACATACTTTAATCTTAGATTAATCACGCGCAATTGATTACCTATCTCACGTTTGAGGACACTAGTAGGTAAACATCATTAGAGAATTGTAGTTAATTTAACAGATAGGTATAAATGCAAAGCTTACAGTTATTGAGTTAGTCAATCTTAATAAGAATTTGCTTTGATATGATGGAGAAGGACCCTGCAGTAGAAATAAGAATAAAAGTAGGCCAGTACTGGGCCAATGTAGAATACATTGGCGAACAAACATTACAAGATTGTTAAGATAGATATTTCCATTTGGCGCAAAAAACCAGACAGGTATGAAAGGAGTAGAGACTATAAAGCCAGAAAATCAGAGCTCAACATCACGACTACCCGTTTATAAACTAATGCAGACCGTTTAGTACAGAGGGGTAAGCACGAACCTCTCGATAGTCCGTAACGCTGTCGTCCAACTGTCAAATCACATAGATTTTGCTAGCGAGTCGCTAGTGTTACGCCGCGTAAAAAGGTTCGTGCTTACCCCACAGAACATATGGGGCAAATCTCGAAAAAAGCAATTAAAACACTTCAATGTAAAAAATAATACTAACATACAAGATTCCATTACACACACATCTGTAGACTGATATAAAAAAACACGCACACATGCGAACCTCACGAAGTTGATGTTATGTTTTGTACGTGGCACAAAAGGAGCAAAAGCGGAGGCTGCGCGTGCGCAAGTCGGCGACCTGATGCCGGCACGAGTCAAACTGCCTCGCATTATTTATTCCAACCAACATTATTATTATTTATTGTCTATGCAAACAGACTTTCTTTGTTAATTACAGGCCATGTTGCTATATTACTTCCATCCTGTAGTAAGAACGTAGGTACTTATCATTGAGTGTAAAAGTAATCGTGATTCTGATTATGATTGAAAATCTATTCTATTCTATTCTATAATGAATGAGGCAGTATTCTGAATTCCTGAGTGTTCATTGACAAGTACCAATAGTACATAATTTAGATAAAATTACAAAGTAGTATTCTAGATCCCTCTTATAGTTACTTTCGTTTATTTAAGGTTAATTTCAATTAAATTTACAATCTCTCTGCAAAAGTACATATATTTAATAGCTTCATTCATCTTAATATTAAACTTAACTGTCCGAATACAGAGTACATCGATTAAATTAATCTGAAGACCACCAACGTGCTCGATTAAACTGATCTATGGAGAAGCTATCCATACCATACCGTACCTAAGAAGCATGAACATTGGACCATTTGGGAATTACCCAAGCATCCCGAGTACATGGCCACTCACCTCGTGGTGACAACAGACCAGACCTTTCCTTAATGAGAGTCATCAATCAATGTCAAGGCCACAAAGAGTGTCCACGAGATGCCCAGTACTAGCTATTTACTGGCTACACCATTAAAAGCCATGAAGTGACATTTTTGTAGGAGATGACAGTTTTGAAGGTGACGCAATTCGACTTTATTCCATTTCCAATGTAGATTCATAGTGTTGGTACAGAGAATAACATTAAACCGTATTAAAATGAAACTATTTATTATTTTAAAGTAAATAGCTCACAGATATTTTTAAGCAAGTGACAAATCAACACAAAACAAACAGAACATCTCATTAAAAAAATACATTTTGAAAATATATAAAACCAGCACACAAGTGACAGAAAGATGTTTTAACATAAATGGCTGAGAGAAAAGGACAGGTAGGACTAAATTTACGTTTAGGTTTAAGTGTGACTACCGGAATGGACCATAATATTGATTCCCGAAGATTTTACGTTTGACGTTAGTTAAAAGATGATAACAAAATACCCAAGTACAGCTTTAATTTCTTAGACTGCTTTCAACGGAGTCTCATCTTTAACATAAACTCTACCTAAGTACAGTACCAAGTAGCTACTTTCTGCATTAACTTTAATACGCTATTACAAGTGGTTCCCGCGGCCTATTGTCTTAGGAACGTTAGAAACAGCATGTCTGGGAATTGTAAGATGAAGTCAGTCGTGATGTGGGGCATATCTCGATGAAAGCCATCACGATCGCGAGCCGTTGCTGTCACTTGAAACTGAGGATTCATTAGCTCATATGACCAGTGACAAGCCATTGATTGACGGTGGTCTAATCTAATTATGGAATCTTTAGACCACTGTATAATATCTAGTGCGATTTTGTTGGAACTGTGTGTACCAAAAAACCTCCTTATAAAAAAAAAACTTGATTTATGAACTGGGGATACCGCAATATCTCTAACACATAAATTGTATTTATTTACTTCGATCCCGAACTAAATCATATAGGTATGGCCCAATTCCCCATATGAATTATGATATATGACTTTATCAAAACTGGGACTACTATCTCAACATTACCTGTTAGTATGGAAGACAAAACTGTTTAAAATTTCGCAAGATGAGTTATGAGATAAGTTGACTAGTCTCACTTGGTTTGAGACTTGCTTTCTCTCAGCCAGCAACAAAGCCTGCGACTCTTCCATGTTTTCTTTGAAGAGCACCGACTTTCAAATCAGATTATCTTGTCAACTTGACCTTTGTTTTGCACGCATCACCAAAATCTATTCACTCCATCTAATTCCCGTAGAGATTTAATGATGCGATGCTATCCTTTATGGAGTTTGGATTGGATATTTATGGATTTAATGGTATTTTTTCCATGCTATCCAAGTTCAATGAACAATTAATACGGTTATTCCTAATGGGTCTGTGCCAGAAGAAATTGAGCGTGCAAATAAGCATGCAGTGTGACACGTTCCAAAGCCTAGTATAATTGCAGCAAGCTGCAGCTGGATAAGTGCTTAGAAATTGTAGTATTTTTGTGATAACAGCATTTATTGGCAACTAACGGGTACAAGGTACAGGTCATACTACTTCATAGAAGCCAAGCCTGTCTAACTAGGTAATGTGAACCGCAGATCGTGTAACAGTTTTTACTGGCATCCACTTCATACCTTTTGACATTGACTACCTACGAGCCACATTATTATTAGTTATTACATACAGTCTTAAGACCTCATTTATTCGAAACGTTAATCAAAGTTCTGCCTTCAGTGTCGGTGTTCAGTGACATATTGGGACATTAGCGATACAATATGTAAAAGAGTTAGGCACTAAGTGCTTTATCATCCCAGTGTAATCTTTCTCTCTTTAACTTAAGTTTAAAGGATTAGTAGATGCAAAAGTGCCGTTTCACGCTTAATAATCAGCCGATCAGGATTGGTATAAGGTACAGTAAGGTAGTCTTCTTGCGTTTGCGTGATTGCTGAAACTGAAATCTAAACTTAATGAAGAAACAGCCCTAATAATGAAGAAATTCTGAACTCTGTCGTAAATTCTCGATAATATATTATATCTCTATTGAACGTTAATACGATAACATTTATCTACATAAACAGAGAGGTCCACCTGGCCAAGGCACGTGCCGCTTCACCTGCAGCACTTTAAAATAGCCACCTAGCAAGTAAGTATGCCATTATTTTTTGTCTGCATCGTGAAATTATTACTGTGGGGCTATTATACGCGTAGAAGTACTCTGAAAGGTATTATTATGTGTCCAGCTAACCAAAATGAGCCTTTGCTGTATGCAGAAGATATTTTAATTGAGTGTTTAGGTTGGTAAAGTTTTATTTGTGGGACTAATTCTTTGGAATAAAGTACTTAGATTTGAAATGCGGTTTAAAGCCGGCGTATGGGATATATGATAGGACGAATTTCACTCATTTGATAACGAGATTTTCGGCCAAGTTTTAAAAGGCAATCGTTTGGCAACTTTAATTGCTTAATGTAACTTAATAGTTACCCATTAGAATCGGAATGATAATAGCTTCGATAGATATTTGCCGTTCGACCCTATTTAGAAGAAAGTTTAATTAAGGAATTGCCTCTTGAAAGAGCACATATCTATTTCGAAGCACACTGCACACCTTTGAATGGAAATCATCAGTAGATAACCAGTAGGTAAATACCAGGAATAGGTACTTCGAACATTCTAGTATTGAATAAAGATTCAGAAGTAATTTTTACACTAGGTATTACCTGCATGTGTTGATGCGGGGCTTCACTAGAATACATCAGCTGCATCCCTTTTGCATCCCTTTCCGTGCATGTCGTTAGAGTCGACTAAGGAACTCGCCACAAGCTAGCAACTTGCCACTGATCGTGCCCGATATACAGGACGTGGCTGTGGGATATCCTTTACGATCCAGCGGCTTTCTTTTTTTTTAAACACATCACAACACATTGACCTAGTCCCACACTAAGATTCCTAAGGTCTTGTGTCGTGGGTACTAAGGAACGGTATATAAATACATAGATAACTATATAAACATCCATGACTCAGAAACAAACATCGATATTCATCACATCAATGTTTGCACCTACTGGGATTCGAACCCAGGACCCATGGTGTCGCAGGCAGGGCCACTACCAACTACACCAATCGGCCGGTTCTGGCTGCCCCATTCCGGGAATAGCCTATATGTATGTAAGTTACAGTATTAGGTACCCATTTTTATCGTAAAGAAAATAACCACGTCAATAATTAATCGTCTGTACCTAGTTAATTCTCGGAGTCAAAGTTAATTATTAGCTATTAGGCCTGCGGTGGGCGCGGATGACATCGGTATTTATGACAGAAACAGTGTTTTTTTACGATTGCGAAGGTGGACGTAGGCAGAAAAATATGCCGCGAATGATAGAGCTTTAATCTGAGAAGAATTACCGATGATGGCTGATGGGATCATTGGAATGAGGCTGGAAGATCTGCATATCAGTGGAGTACTTAAAGCAAATGAAATCCATTTGTTTAGTGATCCAATTAGCTAAAAATAAACTTCGGTGAAATAATTAGGAGGACCAATGGATAGGAAGCCTCGCGAAAATCACTTAGAATTAGGGATTTGTTACAAATTGTACCGTTATAAGTAGATATCTAAGTAAGTACGTTTCTAGTTTCCAGAAACTAAGATATCAACTTCATGGCGTAGGTACTTACATATGGGAATACAGAGGCATACTTCATTTGGTACCATATAGTTACTATAGGACATACTAAGGTAAGAAGGTATCTAGAATTGATGAATATAAAAAATGCCTACTCACATAAAACTGCCAATACATAAAATCTTTTTATGTCTCGTTCACACTTTGCCCACTCCTATTGTTCCAGGTTTGAATATAATCCGTCGCACAGGGTCATAAACACGAAACACCACACAAAACGTTACTTATATAAACCTTTTAACATAAATTAAACAGTCCTTTAAAAAAAGGGAATTAGAGTTCACAAATACCTAGGCAGAATGTCACTGATACTTTCGCAATAATTAATAAAAAGAAAACTTTTCCCGCCAATCGTATTTATTCGTCGATCGTCGACCGGCAAGCAAAGGAATAACGACGCGCGTCCAACCGCGTTCGAAGCCGGTTGAACGCTGCTGTTGTGTTTTATTTTGAATTCGAGCCCCGCTTCGAATGCATCGCGTCACCTCAGCTAGGCGAGCGCACAGGCGAGCGTGCCTCAAGACGCTAGCCCACAAAACTGTGATATTCACCCTTATACCCCCGTTATAGAATTCACACGGTGGCTGTAAATGAGAGTTACCTACAATAAAAATGCAAAGCAATCTTTGACTGGAGTAACGCGAGACGCGAGCAGGCAAGGTCAGTGCTAGCTTGTAAAACCGAAGTCAGGATTTTTTTTGCTGAAATAAAAATCAAAGCCAGGACAGGACTGTGGCCAGGACTTATTAGCCCAAGCTACGTTAGACTATGGTACCCGATTATTACGTTTATTACCAATGGACAAGGACATTAGACGACCAACTATGTCCTAAGGTTAAGTATACATATAATAATATGACTACAGTACATAAGTAAAGTACCTATTTATTATTTGTGTAGTCGGCCTAATATTTATGTAATAATTATAATAATAAGCCCGCAGGGCAGCTTTTGGCGAGCTGTTGGGAGGTAGCGTTCCCACAGACCTGAAGTGCTCCCGGGGGAAGACCCTGTTCCTCATCTCCAGCGCCGGAGTAAGGTCTGACGAGGAACAGTTCCCCCACCTCTGCCTTGCCTTCACCGGCCGGGCAGAGTGGAGTCGCGAGAGCTATGACAGCTCGAGGGTGGACGTGCCCGTCAGTAAGTTGCGAGAAGGCTTCGGTTTAAAGTCCAGGGGCACCACTCCACCGTAGCCACTCACCAAATGTTGCCCCCTTTGTCACTCAGGGGGCCCATGAAATGAGTCGGTGAGTCACCGCCTGCCACCTTTGCAATTTTGAAACTTGGTTGTAATGGCAGGCGTCCGTTAGTCTCCTTTAAATAGCCCGATTATCCAACTCCACCCAACAATCACCCCCATAGCCCATGACCTTATTTTCCATCGCACGACATAGATCTGCACTCCAATAGTCTTGGACATGGCGGGGACCATCGTCGGGTGTATTATATTATGCGGTCTGCGATGGTATCCACCATGTGTATCCCACACCATATTAAAGTTCTCTAAAAAGGGCCTCTACATCTTGGCCACGGCCCGATGCACGCCTCTCAAAGGACCGGGACTCTGTAGTCCCGAGAATTTAAACAAAGATACAATAATAATAATAATAAGCCCGCAGGGCAGCTTTGTGGCGAAGCTGTTGGTGATTGGCGTCACCACGGACCCGAGTTCAGAGGGCCATTTTACCATCTTTGGCCCTCGACTCTTAGCTTGCCTTCATTGGCTGGCTAAGAAGGAACAGCGCAAGAGCGGAACCTTTGCTCCAGGGTGGAAGTGTAAAATGTCATAACGCCGGGGGTAACTAACGTTCACGCCCCGCAGTCTCACCTCTCTGCAACCTTAGCCGCCCGCGCCGGTGTTGCCTCCCCGGCATGCGCCACTTATGGGAGGCCCACCTCATGGCCTTAAATTACGGCAAGTCACCGCCTGCCACCTAACAATTTTGGGACTAGATTGTAATGGCAAGCGTCCGATAGTCTCCCTATATGAAATAGCTCTTATCCAGCCACCCAACATTCAACCCTATAGTCCATTACCTTAGTTTTCCATCGCACGACTTAGATCTGCACTCCAATAGTCTTTGCACATGATGGGGACCATCACCGGGTGTATTATATTGTGCGCTCAGTGATGGTATCCGCCATGTGTATCCCATACCATATTATTGCTCTCTTAAAAGGGCCTGGATGCACGCCTCTCAAAGGACCGGGACTCTGTAGTCCCGTGAATTTCGAAAGAGATACAATAATAATAATAAAATCATTTATTTCTCACCACAAATGACACAATATGATACTTAACATAATATGATGCTTGAAAGGAGGAACAGTTGTCATTCATGGGAGACTGGTGCCGGTAATGTAGTAGGTAACCGAATAAAAATCCTTTGAATCAAACTGCTAGTGCTGCCGATTAGATAGACAGACTTTTTATGTTGACTGTACTTCTTCCATCTTTCAAAACACATACCTAAAACTTGAACAGGATAGGTTGTTTGCTTCTCTACCTCCATCCGTGGTAAGCTCCGAGACTTAAGGCGGAAACACATAATTAAAACGCGACGCGACGCAACGTGTCGACACCCGATATGCACCGTGCATATTACCAACACGCGACGCTACGACATACTAGCAATTTCTGAATACAGTTAGCTAACAGCAGTGGAAGAGTATAGTTGTGTACTATGGATTTCATAAATAACGAGTCAGATGAAGACTTTGAAGACGATTTGATGCAAATTTTGGGTACATATATGATACTTAAACAACTCAAGAAAAAGAATAGTATGAATAAGTATGATCCCTGTATATAGCTAAATTCATGTCATATACAGGATATCGTTTTACCAACTCAATTAATTGTTCGTCGGTCATTTCGCTAAATAAATGAAAAAAAATTTAATATGAAATTGGCATAAAGTGACAGTTCTCGAACAAATGACGCGTGGCGTCGTGTGTTGTCTAGAAACATACTGGGCGCGCCGCGTCGGATGGCGTGTTAACCCCCACCATGGGCGACACACAGATCTGGCACGTCTGGATCAGGTGGCGTGTGCGCGCGTTGCGTCGCGTCGCGTGTTCAAAGTGTGATTCTGGTCTATAGAAAACCATACATTTGATTCGACTCAACACGCATCGCGTTTCATCGGGTCGCGTCGCGTTTTAATAATGTGTTTCCGCCATTACCCCTGGTTTCTGCCTAATATATCCTACCTTGCCTAATTATACCGATACTGGTGATCCATATACATAAGTCCTACCTTTCAGCACAGGAAGAATGTTCACTAATTTAGAATTTTAGCCTAATGTATTCTCTGTCAAAAATAAAAAATACATATGAAAGAATTATTTTGATACGTCAATTAATTCCAAAGTTATAGAATTTAAAGTGATTTTTTTTTTTTTTTTAAGTTTATCCCGAAGGAAAGGCAATGGGAACTAAGCCCATACAGCCTAATCATTGTTTAGTAAAATGTATTCTGAATTTATGATGAATGACAATGATGATGAGTGGAAACGTCGGAAAAATCCTCAAGAACGAGTTTAAAATTAGTAAAAATCAAAAATAATTGCAGAAACAACTTACATGAGTCCATGAAGAGATCGTATTCCGACTAAAGTTTTACTCAGCTTACCTGCATATAAAACCATGCACACGCACTAGATTCATATAACAAGTAAACAAAATATTACTTATCTACCAAAAAACATCACTTTACGGACACATGCAAGCCATCTACAAATAAATTTTGATTTTCACAAGAATATTACACCCGCTCCCTTCCAGCTTTTCCCGCCGAATCCATTTAAAGTGAGCGCGCGACCGTAGACCCTCGGTCGCGCCTCGTGACGTCATTTCTCAACAGTCGCTCAGTTCGTTCGCGCTCTTCCGTACCGTTGCCTTACGTTTCCCTGAAAATCATTGAATATGTCGAATCCTTGTTCTCGAAAATCCTGTGTTGTGCCAAAATGTACAAGCACTACCACTAAGATGCCCGATAAGTTGTTTTTCCTACTTCTAATGGACTTAAAAATTCGAAAAAAGTGGTTAAATGCCATGCATGGTTCATTGGTTGTCAAGATCATTTTGACGTAAGGATGTACTTTTATTTAGATAGATATATATTATTATAGTCTTTTGTAATTTGATATAAAAACATTAAATCAGGTCAGAGGTGCAAAACCTTTGGTAACAGAAACTTTATTTCGCTAAGTATGTATACTTACTTACATATCTTAGTTTTACTGAAATACAGGACATTATTATTAATACATAATATCTTAGAATCAATCGAGCTTTATATAATACTTAAAATATTAACAAACAAATGGAATAGGTACTTAGGTACAGTCGTAGATGTCAAGGTCAAAAGTTCAATTCAAAAATAATTTTCGACGGTTTCCTAATTTCTAAAATGTTAACCTATTTTTTATGACGCAAGAATCATTTTCTAATTTCTTTAATCTAAGTTTCTTGTTTATTACATTATCCGTTCGGCGCTGAGCTCTTATTCTAACCTATGTTCAGGACAGAAAGGCTTTTTTCTAATGCAACTAAATAGTAGCGGGCGGGCGACCAAGCATTATTTTATACATTCGTATTAAACGTACTTAGATAGTTAGTTTGATAGCGCTAATGGCGCTGCGCTACTTATTTTGATAGGTAGGTTTTGCGAGGCTGCCTGGACTGGCAGTTTGCGCGTTTTGAAAAGTAGATAGTTCGCTAGAAAACGAGTTGTCGTTGTTTAGCTAAATACATAATTTATTAACTATCTACGTTACATAGCGCCCATAACTAGTTAAATACCCTACTAATATTATAAATGCGAAAGTTTGTGAGCATGGGTGGATGGATGTTTGTTACTCTTTCACGTAAAAACGGCTAGAGCGATTTCAATTAAAGGAGTTAGCTGACACCCTGGATTAACACATAATGTTTAAACCTTATATATTTAATTTATTGTAAATATATACTTAATATAAAAACACTCAGCCAGATACAAACATCCATATTCATGCACATAAATGGTTGTATCCGCAACCCTTGATTCCTAGGCAGCGTTTACTACCTCTGAACCAAACTTTTCGTCATAGGATAAAAAAGGTTTAGTACATCTGTTCCGGATTTATAATATATAAATAGAAGTATACTAGTGGACGCCCGTGACTCCATCCGCGTGGACTGCAGAATAAACAATGTTAAATTATCCGGGATAAAAATATTTCCCGGGATAGTGAATTTGTAAACTATATTATTGTGAAGTTTCATCAAAATCCATTCAGTACTTTTTGCGTAAGAGCAAAGAAATCATTATTTGTCGCTAAATAATGAGCAACCATAAGTCCATCTATTTTAGGTAGGTTATCCGATTATCCTTTATTAAAGCCTTCATCCATTTTTATAACAATTCACACAGCTAGAAGCGAATAAAGAATAGAAAACACTCCGCGGGACCTATTCACTGCTACTGCTGGGCGCGGACTGCGCGGAGTGTTGAGAAATGACGTCATCCGGGGTTCAGTGAGTTTTAGCGGCGCGACAAATTTACGCGAACATTGAATGCTTGTAAAATCAAAACTACTAGGTATTTTTAAATAAGACAAAAACTAGTGTATTTTATATGGGTATATAAAAGCTTTACGGTAACAAAGTTTCAAGTCATTTTACATACCTATGAACATACCTCTAGAGGACCAACGACTCTTGTGTTTGACAGAGCAAGCAAGGTAAAAAATATCACAGACTTTGTGTACCTAATCATAAAAGCTAACCGGCCACTAGAATACAAAATACGAAATATACATTATGTATAGGACGATACGCGGCGCCTACGAATAAGTAACAGCAAAATTGTAGAGTTGATTAAATACAACAACTGTACTATATTAGGCGCATCGAGAGCACACTAAAATTAAAGAATATGATGGTGTATCACTGAGCATTAGTGCTATATGTACCTCTGTAACCTTAAGCAACAGAGCTCTATAGCAACATTTGGGGTACCGGTCGCGAGATTTTTGATGTCATACCCGGTGCGTACGCTAGTCTCGCCTTTAACGATGTAAGTCTCCCACCAGACTAATTAATTAATAACTATTGACTTTGAAAATAAGCACCCACTACACATATCTATCTACCATTATTTACAACTAATAAGACTCTATTCTAAACAAAAACTACAGTATTGTTAGAAAATACTTTCATTTCAATCTTATGTGCTAATAATAAATAACAAACATACATCTAGCTATCTACTTACTTATCTAGAATACCTTCCTCTAATTTCTCAACTTCTTCTAAACTTATATCTCCATCAAATCCAGATTTTGTCTGTTCTGTATTTAAATGGGGTCTTTTCAAAAAGGTTGCATGTAATGCTTTGTACAACTTCTTAGCTTTTGTAGCACCAAACCCTGGACACTCAGCTAGTCTTTTTTCTGTAGCTTTTATAATGTTTTCTAAGGTTCCAAAAGTGTTGATAAGTGTCATGGCATCGGTTTTATTCACAGGCTTTATTGATATTAAAGCATTAATTATCTGAAAAAAAAAATTGTGTCTTGAGACATTTTTTTTATTTTTTAAGTACCAGTTTTGTAAAGAAGAAGCATCCTAGAGTATTTATTATCGTAATATACAGCTACAAAATAAATGTCTTCTAGTATAATACAATATAGATAAATAGGTACTGCTACTTACATCCGTGATAGTAATCTTTCAAATTCTATGGTAAAAAATATTGTAAAACATACTTTTTGGTGTGGATCATTCTCAATCCTCTCCATGATTTTATCTGGTGGTTTGTTTTCGTATATTTTGTAGTTTTCTATAATTTTTCCTGCTTCCTCAGGACTCCAGGCCAACATGAGGGTCATGTCTGTGAGGAGACATATCCTTGTTATGTTTTTCAGTGGAATGTGTGGATCCTTTAAATCTACCTTCAAACAAATTTTTTAAGGTAAATCCCATATTCTTTATTTTATTTTATTCAAAATGTGTGTGGTTTTATACTGCACCCAAGTTCTTGCAGAATAAATCTTAAAATATGTGATGACATAGAAAACAAGTGTCTTACTGAGTCTTAGAGGATTATGCCCAAATAAATAATCAGTCTTTTTAAATAAAACTAAACTTTATTTTACCTGTGTTAAAAGAACTCGAAGATCATATTTTTTTCCTAGCTCCTTCAGTCTATTGTGTATATAATCAGGATTCATATTGTGGTACCGTAAAGAAAGGAATAAAATTCCTATGGTTTTTCCAATTTCATAATCTGGAACAATATCATCATACTCCCATGGTACACTTGTAATTGATTTCAAAAGTGGATTACCTCTCTGAAATAAAAATACTTTATTTGACTTAGTTTACTATGCGATACTTACCTTATCCTTATCATATTATATTAATGTTTATATGGTGGTGGGATGACCTCATTTTGTTTCAGCTAGGGTGGATGGACGTGGCCAGGGTATGTGGATACAGTATGAAAAAGCTTTTACCCAGCATGGGACACTTAATGGCTACAAAAGGTTTTTTAATGATAGATCTATGGAGGAAACTATAAGAGATGATGTAATAATCAATGTTGCACTGTGGCTATGTGTAGTTGTTAGGCCCCCTCCACTTTATTCCAACGTAGCTGAATACTGCAGTAAAGTACCTTTTATTTGTTTACATACCTGTTTTTGACTAACAAGAACACAGTGTGTTTTTGAAGCTGTTGATTTTGCGACTTCTGCAGATGAACCTAATTAAACGAATACCAATGAGTAATATTTTTTTGACAATCCGGCATTTAAATTACTTTTAAATCTAAATAAATCATACCAGGCCGTTCATCGATTTTTGAATGTTTAGGTGGTGTCGGTTCACTAATCTCAGCCAATAGGTAATCAAAGCCATCTTCTAACTCCATTTCTAGTTTATACTATTTATAAAATTAAATCACATAAAAGGAAAAATTAAGTTTTTTTTTGTTTAGTTTATCCCTCAGGTTCAGTGTTGGCAACCTAGAATGATGCGCTGATCGTACCAGGGGCGTAAAATTATCGTACCTGACGAAAAATTATCGTATACTTTTGAACGACATAAAAAAAACGTTAATTATTAATAAAAATAGATATTATTACGAACTTATATTGCGCTCAGACGCTCGTCATGTCCTTTTCGAATTTTATGATTTTCGCATGGGTACATTGAGAACAAATGGCGCGAAAATTTGTGTGTTTCAAAAGTTTTACAAAAATAAAATGGCTCCAAAGTTGATCAGTCGATTATTAAATTTATTCATGAACACATAAAATTGACAAAATATGTAATATTCAACGAGATATATATTTATATATTTCTTATCTATATATGAGTGAACGAAACTATCGAAATCCATTACAATTCGAAAATTATCGTACATTTGTGTACGATAATGAATCGCAATCGTACATCGTACGCTGGTATCAAATTATCGTGCATGTACGATAATTATCGTACGGTTGCCAACACTGCTCAGGTTTATATGTTGTTTTTTAGTTTATCCCGAAGGAAAGGCAAGGGGAACTAAGCCCATACAGCCTAATCATTGTTTAGTAAAATGTATTCTGAATTTATGACGAATGACAATGATGATGAATGGAAACGTCGGGAAAATCCTCAAGAACAAATGTAAAGTTAGTCAAAATGAAAAATTATTGCAGAAACAACTTACATGCGCCCATGAAGAGATCGTAATCCGGCTAAAGTTTTACTCGGCTTACCATCGTATAAAACCATGCACACGCACTAGATTCACATCACAAGTAATCAAAATATAACTTATCTACCAGAAAACATCACTTTACGGACACATGCAAGCCATTTACAAATAAATTTTGATTTTCACAAGAAAATTACACCTGCACCCTTCCAGCTTTTCCCGCCGAATCTCCTCAGGTTTATCCCGAATCGTTAGAGAGTAAGTATATTCTTTGATCCCGAAGGAAAGACAAGGGGAACTAAGCCCATACAGCCATTGTCTTTAGTAAATGATTTCTGAACATATGATAATGAATGGAAACGTCAGGAAAATCCTCAAGAACAAGTGTAAAGTTAGTCAAAATGAAAAATAATTGCAGAAACAACTTACATGGGCCCATGAAGAGATCGTATTCCGGCTAAAGTTTTACTCAGCTTACCTGTGTATGAAACCATGCACACGCATTAGATTCACATCACAAGTAATCAAAATACAACTTATCCACCAGAAAACATCACTTTACGGACACATGCAAGCCATTTACAAATATTTTTTGATTTTCACAAGAAAAATGTTTGAACTTCCGAATTGTAACGCCTAATACAATTTCATTTTTAAAGTTGCCAACATAAAATTTTCAAGGCATTATGGTGGTAGCGCCAGATATAGGTATCTAGTAGAGTGCGTATCGCCAATTAGTTCCTTTAGATGATGGCGCTACTATGTATATTACTGCATACAAAAAATTACATTCTGTGTTTCAGCATACAAAAAAATTATAATTCCGAAGAAAGGCATTGGAGAAGGTATATATAAAACGGACTGTTTTACTACAGTTTAGCTGTTTTTATTACAGAAATTATTTCCATATGTCAACACGGATGTCAATAACACATAATTATTACCAGCTTCAGCGAGCGTGGAAAATGTAGTGTTGCCAAGTATATCTGTAGCTGATCTCGTTAGTACTACTTATTTGTATTAATATTAACTTGATTCATAAAATCATAACATTAAGACTATTTATATTTTATGCATTTTTTGTTGTAAAGTAAAAAATGTAAAGTGATGTTTACTGGTAGATAAGTTATATTTTGATTACTTGTGATGTGAATCTAGTGCTTGTGCATGGTTTTATACGCAGGTAAGCTGAGTAAAACTTTAGCCGGAATACGATCTCTTCATGGGCCCATGTAAGTTGTTTCTGCAATTATTTTTCATTTTGACTAACTTTACACTTGTTCTTGAGGATTTTTCTGACGTTTCCATTTATCATCATCATTATCATCCATCATATGTTCAGAAATCATTTACTAAAGACAATGGCTGTATGGACTTAGTTCCCCTTGCCTTTCCTTCGGGATAAACTAAACAAAAAAAAAATATATAAGATGGGACGGGCGGGAAAAGCTGGAAGGGAGCGGGTATAATTTTCTTGTGAAAATCAAAAATTATTTGTAAATGGCTTGCATGTGTCCGTAAAGTGATGTTTTCTGGTAGATAAGTTATATTTTGATTACTTGTGATGTGAATCTAGTGCGTGTGCATGGTTTTATACGCAGGTAAGCTGAGTAAAACTTTAGCCGGAATACGATCTCTTCATGGGCCCATGTAAGTTGTTTCTGCAATTATTTTTCATTTTGACTAACTTTACACTTGTTCTTGAGGATTTTCCCGGCGTTTCTATTCATCATCATTATTATCATCCATCATAAATTCAGAAATCATTTACTAAAGACAATGGCTGTATGGGCTTAGTTCCCCTTGCCTTTCCTTCGGTATAAACTAAACAAAATCATTTGTAAACTAGTTTTACAAGATTCGGCGGGAAAAGCTGGAAGGGAGCAAGTGTAATTTTCTTCTGAAAATCAAAAATTATTTGTAAATGGCTTGTATGTATCCGTAAAGTGATGTTTTCTGGTAGATGAGTTATATTTTGATTACTTTTGATGTGAATCTAGTGCGTGTGCATGGTTTTATACGCAGGTAAGCTCAGTAAAACTTTAGCCGGAATACGATCTCTTCATGGGCCCATGTAAGTTGTTTCTGCAATAATTTTTCTTTTTGACTAACTTTACACTTGTTCTTGAGGATTTTCCCGACGTTTTCATTCATCATCATTATTATCATCCATCATAAATTCAGAAATCATTTACTAAAGACAATGGCTGTATGGGCTTAGTTCCCCTTGCCTTTCCTTCGGGATAAACTAAACAAAAAAAAAACTATTTTTACAATGTTTGATAATATAGGATAAAGTTTTAAAATCTTCTTTCATGTATGATGACGATGAGTACCTGTCGAGAAAAACATGATCTTAACGAAGCTGCTTTTGAGGATGAAATATTTGAAAATTCTTCGTTTTTGGCCGAATTTGATGACTCCTCTTTGATGACAAGAAAGAACAAAAAAAATAGTAACAATGATTTTTTAGATAAAAGTGTGTTAAATGTGAGGTAAGATCTACAATTTCTCAGTTAGATTTGCCTTGGTTTGGTAGCATTATATTTCAATGATATAATTATAAAGTTAAATTATGTCACTTATACTAAGTATCCCTCCAGGCGATAAGCTAGTAACTTGATCATTAACATCTTATTCAAATTCTAATCATCTTATTTAATATGTTACCTTCTATATTTGCACTTGTCCCTCATTAACAGGCTTTCTTAGTTCTCGCTTCAAATTCTTGTTATTAATAATTATGATTTGAGGTGTATAATTTCATTGTATATTTCTTCTTATTTAATATGTGTGTTATTTTTCTTCCTTTCCAACTTTCAGTGCATTATGTTGTGATGAAGAGTTAAGTGGATATGATAAGTTAACAGGGGAGACGTGGATCTACCCTACAAACTATTCTGTTCGAGATTATCAATTTAATATAATCAAAGCAGCCATTGTGAAGAATACATTAGTAAGTGAATGATATCTTATTCATAATTTAAAAATGTTTGTTCAAGGAAAAATTGTACTGTGTTTTGCATGATATAAACATGGCTGTAGGACACTCTCCCACTCTTACCTATATATTTAGTATATTTAGTTAATTATAACAATATACACTCATCCTCCAGTTAGGCCGGCCTCGCTACTCCCATAATATAGTCTTGTTATTAATAATTATGATTTGACATTTAAAAAAGCTTACTTAAAATAAGTGTATCCAGAAAGAAATTTCATTGTAAAACAAATATTTCTTCCCATCTATTTAGATATAAGTGTTTTCGTGTTGTGTAAGGCTATATGTGTTTTTAAAGTATAAAGTAGTTTAAGATGTGTGTGTTTATATTTTTCTGAGGTTAAGGAGTTTCCTTTCCAAGAGTTATGATGAAACTTTCAGAATTCTCAAAATGCATTAGTTTGTGTGATATTTTGATATTTATTTTTTTTATCTTCATTAAATCATGATGTTATTCAAAGTCATCATAATCAAAGTTAAGTGGATATGATAAGTTAACAGGGGTTAAATATTTTATTTAAGACTATATGTATGTGATGAGTATTGTGGATCTACAATTTAATGAATAAAAATATGAAATGAGTATAAATAATGGGTAAGAGAAATATAAAAGAATAAAATGTTTTCCTACAAACTATCATAAAGTGGATTATTGTATACTGTTCGAGATTATCAATTTAATATAATCAAAGTTTATTCAGTATTTTAATTACATTTTACCATTGTGTAATCTTAAAAGAATACATTAGTAAGTGAATGATATCTTATTCATAATTTAAAAATGTTTGTTGCAAGGAAAAATTGTACTGTGTTTTGATTTACATGATATAAATAGGGCAATTTAGGCCCTCTTCCACTAGTTCTTCACTACTCACTGGTTTGGGTATGAATTAGACTTGGCCACAATTTTTGTGCCTTCAAAAAATTTTGTCACACTTACTATTGGCATAATAACTTATTAGGTAACATAAAGTAACTATTATGTTTCAATTGTAATAGAAAGTAACTTAATTTTTGCCACATATGTAATATTTTGAAAATTAATCTAAATGTACTAAAATATGAAGACTGAGTGAAAGCTAATATATTAACTGTTTTTTTTTATTTATTTCTACATAACTCACAATAGTTTGTGCCAACAGTGTTTACATAAACCATTACTGGTTTTTCTGAACACTGCCGTCATCCCTCTTCAAGCACAAATAAACACAAAACTATAAATAAAAAGCTACAACACACCTACTTATCCTGCATCTAACATTACAATTTAATATACCTACTATCCACCGCATTTGTTATCAGTAACAAACCTTAGTATTAAATTTTTCTTATCAGGTAAGCTTACCAACTGGCTTGGGAAAGACTTTTATAGCAGCTGTGATAATGTACAACTTCTACCGATGGTACCCGCTCGGCAAGATCATATTTACAGCCCCTACAAGACCTCTAGTTGCTCAACAAATTGAAGCCTGCTATAATATTATTGGTATACCACCAAATGATACTGTGGAGATGACAGGTAATTGAACTAACTTATACTTACCTAGAATTAATAAACATGACAGACAGTTACAATAACTTTACTCCAAGCTGTATTTTTGTATCAAAAAACAAGGCTGACTAGATTTTCATTATATGACCATGTTTGTTGAGTCACTAAACTTCAGTGTTCTGAATGATACTGTTATTCTCCTAAACCGGATCAAGGTAGAGACAGCATCAACTCTATGCCTCAAATACAATTAACTATCTGACCATTGGAATCAGCATTTATTTCAGCTCTAATAAAATACATACCTATACATCTGAAATTATAATGAAATTTCCTAATTCCCAAACATCCCCAGTTTGGTATTTGAAGGGTATAGTTGATGCTCTCTCTACCTTGATCAAGTTTAAGAGAATAACAGTATCATATAACTGGAATGTGGTAAGGGGTGAGCCTACTATCTAACCTATAGATAGGTACATAAATTGTCAAACTTAATTACAGGTCATATGCAAGTAAATACTAGAAAGATGCACTGGCAATCAAAACGTGTGTTTTTCGCGACACCTCAAGTGATATCCAATGACATCAAGTCTGGCATTTGTCCAAGCGATAAGATCCGGTGCTTGGTAATAGATGAAGCTCATAAAGCCAAGGGAAACTATGCATACTGTCAGATCATGGCAATGTTAACGGATTCAGGACACAACACTTTCCGGGTGCTGGCGCTGTCAGCTACACCGGGGAGTAAGGTGGAAGATGTCATTAATGTGAGTAGGAGTGTCATGATTTGGTTAAACCACAAACTTTCTTAATAAATTTATTGTATGTTTCACTTAATAGTTCCTTTTAATGGTGCTTGTTATGGAATCAGGCATAGGAGTTATTCTATGAAACAGATTCTTTTTCTTGATCTGAGTAGTACTTATAGGTAATAATATAAAAATTATTAATAAAGAAAATGGAAAAAATTCTTCACCCGAGTGGGAATCGAACCCACAACCGCTGCAAACCGTGCCAGCCACTATAACCACTAAGCCACCGGGTCAATTACTCGGTTGACGAATTTTACCATCTCTTTTCTAAATTACATATTGGCAACGTTATTCTTCATCCCGATAGCTATACATTAGCCAAATCTCGGCAAACAAAGCTGAATCCCTCAGCACAATGTTTAAAGATGAAATGAAATGATCAACCATATCCTAACCTATATACTTATGTTATAGGTAATAATATCAAAACTGTTAAAATTGAACCACTTTCTTTTGAGGATACTTAAATATTTTTGTAATTGTATTGTTATAACAGTTATTTCATTAAATGGTTTGATTATAAAATACCCATAATGTGGAATAACATAGTATACCTATACACTTTTCATGAAATTACATACAAACATTTAAATATAGAGCTAGAGCGTTTATATTGTTTGTTTCAGGTTATTAAAAATCTTCATATAGCTCACCTAGAGTTAAGAACCGAAAACTGTATAGATGTGTCTCCATACAACCATTCTCGTAAGATAACTACGGTGATTATACAGTTGGGGCCAGAGCTAACACAATTGAGACAACAATATGTAGAGGTAAGAATATTTTCTGATATTATTTTCATGATGTCTGATGAGTTTCAGCTAGTTTCTTATACTTCAACTATTGAGTAAACATACCTAATTAAACATTTCTTTAAAATAATTATGGCTGTTTAGATTTTAGACAATTATGCACGAAGGCTCAAACAATTGAATATTTTACCTCAAAACGTGGGCAATCTGTCCAAAGGCAGGATTGTCATGCTGTACAAGGAATTTCAAAATAAAGAAAGGGGATCTCGGTAAGTCTTCAATACATTTAATGGCAAATACTCATTTCTATGGTTGACAAACATAATATAACATAGCAGAGGCGGCTGCTGACATTTTTAGATGGGTGTTCACTCCCTTAACGAATGGGATGGTGCAAGTTCAACCGTACAGTTATAAAAATTCAGATGACCTAATGAAACACATTAAAGACAACCATGTCGCGTTCTAACTCGGACTAAGCGACCTCTAGTGGCCGCATACGCGAATTATAGTAAGCGGCGCTCCAGATAAGGCTAATTTTTCATACGAAATCTTCTATTTCACGCGCCGGCCTATTTCGGTATGTCTCTTTCGCACTCATTGAATACAGTACTTGGAATCGTACAAAATTTCGTTTCATTGGAGCGCGATCGCTAGACCTCTACTCGATACATAAGATTACAACTTACTTGAGACGAACGCGTAGACACTATTGTATAAATACAGGATGTAACAAAAGGGGTATGTTAAGCGGAAAGCTATATAAATAGCGCACTAAAAGGAACCTTCCCACAGGTTTTCCATAGTGGGCTGTTTACATAGCTTTTCGCTTAACATACCCTTTCTGTTACACCCTGTATAGTAGAATTGAAAGATAATTATAAATATAGAGAAATATAGATTGCCTATGTAATCTTCGTGGGTGGGAGTGCACCGCACCAGCGCTCCTTAGGACGAGCCGCCAGTGTAACATAGCCCTCCTTCTGGCGCTGTCAGGCAAAAACAATGGCAAATAGAAATCTTTTTTTCAGGCATCCACAACATAACTACATAATGAAGGACTTCACAGTCCTTATAAGTCTGCTTCATGCACTGGAATTACTAATCAAACATGGCTCCAGGGTGTTTCTGAACTTCTTTGATGAGCATCCAGAGAAGTCCTGGATCCAGTCAGATGACAAACTAACGGCACTATTGGAGAGACTGAGGGACGATTTGGGAATCAACCCACTGTCTCTGGATCGAAGCATTTTACCTGATGGGACTATCCCGGAGGTAAAGAAGCTTGATGGACTGACACAGACCATGCCGAAAGACTAATATTAGGCTAAGTCTAGTACGAAAACAATATTAAAAAGGTGGCGGGTTGCAGAAAGAGGTGGGCTAGTTCTTATTGGCACGTTCAAGGTCGCGTCAAAATTTACATCTTAATTAATTTATTGTTTTACTGCCAAAACATCGATGAATGCATGTTTTTTGTCTATGTTGATGAATGATTAGTTTTCTATAGTCAATTCTCTTGCGTGAACTATGTAGCCGTAGAACTATCGATCAATGTATGTAACCTATGTACTACTGCCTGTCAGTAATATGCATCTTCACATTCTATACCAGTAGGTATTATATATTATTAATATTATATTCATATGTATTTTAATATTGTTTTTAGATACCAAAAAACTTAAGCTTTGGACACCCAAAGTTTTACAAGCTGAAGGAGATCTTATTAAATCACTTTACGGAAGCCAAACGAAAAGGACTCGATACGAGAACGATAGGTAAGAATACATATGTATATCGGCAATGTAAAATATGACATTAGCGATTACAATTACAGGACCAATCGACTAACTTTAATACTGTCGCTAAAACAGTGTGGGGAGAGATCGGCTAGTTCTTATTGACTCATTCAAAGCCATGTAATACAGCTTACTAAAGGACTCACACTGGATGCGTTCTGCACTAAGGTTATATACGGGCAACCGTATCTGCACCAGAGCTGAGAGAGAATTTGGTGTAATAACTAGACAATGCAAGTGTTTCTACTTGGTGTGTAAAAAGGGATTGCAAACCACTTCTATCAGCCATAATTCATTCAGTCCTGGCTCGAGAACGAGTGTCTATTCTAATTCTTAAGTCTATTTTTTTACATGCAAAGTACATCCACTTAGTTTATCTAGTTATTAATAGCTCTGTGAATTTGACGTTTAAAAGTGAGACATTTCGCTCTCACCAAATTCATCGTACCGGTGCTGATGTGACAAGCCCTTTATTCGCCGGATACGGGGCAGGGGTCGGCTCTAAAGCAATATCACTGCCAAATCTCAGTGAATGTATGTCTCTAGCAAAGCTGGGTCTAGTGTTTTCTTGTCTATGATTACGACCTATGTTTGTTTCCACGCAGTGTTCTGTGAGTATCGTGAGAGCGTGTCGCTGGTGCACTGCTTGTTGCTGCAGTGTCGCCCGCTCGTCGCTCCCGTCATGTTCGTCGGACAGGGCGCCTTCGGTACGTACTTAGTAACTGTTAAGACAACTCACAATTATATTATGTACCTAAATAAGTAGACGCCCGCGAAAAAAACTAAATGTTGAAATTAAAGCTCGGGCACATCGCATGCGTATGCGTACACGCAAGTGTAAACGTGCACGTACCACGAGTTGTAATGTATGGAACTGTATAAGACAAGACACACCGTGCTCGGGGCTTTATACGGGATTAAAATAATTACCTGGGATAAAAAGGAGTCTATGTCCTTTCTCAGGTTCAAGATTATCTTCTGTGTACTAAATTTAATTTAAATCGGCAGACAGAGTTACTTTCGTAATAATGACATTTGTAATAAGGTTTTACTCAACAGATGAGCCTAGTACATCTGCAGTGGTATCTCATACTATTAGTAATTCAAGTTATTATCTGTTATATACCCAGGCAAGGACGGCAAGTCCGTAGTATCACAGAAGCAACAACTCCGCGTGATGCGCTCATTCCGCGCGGGCGTTAGCAACACGCTGGTGGCGACCTGCGTGGCGGAGGAGGGGCTGGACGTGGGCGCTGTCGACCTTATCGTGTGCTTCGACATCTCCACCCGCTCGCCCGTGCGGCTCGTGCAAAGGTAGGTCATAACTGGTGCGAACGCTATGTAGTGTTCATCATCATCATTCATAGCCATGAGAAGTCCACTGCTGAACATAGACTTCCAACAACCTCCATTCCGACCGGTCGGAAGCGGCCTGCATCCAACCGTAGCCCGCGACCTTGGCTAGGTCGTCCGTCCATCTCGCGAGTCCTTAGTCGTCTAGGTCGTGTTAGCTGAACATCACTGGCCGCTTCGGATCGGTAAAGACACACACATCTCTATTGACTTCATTATCTATCTCTGCATACAAAATAGTTATTTACGTAATCTCATGCACGGGAGTCGTTCTATGAAACAGGCTGTACTTGTAAGTTAACAGTGTAATGTCTCGAACAGATGCGGGCGCACGGGCCGGGAGCGCGGCGGACAAGTTTATATTCTAGTCACGGAGGGCCGCGAGCATCAGGTATTTATCACTTGCATATTATAGCACCAGCTGTGTTACTAAAAATGGGGTAATCAAAATTGCAGGATCGCAAATGTGGTCCTGAAGCCACGTTTATCAGAAAGGGGGCAGATTATCGCCTGAGGAAACGCCCTTAATTCCTTAGTCTGCTTTTACAACATGCACAGAAAGATATGTTGAATGATGCATTCTAGTGAAGCCCCGCTTCAACTCAGGTCCAGTATTTAACTAGGTTTACAGCCCCAATTTACAATACAATACATAAGAATATACCAGGTTACCTATCTGCTCTTGACGTCATTCTAGTCTCGTCACAAAGTATGACTGTGATAAAAGCCTCCCCGATTCGAACTCATATTTGTATTGTTTCCGCTATAGTGGCCCACTTGGTCGTCCCTCTATCTTCTCCTGGGCCTCCCCGGTTTCCGTCTGTACCCATAAACTTATCTAACCTACAGAAATATAATATTTTTTTTATCTAGACATTAATGGAGTGCATGCGTCAAAGGGACGGCCTCAATAAGAAGATTCTTCAGTCCAGAGAGGTGGAGAACAGTCTGTACAAGTACAATCCGAGGCTGGTGCCACGTGACTTCATGCCGCGCTGCCAGAAGATGTATATCTGCGTCTCCAAGAAACCAGACGAAAAGGACAAGCCTGAGAAGAGTAAGAAGGTACAATCTATGCAACTGTACCAATACGTACAGACCCGCCTCTAGACTATTTTTTTAAAGTTCATAGTGATAATCACTAAATTAAACTTTATAAATGGAAATAGCATAATGCTGTATCGGAAAAAAAAATTCCAACACACGCACAACAGATGTTTGTTTGGACTGTACATGTAATGTTGTAAAAATACACATATTTACATACATTATATACGAGTATACATACAGGTTCCCTAATTGAGGTAGGCTAGTACTGTAGGATCACGAAGAAAATGCAGCGACGTTTACTATAATATGTATAGCAGGTATGTGTTGCTACCTCATCGCCTGAGAGAACGCTCATTAGTTCCTTAGTTATGCACGGAAGGAGATGAAGCCGATGTATCCCAATGAAGCCCCGCCTTAGCACAGGACATCGTCTAAGAACTTTGCTGGTGGTCGGGTGACGATTTACGCCTATGTAGGGGAGCTAGTTGGCATACTTACTATAAGATCTCTTATTAGATGATGAGAGTTGTTGAGCTGAAATAAAATATCAACCTTCCCTTTAGGGCCAAAAAGACATGAGAACCATGTTACTAGGCCGCGCATCTTCCAGCAGTTCAGGGTCTTCGAATGTAGAAGTGGAGAGCTCCTGTTTTATAACTGAAGAAGAATTTAATCAATTATACCCCGACGGGTATAAACCGTTGAATATTTTGCCAGATTCAAAAGAATTTTGGAATATGAAAAGAGGTAAGGCAGTTAAGTGAGATAAAATTTTAGAATATCAAGCTTTTAAAGATTGTTCTGCTTTTATATTATACCAGTCAGCAATACACACAATAGATATTCCACTAGTGAATTCCGTTTATTAGGGTTGAAACATATTAAATGTTATTTTTATTCAATGTTTATAAAGCTGCCATCTACCGGAAGTGTGCCCAAGTGCCCAAAGTGTGTGATATGATTTATCGACAATTGACCTGTCAAAATACGATAAATATAGCCGCATTATTTAATTTTTATATATAGACGATACAATATCCACAATGTGTGGTCATACTGGGGGGGCTGGATGATCTGTTTATCTACATAGATAAAATTAGATATTTAGGCTGGCTATATTACCAAATCTTAAGATTTTGGATTAATGTTAAAACACATAGTGGTTTACACAAGTATAAATAGATTTTAAGTTTTGAAGTTCTCATGTTTGTAATTTCCAGAGAATTTCCTAAAAGAAAGTGAAGTAGGAGATAAACAAGTAAAACTAGCAACATGGCTAGAATGGCAAAGGACTTTACAAACAACCATAAATATACACCATTCGAAAGATACAGAAATATTGGCCGATTTGCTGAAATACAGTGATGCTAAAAGGTTTGACATGCCAGCTTCTACACAGAACCCAAGTAAGTTCAAACATTTGGCATGATATTCAATTTCACCACTATAATGTATTTATTTCAAGTTATAATTTTAATTTATTCACTTTTTAATGTAAGGCGTAACCATAATGGATGTTGTGCATGCCTATAATTTATGTATATATTTGAGATGGAATGTTAATATTTTTTTAATTGTAGTATAAAATGTAATATGTATACATAGTTGTTAAGCCTAAATAAATAAATTTCTTTATAAAATTATTAATAAAGAAAATGGAAAAAATTCTTCACCCGAGTGGGAATCGAACCCACAACCCGATTTCTGTTTATTGATGAATTCGTGTCCATATTTTGAAGATATCTACATACATCACGCCTCTATCCCTTACGGGGTAGGCAGAGCACCAAGGGCCGATAGAACCACATGGTGCCACTTCTAACCAATAGGGATGTTCTATGGTTGAATTTTAATGACATTTTATGCTTATCAGAATAAATCATCAAAATCATACCTATCTGTAAAATTACAATTTGATTAAGTGTCCAAATGAGGTAGTAATAAGCCTTCAAAGTTAGGTGGGCAAGTCCATTTTTCAATTGTAATATTTATTGAAAATTACAACATTACATATTTACCTGCATAATTTACAGCAACTTTTGCTTTGTGACCATATTTATAAACGCAATATTTAAAATAGCTGCAGAACAAAAGATTTTTTACGCGCATACAAGTTACGAAAGAGTGACGTCATAATTGTGGTAGTCGTTTGTATGAAGCGTTTTTTGGCAATCGTTATATCCCGGAAAGTTTTCGCAGAGCGAAGTTTTTCTTTCGCAAATGTTTCTTTTATTTTATGATCTTTCGATATAAATACAAATAAAAAAACCGTAAACATCCCTATTTTGAGGGTATAGTTGAAATGTACAAGTACGGTTAGTAGTGACAGGTGGTCAGCCCATCGCCTACAAAACACCAAGACCCTCTTGTCCCTCTACCGACTTGTACAGTATGCCCGGGAAGAGAAGCAGCTGTAGTATTATACGTTTTTTTTTTCACTCCCAGAGCAGCATAGAAGATATCTATTAAAATTATAAATCGATTTAATAATTTGTGTAGTGTATGTTTTTAAAGAGAGAGCGCATGTTATGTTTCTTTACTGAAATGATGATTTGAGGCATTGAGAGCGTAAGTGAATCAACCCTAAAACAAAAGATAACCCACATGGCCCATTTTTCTTCTAATAACTTACTTACTTTCAATGGTGCATGAATACTATGTGACAGCACCATCTTCGGGAATAAGTGCGAAGATTGGTTAATCCATTTTTCTTTTGAAGTAAATGCTGTTTACGAGCCTTAATTCAAATAATGTAAGTATTGAATTTCTGTGGGTTGGCCTACTTATGTTCTCAGTGCTTCATTTATTCTTATAATTTAAATATATAGTTTTTGTATAAACTTAGTATTCATATTTCAGCTTTCAACACCCAAGATCTACCTCAAGACAAGCCAGCGAAAAGTATAGCGGTACAATCGTCATTAAAAGTTAAACCAGTAAAGAAAAAAACCAAAGCACCTATTATCAAATCTCCGTATAAAAAAGATGGTGATATTCGTGCACTGTTCAGTACAGCCACAAAGTCAACTAAAAGTTATACCAAACTCATAAACGATTTAGGAATTCCTAATGATAATACCATCCCAACAAAACTAATAAATTTACTAGTAGATCTGAGTTTAGATAATTCTAATAATAACAAAAGATGTTGCATTTGTCTCAATATATGCAATTGTAATATTGTAAAAAGTATAAGAAAATACAGAAAGGAACCGCCTGTTATGGCAGATTTCTTAAAAGTGCTTAAATTGCCTGATATAGATTTAATCGAAGATCTAGATGTCGATTCCATATTAAATGCTAAAAGAGAGATAAAGAATGAAGTTATAATAGATGATACTGAAGTACCAAAATGTGAGGTTACTACAAACAATTTTGATTTAGAATTCGAATTTGATTCATTTGAAGAAAGAGCTGACGTTAGAGAAAATTTAATGGATAAACCAATTAAAGAAACCGAATGCAATTTTGATATTGGTGACATAGAGGACATATTTGCTGATAGTCAAGAAGCTATTGAAAATAAAGTTACTGAAATAACAGAGAAAAATTCAAGTAATCCGAAAGAAACATTGGGTTTCTTTGGATTAGATAGTATTGAGGATATTTTTGCAGACGATATTCAAATAGATGATAAGAAACTTAAATCTCCGGAACTCACAACAAAAATAATTAAAAGCCCTGTTTTGAATACTAAAATAGAAGTTACAAAAGATGATATTCCTACAGATTTCGAACGGCCAGCTAGCCCATCAATTCTATCTGGTAGATTAAAAATTACTTCTCCGATACTAATGAGTCAAACGCGAAAAAGACAACTAAGTACGAAGAAGACACCGAGAAATTCGACACCTTTGACGAATTGTAAGAAACAATTAGCATTGGGCAACAATAAAAACACATTAAAAACTAATGAATCAATTTCAACTCGTCTAAGTACAGCCGATACGAGCGATAAGAGTATGTTCACTGTAACTCAACTAGTAAACATGATCAATAGAACGGACGATGAAAAGTCCAGTCTCATGAAATCTAAAGCAAAGGACGAAACATTCAATGAAAGGAGTCAATCCCCAATCATTTTTACACAAGCCGACAAAAGAAAGTTAGACGATAGTAACAAAAGTTCAGTATCCTTAACGCAAAAGAAACAAACTAGTCTCATTATATTGGATAGTGATAGCGATTCTGATAACGACACTCAACTTTACGAACCCAGAGATAGTATTAATATCGTTAAAAATAAAATAGAGGATATCAGCAGTCCAGCTACTGCAAAAAGAAAGCTAGAAATCGAAGATAATGATTTGAGTGCCTCACCTTATTTCAATAAGCGGCCTAAACTGGACAGTAAAGCAAAAATAGGTTTGTCATTACAAGAGAAAGTACTTGCAGCAATTTCTTCGAATAAAATGGATCTGGATCTGAAAAATAGTGATTCTGATACATTTACGGCACTTTCACCAATATTATGTTCACAAAAAGAAAATAGAAATCCATTAGTAATCAATAAAACCAATAACAGTGATGATGAAAAGGAGTGCATAAGAAAAAGTAATTTAGAAATGCTGCAGCAATTTAGAAGAGGCAGTCAAAACAATAAACCAAAAACTAATTTACAATCATGTAATAATAATCCTTTAAAACTAAATATGGAAATAACATTTGATGACAGCGACGATGACTTTGTAGGAGATGAAAAATGTACATTTAGAAGTCTAAAAGTGAAAAGAAGTGAACAGAATAAATCGACAGTTAACCACAAAGTTCGGAAAGTAGATATCAAAACTTAATTTTAAATCTCAAAAATGTCTTACTAATTTCATAAATACCTAACCAAATACTTTTCTTTCCAGAAAAATAAAAAAAGAAATAGTTTTCTAGACTTAGAAGCAGAGATGTCGGACGACGAAGATGCAAGTGGTGATGAATTATCAGATGAGAGTATTGGTAGCATTGTTGACTTCATCTGCGATGATAACGAGATCAACAACGAAACTCAACCAGAAGATATGCACGCTCATTATTTGAAATCTGTCAAGTAAGTTAGAAATACATAGTTTTAAAACTTAATACCTTTCCAGTTTCATTACAAAAAGTGTTGTCATTGTTCAAAGTCTCACTTTGACAGTTATTTTACTATCAAATGTTATAGTAAATTATGTTTTAGTGTGTATAACTTAAAATATGAAAATAATAAATGTGAAAATAACACCTATTAAGTACATACATCATTTGACAAGATTTATATTTTTGCAGAAGTCCAGTTAGAAATGGAGTTTTCAAAATTCCAGAACTACCGAAAAGACAAGCAAATTTTGATGTATTTTCTCAGTATGTCGAGGAAGATGCATATGAAATGGTAAATACTTAACTAATTCTAAATTCATAAGATATTTTCATATTATAACTTATTATTATTTATTGCTAGATAGCTTATACACGTTCTCAACTGTATATTTCAGGACAGTTTCTGTGTGGATTCCCATATTGGTTTAACACAAGCCAACGATATATCCGAATTAGAGTTAGCAGAAATGGCGCTGGAGGAAAAGAGAAGGGCAAAGAAACTAGGAAATCAAAGCAAACAGCCACAAAATGATGATAGTCCGGTCATTAAAAGAAAATCTAAGAATATTAGAAGATTTTTAGATAGTGATTCGGACGATAGTAGCTAATTACAGAATACTTAGGTTAAATATCTATTATTTCATTGAATGAAATACCGCTTTTACGTTAACCTTAAGAATGTTAGATGTTGTATTTAAATACTTTTGTAATTTTAAATGTTTAAAATGTGTATAAAGTTCAGCTGGTCTGAATTATGTATCTGTGATAATTACCTAAGTGCGTTATTTTATCTAATTAAGGAAACATTGTTAGTGTTGCGTTGCATTTAACTATTTCTGATTTTAAGCCCACTTTTTATAAAGATTTAACAATTTAATCTTGCAAGTTACAAATAATACTCGAATATTACCATACCAGTGCAGAATTGTGAAATAAATAGCAATTACCTACTTTAACTAGTTCTCCGACTCAGCATGGAATACTGGTTAGATAATTATATATTTCCCGGGATATAAGTATGTTATAGTAAAAATTCGAATTTTGTCACATAAAAAAATGCCTTCGCCTCTGCACTGATATGAATAAAAAATCTTCAATTTACAATAGAAATTATAACAATATATATTCAGTTTTTTGTTACATTTGTAAATTCATTTACAAAATGGAAGAAGTGATAATCATGAATTTTATAAATAACGATCTTATAAAAATGTTGATTAATAAAACATATGTCATCACAGCAATTACATTTTATTTATGTCACAGTCTTTACAGAATTATGATCATTAATAATTTGTATCTAATTAGATGTATTTATCTTTGCCTGTCTTATTTTAAGGATGGACCAATGTTACAAAAATCAAAATCGAGGTAAAATATCTACTTAGATAGAATATATTTACAAAATTATCATAATAAAAATATATTACATTAGAAAATTTTGAATTCACAGTAAAAGAAAGTACCTACCTACATTCCTAGGCATTCAGAAAGATGACATGACACAATGTCAAAGTATTACGTAACCTTTGTCACCCCATGTGAGTATATTTCATTTCGGAATCCCGTGCCTTTTTCTCTTGTGCCATAAATGTATGTAGAAATTATAACCTGCTCTTAGTTTGTGTGGTTATCTGGTCCATCCATGTAGTTCATAGCATTTTACTTATTTATAAAGGAATATGTATACTTGGGGCTTCACCAAAGAAACATAGTTTTGCAATGATGTTCGTCACAATAAGGTTTCCTGTATTAGTGTTAGTTAAACTACGAATGGGCAAAATGAAAAGGCTATTGGAGGAAATTCTAGGATTACGAACTTAAAGCAAAAGAACGTTACTTTGACTAAGAACCATCCATGACTTGTCTACAACTAAGGTACAAACAACCCATTTCTTGTCGAACATCCACTGTGTTATTACAAATGAATTTAATCATTGGTTAAGCTAAACATTGCCTAATTTTGACCCCATACGTTTGAAATGTCATTTTTAAATAGTGTCTAACTTTAGACACGGTCTTGTAATAACACCATCAATCTTTTTCTACCGGTCTGAGGTTTGACTGAAGCCTAGAGAGTGTTTCATTGAATAGTTCCTTTGAATGATGTCACTAGTTGCTTGTCTATGACTATATCATCTGTGTAACTGTGTACAAACATTATGGTAGATTCCGGCAGTCACACTTAAACCTAAACGCAAAATTAGTCCTACCTGTCCTTTTCTCTCTCAGCCATTTATGTTAAGAACCGAGAGATAGACCTGACTAAGATTAGGTTTAAGTGTGACTGCCGGAATCGACCCTAATATTGGTTCCAAAATCAGGCACACAACCTTTTATTTCTAACTTGCGACTAGTCGCTGTCAAATATGTCATAATACACACGGCTGTGTTTCTTAAAAATGGGGAAATTGCAATATTATCAAGAATGGATATGCTAGCCACTAGTGCTAAAGCGTAGCGGGACCATCCAGACATATGTCACTTGGTATTATTGTACAAAAAAAGTCATTTCCGCCCTATAGCGATAGATTACAAAATAGGATTCTAAGAATCAGTCACGTAGTCGTCCTATGACGTTTAGCAACCGATTGCCTATCAAAACCAATCGCAAGTTAGAAAACAAACCAGTAGGAGATGTTCTGTGAAACAAACTCTTGCTTTAAGATTGTATGTACATACTTAAGTCTCCATAGGCTGAGGGTCCTTGTCCTTGACAGGTCTTCCTTTGTGTAGATCTTCGAGTTCCGCCTGTAACTCTGAATACCTCCTCTGTAGTATTTTCTCACGCTCAGTCTGACGATTTACATCTTCGGTCAGTGACTGCGGACATAAGATGTGTTATTTTAACTACCCTCATATTGAAGAAAAAAAGAGATTAGTAATTCTATTGTGTTATTGATCAATGTCCCTTAGGAATCTAAACTATCATAATGAAAAAACCCTGCGGATACTACTGCTTGAAAAAATAGGAGTGAGTAGCCTATAAGGGCACAAAGTAGTAAGTACTTAAGTTTATGGTGGTTTCAAGAGAAAAATACTTTGCGAATACCAGCCGTTAATGTAAATTACCTCTATCCTTCTAGGAATGGCTGCCTTCTCCTGTTCCGCTAAGAACTTGAACGTGGATAACTCTAGATTGGCCTGCTCCAGCTGATCTTGTAACTCTTGGAATTGTTTGATTAGAGAAGCCGCTCGGCTTTGGTATCCGCCTGAAAAGGTCAATATCGTGAAAAGTTGAACGATCACAGTGAAGGAATATCACAGGAGACTACATGTTTGTGCCGTTTGGCGTCGAGACACTGGGACCGTGGGGACCAGGCGCTCGTCGCCTCTACTGGGAAATTTCCAATAAATTACGCGAAAGCTCCCGTAAACAGAATGCTGGTCTCTTTTTTGCGCAAAAAATTACATTACATTTTAATTTTACATACATACAGTACATTTGTATATACACTGGAAAATATCTCGTCATTTTCTGACCATTGTCAGACGGACGGACAAAATGACGGATTATAAATTAATATTAGGTACATGACACACGCATCAGCATCCATTGCTGGAAGTAGATCTCCCTCAGGGCACTCTACAAGGCTACTAACATAGAAGGGTTTTGCTCACAGTCACCTCACTGGGCTGCCTGATGGCTGGTTGGTGACCGTTAAAAAATATGAAATACTTACGAAAACTATACTATTTTATAACTATGATGTAAAAACGTACGATAAATATAATTCTATTAGAATAAGGTCAAATAACATACCTGTAAGTACCCTTAGTTTCTTTTCCATTTTGGAGCATTTCTTAGCTTCTTTGGCCATGTGACTCCTATTTTGTTCAAGTCGTTTCTCTGCCGACTCTAACCTATCCTTTTTACTCGCGAGATTCGCTCGTGTATATCTGTTTTGGCCGGGAAGGAAAAGCACCTGAAATAATTGGAATTACTCAATGAAACAAGGTAAGTTTTTTTTTGTTGTGGTAAACAAGGATCTACACTGTCTGTTTCCTAGACTAAAACCATTAATGCAAAAATTATGCAGTCTATTGCAATCCACTGCTAGACGTAGACCTCCCCTATCGCACGCCACAAGGCTACTGCCATAGGGGGGTTTTTGCCCATTTTTACCACGCTGGGCAGAGTTGGTGACCGCAGTGTGATTTTCGAAGTATGTTGTCAACACGGGCGCGGGACCTCTCACCTCCCGGAAACCCTTGATCGCCCTTTACGATACCCATGGGCAGACATGTGGTATTCTACTTTACCACACAACACTAATGTACCCAGTGAACAAACTGCATACCTGCGCCAGACACTCCTCCCACACCTGCGTGTACGCATCCAGGCTGAGGTCCCCGTGAGCCATGCCCGCCTTCACCACCTCCATCTCCTTCCTCATGAGGCTCCGCGCGTGCTCGAGCTCGCTCTTCGAGAACTCCTCGTACGGATGCTGCTCTAAATACGCTAGGTGCGACGCTTGTAACTGCACCACTCGTTTTTTATCTATGTCTGTATACAAAACATTTCGGGTCTTATTAATATAAAACTTGAAACTAGGTATACAGGGTTAATTTTAAAACATCAATAACCTCGCAGGACTAGATACGAGTAGCTAAAATCATAAACAATAACATTTGTTCTACGAGTTTTATCATAACTCAATACATTAATTAAAAATGATTTTCCAAGCTTTTATTGTACTGTCTTGACATTTGTAAGTCTATGTTCCATTCGTAGGTATACGAAAAGGTTGACATCCGCGATCGCGCGCGCCTCAGTATTATGTACAGACTTAAGAACATTCAGAGGTAATATTAAATTGATATTTATTTTTGTATGAAAGTAAAATGTGACAAATTATCAAAACTCGTAGAACAAATGTTGTTATTTATGATGGTAGCTATTGCGAGGTTATTGATGTTTTTAAAATTAATCCTGTATATTATAAGCTAAACACAGTTTAACTTGAAATATTAAAATATATAGTTAAGGCGCTCCCCCCCCCCCTAGCACTACACTCGCGTTTACTTCCGCCGGACGGGCTAATGAACGCTGCACTGCGGTCGAAAGCTTCATGCTTGTGTTAGGTATACTCACTAGGCGGCGGATCGTGAAGCGCGTCATAATGCAGCATGGTGACCATCTCCTGCTTCAGCAACTCCTCGGCGTGCTGCAGCGACGTGAGCGAGCTGAGGGAGGAACCTCCTCCTCTCACTACGCTCACGTTTACTTCCGCGGGGCGCGCTAGTGAACGCTGTACTGCGGTCGAACGGAGCGCTAAGGCTGCTAGACCTGTGAATGGTAATGTAGATTATGTAGAATATTGGTGAAGAGCCGATAAAATTAAATACGAAGTCTAGTGAAAAATGTTTAGTCACAATAATGAAAGCTGCCCGTGGTGCTAACGGTAAATAGCTTTAATTAGGGTTATTTAGGCACGGAAACAACAACAACGGAGGCCTAACCCGAGTTTTGCACTTGTGTGAGTGGACATAGATAGTGTTAGTGTGCATCAACCTAATGCACACCGTGTCCTTTGCTTGCAGTACACTCACACAAGTGCAAAGCTTAGCTTACGCCTCGCGAATTGTACTCGCTCTTATTCCCATCAGGACATAATACTGGGTGTTTTTTCGTTGCCATCCTTAACGAAGGGTACGTACTCTATACATCAAATAAAGTAAGTTTATGCCAAAAAAAAAAATCTGGGAAACGATGTAAATTTTTTTGAAAAAAATCTTTTAATTACTTGATCGGGCGAAATTTATAGTGTCCAGTGTTTATGCTTGTTTTTTCATAGACAGATATTAATTATTTCTCGTCAAAAAATCTTGCTACACGCGTCAATTTGCATTTATGCAGAAAAACGCAGTCTATTTACTTAACTTTGGACTTTAATATTTTGGAAACCCGACACTTCCCAGGTATGCTTCCATGAAGAAAAATGATCGTAATGATGAGGAGATTCCGTCGTTTTTGGGAACGTTGACGACCAAAAATCACCCTGTATACTCACGCCTCTGGTTCTGGTCGGCAGCAGCGCGGGCGTCCCTGTCCGCCTGGTCCTCCACCAGCGCCGGCTCCGCGGAGCCCGGCTCGGGCGCCGCCGCGTCCTCTGTGGGCACGACGATCTCGTAGTCGTTGCGAGGTGCCGGCAGCGATTGTAACGCGTTGCGGACTGTCGCCTTTTGCTGTGCCGCGAACAGGCCATGTGTCATTTATGTTGAAAATTGGCAAGTGACAGTTTTGAATGGTTACATACATTTTGTTAGAGATTTCATTAAAGCCGCAGAGCTATTAACTTGTATGTACCTTAATTAAATAGAAACCAGGGGAGATGAAATAAATTGTAGTCAATTGGGGAAATGTAGTCAATTCTTAAAAAAACAATATTAAGGCTGTATTTTGAGAAGAATGAGTATTTTACCTGTTTCTGGAACTGAACGGCCATTTGCGGAGTGTCTCCCACACTCAGCCTGTCTTCAGGGTTGATGCTCAACTTGTCACGCAATCCTGGAGTCTATGAGGGAAAATAGGAAGCCTAAAATCTAAATAATAGCTACATCATTACATAATTTCATTTTCTACGCCATTCATTTGGATGATTTAAATTCACTTTATAATTTAAATGACACGGTATGACAAATTCCCAATTACTTAAATAGATTGTCAATTTTACAAAAGCAAATATTTGACTGATATACTTTTATCCAATAAATTTAAAGTTTGTCTAGTCAAATCATATGCTGTAAATTCTACCGCTAATAGACCGTATGCAGTGTCGTCGGCCCCTAAGTGTTCACTCACCACCATTCCACCAGCCGTGGAGCCTTGTCCTGGAGTATTAAAGCTTCCTGGAGTTGACACCTCACTGCGAGTTGATCTGAGTACAGACCATATAAACAAAACGCATTGATAATTAGTATCTAGCTAGATGTAGTAGTGTAGATTAGTATCTTATAGAGGTATGATATGTAGACACATACTTTTTATATTTTTAATTTTTAAAATCAGCATTAAAATGATAGGTAGAATGGAGTTGACCTTTCACTAAACAAGATAGATAAAACAAGAAAAATGTGCTATGCTCCATTGCTATGAAAGCGTTTGACAGTCACCAATCATATATGAAGCAGCTAAGCTGTGTAGCGGTGTGTTGTGTAGTGTAGTGAGGGTAGTGAGGCTGGCACCTGAAAGGCGTGACGAGCACGGTGTTGAGCGTGGCGGGAGCGGTCGCGGGCGCGGGCTCGTGTAGCGGTGTGTTAAGTCCGCCCGCCAGCGGCGTGTCCACGTGCGTCAGCGCCATCACGTTCTGCGCCTCCATCAGGACTCTGTCGACACGAGCATCGTTATAGTCCTTTAATGATAAACACATATTTTAAACAGATTGCGATACAGAAAACATCATGCATGATTTGATAACGACAGATAATTGTGCGGTTTGAAGTGTCGTGGTTTATATATTTTAATGAATGGTATAGTATAAAATTATTAATAAAGAAAATGGAAAAAATTCCTCACCCGGGTGGGAATCGAACCCACGACCTCTGCATTCCGCGTGTCAGTGCTCTAACCACTGAGCCACCGGGTCAATTACTCGGATGACGAATTTTATATATATACGAATGGTATAGTGTTAAGTGTTATAGTGGGATCAGCTAAATACGGTAGTCGTCTAAAGATAAATAAACTGTAATAAGTGAAATCACATACAAGGACGGATCCAGGGATCATAACCCCCATGACCATCATCCCCTGGAGCTCAGGCCAGCTGAGGCACAAGTTTATCGGAACCTCAGCCCAAAATACCTCAGTCTGCTAGTAGTGTGTATAGTCTGTACTGACCGGTCGTGCGGCGCGGGTGTGCGCGGCGGTGCGTGCGGCGTGTGGTGCAGCTCGTAGTCGGCGAGCAGTGCGGCCGTCGCCCCGTCCGCTCCGGCCGCCGCCCGCCCGGCTTCTGACACGCGCCCCAGCTTCACCACCTGCTCCAGGTCCTAACCACAACGAAGGTGAAACGACTATTCCATTTGTTAAGACAAATATTTTTGTAAATGAAAATCAATATGCGAAATAGAAATAAACTATAGCATTTAAATGTATATGTCAACAAATCTTTAAAAAATTATCACCAATGGAGAATATAAATTAGCTTTGTTACTTTTACGAGTAGGATAGGGGCGATACAAAGTGTTTGGATTTTACCCAAGAATTGTTGATTTCAATATAATTTGTTTGTGAATCATACCTATTTATTTATAGAAAGAACAAACAGAATTGCACATAATAACAGATCTAACCTATAACCTAACACACCAAATAACATGATCAACCAAACAAAACCAATATAATTATTTACTAACCTGGTCTGTAACCTGTGGCTCCGGCAGCACCAGCTTGCTCCGTTTTTTGGCAGGCTGGTCTCCCTGCAGCATCGCTTGCGGCACATCGTTCTCTTTGCGCTGCTTCAGTTTGTTCTTGTCCTTGCGTCTGTCTCTCTGTAAATAAAATTATGCCACTGCAAATGAGAATACTTAATCAAAGTTTCTTAAGATATAATTTTCATTTGCCAATGCAAAATATAGTTGCAGTGGATCTTTGCCTCTGAGTAACTCTCTGAGGCATGAGAGTGTCCGGGACACGTGATACACACGAGAAATGGTGTACCAGCGTCACTGACTGGTATCCCAGAGATGGCAAGAAAAAAAGAGGACACCAACAAACAAGATGGGAGGATGATCTAAAGTTCACAGCTGGACATCATTGGAGAAGGGTAGCACGCGACAGACAACAAAGGAAATTGTTGGAGGAGGCCTATGCCAAAAGGCACACTGAACTCAGAGATATATTGTAATTTCTTAGTTAGCATCTAAACCTGGAATAAAAGGGCTTATTATTATTATTAATTCTCTGAGAATACATTACATAGTAAGCTAGCTGTATATTGGTAGCAGAGACTGATCGTATATAATAGCTCCAATAGTTACATGTAAAATTAACAGAAAATAGGAAACAAACTAAGAAATAACCTATAGTGAATAAGAAATAACACACTGGCTACTAGTTTTCTCTTACCTCCTCCTTTTCCGAATGCAGTTCTCCATCCAAATGCTGTTGCCGAAGGCGCGAGAAGTCAGGCGCCATAGGGTCCACCACCTCGGTGGAGGTGTCGTAAAACCCGGACGCGGGACGCTTTTCGAACGGAATCTCCGAGTTGTAGTCTACACCTCGCTTCTTCTTACGCCTGTATGAAACCGTACAGGATTATTATCAATGCAGCTTGAAACAGTTTCCAATGTAGTGTTGTGACACTCTTAATTTCCTTCATCATCATTTTCCTGCCCTGTTCTCATTTATTTGGGGTCGGCGCAATATGTATTTTTCTTCCATTCATCTCACTCTCAAATTACTTATACCTAAATATTAATTACAGCGACTGTTATAATGTCACCTCCAAACCAATCTATACATATAATAAAAATGTAATGGGTCGCTGTCTGTACATGGAAGATATATGAGAAAAAATATTATAGAAGACCTTTATCAACGCAATAGCACCCAAAACATCGATTTTTTGAATTTTTGGCTTTTTGTCTGTGCGTTTGTGTACGCTAATCTCAGAAACGGCTGAACCGATTTCGATGCAGTTTTCAGGAATATATTGTGACAGGTCCCACTTAACATATAGGCTACATTTTATCCCGAGGAAATGTTTTTATCCTGGATAATTTCGACATTTCGTTTCGTCGCGGGCGTCCACTAGTATCAACTATTACTCCTTTAAAACTTAAGAATCTAACTTCTCGACACACTTATCAGTTAAATAGATTCATATTATTGCATAGAAAGAATTCAGTTTTATCATCACACATTCACAATAAAACAATTACAAAACAGCCACTTATAATATCTTCAATACAGAAAAATATATTTCCTGAAATTATACTTTGTTATACAGTTTTACTAGCATAACAAGGGCTAAAATGTTAAATAGCTTGACAGCCATCAAACTACACTTTACCTGGTTGGCACAGCGATTCCAGCAGCACTCAACTCCCTGCGCTTCTGCAAAGCCGCGAGCCTCCTAGCCTCTTCCAGCTGCTTCTCCCTGGCTTTCCTTTTAGCCTTCTTGCCCTGTGTGTTGGCAAGACGAGCGCGAGCTTCTGACAGCATCTCCAACTCTAAATATTACAATAAACATATTAAAATCAACCACTTTCTAATTTTGGTTATTAACAAGAAACAATTTTATTGTATTCTCTGCCTACTTCTATGGGACATAGGTGTACGGTTTTGTATGTAAAGGGAATGGAAGTAGCCAAGTCTCTTCATAGTGATAAAGTGGACGTAGTTATGCAAACAGGAACCAACCCACTAATGTATTAAATAAAATTTTAGGCTACATAAGCATTCAAAAATGATCTTTCTATCAACCTTGTAAACATCAAAATAATCTGTAAATTTTATTAGAATTAGATCTTACTGTATATGTGGGTTGGTTCCCGTTTGCATAACTATGTCCAAGTATAGTTCTAAGTTTCATTACACACTAGTATTTCATATGAATGGTTTTAAGACATTCACTGCCGCTAGATACATTAATTGCATTTCCTTGGTTTTAATAGGTGCCACTAACACTTTTCTGGTTCTTGTTGAACTGATGTTGGAATGCTAAGAAAATTTGCTGGCAGGTTAATATAATTGATGTTCTACAACCACCAATCAACTGAAAAATAGATACTGAAAAAGAATGAACATACCATCTTCATCCATGTCTTTGGGGTCAGGTCGGGCAGGCTTGGTTTCAGGGTTGGGGTCAATTTCACCAGGCTTAAGTTTTCGAGGATCATCTCCTAAGTCTTCTCCTTCCTCTTTCTTTTGAGCTTGATCACTAAAAATACAAATTTAAAATTAACTATCATGATTTGTCACTTCTTTTCTTCCAATACTTAGATTATTGTAAATCACTATTGGAAATGCAGAGATATGCTCACTCCTAACCATGTGGAAATTTTGCAAAATGCTGTGTCTTTAAAGGTTGGTGAATAGGCATTAACATTTTTAACACCAGTTTAAGGGATAATTTGCTTACCATGTAATAAGTTACAATAATTTTTTTGTTGTTTTAAACTTAATATAGGTCAAATAAACTGTTGTCTATCAGTGCCGGATTAGCTATATAGCAAGAGTAGCAAATGCTACAGGCCCCGCGCCTTGGGGGGCCCCGCGCTCCAATGCCTACTCGTATCAGACAGTGATTAAAAAAAAATCATGCCTTTGTAGGTTTGTAGGTAGGCATAATAAAGGATAAAGCCGGGCATAATCAAGCCTTATCCTACTTTTATTCGGTTATTTGCCAAACGCGGATTCATTGTAATGGTGTTCATGACTACCCCCTGTGGTTTAGGTCAGCTTAGGCAATTTCATAATTTTACGAGAACAAGGAGCCTATTTTTGAGTTTGAGAAGCAAAATTTAGATCAGTACAAGTGGTCCTAATTTTGTGCTCGCTCCGCTCGTGGTTGTTTTGTCAATAGTCACAATTTCTCGGTAGAACTTGAATTTTAAAATGAGATGAGGGCAAAATATGAGAAAAAAATTCACTTTCACTCTGCTCGCGCATTTATTATATGTATAACTGAGCAGTCTTTCGCTTTTCAATTATGGGACTCGGAAATTCCAAAAATTCTTGATAATATCTACCCGATTGTAACCTATTTCGCATTTTAGCAATGACAGTGACACCATGTGGTTCTATCGGCCCTTGGTGCTCTGCCTACCTCGTAAGGGATAAAGGCGTGATTATATGTATGTATGTAAATCCAGAAAAGTTTATTTGTACCTAACATTTTTGTTTTATTTAATACCCCTAAACATGAGAACCAAAAGCAAACCAAGGGCCCCTTGAAAGAATTTGCTACAGGCCCCGCGCAGGCTTAATCCGGCACTGTTGTCTATACTAGTTATGTATTTACTATTCTATATTGTTACTTACAGTAAATATTCATATCGCTCCAAACACTGGGCTGCAGTACGTCCAATAATGGGTGCAATAGTTCTCCATTGTGTAGGCATCAACTTGGCCAAATGTAGAAGTTTTTCATCTTCTTCTCTGGACCACTCTGTCTTTTTAATACTGGGATCCAGCCATTCATACCAACGAGCCTTACATTGCTTTGCAGACTTTCTATGCAGCAGCGAGGCAATACGCGACCATTGGTTTTTGCCATATTTCATGACAGCCGCTTTGAGGATTTCATCCTGAAATTTAGCATAATAGTTAAAATAGAACAAGGCTTAGCCACAAAAGATTTGAAATTGTACATCACAATTTCACAAACCTCGGTATTGCGCCAAACGCCACCCTTTATCATTATACGTGGCATGGTTAGTATTTATTTGATGCGCGGATTTCTTAAGAACAAAAAAATAGGACTTAATATGCACTGAATTATTGTATTTTATTACAAAAAACAATTAAATTAAATCTGAGCAAAAATGCTCTTTCGGCATTTTCTTTTGGCAGGTCGAATTTTTAAAAAATCGTTACCTCACCAGTAGACATTGACTGTCAGCTGTTATACAGACAAAATAATATTTCGTATTACCAAAATATTACATACATTGATAATAATATCTTGATCTCCTATTACTTATTGTCTTCTAACAGAATTATTTTGACGATTAAAAGATTAAACTGCTAAAAGGACCTGTTCCATCGTTAATTAGTCATGAAATTATTTTAAATCAGTCTTATGTGGTTGAAGTTAGCTGTATGGGTCAGTAAGAAGAAGTCTCAAAATTTTTGCCAGTTATTATAAGAGGAATAAAAAAAATTAAAAAATTCTCAGCGGAGTCACTCCCTTTTTCAAAAGAATTCTTGAAAATTTGTAATTTATAGACACTAGAAGTTATGTACGTGGCTATAAATATATAATAATTGTATCTGCATATTGTGACTACATAATTTTGGCTATGAATATGGACATATTCCTGTAATTTTCTGATCATCCATAGCCGCAGTATCAACCAGGTACTTACCTACTTATTTACAAATGATTCTAGCGTCATTATCAATATTATCACATTTATTTATCAATTCTACAAAGCTTTTTAGGCGGATAGAATGATTATGATACCTAAGTTTTGTGTATAGGTTTTGTAACAATTTGATGTAAGTATGTACTTGATGAGTAATTTGCTATGTACTTAAGTTTTGTATACATTTATTGTTGCAGACATGTCTACACTATCAAGGTCAGTTCATATCAGTCAGCAAAAGCTGGCTGAAAAGCTGATTATCTTAAATGACAGGGGCATTGGAATGCTAACAAGAATTTACAACATAAAGAAGGCATGTGGAGATGCAAAATCAAAGCCTGCATTTCTCTCTGATAAAACCTTGGAGTCCTCAATAAAGCACATAGTGAAGAGATTCCCAAATATTGATGTAAAAGGACTACAAGCAATAACCAACATAAGAAATGAAATTATAAAATCTCTTTCTCTATATTATTATACTTTTGTAGATCTTCTGGATTTCAAAGATAATGTGTGTGAGCTGTTGAACATAATGGATGCTTGCCAAGTTACACTAGATTTAACATTGAATTTTGAACTTACTAAAAATTACATGGACTTGGTTACCACTTATGTGGCTTTGATGATATTATTATCTCGTGTAGAAGACCGGAAAGCAGTACTGGGGTTGTTCAATGCTGCTCATGAAATGGTACATACTCAAATTGACCCAAGCTTTCCTCGTCTTGGTCAAATGATAGTAGATTATGATGCTCCTCTGAAAAAATTATCTGAAGAATTTTTACCCCATCAAAAAGTTTTGTCTGGTGCTTTGAATTCCCTTTGGCAAGTGTACCCTGCAAGAAATCTTACTGCTGAACATTGGAGATCAGAACAAAAGTTGAGTCTGGTTAGCAATCCAGCCCAGCTTTTAAAACCATCAGAAACAAGCACAATGTCTTGTGAATATATCTCATTGGAGTTGCTGGAAAGATGGGTAATATTTGGTTTCTGTCTCTGCAACCATATGCTGCAACAGGAGCATGCTAATAAAATGTGGGTCAGTGCTCTTGAGTCCGGGTGGGTGCTGGCACTTTTCAGAGATGAAGTTATTTATATTCATTCTTACATTCAAGGTTTCTTTGATGGTATTAAAGGATATGGAAAGCGAATCTCAGAAGTCAAGGATTGCTACCATCATGCAGTACAACATGCTGGATATAAGCATAGAGAGAGAAGGAAGTTTTTGAGAACTGCTCTAAAAGAATTGGGGCTTATATTGACGGATCAACCTGGCTTATTGGGGCCAAAGGCTTTATTGATTTTCATTGGTCTATGTTATGCAAGAGATGAAGTATTCTGGCTACTGCGCCACAATGACAATCCACCTCAAAAGGTGAAAGGAAAAGCTGCAGAAGACTTGGTAGATCGCCAGTTACCAGAGTTACTATTCCATATGGAAGAGTTAAGAGCACTTGTCCGAAAATACAGCCAAGTCCTGCAGAGATACTATGTGCAGTACATGTCAGGGTTTGATGCTGTGGCATTAAATCTTATGATACAAAATTTGCAAGTGTGTCCTGAAGATGAGAGTGTTATACTTTCGTCCCTTTGCAACACAGCAGCTAATCTGAATGTTAAACAAGTAGAGGATAATGAGCTGTTTGATTTTCGTGCCTTCCGTCTAGATTGGTTCAGATTACAGGCATACACCTCAGTAGCTAAAACTCCATTAGCTCTGGTTGATCAAAGAGATCTGGCCCAGTTTATTGACAAAATGGTTTTCCATACAAAAATGGTTGATAACCTTGATGAGATAATGGTAGAAACATCTGATTTGTCACTGTTCTGCTTTTATAGCAAAATATTTGAAAGCCAATTCCATATGTGCCTAGAATTTCCTGCACAAAATAGATACATCATTGCTTTTCCATTGATTTGCAGCCATTTCCAAAATTGCACTCATGAACTATGTCCAGAAGAGAGACATCATATCAGAGAAAGGAGTCTTTCAGTTGTAAACATTTTCTTAGAAGAAATGGCAAAGGAAGCAAAGAATATAATCACAACAATTTGTGATGAGCAATGTACATTAAGTGACAAGTTACTGCCAAAGCATTGTGCCCAAACCATAGCACACTTGGCCAACAGGAAGAAGAAAGATAAGAATAAGAAGAATACAATGGAGATTGTAAAACCTGGTGCAGAAAGTTACAGGAAAACCAGGGAAGAATTAACTACAATGGATAAATTGCACATGGCATTAACAGAACTGTGCTTTGCCATTAACTACTGCACTACTGTTAATGTTTGGGAGTACACTTTTGCTCCAAGGGAATATCTTCATCAACAGTTAGAGAAAAGATTCTCTAAAGCCTTGGTTGGCATGGTTATGTTCAATCAAGATACAAGTGAAATTGCTAAACCATCTGAACTCCTTGTCAGTGTGAAAGCATACATGAATGTTCTGCAATCTGTTGAGAACTATGTCCATATTGATATTACAAGAGTTTTTAATAACTGCCTTTTACAGCAAACACAAAATATGGATACTAATGGAGAAAAGACTATTGCATCACTTTATACTCAATGGTATTCAGAAATCTTGTTGAGAAGAGTGAGTGCTGGAAATATTTGCTTCTCTATGAATCAGAAAGCATTTGTAAGCTTAACAGCAGAAGGAGCAATTCCATTTAATGCTGAGGAATATTCAGATATTAATGAACTTCGCGCCCTAGCCGAGCTGATAGGGCCATATGGTATGAAATTGCTAAGTGAAACCCTGATGTGGCAGATTGCCAGTCAGGTACAGGAATTGAAAAAACTGGTAGTCCAAAATAAGGAGGTTTTGCAAATGCTAAGAACAAACTTTGATAAGCCAGAAATTATGAAGGAGCAATTCAAAAGATTGCAACATGTAGATAACGTACTACAGAGGATGACAATCATTGGCGTGATATTGAGTTTCAGACAAGTTGCACAGGAATCACTGCTGGATGTTTTGGAAAGAAGGATACCATTTTTGATTAGTTCAATAAAAGATTTCCAGCAGCAGCTGCCGAGTGGCGACCCCATGCGCGTTATATCCGAGATGTGTTCAGCCGCTGGGCTGTCTTGCAAGGTCGACCCAACTCTGGCTTCGGCGCTACGACAGCAGAAAGGCGAAGTAGAAGAGGAGGAGCATTTGATTGTCTGCTTGCTCATGGTATTCGTAGCCGTATCGCTGCCGAGGTTAGCTCGCAATGAAGGTTCCTTCTTTAGACCATCGTTGGAAGGTCACGCCAATAACATCCATTGTATGGCGCCTGCTATAAACCATATATTTGGAGCCCTGTTCACCATTTGCGGCCAGGGGGACATTGAAGACCGCATGAAAGAGTTTTTGGCTTTGGCATCTTCGTCTCTATTACGTCTAGGCCAGGAGGTGGACAAAGAAGCAATAAGGAACCGCGAATCCGTGTATTTATTGTTGGATATGATTGTCCAGGAGTCTCCATTCCTGACCATGGACTTGTTGGAATCGTGCTTCCCGTACGTGTTAATTCGTAATGCATACCATGAAGTCTACAAGCAAGAACAAATGCTGTTGCATTCGTAAATTTTAAGCAAATATAAATTAAGTTATATTGTCATCTTATAGACAAATTCCAATATAATGTTTCGTTTGTTTTAATGTTATTTGAAAATATTTTATTATGTTACAATCATAATTATCATTATCGCTAGTAACATTCGCCTTTATTTGAGATTATGTATGACAGTAATAATCTATAGCATTTGGTACCTATAGTAATTGGAAGACAAATAGAATGAACTCTATAAAACATTCATTAGGTTAATGAGACTGGTAAAGTATTCCGTTATGTTATTGTAAGGTAACATAGAAATATAATTTGAGTACATGTAAATGAGGATGGTATATTTTAAGTTTAGTAAGAATAATTCTTCTAAGAACCTTTGTAACAATGGTAACTTGTATAACAAATAAGAATAACTAAAATAAGATACTGCATATTAGTCATAGTTTAGATTAGTAGTTACAAAAAGCTTTTCATATAATTAAAAACAAAAACATTTTTAACAACACCTTAGAATAGCACTGAATTAAGAGAATCTTATGTGCAAGTTTAATCGAAAGAGACACAATAATAATTAATCTGAGGTCTTTAAATCCACCAAACATTGATTTATTGAAGTCTGTTGACACATTCTTATGTTAATTTATTGTATTTAGGGCAGATTTTTCCGATGGTCAGATAGCCTATCTTACTTATAAACGCGAAAGTTTGTGAGTATGGATAGATGGATGTTTTTTACTCTTTCACGTAAAAACGGCTGGAGCGATTTTAATAAAATTTGGTATGGAGTTAGCTGACACCCTGGATTAACACATAGGCTACTTTTTATCTCGTGAAAATATTTTAATCCCGGATAATTTCGACAATTTGTTTTTTCTGCAGTCCACGCGGACGAAGTCGCGGGCGTCCTTTAGTCTAAAATAATTGATGCTGTTTCTCTCTAAAATTTGATCAAGATAGAGACGGCATCAAACTTATCCTTCATATAGACTATCTGACCATTGGAAAACCTTAGTTTCGTTTAGTATAGTAAACCTTATTTCAACGTGCTATGACCTGTTCTAAGGCTTGTATTTAGTTTTGTATAATATGCGTAAATTCAATAACATGTAAGAAAGATTACTGTGTTTAGACATGCTGAAAAACACTTTATCAATGTAAACACAATTTTATTATCCCTGCATCATGTGTAGATTTATTTATGTAGGCTATAACTCTTATGAAATTATATCAGGTGGCTATCTATGAACTCTTGAAGCTGGACTGTTTTCATTGTGGAAGCGAGAAGTCGCTATACACTGCTTATAGTGGCGTCTCGTTTGCACAATGAATAATCAGACGGATAATTTTTTTTTTATCCAGATTTGTACGTTTTCCATACAGATTAATATTTTTTACGTTATAAGTTTTCTAATTATACCACCTTCCCTTCAACTTTGGCCAAAGTTAACTCACTCCCAAAATAACGCATATAAAATGGTTCTATTACAGTACCTAAGTTAAAGAAACAGACGACTTGTGGTTTACATGGTCATCTCTGCTAAATAAATAAGCATGAGACAAACTGGAGCACAGTGGTGTCCAGTCTTTTTCTTTAATTAACTGTCTAAGGCCCGGCGCTTGTTATCGACAAGGAAAAGGCTTTTAGGTCGCGAAAAATATATGTCATACAATAATGTAGAAATATCCATGACAATATTATTATGTGCGGAGTGACATTTTTTTTGCAAAATTGTCACTTAGCTCGTGCCTCGGAAATCACGTAAAACCGTTGGTTCTGCGCCTGATCTCTCTCCGGTCGTATCGGCTTTCCGTCCCATGGGACAATGAGAGTGAGGGAATACAGAGTGCATCTGTGTTTGCGCACACACTTGTGCACTATAATATCTCCTGCGTACCTGGCCAATCTCCGTAGAGATTGGTCGCCTTGGCCGAAATACGGTTGGAGATCATCATGTGTGGAGTAACAATATCGCTTCGCTTCTACTTACCATTTTATTGCCACGGTGTTAGTATATTGCTATTTGCCACCTAAAATCCTTTTCATGCCGATAATGGGCGTTAGGCATTACCTATAGGTACTGTCTCGCCTCCCACCAAAAGCGATATAGAAATTAATCACGATATTTATCATAATATACTGTTCATATAGCTTTCTCAACACCAAACCAATATGAAATACAGTACCTATGTATTTTGCTTGTATATTAAGAAAATTTTATTATGAAAGCGTAATATAAAACATTTATTTATTTATTAATTAATTTATTTATTAATGGTTTATGTTTATGTACTAAACAGCATTGAGCATTTATATCCTCTTAAAAATGCAATTGTAGAGCCAAATTACTAAAAACAGCTGAAAGATGCAAAGCTGCTTTGTGTATTGTGCATAAAACTACAGGCATTACAAAATCATTTTGATATGCCATTATCCACCCCTTATAAAGTGTAAAGCACATAATGGTTTCAAAATGCTCATATAAAGCATCAAGATGCTCGGTAAACTCATATAAGAGTTTTACGAACCTTAAGTTCTACATAAGTTATTATCCGTTTGTTAAAATGCTTCGTTTACTGTCGTGGTAGAAATGATCATTGAATGAAATGTCCGATTGTAGTAACTCTACTTTTTCCCCCTAATGGAAATGTCATAGGTAGGGTATATTTAAGCAGGGAGCTGCTTAACTTCTGTGAAATTTAATAAATGCGTTTTGAATGGCCTTCGATTTCAGTGTAAAAATGAGTATATAGAATACTTACTGACACAACTCTGGATTAGGGCTTGTACACAAAACTGCAATGAGACGTCGCATTGCAAAAACCTGCGAGCTCGCACGTCGCGTCGCAAGAACTTGCGAATTGATTCGCATCGCCTTTTCGATTGGTCACCGTAATCGTGGAAGGGAGACGCCTTGCCGCACGAAATAGCATCGCAGCAATTCGTGTCGCAACTTTCTGCGTTGCGAATTCGCATTGCGTCGCATCGCAGGTTTGTGTACAAGCCCTTACTCTGGAATAAATCAAACCAGCAAATTCATGTAAAATTTATTCATTTTTTTATTATTTTGAAATCACATGTTGTAACATTCATCTTGTTAATTAAAAATATTCACATTGTCATTTAAATAATCTATTACGGTAATCTAGCTTACAGTTAAGGAGAAATAATGCCATTGAATTACTACTTACATACATAGATGGAAATAATGGCTAATCCATCAGTTATACGATTGGTCAAGTCAACACATCAGAAACTCGGTTTACATACAAATATACAGTGTTTATAGTACAATTACGAGAAACTGTTTTGACGTCCATTATAACGATGGCGTTCACTCTGCTTTTACTGATCCTTACATCAATGTATACAAATAATAAAATACGTTACCTACGCTCTTTGGCTTGCACGACCAAAAATAAATTCTAGGTACTAAGTAACATACATAGTACATAAACAATCTCATTATCTATCGCAGAGATCAAAACTTAGGAGTCGTACAACAAAACCTTGTCATCTGACATTATAAGGAGTGTAATGTGATATGCAACATCGTATCCACCAGTCAATCTTAATTAAAGTATAGAAATTAATAGAAAACATTTGAGCCGAATCGGCGCGCAATTCCGCGCTGTTGATAAATGAAGAAAATGCATTGTTATCACAAAATTTCATAATAGCAAGATTGTAACATTCTTCAGTCTAAATTTATTTGATCATTTGGCAATACTTTTGTTTTTTATTACAATCTAATATTAGAAAATAAGTTTAAAAAAAATAAATGGACAGTATACGTAAGCTGTAGGAAGACTACGTGCGAATTTCAAATACTTTGAGCCCACCAACTCTATTAACAACGAAGTTGATAAAAATGCAATTCAAGAGAAAACGCAAGGGAATACTTGAAACAAATTACAGTTGCTATAATGGCACCTCAACTTCCCACTTACATTATAATTAAATACTTTAAGTATAACAATATTATAAAAATTATGATTACTGGAGATTCTATTAAAACAATCGGAGAATTATACATTTCTCTAATATTGGTATGAAATTGCAGGTTTCTATACGTGATATTTTAACATTGCATTACAAGTTATGTACCCACTTATATACAAATATATACATAAACGTTTAGGTAAAAAGAATTGCGTTTGTATCTAATAATGTAGGTATTGTTCGAACGTATCACTTATTGTGGCTTACGGCGACTCTTACGTCTTTTCGTTATACATTACAAAAATAACAGTTATACTTATATTTGAACACCAGATCGCTTACAAATCAAAAAAGATTTGAGCTCAAAATATACCTAGACAAGATACTTTTTTTATTATTGAGCAAATAATTTTGTAACATTTTCGACTGTAAAAATTTAAATTATAAAAATAATGGATTACATGCATATACCACAAGTTATTCATAAATTTAAAGTCTAAGTTCGCATTACAATCTAATTTGCGTCAAAAATATTTGACTAGGGTCAATAAATCGAGAACTTGTCGATTTATCGAACCTAGCTATAAGTCGTAGTACGTTGATTTATCTAGCGTCTAACGGACCTAATTACACGACGAAAATAAATTGCGCCTTTAATACTGTGTGCCATTGTTTTCGACATTGGACATAACAAATTCACCATGTCATGTGATGTTATTTTTGTGACATTTTTCGTAACACAATAAATTAAATCAATGCTATGTACTGTTGTCATTTAAACCTAATTATAAACCAATTACTTAAAAATCCAAGTTTGTAAAATGCAGTTGTCAATAATGCTTAAATCTAGAATAAAGTATTAACAGGTTTATTATTATACTTATACCGTTAGACGCGCGGGCAGTGATGTGTCATTGGCCCATCCCCTACCATGAGACTTTGATTTACCAAATTAGATTATGCTGTAACGCTTATGTCATATAGTGGTTAAAAAGCGTATAGGTACCATAACCATGGCTACCATGTCTAAATTATATAACATAAACCTTACTGTTTAATTTAAAACGGTTAATCTCAGTATTCCGGAGAGCTCTGGGCTAAGCTATACAAACTTATATCACCAGTTATGCAACGTATTAAACCCAAGCATACGCACTTAAGAAACACACATACGTCGCAACTGACGACGCCTTGTATCAACAAAAATATGAAAAAACAGACGCAAAAGCTTTGTATGACATCATTTAGCATTACCCGCATGTAAACCACGGTTGCGTCCTCAAGTGGTTCATGCGAGACGCAAGTTAATCATTAGTATAACTTCATACGTACGAAACACACATGACGACCTGCACGCAACTTATTTCGCGGCGCCCGCTCGGACCGCTAGGCGGCGCTGCAAACAAAAACACGTAATGAGAGTTCGCATCAAGACTGGAGAACCTGTTTTACGACTTTGCTGCTACGACAAATATTTACCCCTTAGAAAAAAAAACTTTAATCTGCACTACTATTACGCTATGACATCAACAAAAATATGAAAAAACAGACGCAAATCGCAGCTTTGTATGACATCATTTTCAAATAGCATTTACCCGCATGTAAACCACGGTTGCGTCCTCATTAGTGGTTACACACTGCGAGTCCTGCAAGTTAATCATTAGTATAATCCGTATAAGTCATGAAACAGATTACATCTATACATCTACGAGTAACCCTAGTCGAGCCTCACAAATATATATGTTGAAGTGGCGAGGCCACATGACCTAGGCTTGCAGCCAGATTTCGGTCAGTAGATATTACGGCGTTCATGGCTCGGAGATGGGCTCGTGACGTCACACCTTGTGCGGCGGACGCATCTCGTACGCCTATATTGCGGGTAGTTGCCCGCCGGCGCTTGCCCTCCTCTAGTTCAGAAAAGAAGATGCTCTTAGCCAATCTCTCCTCCGTACGACACATGACCGCACCACCGAAGCTCGACGCATTAAGTAGGCGCACTTACATTGGCTTTTCGCAATACTTCAGTATTACGCACTCGGTTGGACCATCTGATTCCATGATGGATCGGAGGCACTTGAGGTGGAATCGATCCAGAGGCGTATGTGGCGCTACATGCAACGCCTCGGAGGAATATAAGAGATTTGGCAGCACAACAGCCATGTACAACTTATTTAAGCAACATATAATTACACTCCTTCTTCCTGCCCTGTTCCCAATCATTTGGGGTCGGTGCAATATGTAGGTACTCTTTTTTCATTCATCCCTATTATCCGTCATCTCGTTACATGTCTACCTCTTCCTCTATAACCATCTTACTTCGGACACCGCTTAACGCAACATATAATTTAATGACTTAACACAATTATCTTCATCTTCATAAGCCTATTGCAGTCCATTATGACGTAGGCCCCCCCATGCCATAGGGGGATTTTGTTACTAAAAAGTTCCACTACGTCGGCGCTCCATCATCAGACCCTCGTTTCTTTATATTATGTGTAGCTGACCAAAATTCTCTAAAAAATCTAAAAACGGACTACTCGTGCCTTTTATATTTGAGGATATCCCTAGACTATTCCAACAGATGTTATGTTTTATATGTAGGTGATCAAAACGCTCAGTAAAAGTATAAAAAAGACTACATGTGCCTACAATATTCGAGGATTGCCCTCGAGATCCCATCATCAGACCCTTGGAAGTATACCATGACCAACTATAAAAAAAAATTTGAAATCGGTTCATAAATCGGAGTTCGTAACACACATAAAAAAAAAAATTAAAAAAAAAAAACATACAACTATTTGAAGCGGTTAAAAAAAATTCACTTTATTAACGCAATAGTACCCAAAAGCTGATTTTTAGAATTTTGTCTGTTTGTCTGTGCGTTTTGCACGCTAATCTCAGAAACGGCTGAACATTTCGATGCAGTTTTCAGGAATATATTGTAAACTTAACATATAGGGTACTTTTTTTACATTTTTAGTCTACGTGGACGGATTTACTAGTAGTTAATATGGTCGATTCCGGTATTAGTTAAACCTAAAGTGTGTCTTTTTCTCTCCCAGCCATTTATGTTAAGAACATAGAACTGACTAAGATTAGGTTTAGATTAAGTTTATCGACCCTAATTTTAAAGTATTCCATCCAAAGCTTCTAAAAGGGTGTTTAAATTAAAAATAACGACATCCATACCATCATGTAACAAGAGTGAAGTTTATGGTTTATAGGACTACAAAAAAATCAAAAAAACGGCAATAACAATACACACGCGCCTATATAGGATGTATACGTTGATACGACGCCCCGTGGACTTCTGACTATATAGGATGTAACAGAAAGGGTATGTTAAGCGAAAAGCTATGTAAATAGCCCACTGTAGAGAACCTATCCACAAAATTTGAGACCCGAAATCACATGTTTATTTTTTCCGATAGTATGGAGAATTTTTAAATATCTCAGGAATTTTCATACAATCTTGAAAAATAAAAATGTGATTACGAGTCTCAAATTTTGGAAAAATAGTGGGCTATTTATATATCGCTTAACATACCCTTTCTGTTACACCCTATACAGGATGTTTTTTTGTGGCCACCTTTAACGAAGGGTACGTATTCTATACATGAAATAAAGTAAGTTTATGCCAAAAAAAATGCTGGGAATTTTTTTTTTTTTGAAATAAAGGATCGTGCGAAATTTATAGTGTCTAGTGTTTATGTTAGTTTTTTTATAGACAGATATTAATTATTTTTCGTGAAAAAATCCTGCTACGCGCGTCTATGTGCATTTATGCAGAAAAACGCAGTCTATTTACTCAACTTTGGACCCTAATATTTTGGAAACCAGAACAGGTATGCCCATGGAGAAAAATTCGTGTGATACATCGGGAACGTTGACAACCAAAAATCAGCCTGTATAGTCAGAAGTCCGCGGGGCGTCGTATAAAGGCCGGGGTCGGAGTATGACTGGCTAACCAATCGGCGCTACACACGCGTACCCTTCGGCCCTCCAGCTCCCCTGAGAGACCTTATTTGTTACTTCTGCGCAATAACGGTCAGCGCTAGAGTTTCGTGCCACTACTTGTACCTACCTTTATATACAAAGCATGCTACAGTAACACTAGTGCACTCACCCGGCTCTCTCTGCGGGCAGGCGTGCGCGGCGGGCGGCGCGTACCCCTTGGGGCGCGGGCGGCGGTGACCGGGGCGCGGCGCGGCGCGCGGGGCGGCGCGGGGCGGAGGCGCGGCGCGCGGCCCGCGCATGCGTCGCAATGTGTTCATCGGCCGACGGAGCGTCTCGGACAGACGTCTGTGGGGGGGACGGTTGATAGTTACGCACGCTTTTGAAGAGGATTTCAAGATTCCGTGCGTAGACACCGAGGATGTAGACTTCCTACTGTTTATTGCGCTTTGAGCGTTGTTAACGAACGATAGACGCTAACGTTGAAATTAATTAAGGAATTAGCTACACTACAATTGTCATAAAACGTACCACCTAGGATACCATCACATCACTCACCTAGCCGGCGGTCGCTTGGGATTCGACGACGGAGTATGAACAGCGCAGCACTTGACAAAGGCTCCCATACAAACAACCAGCGCCACGCCCCCCAGTAGCACGGCCCACCACTGCTCCGTGACCCACGCCGCCACGGTCTGCAGCGTCGCTTGGTTCAGCAGTAAGTTCTTGAGGCGAACTAATGGACCTTCAGCGTCTACCGCACGACATTTTAGGAATACGTCGCAGTAGCCCTGGAATATGAATTGATAGTGTTAGCTGGATAAACGCAACTAACTGGAAACTCGCCGCTTCAGATTGATAGTGGCACATGTACGAGTATATTGGACGCGCGGAACTAACAACTACTAAAGGGCGTTTTAAATGATGGCGCTTAGTTACTATGTGAATGACTATATTATTGGTGTTACTGAATACAAATAAAAAATCAAAAAACCCGACTGCTTAAAAAAGAACCAAATAATCTACATAATAAAAAAAAACTGAAAAAAAAACAAGTACTTAGATGTCCGGTGGTCTAGAATTCTATATTATGGAATTAATACTATTAAAGAACATAGAATATTTTCTAATGATCGTAACATAGCTAAAGACTGAACAGCCAGGATCCATTGAAATAATATTAGCTTGGCTTTCTTTTTTAAGCAGTCAGGTTTTTGGATTTTTTAAATTATGTTTTTTTAATGCTTTTTTGTTATAAGTACATAGCTACTAATAGATACGCTTCAAGAAACATGCTCGGCAGCAAGAAGTTTTCGTCTTGCTGCTGTCTAAAAACTTATATGTAAGAATGTTTGTTACGCAACTTTAAATCGATATAGATCCTAAACGGTTAGTAGAATCGAAAAATGTTGAGAGAAACCTAAAAATGATTTTTAAATACCTATTCAACGGTACCCCACTCGATATAGTTTGTCGACTTTTTTTTTTCCTTTTTTTTTTCATTGTCACAAAATGGCGTCCAGTAGTCGCCATATTGGATTTTCACTAACGTCATGTCTTTAGTGACACTCGCCGGACTAAGAGGAATCGATTAACGTATGTATCATAAAAATCGGCCGAGGTGTTTGGTTTGTGTAGTGCTTCAAATGAACATACACACATACATAGGCTGTTAAACACAATAATCGATAGCTGATGCTAAATCATTACAAGCTGACTTAGTGCGTCTGGAGACTTATTGTCAGTTGAATCACCTTGAGCTTAACCCCTCAAAGTGTAATATAGTAACGTTTACTCGTAAAAGACATCTTATAGTGCACAATTACACTTTGAAAGGAGAAAAATTACAGAGGGCGAGTGTTGTTCGTGATCTGGGCGTCTATCATGACTCTAAGCTTTTGTTCGATATACATGTTGACAAAATTACGGCTAAAGCTTTTAGGGCTCTAGGATTTGTGATGCGTAGTTCTAAGGATTTTACTAAGATAAAAACAATCAAAATCCTGTACTGCTGTTTTGTCCGAAGTACTCTGGAGTATGCATCGCAGATCTGGAATCCTATATACGATATTTACACCAAACGTATCGAAAGCATACAAAAAAAGTTTATTAAGTTCCTGTGCTACCGAACCAATGATTGCTATGAGTCCTGCAATTACATAAATCTTTGCAGAAAATACCATATCTCCCTTTAGAGAAGCGTCGCGAAATCTCCGACTTGGTCTTTTCTTAAAGATTGCCTCCAGCGATATAGATTGCCCTGAGTTACTATCTCAGATAAGTCTAAATATTCCTTCTAGGTCCCTTCGCCACAATAATCCAATTTCCATCCCTCTAGTCTCAACGAGGTACCGGCAGAATGCATTCCTCATACGGGCGGGTGGTGCAATCAATAAACTTTCTAGGAGCATGGACCTATTTGACACCGGATGCGGCAAGGTAAGGCGACATCTTAACAGTGACTTTATCTTGAAGTGTTAATCGTGGTGTGTTATTTTAATCTAGTTAATAACTAGCTAATAATAATTAACTAGTTAATAATAATTATAACTAAATATTAGGTGGGTATTAGCGGTGAGTTGTGCCAAAGTGTAATTTATTTATTAGTGTTTATTTCTGTATATTGTTGTGTGCATGAATTGTATTCGCTCTGTTTCCATTAGTGGAGACCTGTTATTGGCCCGATGGTTCTAGCTCTTATACTTTACTCTTTTGTATCGCTGTTGGTCTTCCAAAAATTGTAAAATAAATAAATAAAACAATACCACTCCTTCGCGTCGCGCAGTCGGGTAAAAATCTATATCTATCTATATATATGATAAAATTGTAACGGATCGACGTTTGTGCACGCTAATCTCAGAAAGCCGCGTGGTGCCGGCAGAGTAGTGTGTACCACCCATGCCTGCCCGTGGGTATCGTACGAGGCGATTAAGGGTTTCCGAGAGGTGACTATGGGCAAAAGCTCCTGTGGCAGTAGCCTTGTGGCGTGCCCTGGGGGAGGCAGTGGATTGCAATAGGCTAAAGAAAAATCTCGGAAACGGCTTAACCCGATTTGGATGCAGTTTTCAGGAATATATTGTGAAAGGACCCACTTATTATAGGCAACTTTTTATCCCGGATGATTTCGTCATTTCCTTTTTTCTGCAGTCCACACGGACGGGGTCGCCGGCGTCCACTAGTATAAAATAATTTTAATGTCATAAAATTTTAATTAATCATTTTTGATGTTTTCATCTATTAGCATGCAATGATTGTGGATCTTGGTCTTAAATAAACGATTTTTATTTTACAAAATAAAATGTTAGTTCCTTAATTCTTCCATGTTTCTTTTATAAATAAAAGATTATTCGAAATTGAGTTAATATTTCATCGAATTCGTCACACGAATTACTTAAAGCAATCTCCTGAAAAATGTGCCTTTTTAGAGATTAAATACAGTTTTATCTGTTTATATATTAACTAATTAATATTTCTTCTGTACCTAAAGCGGAAGTCATATTTCATCTTTTCACACAACTGTATAAGTATAATCTCTACAAACAAGACTAACCTGGAAGTTGTCACACGGCGATCCCGGCCTCAAGCTAATCCCGCCGGGCGGCAAGCCGACCTTGTCGGCAAAAGCGGCCGTGCTCTGGCAGTCCTCCGGCGCCGGGCCGGTCTGGCACGCCAGCTGGCACAACGTGCGCCGGTCCGGCACGGCCGTCACGCCGTCCCGTCCCGGCGCCGGGGTGGACGACAGGAAGCACTCCTTCATGCCCCACGCCACGCATATCGAGCCGCGGCAGTCGCCCTTTATGCAGACTTGCGTGCCTGTGGGGGTTACGTTGTAGGTTTATATTTATCATTCATTATTTGAGATAGTCAAGTAAGTTATGATACTATGATATGATTTTGAACTTGAGAATGATAGTTGGTCGCGTATGTAGATGATTGTATAGGTATGTATATCGGTACGTACCGTTATTATACTGTGTTTTGGCATGTTAATATTGGACTGTGTGTCGACATGTACCATTGTAATACAACACTGTGTGTGATTGTACATACCATTATTAAGCAGTGTGTGTCGGTACTTATCGTAATTACGTTATGTATTGGTTGCCGGTATGTAATTAGTTCGTACAGTTATAAAATTATTACATTGTGTAAGTATGTGTGGATACATACCGTTACAGTCCGCGAGACGTAAGCTGAGCTTCATTTTCATTTGTGTGGGTGTACATAGATACGCGAGGCCTACCATGAGCTTTTCACTTGTGTGAGTGGACATAGATAGTGTTAGTGTACCGTTATTGCACTCGGTGTAGTTGGCGCGGTGCTCGGACGGCGGGCACTCGGCGCTGCGTCCGGAGCACACCGCAGCCAGGCTGCACTCGGTCGCCTCCCGACACGTCAGGTTTGCGCCAGCAGACACAAACTCGCATGTCCGCGGCTGGCAGCACGGACCTTGAGATGGACTGGAAAGGACGACTTAAGTTAAACCAGTTGGCCCTACAGACATAGTCCAATTTTAATTTCTTCAATTTTCTAATGTGCTACTAAATTTGATTATGTTTCATTCATAAGAACCTTCTGACAATAATTAAATTAACATGACAAAAAAGAATTGACCCGATAGCTCAGTGGTAAGAGCGCTGGCACGGAATGCAGAGGTCGTGGGTGCGATTCTCACTCAGGTGAAGAATTTTTTCCATTTCTTTAGTAATAATTTTATAAAAAAGAATTAGCTACATTTTTCTATTTGTTAACGCATGTGCGATAAGTAAGGGGTATAGATTCATTTTCAGGGTTTCATATCCGAAGGGTAAAAACAGGGCCTTATTACTAAGACTTCGTTATCTGTCTGCCACAAAGCCGTATCTCAAGAATTGCGATAGCTAGACAGTTGAAATATTCACAAAAAATATTGCCGCTATAACAACAAATGCGTGGCGTAGTGAAGAGACATTTACTCAGCAGTGGGTGCAGAAGGTTGTATAAATAGATAGATGCATAATCGTGGAAGTATAATTAAAGTAAAAAATAAACATACATACCTGCACTGAGTAAACGCTTTCCGGGTACAATGTTTGGATGTAGTATTCCTTCTTCTGTCCTCGTCGCTGATCTGTCGAGGGTAGCAACATCGGTCCTTGCACTCATTTTCGTCGTAGCCTATGAAGAAACATTAAATTAATAATTAATATTAAGAATAAGCTGGGTCATATGTCATATAGTAACACATTGCAGTTCACTGGCCATCCTAACCTAACCATTTATGAAATGGTCAATACTGTTTGACCCAAAAAATACTGAACGGATTTTGATGACACTTTCTAGATATATAACTCATACTACAGAATAATACATTGGCTATAAATAAAGTCCACGCTGGCGCATTGTGTGCATGCAGTTACGTGACTGTACAACATGCGGCTTGTGGCAAATTTATCGAATGCCCTCGTAAATAATGTTGGGAGTCTGGTAACTAGCCACCCTGTAGATGTACCCCTGTGTGTACCGCAGCGTGTGTACAGTTACTGCAGCGTGTGTATAGTTACCGCTGCGTGTGCATAGTTACCGCAATGTGTGTATAGTTACCGCAGCATGTGTATAGTTACCGCAGCGTGTCTACAGTTACCGCAGCGTGTGTACAGTTACCGCAGCGTGTGCACAGTTACCGCAGAGTGTGTATAGATACCGCAGCGTGTGTACAGTTACCGCAGCGTGTGCATAGTTACCGCAAAGTGTGTATAGTTACCGCAGCATGTGTATAGTTACCGCAGCGTGTGTACAGTTACCGCAGCGTGTGTATAGTTACCGCAACGTGTGCATAGTTACCGCAGTCGCACTCCTCGCCCAGCTCAACGATCTTGTTCCCGCAGAAGGCGCCGTCGCTGCGCTTGAGGCAGTTGCGCTTGCGTCCGTCGCGCACGGCGTCCAGCACCGCACTGATGTTGCCGACGCTGCACGATGAGAACTGGCTGTTGTGTTCGCGGTCGCCGGACGTGGCCGACGCGAACATTATGTAGTTTCCCTTCTGCCCGCCCGGCCGGCACGCTGATGGGTAGTCGTGCTGGGAATAAATAGGTATTTTGTAGAGTACAGTGTAGAATGCGTTTAAATAGTCGTTTAGGTGCGATTGATTCAATTGTGATAAAATAACAAATTTGTGATTAGTCTTATTCGCTTTTGATCCAATTTGCAATTGGTCCAAAATAAAAGGAATATCTAACAATGGAGGTCATCCCGCCCCCTGATTACGTAAAAGCAATAGCAAAGCCGAAGAAAAGCGATAGCGAAAATTGTACAATATTCGCCGTGAAATCAAAGTTCCTTTGAAATTAATTTTACGTAATACGAATTTGACAAGCAATCAGCGATTTTTGTACAATTTTCGCTATCGCTTTGCTTTTGCTAGTTAGGTAATAAGGGGGCCGATCCGGCAAAGGCGTTATTCTATGAAACTCAAATAAATTGAGGTCACTGTTTTTACGCTGGTCATTTAATCATAGCTCAGTAGGTCGGAAGTCAAAGTTTGTTTGGATACACACATGCGTGATAATTTTTAAGATGTCCTTCGGCCAGATGGGTCGATAACTCGAAGAGGACGACTGGTAGTTACTAGATAGCGAAAAAGGGAACTGTAGCAAGTTGTAGCAACTAAACATGAGTTCCGCTTTATTAATCTTCATAAATTGCTCATTGTTAATAACAAATAGAAAAAAGGAAAAAAGTATTAACGCAACTAACCGGTGATCCGAAATTGTGTCCGATCTCATGTGCCAACGTAAGCTGGCTGACCTTGGGCGGCACTCTGCTATTATAGTTCACGAACGTGATGATGCCAGTGTTGAGAGACCTCTTGGTGCTGAGGTAGTTGCCGCCTATCGTCTCCGTGTACGTTTTGTACTTCTCGCAGATTCCGCCGGACGCGCCGCTTGCGCTGGCAACCCAGGCGAGGCCTAGTAGATTAAATAAAAATTATGATAGGCCTTCCACACGACACAATCCAAATTATAAAAGCGCATCAATACGACACAAGTAGATTATACAAACGCATAGAAATTGTCCCACGCATACAAAACATTGAACTTTAAAATAAATTCTCGAATCCATACAATACAATGCAAATCTAATCAAATTGTATCTGTTGGATTATACAGGGGGGTAAGCAGGAACTTTTTTACGCGTATCGACTCGCCAGATAAATCTATGAGATTTGACAATTTGACGATAGCGTTCGGTCTAACAAGAGGTTAGTTTGTCCCACAGGAAGCTTTGCCAGCTGCTGAAGTGGTCAAACCCGTACTTTGGTTTAAAGACTACTTCACTCTATTTCTGTTGCTTGCTTGGTCTTGGTACATAAGATTGTTACTAAGTAGATAGATATACTAAAACCAATCATATCTTATCTCTTACCGAGCGTGCCGCCCGTGAAGTCCCTGTACGTGAACACGTACGCCAGACAGAAGTCCTCGTGGTTGCCGAGCGAGTGCAGGTTGAGGAAGTTGGACACGTCGATGTTGCTCATGCAGAACTGGTGCTGCTCGCTGTGGGTGTGGCTGCAGAGGGAGTCGTCGTCGATCTGCAAGATACATACATAGATACAATTCTTGTACTACAAATGGTGAAATTCTACAGAAAGGTCAGGTCACGAGTACTACCCTAAACCGACGAGCGTGCATGAAGAATATCATGAAGGTAGATGAACCACTAAAGTCATCGTTATTTATTTACTTTGTACCTCATATATAACATGTGCTTAGTCAAAGGATTACACTAACTAACCTACTAAATTTCAACTAATTTGGTCCAATAGATTCGGAGCAGATTGACAGATGAAAGGACTAACTGACAGACGCACGAGTGATACCTACATATAAGTGTGCCGATTTTTTTTTTTTGTATGAAGCCCTAAATAAATATAACTAACATAATCGCGCTTTTTCGACCCAAAATAATAGCACTCTCTTCTGTAATGCTATTGTTTAATCGCAATGATCCAGTTTTGTATTGTGTTTAGGTCAAGGACCATCCAAGCGCTTCCTGTGTCATATAATGACAATAATTCCGACAAATCTATACTAATATTATAAAGCTGAAGAGTTTGTTTGTTTGTTTGTTTGAACGCGCTAATCTCAGGAACTACTGGTCTGATTTGAAAAATTCTTTCAGTGTTAGATAGCCCATTTACCAAGGAAGGCTACAGTCTATACAACAACCTGCCCGCTTCGCACGGGTACAACGCCCCCTCACGCGGACGAAGTCGTGGGCGGTTGCTAGTATATTATATTTTGGTTGAAGAGTGAACTTAATGAGTCACTGACTTCGAGGTCGTGAACCTTTCTTCAAATAAAAAAAAAACATTTGTATTCAGGACGTACGCATAATTTGCATTAAGGTCTCAAATTCTTCAAAGTCTCAAATTATCTAATTACATTTTTATATAAATATAGAGACATAGAAATGATGAATACAGATAGATATAGAAGGTGCACTGCGAGCGTTTGGAATGATGCCATAAATGTAAGTACTCGCTAAGCATGCAATCTTCATACGATTCCGCTTGTCTTATACTCGTAAAACTAGTAGTGGATGTCCGCAACTTATAAGTAATCTTAAAAAATCTCGTTAAAATAAAGGAAAAAGTATCTACGTCTACAGTTTTCACGTGTTTTTACCTTTATCCTCTGCACTTCAAACTGTATATCCCTGTGTTCCATCCGGCCGTCGAATCGCGTCTCCTTATAGATATAGTTGACTGCGGTCACGTGGTGTGAGATCAGGGAGAGGATCTCCTCTCGCGTCTTCATGTCTACGTCGTTCTTCTTTGTTGGGTCTTGATGCTGCAAAAATGAACATATACTGAATTAGGAGCACCCGACGAGGAAGGAATTTAATTACCTGTGTGGACGAGGCGAAAGAGGTATGTTTGGAACGTGTGAAATGAAGATTTGCAGTCTCTGCGTACTGCTATTGGACCAGATGTGAGGTTATGTATGTAGGTATCTATCTTCTGTACTAGATCAAATGATGCGAAATTAGATATCCTTTGCATGCACGAAATGAAACTTCTTGGCTTTATTTTCTGTTATATTGTGGTAGAAAAGAATGTGTTTTGATAGTTTATTATCATCTCTCATAATGACTTCCAATACGCTAAGACAAAACTTGGTACACATTGACACAAAGGGGCACAGGTGTGTTTTAAGAAGGAAGAAGAAAGGAGGGAATCAAGCTAATAAATAATACAATCGAAATAAATACATTCAATTCTAATCTAACCACCTATATTAAAGAGAAGTTGGTGTTTCGTGTGGTTAGAAAAAAGCGGCTAGTTTATTTACCATAGTGTTTGGTTTACAAAGTCTCGTGCTGTCAGTAAATATCGTCTACTTTATTTACCAGCATAACCAATACTTACATCCGGAAACCCCTCCCTCACATGCCGCCAGATCAGCGGGTCTGTCTGAATGAACAGCGAGCACGTGTTCTGTCTGTCGAACACCGCTCGCCGCGAACGCGTGTGCTCGCCCTGGTTCGCCTCGCGAGAGTACTTGTTGTAGTGCGTGTCCCAGTATCTGTGAATAAGATGTAGTGTTTTATCTACCTACACTGACAGGTTTGAACTTGTATATATGCCTAATCTAACATTTCGCATAATATAACAAGTCGATAGTGCCTTGGTTCTTGATTATAAGGCATTTGGTTCAATCGAATTAAGATGTTAGAAACGACGGATTCTAGATAAGTTTATCATCAGTAGTTGCAACAATGACGTCATAGTCTTGCATCATACCACTGCACCTAGTATGATGCAAGACTATCCTTGGTATGGTGCATTTCTAATAGTACGATGGCGCTAGTTGCTCTATCTATGATTACATTAAACCTATTATCAAAAGGTGTGACGGTCAGAATCGACCATATTAACTGTGCAACTACATATGTATAAACAATGTTAGTTCCTAAACCATGCACGGGTATTCTATGGAGCGCACTCTACATATACCGTACCTAGGTGGGTCGTCCCTCAAGCTGTTCGGATGCGGCGGCTGCGAGAACGCGTAGCTGGACGTGGGCGTGGACGTTGATGATTGGTCATCGTCCACTCCTGAGTTTTGGATGCGCTCCATCCATTGCACCACCTCGTCTGTGATGCCGCAGCCTCCTGTGTGGCCTGAAAAGAAGAAAAAAGGTTATGTTATTATTCTGAGGAATAAATAAGTCTTAAATTGCTAGTACCGATTGCCAAGTTGAGAAAACAAATCATCGGCAGAAAACTAACTATGATTTATTTGCAATTAAACTCTGCTACAAGTAGGTGCTCATATCAAATTAAGCTCATGTCGTTCTCACGTGACCAGAATCTTCAATCAGCCGATTAGGCGTGATTCATAATCCGGTAAGCTGAACGAATAAAACGGAGGCAATGTTTACTCGTGCCGATACGGTCATAAAAATAGAAACACTGTAGGTACCTAACTTATACCTACTAGTAGTCCGGGAGGTAGCGTTGCATTTTACAAAATAATTTCTGGTCGATTGATTAATGTCATAACGTACTTTTCATGGATAGTCATGAGTAACTCGAACGTCAGCAGCTCCAGTAAGGGTGGGGAGAGACGTATCGCCTTCAAGTATGTCAAAAAAAAAATCCAAAAATTATTTCTGTTCGTCCGAAATGATTTGCACATCAGTAGAATTTTAACTGAGGAATAATAAGTCTTAAATTATAGAAACCGTGGCCAGCTGTGAAGAAAATGGCGGGTTGTACGTCAGCAGGTTATATATACCTATATTAAAAATAATTATTTTCATTTCATTTCCGGTCGAATGAAACTCTGATACAGGTAGGTATTCTTTATGCTATAAAAATGATAAAAAAAAGCCTCAGCAGATCTATCGATGACCAGGGGTAATCCAATCGACGATAGGCGTGATTCAAATTTTCGGTAACGAACAGAAATAATTTTGGATTTTTTTTTTTGACATTCTCTCCCCACTCGCCCCACCCTGAGTGCGCCTGCTGACGCTCAATTCAATTGATGTCCTCATCTAAACTATCAATTGAAACACTCAAATCGATCGGTACCTAAAATCACATCAAAATGCAACGCTACCTCCCGGACTATAGTGTTGGATGCGCTCTTGTCGGTGTGCTTGTTCGGGACATTTTCACTTCTACACTAATATTATATAGTACGGGCTTAACCGGTAAAAGGCTATAGTCATGATATAAAATTAATTATATTTTTTACAAATTTTCAGAATTCAGGGATTCAGCTTTATTTGCCGAGATTTGGCTAGTGTATAGCTATCGGGATGAACAATAACGTTGCCAATATGTAATTTAGAAAAGAGATGGTAAAATTCGTCATCCGAGTAATTGACCCGGTGGCTTAGTGGTTATAGCGGCTGGCACGGTTTGCAGCGGTCGTGGGTTCGATTCCCACTCGGGTGAAGAATTTTTTCCATTTTCTTTATTAATAATTTTATAAATTTTCAGAAGTTAGGTACATGGATTACTTTGAGGGCGGACCACTAGTTGCTACTAAACTGATAGATAAAGGATTGGGATTCAAATTAGCTCCAAAATTGCTTCAGGATCATACAAAAACATCCGAAATTTCACTCAAAATGCACTAGTAAAAATCACCGCAAAATCCACGGACAACAGCTAGTTGTCCAATAAAATCAATACTGGTATAATGCCGATTTTCACAATAAAGAAGATACTTTAAATTATTCATGACAAATTCCGAGAGCCGAGGAAAGCTACGATGAAAGAAAAATAGAGGGTACGTCTCAACGCGGGGCGACGAGATGCTTCGAAAAACAAGCGCAGAATAAATAATGTCACTACGCAGAGAACTGGCACTTCTTTGACCTTATGAAGAACCAAGGTAGACAATTAAATTGCATGTAGTTAATATAGAAACATGTTTTATGACAATTATAAGCCTAGAATTCTTGATAAAATTACTATTTTGCCAAAATTGCCTTCATCTATACATATAATAAAAATGTAACGGATCGCTGTCTGTACATAGAAGATATACATATAAGAAAAAATATTATAGGAGATCTTTATCAACGCAATAGAACCCAAAACGATAATTTTTTGAATTTTTGTCTGTTTGTCGCTGTCTAGGTCTTTATCGAGGTCGATGCAGTACAGGAATATATTGTGACAGGTACCACTTAACATATAGGCTACTTTTTATCCCAAAGAAAATGTTTTTATCCCGGATAATTTCGGTATTTTGTTTTTTCTGTAGTCCACGCGGACGGAGTCGCGGGCGTCCACAAGTAAAATAAATAATAAGAAGAAATAAGCATGTCTTTATACATTTTGTTTTTTGTTTCAGCTTTATTTGCGAAAATTTTATTATGTACAAAAGCATAAGATAAAAAAGATACTCTGTATTTCAATTCCTCATGGCACGGCCTCAAGACAGATTCAAAAGCATCAGCTATTTTACTATCTGACTCGCAAGCAAAATCTATGAGGTTTGATTATGTAACGGATGGTACTGACTGTCAAGAGCTTCGTGCTTGCCCACTGATCCTTGGTAGCAACGTAGACCGATTTATAGCATTAGTATTGAAAATCTCTCCAAAACTTTAGTGATTGTACTGAAATTGAGTGTCTTAATTTGTTTAATTGAGACTCCGAAGTTGATTAAGCAAGTTAGGAAATCAATAAGCTTTTCAAACAAATATTTGGTGCTAAAAATTAGTTCTCGAGTAATTGTTTACAATTGGAGAAAATTTTAAACCAAAATCCATCCATCATTTGTATAATATGCAGCCTCCACACAAATCAATACGTTCAAAAAAGTTGAGCAAATAGCAGACTTTCTGAATGACCAATTATCTGGCCTACATAAAAATTGGGATCAAAATAGTTTAATATAACTAATAAGTTCTTTTTTTTTTTTTCAAAAGACCAAAAGACAAAAGCTATGCGATGATTATTATTCGCTGCAGAATTTTTAAATGAAAATCGGTAGACATTTTCCAGTCGCCGCCGTGTCGCATCGGGCTTGCATCCGGCGCATTCTAACGAACCACCGCAGATCACGGAAATTACCGCGCCACCCGTACCGTATACGTATATACGGATATTTTTACGGATCAGCTGCTCGGATACAAATTGTACGGCAGATACTCGAGACTTCCTTATGAAACCTCAGCGAACCGGAAACCTAGATGAAGGATACTTTTAAAAGAAAGTATGAAATATCTACATTTTAACATTAATATTTTGGAGAGAAATGTAGGGGACTTGCCTGAAGTGTGATTTGTAGTATTAAGAAAAATAAATATCACATAATATACCTAATTATTCCATGGAATATAGGTAGTTTCATGCATATTATGATCCTACAATATTATAAACGTGAAAGTTTGTCAGAATGGATGTTTGCTACTTTTTCACACAAAATAACCTTTTCCAAAACACATGTACTGTGACTTTTTTTCGCACAACCACATCACAAGGATATAAACTCACTCCAAATTGTGCGCATTCAAATATACGTGGAATCGGAATCAGCAAAGCCAGTCCTTTGCGTCTCGAGTTAACGTCTGGGCTCAGAGGAAAGCCGATATTTTCCGCGGATTTCAGCTGATCATTACTGCAGGCATTACGAGGATGTAACGATGCCGCGGTGAATATACTTACGGAAAGATTTTAAAAGGAAATTTTAAGAGTAACTAGAGATTTTAAATCATATTGATCGCTCTCCACTATTTCCTTCTATACTTCCCATTTTGGGAATAGGTACAAATGTGTGAATATTATACAGGGTGTAACAAAAAGGGTATGTTAAGCGAAAAGCTACGTAAATAGCCCACTGTAGAGAACCTAAACACAAAATATGAGACTCGAAATCACATGTTTATTTTTCCCGATAGTATGGAGAATTTTTAAATATCTCAGGAATTTTCATACAATTTTGAAAAATAAAAATGTGATTTCGAGTCTCAAATTTTGTGGATAGGTTCTCTACAGTGGGCTATTTACGTAGCTTTTCGCTTAACATACCCCTTTTGTTACATCCTGTATATTATCACGTCATATTATCGTTCTGTAATTATATGTCATTACGTTCATCACGTTATATGCGCACTATCGCGCACTTTATTTGCACATTACCATACATTACCTCGCCACGAAGTACCAATAAACTGGAAGCTCCTCCAGTAACCTTTACGAGTTCGTCGACAGGATCGGGAGTGACGTCATTAAATAGTGCACAGATAGCAGATAGTTTGCAGATTTTTTAAATCCCTCACACTCTATGTGTAAAACTGTAGAAGGTAAAATATGTATGTTATGTGTTATATCGACAAATTTTGCTTACCTACCTTGCATATGTAATCGAATTAATTTTTGTTTATTACGAGTAGCATATAGAAATAGATATTATTTGCATTATTATAGACCTAAGAATTTACATAATAAACATGTAGCCAACCCCTAGAATACCTATATCAATAGTGCCCGCCAGCTGCCCTCTCATTAAAAGCGAATACAAACGCTGCAAGGGAATAGTAATTTTCCGGCATTCCCAGGGGATATCCGCCATGACTCATTGATCTATTCCAGTACATTGTGTATATAAATATAGCACAATATAAGCTGCCAAGCCAATGCAGTTGGTGCTCCCCTTCTGGCAAACAATCAGCCAGACAGTTTTACGACAACTGCGAAGTCTAGCCTCTTAATGACATGAGTGAAATGGCCGTAAATATTTACAGCGTTACCGCTGGCTAGCGGAGACAGCAGCAAACATCAGAAGCACCGGGTCCTGTTTGCACACGTCACCGGCAACATTACGGAGACTTCTCGCCGGGCAAACAACTGCTAACTCCATTTTATATCTCTTTCATGTCGTCTGTAAAATTTAAACGTTCGAACGCTCTCGCTTTGTTTGCGACACACGAAATTCTGCCCGAGGGGAACGTGATATTCGGAAATGATATTAGGCGCTCGTATCTTGGTGCGCCTAAGTGATATTGTATACAGTTTTGGAGTTGCCAGCATTCACGTTGCGAGACGGGAAGGTTACGAGTTTTGGAGAATTAAATTACCGACCGCGCGCTCCTTTCAGCTCCTTCAACTACGGAGCGGCTTCCTTCCGCTCGTTCAATAGAACCGCTTACCAGGCAGAAATACTAGATCCGGTTTTGGCAGACATTTTTAAAGCGACGATGTCGATCACATTCTATGCAAAGATAACAGCAATTTCGGGCCGATTTTTCCAACGGTCAGAGCTGACGGATAAATTTGTTATTGTCTTTCTTGAAAACTTGATCAAGAAAGGGACAGCATCAACTTTATCCTTCAGGTGGTTGGGCCAATACTCGGGTAAAGTCGTGATTCTATGTACAGGTATTTTACTCTTTGAGCCTGATTAGAAAACACGTTCCGAAGGATTACACGTGAAGTGTTAGTAAGGGAAAAGTATAATACGTTAGTTTACGAGTCAATAATAGATTGAATAAATCCTTGAGATTGAATGGGGAAGGTATGTGATGTGTTTCACACACATAGGAGAAAGAGATAAAGAATAGAGTTAGCACTATGTTATAAGGATTATGTGCGGTATTAAAATTGCATGATATTCTGGAAAACATACATACATTCTGGCGCTATTTTCCAATATCTTATATATATACCTACGAGTACACACGGCTCTGTTGCCAATATGGTATATCCAGAACTGCAGCACCACTAAGGATCCCACAGCCAGGTTTAGCATACCTATCGTGGCCAGATGTAAAAGATCAGATATAAGTTGCCTATCCCCTGAGAGAACGCCTTGAGTTTCTTCTTTATATACTTTTTCATAGGAATTATCCTTCAATTCTGCTGTCTTTTGGAAACTAATCACAATATTGAAACCGGAGCAAATAAAATCCTTGGTATCCAAGTTCCCAAGTTCGGAGATTTGAGTGTAGGCATCGGGCTATATCGTAAACCGAGCCTCGAGTTTGGGACAGATATTGTTTTAGGATCGTGGAGCAATACCAACGGGGAGGGAGCTATTTTAGCAATGATTGCTGATAGAAAACAAAATATCCCGGTATCGCGTTGATATTTGTATGGCCTGCGATAAAGCGAAAGGGTTCTTTTTCACAGCCCGCAATGTCAACTAAATAATCCATGAATATGCCCCAGCCCGGTTAGCCCTCTGGAATGTGTCCTATGTGGCCTTAAAACAGATAAGTGTGTCAAGCATTGGTTGACGGGTGGAAGGATATATTATACCTATAGACTATTGTAAGGAAATATAGCGGCCAGGGGTTGGTAAGTACTGAGTAGGCTATATGTATATATAGCCTACTCAGTACTTACCGTACTTACTTAGTATACACTCACGTATACACGTGATCTAAATTCACAGCTCTCTTTTATATCAGCTTGATGTTGACTGCAGTGTGCTCTGTACTGTATTATATGTATAGGCCGTCGACTCTATTGTATATGTGGCTAGGGGTCTCAAACCCGAGTGTTTCGGTCGTAATTACTGCCTGAATTGTGGTACAGACGGCCGCCATTGTAATAATGTATGATTACGAAACATAGTGAGGGTATTAGTTCAATGAAAAAATATTTATTTATAAAATTCTTGTGCTGATGCAGGGCTTCACTACAATACATCAGCTGCATCTCCTTCCGTGCATGTCGCAAGGGTCGACTAAGGAACCCGGGGCATTTTCATTTACATTTCATTGATCATTTACAGCTGTCCCCGCTATGCTAAACGTGGCTGTAGTATCTCCTTTATGATCCTGCAGTTCTGGCTACCCCATTTCAGTAACACAGCCGTGTTTATAGGTATATGATAAGATAGCACTGAGATTATAAGTTTCTTGTGCCTCTGCCAACGTGTTATAAAGTTTTATTATGATTGCTTAAGACATCAAGGCGTAAAAGCGTAACAAAACACATAAAATTACTTTGGTATTAGCAATATAGGTATTACATTACCCAATGATGTTCCTGACACTGTATGCCATAGGAATTATGACTAGGCTGTAAACAGTAGGAGATTGTATCATAAAACACAAAGAACTTGTAAAAAAAGGACCGAACCCTCCTCGTAGGGACTGTTCAATATCGCGTAATGAAAACAAATGTAGCTTCCGAAGCGACCCTCCCTGCTTACTTTACTTACAGGCTACCTTTTATTTTATTTCTAAATGTAAATTGAAGTGCCACAAACGATGGGAATATAGTCAATAAAAAGACTGAAACAATCCATGCCTGGAACAAACACAACTAAGCAACTTAATTTCTTCAAGGCGTTCCTTTGGTTTCAACTCGATGTATGTTCCTTTGAATTATTGTAGTTATAATACTGTGTATTATCCATGTTACTGCATACAAAAAATGTTAGTTCCACTGATTTTGGAAAGGCAAGGGAGTTAATTCTTTTATAGATCAACCTTTAGGATAGAATACTTCGTTACCCTGTTGCAAAGCAGTATTTGATTTTCAATTATTAAAAAGAGTACATGGATGACACGTCGTCTAATATTCAAACGCTTTAGGTGGCTCAAATACAGTAAAGAACCACGACTAGCATTTGTTACCAAACCACAGGGGATATAAACCCCAGCAACAGTAGACATAAATTCGCCAAACGAAACCGAGATAATCACAGCAGCCAAAGTAGACTCCTGCATATTTAGCCGCCATTACACGGCACATGCAACTGGCAACGGTGGAATTGCATCCCCTGAAGTAGGAGCGACAAAAATGCAAACCGAACCCGGGTGCCCGTCGACGCGACATTACCATTCGGGATACGGAGGAAACATAACAAGAGATGCGATAAACTATGAGTCAATTGAAGCGCTGTATGAACAATTTTTGGTGACCATGTACCCTGTCGCGCAACTGCAACACTCTTTTTTATGAATACCTACGTACATACAGAAAACTCACACGTTTGGACATTTATGTGGATGGTTATAGAGAAAGAGATAGCTAAGTATTGGATGGACTGCGTGAGAGAGGATATGCGTGTACTCGGAGTGAGTAACGAGATGACGGTTAGGGATGAATGGTTAGGAATGAAGAAGCGTACATATTACACCGACCCCAAAAGAATGGGACCAGGGTAGGAAGAGATACATAAAATCACACCATTTTCATAATCATTTCTGGAAGGTAAGGCACAGATCGCGAACCTCCTTCCAGTGAATAAACCCCTCCTGTTTCTTTCCTCCGTGAGTGCAGGCTACGCCGGGCGCGCCCGAATGAATATGTAACCCGGCATTCTCAACGCTATCATAACATTGTAAACTGAGCCAAAAACCATTTGAATCTGACGGTCCCTAACCATTAACTTATGTAGTTACCTATACATTTAGCTAGCTGCCTATAGTTACATTGAAACAGGATTGGAGCCAGTTCTCTGAGAATAATTCATTAGTTATTAAGCTAGCCAGGAGTCACCATTTATTTTACAGCACATATAAATTACCGCGCTCTGAAAACATATATTCAGTTTTGGAAGCATCGGTGATTTAAACGATCCATTTCCAACAGCCGAATATCATCGACAGTTCCCATCTAATTAAAGGCCCGCAGCAAGCGTCACGATTCAGGTCGAATTAAAATTGAATGCGCAATAAATTATGCGCTGATGACCGACACAGCGACACGTCACACATTTCGACCGCGGAATAAATTCGAGAGAATTCTCCAATGCAAACGCTGTTGCAATCGGCCGGTGACAGCGCAGAGCAAATGGGATTAAACTTTGTTAAACGACCTTGCCTCGCAATCTATTCGCCGTGCGACAGCCTGTTGGCGAAACTTGTAGAATTCTCTATGTCTACGACAAGGCGGTTTGTCTTTTCACAGCTAATTCCGTTGCCGGCTCCCCTCAGGAAACAATGGTGGCCTTAATGGCATTAAGACCGTGCAACATTGACTCATTCGTTGCGAATCGTAAAATAGATTTACGGTCTTAATAACTTTTCTCTAGTTAGTTTTAACGTTTGTAACGAATGGACTAATTAATTTTAGCTGAAATTCGAAATTAAAGTACATATTTATAGTTCTTGTAAATTATAATCGACAAATACATCATCATACAAAACGACTAAGAAGAGAAAAAACTATTATCCAATGTGATTTTAAACAATAATCGCTTAAAGTACCTACTGTTGAACGGTAGTGGAAAATTGATCGTTTATGAAGAAAAGGCGTGCAAAATCGACAGAACTAAATCTACAAAATTGAATTGCTTCACATTCTGATAATCATTGCGGAAAGCTGATTCGAGTAATCTACTAAACGCTTTAGTATTAGCTAGTTATGTAATTTTTGCATCGTCTATTTACACAAACAACTAGTTAAGAGCCAGCTTGTTATTATGTATGTATTAGGTATTTAAATCCGGTGCACTGTACCAATACTCGTACGAGTACCTAGACTAACTATCGCAAGTTAGTAATTTTAGGGGTTGACACAACACAAATTACTAAACAAGTGACATTAATTTATGAAACCTACTCTGCACTCATTTAGATTACTAATACTGATAAGAACATCTCACCGTTAACTGTGTTTTTATTTAGCACTTATCTCTGCTTATGAAACATTCTAGGTTATAGGACACGTCTGCGAAAATGAGAAAACTTGGAGAAATCTTTTTACGAGTTTTCAGACACACAGGCACTATACTTCTGTTTTTGCATACTGCACTTTGGACATTTGCGCTGCAGTTATAATTTCTTGTTCACATGTTGCCAAGTGAATGTAAATACTGTTTTTCCTAAATAAAATACTTGGATAACCACGGATTTACCGCTCATATTTGCGCAATCATGTAATCTTCCTCCTGGATATCATATAAAAATGGCGCTCGTTAAGGCACATTAGAAAGCTAATGTTCTGGTAGTAAAATTCTAATACATTCAGGATTCATGGTGCTTACGTCAATAGTAAGATATAAATGTTATTATAATAAATAGTTAAATACTTGTTTTGTTTTACATAAAATAAACAAACAAACAAGTTAAATACTGAAGTGATGGTTAGTGCTTATTTTTATTTATATTTCGTATTTCTATAGATGAGTCACACAACTTCCCGAATGGATTGCATATAGCCAATTAAACGGGTATTACCATGGAATGCCGCTAAATATGGATTGGACCCTAAATAAGTCTTATAACAGTATTATCACTTTATGCGACTTGATTATTATTATAGAAAGGTTAAAAGAAGAATTTGGTTTAGCAATTATGCAAAGAATAGGTAAACAATAGTTTGAAGAAATATAAAGATATGTGGATGGATAATTATAGACATGTACCGTACCTATATAATTGTATAAGTATAAGAGGATAAAATCCAATAAATATTGAATGAGTCTAACCGATTTTGGAGAAGAACATTGAATGTATGTGTTGTAGTTGTGTTTGCGTGTTTGAGATATGAGTAACGAAAATACGATTGATTTTAATAAAAGTTAAATATTGACCTGACCTTAAATAGAACTAGTACAGAAAAAAATATGATAAAAATGACAAATCCATAGCTTACCATGCCGTCGATGCGCGTAAGGATCATTGACATCGCCCTCTTTATATATGACGGAGTGGACTCTCGTGCGAGTGCCGTTGGGAGGGAAGTAGCGGCGAGCGTGCTCCACGAAGAAGGAGCCGTCGCTGGCGACTATCTTCCCTTCGAAGACGCCGTCTGTCACCGAGCCGAACACCTTCGACTGAGGGTCATCTGTTGAAAAAGAAATGGAGATCAGACAAACGAAACACAATAGCAAGGTAAGCATAAACCATTTAACGCGCCGCCCCGTAACGCTTAATATACAGTTGGACGATAGTGTTACGGACTATACTTTGTAAACAATTTGCAATTTTACATGAACAGAAAACAAAATATATTTAACAGTACTTATACTCGTATGTAGCCTAGTTAATTATAAGGATGCAAAGTGGCTCTTGATTAGATTCCGTGAGGGTGCTGCTGCTGTATAATATGCATGAGTTGGTTTTACATTATACAGACAAAATATGGGAAAGGAATCTTTCGGTCATTGCTATGATGATGAGAGTCGTACGTCGCAGTTACAAAATACTCGTGCATGCATACATACACGGCTGATTTTCCAAAAAAGAGCAGCCAGAGCTTCAGAACCATAAGGAGTCCTACCGTTACGTTTAGCATACATATCACTACATATTATAAAACAAAGTCGATTCCCGCTGCCTGTCCCTATGTATGCTTAGATCTTTAAAACTACGGAATGGATTTTGATGCAGTTTGATTCAAGAGGAAGGTTTATATGTTTATCTAGGGATAGATGGGATCGCACGGGTGTAATGCCCTTTCGCGTGGACGAAGTCGTGGGCGGCCGCTTGTATAGTTACAAAATATAAACATATAATTTACGCCATTCCCTTTCCGTTCCCCTTCCCCTCCTTCTATTTCTAACTACCTAGATTCATATATGTGGAAACATTTAAATGGTTTTATGTTATTTTAATAGTTACTTTTTTAGTACGTACACTGTTTGTTTTCCGAAATAAATAAAAATAAAATAAAATAATAGGATTATTTATTATTTAACGTCTCTTCTGAGCTATTGAGCGTGATGCTAGTCACAACAGACATTATTCCCTTTCAGTATGACTGTGTATCGGTAGATATGGAGACACAACCCAGTAGAGCGTGTCGCCAACCCTACCCCAACAGAGCAATTACACCGATGTCGTGTTACACAACCGTTACCGAACTACTAGTCAATTATTAATAACAACTTGCAGTTCCCTGACGATGACTCATGTGCAGGTGATAGGACAGTCATTAAGTATACGATATCCAAACTACAATAGATATGGCAGATGTTACTTTTACGCTGTTTGGTGTCGGCAGAGTAGAATGGTACTACCACATGTCTGCCCGCGGGTATCGTAAGAGGAAATCTAGGATTTACGGAAAGTAGGAGTAGCGCTGCAGATGACAACATAGTCCGAAAATCAGACTGCGGTCACCAACCCACCTGGCCAGCGTGGCCAGCAAAAAAAATGAGCAAAAAACCCTTATGGTAGTAGGCTTGTGTGTGGCGTACCTACCTTGGGGTAGGCCTAGGTCTAGCAGTGGACTGCAATAGTCTGATGTGTATGGGTACTTTTAGTGCCATGTTTGTTAAGTTACAAAGGACCGTCAGACAATACAGGGTGTTTGTGACAGCCAAGCAAATATTGATATGCTGACTTCAGACGATGATTCTGAAGCGGAAAACAGTAAAAAAAAATAATTTCGCAGGAAAATTTAGGAATTTTCCCTATCATTTCCCTGAGTTGGTTCCATAGAAAAAAATGAAATGAGGAGATTCGCAGACGTACAAAGATCACCGACATAGCTCAACGGTCAAGAAAGCGGAAGTGGCAATGGGCAGGGCACATAGCTCGAAGAACTGATGGCCGATGGAGTCGGAAAATTCTAAAGATACCACGTATCGGCAAGCGCAGCGTGGGAAGGCCACCCGCGAGGTGGACGGACGACTTGGCCAAGGTCGCGGGCGTCGGTTGGATGCAGGCGGCTTCCGACCGGTCGGAGTGGAGGCCTATGTCCAACAGTGGACTTCTCAGGGCTGTAAATGATGATGATGATGATAATGGTCTAAAAACAAAAATTTTACCAATAAGTAGATGATTTAAAAAAAAATTGCCTTAAAAAAATTTAAATAATTGATCAACCCTAATGAAGAGTCATAAGTGATCCAAAAAACATCAATGTATCACACAAAAACCAATAAGCCCATTTAACTAGTCACAGGTTCACCCGATACAATTGGCGCGGAAAGCAAAGATTACTTACTGATAATCAAATGAAAAATGCATTTCCTGCGAGTAATAAAATAATACTGCCGTATAACTCAACACAATAGTACTTGTTCAGCATTTCGGTATTTGCCTGGCTGTCACCCACAACCTGTATGTATGCCTCTTTCTCGGTCCATAGACCTATCCTATAACGTAGTCTGGAACATGGTCTGATAGTGAATCTGCTGTCATTTCTACATGAATTCGCCTTGCCCATACTCTATTATAATAAAAAACATACCTATAGCGAGAAACGAGCATGTAATTCAAATTACACAATGAATACCGTGCCATTGTCTGTGATCAGTACATACCTATACATACGGTATCATAAAGTTCACGACAAAACTCATGTACTTTGAAAATATATCGATCGTTAAAAAAAACATAGCATTCCATCCCATCAACTAGCCATAATTATGATACAGATGATATACCCTATTCTATTACACATGGCGAGCCGAGTCAGGCAGTAGGAAAAAGAAGCTACGAGACGAGGTTTTATCTTCCTATCTAAACCTTTAGATTCATTCAGTATACCTAGACTGAAGACACAAAACATAATGTCAATATTTCCGCATAAAAAAGCTTAAGTATGGTTGTTTTTCTGTAAACAACTACCAAAAACGCAGACAGACAATATTATAATATACATTTCATTACTCTACACATACTAGCATAACAGAAATTTCGTGGAGGGTTTCTCTTGGCTAAGTTAGCGTTTGCCATAACTACGACGAAGTCATTAACCAGTTGGCAGTTATATCAGCTTAGCATGTGCAGTATGCACTTCTGATATAAATAGAAGCGTAGCGGCTACAGCGAACTAAGCTGTCCTTTCCTGCGTAGGTCATGTTGCATCCGCTGATGAGGTCATGCTGATTTTTATAGACGATGTTTACTATATTTACCACAGAATAGATAATAGCACTGTGGTATGACTAAGGCTTTACTATAGACTATAAAATACGACGCTATAAAATAGGTCTTTCGATAGAATTTTATTATGAACTTAATTGCTTAGTGCGGTAATATACCACAGGAAAAATTCCAGTTATTGTGCTCGGATCGTCAATAGGATTTCAATACAAAGATTATTCAATTTTAAAATGTCATAATTCAATTTTTTCCGTCTTTCGCTCCTAAAACATATACATATTCGGGAGTAGACAAGGTTGTGTATTCAATTTAACCTAAGAATAAGCTACGCTGAACATACGCCTTCCAAGATACGTTTATTACTTACACATATGAACCACTATTAAAATTTTTGTCACAAAAGGGGTTGCTTCTATGCTGCTCTGGGAGTGAAAAAAAAACGTATAATACTACAGCTGCTTCTCTTCCCGGGCATACTGTACAAGTCGGTAGAGGGACAAGAGGGTCTTGGTGTTTTGTAGGCGATGGGCTGACCACCTGTCACTACTAACCGAACTTGTACATCTCAACTATACCCTAAAAATTGGTCAGAAGTGGCACCATGCGGTTCTATCGACCCTTGGTGCTCTGCTTACCTCGTAAGGGATAAAGGCGTGATTATATGTATGTATGTATGGTAAAGGTGTTGGGTCTACGTGAAGTGTAGGGAGGCGCATTCCGCGCACATTCGACGACAACCGGAAAGTGCTATCTACAAGCACTTTATCATTGAGTAAACTTCTTACGTGAAGAAATACCGCATTTATTCTCCGCGACATTGACGGAATGTTGTTTAATTCTTCGGTAAATATAACACTAATTTGGTTAGTAGCGCGATAACACAAACATGATAACTATTCACAAACCAGCTTTATGAAATGTATTATGCGGATTCTTTATAGTTTTGATTCGATTTTGTTAATGTGGGGTAAATGGTAATCCACATTAACCGCTAACTAATGTGCGTAGAGGATAAAGTTACTGCAATAAATAGTATTCGAAATGTTTATATAAAATAATCATCAATCAAGTCATTGTTTTCACTTTTTTTCACTGTAGTTACCTAGTAAAGTTTAGGTATTGTTTTTGATCTATATAACAATATCCTACGAATCCATCTAAATATAAAGCTTCTTCGTCTTCTTAAGCAAGACTTATGCAAAATTAAATATATAAGCACCCGACGGACTCCAAAATGTGCCGGATTAACAGTAACCCAATCAAGTCAATTGCTGCACCCTTTGTGAGCTAACAAATGAGTGACAAACGAACAAGGTCCAGCGCTATGCAAACTGCAACTGCTAAGTGCATCGCAGTAAGTAGGGCGACGAACTGCGATCGATGCACCGCCCTCGACCAACTTCGCACATTTACACCGCTCGAGCTCGAGCTCCAAACTTTCACCTTCGCTACTTACACTGCCGATCGCCAACTATCTTATATATAGCAGCCATAAGGGAGGACGACTAACGGCCAATTTCAATATACGATCTCGGGATTAAATTTGCAGCGAATTTCAATCGTTTTCATACAGAGACAAATCAAAATTTTTAATTTCGAAATTGTGTACTCCAATTAACCTTTTAGCTTTTAGGTAGCTTTGTTCAAACAAAAAATAGTGGTTGTGCAGGTGAAGGTCGTAAGAATAGATTGTGATGAAAGGCAAATATTAGTCAGTGATTGGTTTACGCGCCACAGTGCAGTTCACAGGTTTACATTGATTAGTTATTGCATCACTCCTTCTCCTGCTTTCCACTGATCGCCAACAGCAGGTGACAAGCAATCACAGACTCCGGATCGTACATTTACAAAGCCGTAATACCTATAATACATCTTACCAAGTTGTGATGCTGGCGCCTGAAAACTGGGACACGAATTTAAACAAACGAGGTATCTCTGAGATATGGGATGCAAATACTATGCTTCCAGTTTATATATTTTGACTACCTAGCTGGCTTATTGCATTTGAAAAGCTAGGTATACCTACTCGTATCTTAAGTTGTTAACCTAACAACCACAAAATTAAATAGATTTACGCGTTCCTTAAAAATTGGCTATTGTATTTATTCTTGCAGCTATGAGTGAGATCAAATTTGTGCACGTATAGGGAAAATACCAATTCTTCATTAACCCAAGCTATATCAGAACATAGTAAATGATGGGACCATCTCCGGGAATATCCCATTGTGCGTTCGGACATCAGGTATATAGGTATGTCCAAGTTAAAGGGCCTCTCTCTACGTCTTAAACTTAAAGGCCTCGTGCAAGCTTCATGTCCGGCGATCTATGTACAGCCTATGATGGTTCAGTGACTTGCAAAGATAAAATAATAAACAATATCTCTCTGCTATGCAAGAGAGTTTACAACATTAATATTAAATTGCAACTGCAGAATTTGTGAAAATGTCCGCCGGAACTGCTCCGTCCGACAACCCACGGGGTTCGCGTTTAGCATAATTTCAGATTCAGAGTCGCGGGATTTTTCCCGGCGGGTAATTATTTACATATTCCGTGTAGGTAAGCACTCGGGCGCTCGGGCCCGTCCGACGGAAAGTGGAGTGCCCGCCGAAAGCCCCCAATTAGCCAGGACTTTGACACCGGAAATTGCAAAAAGAAATATTACAGTGCCCTCGACGTTATTAATGATAAAAATTCGAGTACTATCAGAGTACATGTGAATGGGAAACATGAAAACACCCTATTCTAACTGGGGACGGTATTCATCATGGTATCATCGCATGATTTTGCTGACCCTTTAAACGTTGTCAACTGTTCATGACGTAGGCTGTTTTTAAACAAAGGGAAATACAATCGCAGGATTGATATACTTGTGGAGTTATTAAATTCTCCCACGGGTTTAGCAAATGCGTTATCTCGCAGATAAAGTCTCACGGACAATGGTGTCCGCCCACGTCACACGGCTTACCAACTTGCGAGCCAGATGCGACAGGACAAGTTGTCCCAAGTTACATCTAGATAGATGGGTAGATACCGTACCATGAACAGAGACAACTGACTCTAGAATAGCTTAGAAGAGCTCCCAAGAGTCTAGAGTTATGTATACGAATCGTATGCACCCGGCGGCCATGTGTGTTCGGTCCGTGCCACATGCACCGTCTGCGTTGGTCCTCAAAGAATAGTTCTCAGCATAGATTAGTAACATGTACATTGACAGGACGTATGATCCACCGCAAGTATGCGACATACGATCTTGCATTGTGTGCAAGAAGCTGAACTGACGACTGAGTCATTTAACAATAACTGTGTTACTACACATAATATGTGTACGAGTAGTTAATTACTAGAGCACGAATTCTGCGATACTCGATTGTATTCCGTGATTAATTCGGGAAATCCAATTATCTGGCAAGAGGTACATAACAGTAACTTAATCAAGTTGATCAATGATAATCAGGTGGGATAATAAGGTCTATTGAATATTGTATAGATAGAAAGACAGTTAGGTTTACAATAGACGTTGTTAGATACGATTTACATAATATATTGACTTTGAATTCTACTTGCAGCTACTTACCCCTAAAACTACGTTTTTTCCTTTCACCATTCATTCGGTCATCTCAATTTTATTGGTATGTAGTTTAAATTAAACCACATCTAGTCATGGTGTCAGTTTGACAAACAGCAGCCAAATTTATCGGGTATACTATAGGTATATTAGATAAGACAGTATTTCCTTTACTTACTTGACAACTCCCCGGAATATAAATGTGATGTGTCGACTTCGTGTGTTTCTCCATTTGAACCTTCCACCTGAAAAATGAAATTTCATTAATTTCGTACAAATTCAATTTATTTAGTTTAGAGTGAGAGGGTAAGCACGAACCATTTTTACGCTCTGTAACGCTGGACTCGTAAGCAAAACCTACGCGATTTATGAATACGATGATAGCGGTACGGACTGTCGACAGGTTCGTGCTTGCCCTAAAGGAAGTTCCAATTCTTGCTTCAGGACCTCACCTGGAAATCCTTAGAGAAAGCCGATACGTCCCTGCGCAATCGCAGGTGGAACCTGCGTCCATGCGCGCGGAACTTGACGCGCACTTCCTGCGGTGCGTCGTCGGTCGACCGGCGCGTGCGCACGTGCTGAGCGTGCACTGCGTCCGCATCGTACTCAAGCGGCTCGTAGTGGGCGATGTACTCGCTTAGGCGGCGGCGAGACGCTGGAAAACAAATTCATATTTAAAAATACATACAGAGAAATAGTTTACTAAGTGAGTGGGAAAAGTCCTTTCATTGAAGTCATGTGATATTGAAAAATTTAGGTAAAAAAACCTTTTTAAAAACAAGCTTTTATTTAAATGCGCTAAAAAGAAAAAATAAACTTTTACTGTTAATTTATAACGTCATTTCAAATTTAACACATTTGACACAATTTATATGTTATAAAAGCTTGTCGCGACATTTAAGTACTCGTATTTACTTTCTTAGTTTTAAATTTTTAATAAGTCAAGGTGAGGCCGTGCCGAGGACTGAGTGGCATGATGACATGATGTCGTGAACATGTTGTATATTACTCTCTTACTCTTCTACACGAAGCTCTGGAAGGGTCGACGGATATTTCTTCGATATTCGTGGGAACAATATGGGAAAATCTGAAACATCAACACAAAGATGCTGCCTAATAAACATTTAAAAGTAAGAACGTAAATACGAGTACTTAAATGTCGCGACAAGCTTTTATAACATATAAATTGTGTCAAATGTGTTAAATTTGAAATGACGTTATAAATTAACAGTAAAAGTTTATTTTTTCTTTTTAGCGCATTTAAATAAAAGCTTGTTTTTAAAAAGGTTTTTTTACCTAAATTTTATTTTATACTAAAAATATCTGTTTCAAAATAGATTTTCAAGTTTTAGAAGTCCGCCATATTGGATTAAGAGTGACGTCACATTTTTTTCGAGTTACTCTCAGCTAGCCCTTTAATTTGATACCCATATTGTAGGAATGCATTAAAAATAATTGGTCCGCCATTGTGGGTATGCCGCCATGTTGGATTTAGAATGACGTCACACTGTTAATCATGCATTGTCATCCGAACTGAACGTGCTCACCAAATTTCAGCCCAATCGGTTGAGGGCAAGTGCCTTAAAATTGAGTTGTAAGATTTCACCCGAACAAATATACATTGCAAGTTAAATAAAAGCTTGTAAAAAGAAAGTAAGTGTAAAATAAGTTATCAATTAAATGGTAGCGTTATTGAAGGAAACCTTAAAACCAATTTAGAATTCAAATTGAGAAAGTTCCCCATTTAAACAACATTTACACATATAGCCACAAGAACGTACAGCCAATCGCATTTTTTATTCAAGTAGGCAAATTCGAACGCTACTAAATCTTAATTCGGCTCCGCCTTTCTGAACACTTCGTCGCGATTGCCCATTAAATGGGATTTTGTTGATATGGCTGCCTATCGAAAACAAATCAATACACAGAATTACTTTATTGCATGTTGTCGTTTACAACGGAGCTAAAAACGTCCTATTTGAAAGCACGCGATTCGAAGGTTTGGTCCAATATTATTAGGTCTTTTAAAGAGCGTACCTCGGATAAATCAAAAAGTACCCACAAAGGCTAACGAAGTTACAAATTGGTCTTGCCTTCGTAGTCACTTGAGGGAACCGCACCTAACTCTTCGTTGAGTCGCTCGTCGACTCGCCAAGTTTGATTAAACGACACAGGTCGAGGACCATCCGATTTTCTCGACAAATATTTTTTTTTGCATTAATTATAAACTTTTCGAATATTTCCAATAACGCTTAAGTTGGGGACAATGGACGCAACTTCCAGAAAATGACATTTCGGAAATCCCACTGGCTTTTACTTATTGGAAGAACCAGGTTATTTATTAAGAAAACTTTAAGCTGATGTATAAAAGATGAAAGACCGCTGAAGAAAAATTCAATTGAGACTTCATAAGTTAAACTTTAAGATAACATCTAACTTCTCATCCATATTGCCTGTTGAGCACGTAAACATCATTATTTTGATAACTATAGACTACGTATGGGGCTCTTTATTGCTTATCATGTTTAAAGTACACGATAGATTTATGATACAACAATACATCCAAGCCAGAAGCATGTTTACGTGGGGAAGCTACAAAGCACGCCCCAGAAGCTCCGGTTAATAAATAGCCCAATATATTCTCGTTAGGCGTCCGTTCCGCGAAACGAACTAGGTGGTGAAAGACTATCCGGATACAGTTCTGTCAACACAGGAATTATACGGCGAAATATATCCCAGTGTTTTTAACTGTCAAGCGAGGGTGCGGGGGATGTACCACGGGACATAACTTACGACGCAGCTGCAGCCGAATGCAATCCGGACGCAGACGGGCGTGAGACGGGAGCATTTATTTAACTTGCCTCCCAGAATTGATTCCCCTGTATCCGAGCTTAGGCAAATAAAACGCGCAACATGTCGCCGCTTTGCGATCACGAATAACGGTTGTACTATACCAAATGGCTCATAAATACTTTACGATCGCATTACTACAAGCGCCATATTATTTATATCGTTGCAAAAAGCCTTTAGAGTATATATAAAGTTTACGGATTCAACGCCCTAAACCGAATGAAACACGTTTATGAAATTAGGCGTATTATAATACAAAACATCCTGTGTATGCCAAAGCCGGGGTGGCATTCTCAGCAATTTCCGCGTCTGTTTGTTCAGGCATACACAAGTTTCTGCTTTAGGCACGTGTTACTGGGTCAGTAGGGCAGGAGCAACCCCTCCCATAGCGCCACAAAGCCAAGCTAGCGCTCGCGGTGCCTGTGGTTTCTTTCACAAGATATCGTCTACATGCAAGAGGATGATAACTAATTAATTTCTAACATGAGTGGAGAAATATTAAATTAACTTTGATCGATGATATTAATGAAACTTTTGCTAAACTTAAAAAAATAAAATGGCAGCAGTTAACTAAATTAGATCATGTCAAGTAAACGATACCAGTTACTGACAACTAGGTAGGTAGTAAGTAGCTAGCAGTGCTAGTCTAGCACCACGGTATACTCGTAAATGCAAAATTTTACAATTTCCAATCGATCTATTTAAGGCGTTCTTCTCTTTGTGTCAAAGCATACAAAGTAACTAGACCACCTAATTAAACTCTAACATGGACTGTTTGTTTGTCGCATGGTCGTCTCAAATCCAAGTAGACTGTAGTTAGTAGAAAATAGAAGGATTTTCCGAGCAAAGGAAAATAGCCTGGGGTGCATACAAGGATATCTTCCATTCCTATCTTCCAGGTATAGCCGTTAAGCCGTTTTCTCGTAACAGAGTTTCCTTAGCAATGATGTCTGCAGTCTAGTCTAAAGTGGAAGGATAGAATTAAGTAAATAAAGGGCGCCAAGTGAAACCCCTCCGGTTTAATGGCACCCTGAACCTAATTGTAATTCTTTTAAAAATCTGAAAAAAAAAAAAAAAAAGTGCCTGAGAATTATCCAAATTACTAGGTATTTGTCTTCATACACAAAATGGTTCGGTAACACAAGACATTGAACAGAAACTTATAACTTCCATTAAAATGTATGTGTCATTTTAGAAAAATATTCTACCGCAATACCTTGGACCGTTCAATAAATATAGATATTGCTCATTACATTTTGTTATTGAAGTAGACCCAAGCGAAGTTTATGTCGACATTATTCATCGAGTTAGTTTTATTTAACTAGTGAAGTTGCCAGATGTCCAAGATGAAGTTCTTTGGAAGTTGTACCTACGAATACTCGTATGTCAGCCATTACCCAAGCAAGTTGGGTATACAAGCAAGTTTTTCTATTATAAAAGTCCAGATAGAGCCAGATTTGATTGATGTAGGAACAAAATGATAACACGATTAAGTAGTATAAAAAGTCCCATAGACTTGTACATGCCAAAGAGCTTTTAAAAGATTAATATAACAACGTAGTTATTCATATTTTTTATTAGCATTACAATGTTGTTATGTTAATTAATAGTTTTTGGTTGGTTAGAGACATAATATTGATAGGAAATAGTATTCTGAAAACTGATTTAGCTTCAATCGTGCAACATAAAAAGCAAATGTAGACGAATGATATTAAATGACAAAATATTAGAGGAAAATTATAAATCCTGAAATGAATTCAAAACTTTTAAACTCTTAATAATTATTTACACGATTTCATACAATACACTAATATGTAACAGAATAAGTCAACACCGCTGATTCCCAGAATGATTTAACCAATGATGACATACCAAGGAACATATAACCGTGTACGTGTACCACACGTATGTGCTATTGATATGAGTAGGTATGCGGATGCTCGTATCTAAATAATATTGAATAAGTTCGACTTTCCTCGGAAAAGCAATTTGCATGTAGGTAGATGTTTTGTTATGTCGTCATCATATCATATAGATAAAAAGTTAGAAGATGTTGGATAGGAAAGTTGAGATTGAATGCTGTTCTAAGGTTTGAATGGCCAATATTTCACTCTATGGTAATACCCACTCGGAAATGTACTAAGTAGTGCATTTGGGTACAGTTTAGTTTAGTCAGAATTAAACCTGATTTCGTAAGAATAACTTACGTAGTTACTTTCAAAGTATTCTTTAGTATATCACAGTCTGCTACTTATACAATACGCGGAAATGATGTTGAGTCATTTACACGTACAATTACTACCAGGAAAGTGCTTTGTATATAATATACTAAAACTTCAATGATTGCTTTAGTTAGAGGAAACGTGAAGGATATGCAACGAAGTAATCCCATTCATTCATACATTTCCTGGTATTGTTACCACAGCCAACTACTAACCCTAGCTCATCAGTTTTTATCTGTAGGTACATTAATGCTAGAAATAAAGATATTTTTTTGTAGAATTTAAAGGTCAACGGTCTATTCTGACGATGAAATTCTCAACTATGAGAAGTTGACATTTCTGCTTCTGCAGAACATATCTTCACAAGACACAAATCAGGTAATTTACCAATCACAACTAGCATTTAGTTATAGCTAGATAACCAACAAAGACTGCAATAATACGGAATATTATATTGAAAAAAAAAACTGAACAAGACTAAGCAGTGAAGAAAAAACATTTTTAATTATCAGCACAGCAGGAAAAGGATTGTAAAAACAAATCTAATTAGAGAGGAACAGAAGTGCTGTCGCTAACAGCAAAAAACAAGTGCAGACACCGGACCAGACCAATTACTTATAGTGCTGTCGATACAGACATACTCGGTAAAGGTCCAGCAAGTTCTGAGGTGCTAGCATATTAAGCTCCCCCTCCGCCCTACCAATGGCCAGCATTGCAGATTGTCAAGCAATTTATACACCTTGTTGGCAATTAATGGGGGCCGATAGTTACCAGGTTAAAAATCAGCTAACGTGAGATGTAAAGGTAATATAAAAGATTATCAAATCTTGGATTACCAGTAAATGCAAGAGGCACGGGATCTTGCGGTGGGTAAATGTAGTCTGACAGATAATAATAATATAATGATGATTAAGATTAACGTCAAGTGAACAAAAAACCTACTCTCCAAATAAGTCTACTAGTAATGTTTAGCTCTCCCGTATTTCGTAGTGGGTGAATGAGCAAGCAAACTAATTAACTTCACAGATAACTTGGTGGTGTGTGACGATATGTATCCGTACAGTTTTCCCTTCTCTTCATTAAACAGTACATTACTGTCTGGTCCAATTCGGTCATGTCAACTAGTAGGAATTCCTTTTCAATGCCCTCAGATCCCATGCGGGTGCAGTGTTTTATTTGGACGGGCTGCACTATTCACATACCGGATGGGAGATTCTCTTTGGAAATTGATATTGTTATTTACCTACCTATTTGGTAATAAATATAAGGTAAGAGTGGTAATACACAAACTGTATAACCTAAAGAGGTAACTAGTAGGTAAACAAACTCACTTTCGCATTTGTTAATAGGTATTCGTTGTGATTTATTCATTGAAATTCTTGTGGAACAGTTGCTTTACTAGATAATCAAATTACCATTAGTTAAATTACCATTTCATTTAATGAAATAAACACATTATTTATTGATACATAAAATATCAGCGCCTCCCGTGTTGACAACATAGTCCAAAATACAAACTGCGGTCACCAACCCGCCTGCCAAGCGTGGTGACTTTGGGCAAATACCCCCTGTGGCAGTAGCCTTGTGGCGTGCCCTGGGGGAGGCCTACGTCCAGCAGTGGACTGCAATAGGCTGATGATGAGTAATGATGACATATAATTAACATCCCGTTACAATATTACGTATTTTATGGCAAGTAGTACATTAGTTTTATTACTGAAATTATGATTAAACCACATATGGATAAACAAAATTTTCAATACCTTCATAAATAAGAATTTACATACACACAAAGATGCACGGATAATTTTAAACCAATTTTCTGAAAAGGAAACCCATCACTATGATATAGGTAGCGCTGTAACGCAATCGCATGAACTGGATACGACAATTGCTCAATCAATGAACTGTATAAACTATAAACACTGATGGGAACTAACTGCCGAGCAATACGACCTAATTGTCGAGTTGCCATCTACCCAGATAGGTGCTTTCATATACGGCTACACGATATCGCTACGACATATCGTTATTCAAATAGAAAAGATTCAAATTCTCCTATCTAAAATGTTACCACTGTTACTCATGTTATGCATGATTTGAGCAACACAATAAGCCCATTTAGACATGCTAATTTAAATTTAACTTATTGACGGCGATAAGCTAGCAACTTGTCAATGATGCTAAACGTAACTGTAGGATATCCCTTTTGATCCTACAGTTCCCCATTTCGGGAACAGCCGTGTCTTTATGTCTACCTATAAGTAAACCCAACTTACTATAAAATATACGTAAAAAAGATACCTAAATCACACTGCAATATTATACTGTTTGCTTTAATATAAAATATCGAAATCTGAAAAGGTGTAATCAGAAGTTCTGTTCGTCCAATTAAACTGACAGACAAACCCTAAACCCTTCAGGTACACTCTCTACGGGTTTCATTTAAACTTTAAAACTTGAATTGGAAATAACATTTGTTTTACTGTTGAACTGAATGAGCGAGCTTGTACTTTACGTCTAGTCTAGTCATTGTTGTCTGTCTAAAGATAGATAATTGTGTTTTGACTAGGTACTTTACGTCCATATGAGTTAAATCCAATTAATTTTGATTCGGTGCTTTAAGTTGTTTCAGTAACAAGCTCGCTTACAAAACGGATATTTCAGAATCAACTAAATATTAAAATTCGCAAAAAGAAGACAAAATATATACCTATAAATAATCATAGTACAACAACAGTAGGTACGAGTACATAGAAGAGTACTTTTGGTAAGCGCCATCAGCAGGGCTATTTTAGTATCTATAAGGCAATAGGGATGTGTAATTGGGTATCCCTAGTCGCTTAGCGGACCGCATGAGGTCAGACCAAATTCTGAATCAAAGTGGTATCCCCAGTCGCTTAGCGGACCGCATGAGGTCAGAACAAATTCTGAATGAAAGTAACATTATTAAATAACAAATTTTGTCAATTAATCGAACTGATAGAGCTCTACCGACCTAGGTTCGTCATGGACACGTTTGCTTCATTAATTATTGCGCGTTCGTGAAGTCACCTAATCTAATCGCTATTGTATTACAATAACGAACATCGATAGAAAACGATGTTACTTTGTCTACGCACCCAGTCTTGCTTGCTAGCGGTGGTTGCCAAAAATGTAACTCAATCGCTAGGACGTTAGTTTAAGAGAGGTCGCTAACAGTTAAAGAGGCGTTATGCTTTGAGCACACGTACCGAGTAAACGGGCGAGACAGTAAAATGCTTCTCGGCTGAGACAGTGACTTGGCCTAGTAAGTAGAACAGGGTCCGAGTTACTGTCTCGCCACTGTGGCCGGCCGAGCACTCGCTAAAATGTTCAGACGAACCGAGCACTCGGCCGAGTTCACCGTGTCGCCCGTTTCGGTCGGTCGGGTGTGGGCATGTATCTAATTGGCTTCGTTGAGAGTCGCGTCCTAGACGCCTAGAGCTATTACGTAAGAAATTATCCTATTAGACTTTGAAGAGTAACTTTGTTGCATTAATGGAGATATTTAGGCTGTTTTCATTACCACTGAGTGGGACACAAAGAGCCCGAATATTTTATTATTTAATATCTAGGTATACTAGCTTAGTAGCATGACCTACGAAACACGATATGTTAAATAGATTTATCGACTATTAGCCTGTCAAAATACGATAAATATAGCCGTCAACATGGCGGCTATATTTATCGTATTTTGACAGGCTATTTTGTATAGAGACGTTACGATATCGTACGATACGCTATCCACGATGCGTGGTCATGCTAGGGGGTAGGAGCACTGAGAGAGACCTCCTTTATGATACAGCCTAAGAATTTCAAAAACTAGTTTAAACCCTCGCCTGTCAGTGGTCAGAGGAAATGCTTGACTGTAAGATCAGATCATACATTATTTATGAACTAAGTATAGGCCAAATTTTCTATATAGATTACAATATTTTAGTTATACAGGTGACATATTTCTCCCATACAAGTATAGAGAAGAGGCACACGTAGATAACGTCAGCTCTACTAACCCAATTACTTCTTTTTATAACGAACAGAGCTAGGGGCTTGTTTAAAAAACTTGCCAGCTTTCAGTATTCAGAGAGAAAATAGGTACACCTATAAAATAGAAGTAAAATAGGTACCCACTGCATATTATTGTTTCGTAGTTCAGCGCACATGAACTTGATGAGAGCGACATATCATACATTTAAAGATCAAATTCACAGAGGTATGTAATAACTAGACAAAGTAAGTGTACGTAGATACCTTCTATGGGTGTAAAAAAGAAGTAGGGAATTAGAATAACACTCGTTCCTAGCGCCAGTGCTGAATAAATTTGCTGTGAAAGAAGTGCTTAAAATCCTTTTTTACGCGTCAAGTACATACACATAGTTTGTCGACATAATACCTAAGTCTGTGGATTTGTCGCACAAATGTGAGATATCTCGCTCTAACCAACTTCATGCTACGGGCACAAGTTATCCAAGCAGGTAAGTATAGCATTATGTTCCCAGCTCCTTGTAAAGTATTACATTATAAAAAGTACATATTAAAATGTAAACCATTCCTTATTCGCAAATGAACTTTATAAACGTGCTCCTTGAAACCGTTTCACCCTAAATCTGTTTATCCATTGTGGATTCGTACACGCAAGCGAATGTTTGTTTATGTTCGCGAGCGAGCGCCGCCCGCCCTTGCTGGGCGGGCATTGACCTCTCTCAGGTTTACATTATTTCTACAATATATCTCTCGTTTTAGAGTAAATTGCCCCTAAATGCAATTGTGGCAGATTGGTAATTAAAATTCCAGGGTAAATAATTCGTATTTAATATGAAACGTGAAACGAAACTTGAAGTCATAGAAAGGTGGAAAATTTAGACGAATTATACAACTTTGAAGTGAAACCGCTTTAAGCTGCGAAACTATCAAGTTTTTGTTTAGAGAAATCCAATAGACCGTAAAATCCATATAATATCATAGACAACAAGAAGAAAATGAGATTACTCGTTCATAAAAAAGAACAAAGGAAAATCGGACATAGAAAATATTCGGGAGCAGGCACCGTCATGTCACCAAGGACGAGACGTGACAAGATCATGAATGACTCAAGATCCCCATTATTATAAGCCAGTGACCGAGACGCTGTCTGTCTGTAATTATAAGCTATTCACTGCGTCTGAGCCAGAGAGCATTTTAATGCAAAAGAACTCGACGAAGCAAACTTACCTATAAATTTTGCTGGCACGTGAAATAAACTGACTTTCTATGAAATTACGTTATACTGCTGATTAAATAGAGTATCAAAAGAGTTTAAAGTTAGATAGAGGGTATCTAAGAAAATGATTACTTTTAAAATATTAATTACTTTACGTTGTGAAATAATGTAAGAAAATCTAATTTGTCTCTATCTATCATATCTTTTATAGGCAACTTTTTATAAACAGTTAAGTATTTTATTTTACTGCTTTTTATAATGTTATTGCTTCTTCTACTAACAATACGACGTATTTATTTTGACTCAATTTAATAATACAATGTAAATAAACATTGAACCATATCATTCTATTTTAGGTGGCGGCGTCGACAGCGGGAGGTACGGTGGCGTAGGGGATTATCACACCAAGTCCTTGGTTCATAAAAGGTTTATAACAATATTTACTAGCAACCAGCTTTAGCTACGTTAAGTTTTCCCAGAATATGGATATCGATGAACAAAATGAGTTAGTTAGAAAATAAAATATAAATACACAAACAGGAAATATATTTATAAACTAGTGGAAATTATCCGGGATAAAAACATTTTCCCGGGATAAAAAGTAGCCTATATATTAAATGGGACCTGTCACAATATATTTCTGAAAACTGCATCGAAATCGGTTCAGCCGTTGCTGAGATTAGCGTGCACAAACGCACAGACAAACCGACGGACAAAAATTCAAAAAATCATCGTTTTGGGTCCTATTGCGTTGATAAAGGTCTCCTATAATAAGATTAAAGAAAACTTCCTCTAAGAGCACGCACGAGGAACTGTTGTCGTCGTGACATTTTTGTTACTGAGAAATAATGTGAACAAAAAATTCATCATTACAATAATTTTAATTCACTATATGTCTATGTAATGATCGTAGACAGACAGACACCTAATTCTAACAACCTACCTACTCCATCTAGTTTAGTTATAGCTAACAATTAACTGGATCATTAATTGTGCCACAAAATTGATCACAAATTCAAGTAAGATTGATACAGACAAGAACGGGTCACCGAGAGAATATCGCCGCCCGCCCACTTGTGACCCTCTCGCAAAATCGGACAACTTTTGTTCTGACTTCAGATATTGATTTTTACAGCTTCTGATTACACTTTTATATGAGCTTATTTCATTTGCCGTGTTGATTGTGTTCGGGTTTTTATTTATTGTTCTTTGTTCATACTTTATTTTAATTATTCATTAGGCACCCATTGTTATGCTGGAGATACGAGTCTTCTTCGGCAGCGGTTTTTAAGTCAAGGGTGCAGAAATACCACACGACGCTACAAAATGAGACATAGTAGTGTATATTGTGATTTGTCTTTGTCGGTGTAAGTAGTTCTTAAGTTATTTTATTTTTTATCGATGTTATTCGTTTTTATTGTACGGCCCTAAGCTTTTCTCCAGTAATTGGGTTAGCTGGTAGAAAATGCTATATTGCATTAAGTTCGCCCATGTACCAAAATTTTTTGTGTGTACAATAAAGTGTTTTATTATTATTGTATCTCTGTTTAAATTCTCGGGACTACAGAGTCCCGGTCCTTTGAGAGGCGTGCATCGGGCCGTGGCCAAGATGTAGAGGCCCTTATTAGAGAACTTTAATATGGTGTGGGATATACATGGCGGGTACCATCGCCGACCGCACAATATGATACACCCGGCGATGGTCCCCGCCATGTGCAAGACTATTGGAGTGCAGATCTATGTCATGCGATGGAAACAAAGGTCATGGGCTATGAGGCTGAATGTTGGGTGGGGCTGGGTAACTGGGCTATTGAAGGAGACTAACGGACGCCTGCCATTACAACCAAGTGTCATAATTGTTTGGTGGCAGGCGGTGACTCGCCGACTCATGTCATGGGCCCCCTGAAACGGCCGCTCGCACGGAACGACAAAGGGGCAACATTTGGTGAGCGGCTAGGGTGGAGGGGTGCCCCTGGACTTTAAACCAAAGCCAACTCACCACTTACTGACGGGCACGTCCACCCTCGAGCTGTCATAGCTCTCGCGACTCCACTCTGCGTGGCCGGCGAAAGCAAGGCAGAGGCGGGGGAACTGTTCCTCGTCAGACCTCACTCCGGTGCCGGAGATGAGGAACAGGGTTTTCCCCCGGGAGCACTTCAGGTCCGTGGGAACGCTACCTTCCAACAGCTCGCCACAAGCTGCCATGCGGGCTTTTTATTATTATTATTATAATTGTTTTATTAGATCGATCGGTGGTAACTGGTAACCAATCCCTCTTATTATTACCCATTTACAAACAAGTAAAATAATGGTCTATTTCACTAGATCACCAAGGTGATATTGGAGTCACCTCTGATAACCCAGGTGATATCAATCTGATCAAAAATGAATCACTAAAAACTCCAAAATTAATTCAACTTAGTATAAACAGTCAACATATAGATAGATCCAAAAATGCAACTGCAATCGAATTTTGCTACACAGGTAATAATTATTCACTATTTAAAACTATTGCAATATAAAATTGTTTCATTATCTTTGTATGTATTCCAAGGATTATATTAGTTGTGCTAAAAGTAAATCGTAGATAGGTATAAATAACGTTTGACGAAGTCTTTTAGCATAAAATGAAATACTCAAACAAAAGGACCTACCGCATAAATTATAGCGGCCGCGACCGGACAAAGGGATAAAGGGGACAAATGAGTTAAATCCAAGCCTTTTTTAAATTGGACAACCGTATAAATCATTGTAGCTAGACAAAAAGATTGTACCTAATGAATTATCCGCACAATGTCATAAGAAAACTAGTTTCCAAAATCAACACACGAAATGTTAAAATTTTGTCGAGAAAAATAGGTAGGTAGATAACTAACATTCGAATTTACGAAAATTTAATTCAATTTTATGTACTAATAGTAAATCCTAGTAGGTATGTCGCCTAGTTAGTGCAAGTTGTAGTTAATGTCTTACTAAATCTGCATCGATTCTCACTCATGTAACATTACCTTCGGCTTCTTTCTATGGAGGTAGCTTGGTACGTAGGTATCTTATACCCCTGACATAACACACAGCAGCCTCCAGCAGTCTCGTTACCAAAAGCGACGTGAGCCAGAGTAACTACACCCAATAACGATTATTACTTACTGCAATAGTTAAGCTTGTTCATGGCGTCTGCCCATTAGTAGGGTTTTCACATTCCCGTTTGGTACCATGCATGAGTGTATTGGTCCAAAACAATTAAGACTTCCCCTTGATTATTGAATTTAGTTGTTTGGTACTTAGCGACACCGCCCCGCCGTGATTTTACAAATTTGCTGAAACTTAACAAATATGTATTTAATACATACTGTTGCATTAGCCGGGATAAAAAGTAAAATACTCCACATTATCTAATACCTACAAAGATATATCGATATAAGCTACCAAATCCTGATCGATCCAGCCGTTACTAATAAAATGTAACAGACATGCAGCACCAGCAGTTACTTTCACTTTTACTTTATATTTTACGTAGATGTCAGCCCTATGGGTTTGTGGTTAAGCTGCCCTACGTCCGCATCAGTGCAGTGAAGATAAGACAGACTCTACATTTGGTTTAAAGTTTATTATGCTTAACTAAGAATGGTTTGTTGTGGTCACTTTGGTGCGCACTGAACACTTTTAATGAGGATAGTAAGGATTGCTTTACGTGCCAAAGGTTTATGGTTTGTGACTATTACTTTTGCTGGGAGACTCTGATATTTCGGATAGATTTGAAATGACGACCGCTATATTGTAATAATAATATAATATATAATGTTGATCGAGACCATAATATTGCACAAATTGTACCTATGACAAGGTCAGACAAACATAACTGGCAAAGAGATCGTAGTTAAGTCTCAAAAGCCGTCACGGGATGATGGGATCAATAACCGTTGGCACACTCACTAGGACACTATGGCTGCCCCACGCATTATACCAGTTGTCACCACCAGTGTTTGCATCGATGGAATACCTTCACAAAATGGGATAAGTAAGTTTCTAAGCATATTTTATGGTAGCGCAGTCACGCAGCCACTCGTATCCTTATCTAAGCAAGACAAGGTATTGGTCCCGTGGACAGGGCATCCATAACCACTGCCCATTAGGGCGGGCTAACAACCGCCACTTCAACTTTGTAATTAGTCGCCATTTCCCGTCCGCCGCACCGTCCCGAGATTACAGTAAGTGTCCTTAACTAAATTACTCGAAATTGATCGTTAGTCATTCATGGCCATACTTTACAATACCCTTTTATGGGAATAGGTAGAGGTGGGTGGAATGTCAAGCATATTTTATGTCATACCAGTTTTGTATGCGACTCCGGTACCGTCGCCGTACTTATTAGAAAGCTGAAACTGTTTCAGGAATTGATTTATTGCCATATTAAACACTATAAATGGAACAGATGAAAATAAGTTTGGAGTGAGAGCGCAGGCATACTTTGTTGAACGTTAGTATTGACAAAATAAATGTTAAGTTTAATTAACAATTTAATAATCACTATTTTAGTTTAGTTTTTGATTTCGGAATAGTGCTCGGATGTGGTTTCTTGTGGCTATTGCATGTAGTGCAAGTGCTTGTTTTCGCAGTTATGAGTTATCAGATCCGAGGGTCAGTGGAGGGTGTAGGGCCCGGTGGTGGGCTAACCCTTATGTTAAATTCACAAATGATAAGTATAACCTAGATATATAATTATTATAGGTACACACGGTTGTGTTCCCAAAATGGGGTAGCCAGAATTGCAGGTTCTCGAAGGCGATCCTAAGGCCACGTTTAGCCTCGTTGGGCCAGATCTAGATGAGTAACTAAAGCTCAACGCCTAAGGGAACGCCCCTGAGTTCCTTAGTCGACTCTACGACCTGCACGGAAGGAGATGCAGCTGATGGATTCCAATGAAGCCCCGCGTCAGCACAAAACTGACTGACGAAATTCGTCATCCGAGTTAAGTGACCCGATAGCTCAGTTGGTAGAGCGATGCACGGAATGCGAGAGGTCGTGAGTTCAAATCTCACTCGGGTGATTTTTTTTTTCATTTTCTTATTAATATTTTATGATATAATCCATCCAGCTACCTACAATCACAGAAAAATAAAAATCTCACTTAATAAATCAGTTTCACTCTCGTTATATAATTAGCTAATTACTTTAAAAACCGTGCAGGTAATAGGCATAACAACTAATTAACTCGGTTATTAGCCTCCTTTAACTAATGAGTAGTTAGTCGACGCCATATTATACATCGAAAAGTCGCGTAATGTTAGTAGTAGCAGCTACGACATATCAAGTGCGTTACATATTGAATTATTACATAGCGTAGATTGTTATTATACATATAAAGTAAAGATGCATATTATTACGTGTTCTAAGTTTTTATTCGAGTTTTTAGTAGGCACTTGGTCCGGAATTTTTCTACTAAGCAAACGTAGTAACAATGAGAAAAAGTTGGCAATATTCGCAGCTAAATCAAGAATATCTACTTTCATGAGGACGTAACTATTAACATAGTAACTACTAGTGGACGCCCGCGACTCCGTCCGCGTGGACTGCAGAAAAAAAGGTGAAAATTATCCGGAAAAAAACATTTTTCCGGGATAAAAAGTAGCCTTAAGTGGGATCTGTCACAATATATTCCTGAAAACTGCATCAAAATCGGTCCAGCCGTTTCTGAGATTAGCGTGCACAAACATCAATCCGTTACAATTTTATTATATGTATTCAAGCTACTTCTAGGACAACAGAGTGCTTGAGAAAATGTTAGGTAGCTTTTTTGCCAGAAACATTCAATGTCCTTATTAGCAGAGTCTAGGCCAGTGGTTCCCGAAGTGGTCCAGGTGGACCCCCAGGGGTCCACAGGTGACTCGATGAAGGTCTACGTTGGCGTGAAAAAATGGGGGTTTACAATTAATTTGTATGTGGTGTAGGCCTGCAGGGGTTCCACTAGAACCAGTTAAATTTTAAAAGGGGTCTATGAGTAAAAAAAGTTTGGGAACCCCTGGTCTAGGCATTCTCACTTCACACACTTTACAATACATTGACCTAGTCTCACACTAAGATCCCTGAGGTCTTGTGTCGTGGGTACTGAGCAAAGGTTTAAAAATACATAGATAAGTATATAAACATCCATGACTCGGAAATAAACATCGATATTCATCACATCAATGTTTGCACCTACCGGGATAGAACCCAGGACCTATGGCGTCGCAAGCAGGGCCACTACCAACTACACCAATCGGTCTCATTATGTCCAGTTACATTGTAAAATAACCCGTGAATTTACCCGCCCCCTGATTGCGTAAAAGCAATAGCAAAGCCGAAGCAAAGCGATAGCGAAAATTGTACAATATTCGCCTTGAAATGTCAAATTTCCTTTAAAATTCATTTTACGTAATACGAATTTGACAAGCAATCAGCGATTTTTGTACAATTTTCGCTATCGCTTTGCTTTTGCTAGTTAGGTTATAAGGGGGCCGGTCTTAGGTGAGGGAAGGAATACCACAATACGGAATATGTAATAAGCTTGTCATTTAAGTTAGAAGTCAACTTGTCTGCTTAATTAAATATTATTAGGTATTGTTACAAAACTGTTAAAATAACAAAGCACGAGCTGAGCGACGAAGCAAGTGCTAGAAGAATTATTTATTACATATTATTCAAAATGCCTAGCCGTTTTGTAATGCGGCGTGTTATATAATATGCCTTTGACATATAGGTTACAAACAGTTTACAGCTCCTTCTTTACAGAACGAAAGAGATAAAGAATGGTAAGATTCCATTTTAAAATCTTTCCCAGTCATTTAGTGAGAAATGCCAAATTAAAACATCATTAACCCTTAACCCTCCAAACGAAAGTCGAGTAAGAGTACCTACAGTGATATTATCATAGGAACAATAGATCAAAGATATCGGCTCCGGGTGTACGACTGCCGCGTCATGCTCAACGGAGCATGGCCAGCTCAAGGCTGTACAAGAACGCCTCTAGAGTGCGATTCACTAAATAGTGCCTTGGAATTGGCGCTAGTTACTATGTGCATGACTATATTTTCTGCGTTACTGCATACAAAACATGTTAGTTTTGAAATCGGAGCTATTCTATAGACTAGTCTACCCAAACGCCGACCAATTTTCAACTGCATATGCTTCGGTCAAGATGACTCATAACTATGACTCAGTTGGGCTAGAGTCGAGTTAGTGTGTACAAATTGCATTATAAGCATAGTATGGGAAGTGCAGTTTTATGCACGGATATGTGATTCAGTGTTATTGATCTATATTCCATAGTCTAACAATTATGTAAGACACAATTTATTAAAATAGACAGACATTGAACAAACAAAGCTTGGGGTAATTAAAGGTTCTTTCATATCACTGTGAATTTCAGACATAGGAACTAAGATTTACCAAAAGTTCTCTATAAATAATTTATTAATAGTAGCGTTCATTACAAACGCCAGCCAAATATATTTCATTAGCAATATTAGAGCTATGAAATCAACGAGTTCATTATGAGAAAGACCTTGAGATAGCGTGGCCGATCTTGATACGTGATGAAGGCCAACACGAACACTTGACCGGTTGTAAAAAAAGTTTTCAATCAGATCGTATGAATAGCTTTAATGTCGACATTCCAAGTACTACTGCACCTAAGTTTATAGGAGGCTCCCCGCCAAGAACGAATTTTATAATTAAGAAATTAAAGTTAACTATGTAATTTCTTGGTTATATGTACATATATACGAAGGTATACAAAACATATTGTACCTTACCCACACCTACTCAAATACCCAAGTTCATAATATTCCGAAATCAAGGTGAGAACAATCGTACTACCTACCGAATGAACTACATTTTATGTAGGCCACTGGATAAAGGAAACTGATGAGTCAAGAACAAATAATGCTACATCTCCGCTTAATATTGCCACAAATGCATTAAAAAAAACTAGTGCATAATACATAACAAGTTCTACCTTTGTACGTAACTACAAAAATAGTTAGTTTCATAGTTTTAAACTGTTTATGAGCAAAATTGATATAGATTTGCGGTTTAATGAATGTAGGTTAGTGTTGATAATGTTAAAAAACATTTTAATTATATTATAAATAACTAGTATAGGTCTGTAACATAAAATATCAACTTAATTGGAAAAAGGAACACCGAATAATAATAATGAGATAAGGGCAGGAAGATGTTGATGAGAGCAGGTAAATAGAATATCTATGGATCAGGAAACCACTAACCTAAAAACGTCTGAATGTGTGGGATATACTCTCACGTGAGCTTATAAATGGATCATCATCATCAGCCTATTGCACTGCTGGTTGTGGGCACGCCACAAGACTGCCATGGGGGGTATTTGCCCATAGTGAGATCAGTTTGTATTTTGGACTATGTTGTCAACACGGGAGGCGCTGCTGCCCACCTCCCGGGAACCCTTAATCGCCTCGTACGATACCCACGGGCAGACATGGGGTGGTACGAATTCTACTCTGCCGGCACCACGCGGCCAATATAAATGGATAACTAACTATAAATAATACTCAATCACTTTCGTCCGATTCACATAGCGACATGTATTGAGGGTTAGCCATGTGAATGTTGTGAAAAACGCTCCAATGTCATTGTCTTACTGTTACGAGTCTTCCGTAATAGCCATTTTGCAGTTTTATACTAAATAATTGTAATGAAACGGTGTGTTTGTACGCCTTATTCTGTGTAACCATTAAATAATAAAAAAAACTTCATACTTCTAGTCTAGAAGGTAGTTATAGAGCATTTTAGTACACATATACACACGGCTGTTCCCGAAATGCGATAGCCAGAAGTGCAGAATATAAAAGAGACCCCACGGCTACGTTTAGCATAGCGACAGATGTAAGTACCTAAATGATCAGTGACAAGTTGCTAGCTTATCGCCTGAGGGAAATGCCCGAGTGTCATAGTTGACTCTTACTACTGCACGGAAGATGTAGCTGTAGCCGTAGATCTATTATAGTGAAGCCGCGTATCAGCACATGTACAGTATTTTTATGTACGTACCTTTATAACTAAGTATTTTCTGAAAAACAACTGTAGTCTACACAGATGAAGACCGGGGAACAGCTAGTATATTTTCCAGTTAGCGCGACATATGATTTATGCGAACACATCACGCACGTGGAACAGGTGAACAAACGTGTGGCAAAATAATCACCTTGACCGTATTGTATTCATTGATTATTGGCTGAATTTTAAGGAAAAGGAGAACTTTTTTTTATTGAATATTGCTTGAAAAGTTATCCCGAGGTACTTTCTTCGTTTTTCAATGGCCAGGAAATAAACATCTTGGATGGACGGACACGAACAATTCGTAATTATAATTAAGGAAATAACAATGATTCACTATTGCCAGTAATCGCACAATTAAATAATAGTGAATTAATAAACACTAATCGAAATCTACAAACTATGAAAAACCTTTTCATAGGCCCGATAAAGAGTTTGCATTATAACAGTTGTAATTTAGGTTACATTGCTACTTTTACGACAGCTTTGGTTGGACGGAATTGCTAGTTGGTCCACTTTATACAGCTAGGACATAGAAAAGTATAGATAGTGTAAGCTAAGCTAGCTATTCTATTATGAAAAAGCTACATGGATCTATGTTAACGTGTAATGTCAACCTAAGGTAACTTTATTCACGGTTATGTATCTTGAACATAAAAGTTGAATGGGCCCATGTTCTGTGTTAGGATACCTGAATAACTATACTAAGTACTAACTAAAATAAATTTCAATAGGAATCTAGACCAAATTAATAGTTACATGATGTCGAACGTACGTATGTTCCTACTTACCAAAACAAATAAAAATTGTTGCACTCTCTCGAAAACTACATACATAACTAAGTCTACGGGCAGAGCTATAAAAAGTCAACGGCTGTAAAAAGTTTTAACGATTCATCCCGTGATGCAAGCCATTCCATCAAGTAACGGACTGAAAATGTGTTGTAAATCGTGTAAAACTCATACGCTTACAAAGTTCCTTGCCCCGTTCTGAATATAGGAAGGTACTGGGTAGATAGTTATTTTATTTTTTTTATTTATAAGAGCCAATATGTAGCTGCCTACATACAAATATATTATGTAAACAAGGTGAATAAATAGACATGGACTTACCTACTTCATAATCTGTTTGCTAATTTGCTTTTCTTAGAAATTACATCCAATAGTTATGTCATATTTCTATAATTTGGTTGTGATGAAGATGAAATTCAGAGAGTTTATAAGTTCTTTATAAGATCGAAAATTGTTTTTGTAGTGTTCCACGATTGTTATCTATGTTTTTGCGACGCTCATTATTAATTTTGAACAGCTGTGTGTTTTAAATTTTTAGGTAAACTGAGTATTTTTACGTACCGGCGTAAATTAGTAAAGAAACGTAAGAACGAAATTATTGTCTTGCTCTTGCATTTGATGTACCTACCTCGTGTAGTGAGACCGTCGACCGTCGAATTCTGGTAAAATATAATTCAGTCATTGTTATCGACGGTCTCACTCACATTCCTGTTCCTAAACCTGCCATTCTAATCGCGATTAATAAACCTATCTATTGCAACTCAAAAGCACATTTGTGGAGAGAAATCTAGGTTCAATAACAGTCAATAAATCAACAATGAGTCTCGAACAGTCTATACTGCGCCCACGTGATACAATATCACAAATACTGCAGAATATTGTCATCAAAAACGAAGTGTTGCTATAAAATTGGATATGAAACTGAAATCCGCATTAAAGGTGTATCTATAGGGAACGCCATCCCGCTTACAAAAGTAGAAAGTCAGCGCTTACTGTGACAGGAGCGGGAAATAAATTTTGCTTTGACATCTTTAACTAGTTGTAATAGGTAAGGTTATCGCCTGAGGTGTTAGCTGAGAGATGTTAGCCATTCTGATAGAGGGTCCATTTAATTGATATTCGTTTGCAAGCTCTAACCAAACTTAGGCCGTAACATTATTGAACGTAGAATACAAGTGCCATACATAAGTGAACTCCGAGGCGATGTATGACACTTGCAATAATGTGACATTTTGTATGGAAACGTCCGAGTTTAAGATCGGAGTATAACTACTCGAACTAAGATTATACAAAGATTACTAAAGTTTACTTTTGTTTTGATACTGTTACTAAAGTCGTAAGAATCCTGTATCAAAAACTGAAGAAACAGAAATTTCTCACTGTGCAGATTCGCCTTAAGCAACATGCCCACAACACCTAAATATCGAGATCTAGATAGAAGTGGGTGTCATAAACATAAAATCACGAAAAGTCGTTGTTGTTGTCGGAATAATCTGTGAACTGCATCCAAAAAATGTAGAAATCGTGCACGAGAACTAGGGTATTGTACAAAATGAACTAGGTTTAAAACTAATTCGATTCAAATAGCTCTATGTATGTGGTGGTATGATGCAGTCCAAAAATTTTACATAGATTTTCTAGGCTCTAGTTACCATGCTTTATGATATCCATCATCCGGTACGTTCGCGTCAGTGACGGTCACAAACGCACACGTCAGTGATCGTGACCCCCGAGTTCAACGACACCGCAGCTTGCGATGCGTCAACTCTGCTTTTCGTTAGCATTTGGCCAATTAACTAGGTAATTGTGTATGTTACTTGAGCTGAGTTAAATTCTGGTTAGCATGATTCGAGAGCGTACAAAAGTATTTTTTTTTTTTAGAGAAACATATCCAAATAAGCCAATTGCATCTTTGTCTTAATACGCTCGTACAGAACAAATATTTTTAAATAAATCTACTGCAAACAAAGCGACAGAGCTTCAACTAGAGTAGTGTTGCGCTTACGCTTACAGTTGCCACGTGTGCGAAGGCCCTTACTCGTATGGCAAATTGGCAACAAAAATGGCGTAATAAGCAATAGAATACAAGGTAAAGTAGGTACAATTATTGCAGCATTTTATTAAAAGAGCTCTGTGGTCTCGTTTCCTCAAATTGTTCATGTTTTATTAGAATATTCAAGGCTTTCGCACAACCTTGGGCTGCAGATTTGTTTATTGTATGAGAGTTTCGTAAAATGCTGTAATTTCGTATTGAATTTAATCGAAATAAAAGGCTATAAAAGGACCTGTCGAAGGTCCTACCTAGAGCTTAATATTTAATTATTAACTATACCTGCAGAAGAATCGGACTTTCGTACTACATAGTTTAAATTAGTTATTAAGCATGTAATACTATCCTATCATAAGTGATTACTATATTTCTTATCAACTCGTTTGGAGGAGGCCTTGACCCATTTTTCGAACTATACTAGTACATTTCCAATTCGGATTTAATTCAATCTATTTTAAAGATTATTTATAAACATGTTACGTAGGTACTTAATTAGGTACATATATTTAAGGATTAGCTGACTCACACACAACGGGAGAGCTAATTACGGATGTCTGGGAACACTCGTCTTATATGTATGTGTCCCCCATTTCCCCCTAGGTTCCCCAATTTTATTTTATTTGCATATTTTCTAACAAGGCAAAGGCCCTTATTAAATTGATCACATCAATGATAAGGTGTAATATAGTTGGCTGGATAACTGGGACGGACGAAACCCACACAGAATAATTGAACAGTAAGTCAACTTCCAACATAGGAACTCGAAAACTTCGATTTATGAAGAAAATGATCGTACCTATATGAATATTAAGGACTGTAGCCGTATAAGTCATAGAAAATAGGGTGGAGCCGTCACTTTGTCTTCATTTTGGTGCACCAAAATATTGTTGGTACGACATAGTTTTTAAAATACAATAGTTTTGACACACTGACTTTACACCATATGTTTTATACAAAATACCTTGACACACGACGCGATGGACTTACTACTTACCTATTTATACTTTTAGGATCATTATAGTCGTAACTAGTACACAGTTATAATATCTACTTAGAACTGCTATGGTCAAAATTAAGCTACCTAACTATAGAAATATAAAATAGCAATCCAGCCATAAGACCTGATACACTATAAGTTATTTCCTCTGTGCCTTCACCTCGGAAGACGCAACAAATGGCGGATCCACGTAAACACCGTAACAAGTAACAATGCCCAGCAATTAGTCCGTTCCGATACAAGCATCAGATGATACTGACACCCATTCTAGGTATGTTATCTACATACAATGTGTGTTTTCTTAAATATGCTACACATGACATAATATTAGTTTTAAAAGGTCCTTGCATACACTTAGGATAGCAAATAGACCATAATGCAATAAAACCAACACAATCAATAGTTACTTTATGTTTTAAAATAACTGATCCAGCTAAATAGTATCAACTGGTTACTTAATTGGAAATTTAAATCTTTGCTAAGAATTACAATACTGACAAAATATAATAGAAGCACAGTATCATACCCGTACAAGTCGAATCATCGCGAAGTTATAAGTATCTACCTGTTGGGAAATGAACAGTCTTCACTGCAATTTCATCTAGGATGGTCGAAGGACCAAAAGTAAATCTCTTTGCGAAAAATAGCTGATTTCAGATTGAGTGACAAGGGACATTGTTCTTGGGGCCGCGACATCTACGGACTGATGTGCTTTCATCTGTCACTCTCTGACGCTGAAGGGTTTACTCGCGAAGGCGGAAGTGGGAAGATTCGACAGTGAGATTCATATTATACGAGGTTATTAAAACAGCCTACCCAAGTACCTACATAAGGCTAGGTTTACTACTAGATGTGGTTGAAGAAACCTTATAATGTAAGTCGTGGTCGTTAAGTACGTCCGACCCCGCTATTCTAAACGTGGCGTAAGGATTTCTTTCGTGATCCTGCTGGTCTGGCTACCCTGTTTTGGGAACACAGCAGTGTGAATTTTCTGAAATTCCCACGGGAACGGGAATTCTAAAGTTTACGCAGACGAAGCCGTGGGCGTCCGCTAAGTATATTTGTTTCGGCTAGATAACTACCTATAAATCTGCGAGCCACTTCGCGATCTATCGTACAACATCCTAACTATAAAAATATAGTAGTTACCTCCTACTATTTTTTCACCTCTGTGTGTTACCAATAAGGGCTCAGAAAGGAGGGCGGAACATTGCCTCATCCTTAGGGAAGTAGAGCAAGCATAAATAAAGATCACCTCACATGCAAATCTGACCGAAGCGACCCAAAAATATCAAAATCAGCCTTATAAATAGTGACTGTCGATCGATAGACAACTGCTAGAGAATACCTAATCTAATCTATCTATTAGATTTATTTATTTATATGGCATGTGAAAGTCTTATCCACAGAAAAATTTAGAAGAGGAAGGTTCGTCTATCGGATACCAGGTCCACAACGGGATCAAACTATAACAGTACGTGGATTCGTGTGTTTTATTTGACTGTGGCGTATGAATCAATCAATCAAGTAAGTGGAAGCAGTAAAGGATGCAATTTATATGCCATATTATCATAATCACAGTGCATATTAATATTGAAAGTGGGTATATCCTCCCGGACGTTCGTGTTGGGGTCGCAAGCGCGGCTAGATGCCCCACATAGCTCATGGTTTAACTTTGGAGGCAAATTGGTACATCGATCGAAATTAGGAACTATTCTAGGTGCAATAAAATTGGTAATAGGTACCTAAATCTATACATATAATAAAAATGTAACGGGTCGCAGTCTGTACTATAGGAGACCTTTATCAACTCAATAGTACCCAAAACAACATTTTTTGAAATTTATGTCTTTTTGTCGGTTTGTCTGTGCGTTTGTGCACGCTAATCTCAAAAACGGCTGAACCGATTTCGATGCAGTTTTCACGAATACACTGTGACAGGTCCCACTTAACATATAGGCTACTTTTTATCCCGGGAAAATGTTTTTATCCCGGATAATTTCGACGAATTTTTTCTGTAGTCCACGCGGACGGAGTCGCGGGCGTCGTCCACTAGTCTTTAATAATATTATACACCGTACAGAATTTACTTTAGGAAATCGTAGAGAAACACTCAAGTAATTTGTATTATTTTGTCGTATTCATACGTAGGCAGGTATCATGTAAAGTGGAAAGACGAGCATAGTTATTTTATAGTTATGTATCTCATTAGGAGCCAAGTAGCTAATACTGAGTTATTGCATAAAATATTGTGCAAACCCGTGTTACAAGAAGGCTAATTAGTTAGAGGAATTGTGGTTTCTTACCATCAGTTTATTACATAGAACACATAGAGACACGAAACTGTACCGGACATACGATGCATAGTTAATGCATCTTGCCAAATCACAATTAAACTTTGTGCTGTGTGTAAGTGGAATCTTTAAAGCGCAATCACTTAATAATCTGATTCACGATGCGTTATTTCGATTTGCATTTATGAAATAAGACCGTCATCACGTATTTTTGAAAAAAAAAAGTAGCACAAACCATAAACTACATTTGCCTTGAAGAATGTTATGCTGCGTCAATAATTGGCGACATTTTGTGAATCATTTCTGCGTGTGAACTACGCGGCTTAATTTTCAAACTATGTAATTCTAGTTATAAATGTATTAATTGCAGGTAAGTAATATTTGTTGAACACAATATTATATTAACAAACAGTGCCACATAACAAATTTATTACAATAAAACAGTATTGCATGAATCAGTAAGCAACTGGTTCCAAGTACTATGAGTAACATGGGCAGCTCAAAGCTTAAGGCAGGGCGAAAGTGAACCAGTTTTAGCCAGTAGAGATTAGAACTTAAATGGAAGTTGATTTTGAATCTTCGTGCATGTGTGTATCTCTTCCGAGAGATTTAGCTAGTCTTGCCTGATACTAGGTAGATATGGCGAAAAATAAGCCAAGACAACTTGATATTAGATGAGGTGTGCCTTTATTCTACCTCATCATCAGTGGTCGGAGTAGGTATATTGAATTAAGGTCATTGACATCAAACGTATATGTTAATATGGATACGCCTCCGAGTTTCCGTATACAAATAGATCTTAGATGTTAAAAGAAATAGCTTAAAATTAGAAAATATTGAAAAAATTATAGTTGTTTATTTTAATTGTATAGAGACAGAAAAACAAAATGTAGAAATTGTAACCGATGAGGATTAAAAATAATTGTTTTTAATAAAATTGTAATAATGATTATTTGTATTAACAATAAACAATTTTGTTTGGTTACGTATGGTTTTGGAAACTCCGGTACATTCCGGAAAAAATGCATGTCCATGTTCTGATATCATGACGCAAGTATGTAAAATCATTATACCTACTCCGACCACTGCTCATCATGTATAACATAGGTTACAAATGTGTCAGGAACAATAATTGTTATAAATAAGTAAAACTCTAAAAGTGACAGACCAGCCCCCCTAGCATGACCATGCATCATGGATATTGTATTGTACGATATCCTATTGTCTCTCTACAAATTCAACATGGCGGCTATATTTATTGTATTTTGACAAGATAAATGTTGATAAATCGGTTTATCATAACATGTTTCGCAGGTCATGCTACTAGGCCTGATTATTTAAGCATCTTAGTGACAAGGTTATTTTTACTATCACACATAGTTAACTACAATAGACAAAAAAATATAAATAAAAACAAGACAGACTAGGTCTACTAGGTTGAAACAATAAACATAAACATGTTAAGTTTTATTCCCATTTTGAATTAACTTTGCAGCCATTTAGCAGCTGGGTTCCAGGTCTCTGACATCACAGCAGTTATTTAATCTTGATCTATTACTACTTAGGTCACAGGACAACTTGAATAACTGAAATCTCACATACTATGTGAGTCTTACCTCGAGAATTATCTTAACTTGGATGATGGCATAAGAAAACTCTAAGAGGACTGTAGTCGTGAATTGGTTGACTTTGGCCTTTGAAATTGAAGTTTTTGATATTTTAATGAAAATATCTTTATAATCAATATCAAATTCTTTATATTCAAAGATGTAAATATTTCCACCAGCCATTGTAGCTTAGGAGCAGTAGCAATGAGAGCCAAACAAACATCATTCTATTTATAATTTTTTAAATACAAACAACTTTATGCTGATATCTAAACAACCTATAGAACAAAGGTATTAGAACTGATAGTTCATAATAGGTATGTTGACTGAAGTATTTTGATAATTACTTATATGTATACATAGATTACTATACGCTAAATCAAAAACATTATGTTAACAACTAGCAGCATTAAAATAAAGAGTTTGAAAGAAAATTCAATTTAAGTAGCCTGCATAGAATATATATAAAACATATAGGTCCTAACATAGTGCTGCTCCTTTAGTTTTTATGCCATTTTAATCAGTTTTTGTGATGTTTTGGTAAATATTAGAAATGAGACAAGATTTCAAGTGGATTTGTGGCTTTTGGTGTTTCTTTTATCCCTAAATGACAACATCACTGATGTGTTGAATTTTGTACAGATATGGGTAGATTATATTTTATTCTGGCTAACACCTGTTTTGCTAATAAAATAACTCTTTAAAAAAATCTACAGGTATATTGTGTTGTTGTCTTATATTTTTCCCATTCCAGTATTTTACATCATGGTATGATTAAACAGTTTTAATTATTATGTGTAAATTGTAAGCACATTTTTTGAGCACATAGGTAGTTCCTCTTTATAACATTAATATAAAGTATATTTAGTAGGTCTAGAGCACTTTAACCACCAGTACCAGTACCACCAATAGGTATCATAGAAGGGATCACAAAGGATTAATGAATAAAGATCAAAACATGAATCAAAACAATGTAGGTACTCACCACTTTCTATGTATGGCAATGCAAGAAGTAGGAAGATTATGTATCCAATTTCACTGAACATTGTAGCTTCCAAACACACACTTTTTCCTAGGTATCACTCAAGTCATTGCACCATAAAATACAGCTGATTGGGAACCACACAAAACCTTTGTCTGTTTTTGCCACAAACGCATGCGCGTGCAAACAATATTTTTTATTTACATTTTTTTAAACAGTTTTCTCTTACTATTACCACTTATAAACATTTCACTATTTTATTTTATTTGATAATAAAATAACAGCACATAACACTATTTGTTTCCGTGGCGGAGGACGACAGACTATTTTAACATACAACAAAATAAAACATAAAATTGACCAACAGTTCCGTTTATATTATGCTATCGTTCCATGTTTATGTTTTCACTTATTAACGTATATTTAGCACGCTTAAGGCTAATATTAACGATTACAATAATAAAATTGGACTAACTTAACGCCGTCTGACATATTGGAATTTTGGAATTGATTTGTTTTTTTTTTAAAGATTATTTGGCACTTTTACCAGATGAAAATTCAAAGGAATAGTATCCATTCAGCCATATCATGTGTGTATTGGAGATTTTATTTCAGATCAGTATAAAGTTATCAGTTTATCGAACAAAACTATAATATAAATTGTATCCGAGCGTCATTCTTTATTAAGATTCTTCTTATACGAACAATTCAATTTTCCCCTACGTCAAACTTAACAGGCTACTTAGTGAAAAGTGTGTGTGGATTTTGAACACTTCTGCCCACAAACTACTTAAGTAGAGATGCTAACGCATCTTCTGCCCAAATTCTTTGGGGAACAATTTAATTTTCCCTACGTCCACTTTCCTAGTCATTCATAGCGGTACCTACAGACAGGTAGCAATGCTGATATGGCTGTATGAAAGTAAAAATATATTCCTTTGCCTTTCATTGTTCCTCGTATCAATTTCCTCAAGAGATACCAAATCCCTGATTTCCTCAACTAGGTACTATCTATATTCTTTCTTTCATCAATGATCCTAGGAACTTGGGAATGCAAGAATGCTATCATCCCTAAAGCCTGCAATTTATACATGTTGGCCCAGCGCACAGATCAGGGTAATCTGTGGCCCAGCTAACTGAGTGAACGCTAGAGGTGAGGTGAGGCATAAATATTGGAATAGGTATTTTTAAATACGAGTCGGTACCTAATACAATAGTAATCTAATGATATTGTAGTATTTTGGCTAAATAATAAAATTGAAACTTATAGTCTAAGCCTTACGGTTGATTTCATTTAATGAAATGATATTTTATGCGATACCTAATACTCGATACGTTGTACTAGGTACCGACTAGTATTGAAAAATACCGAATCCACATACTTATTCCAATATTTATGCCTCACCTCTAGCGTTCACTCGGCTAGGCTGGACCAACATGTATTACAGGCTTAAAAGTAGAGCATTCCACTTCCCAAAAACCTAACTTCATGAAGCTAATCTTAAAGGGTGAAGGATGTTAAAAGACTGAATAGTTAGACAGAGACAGCAAATTACGATATTGTTGCCGTCTTTGTCTTAGTAGGTATGTAAGTTTATTTGAGCTAGACAGACATACTTATATACAGGGTGTGGGTGACCACCAGGCAAATACTGAAATGCTGAACAAGTACCATTGTGTTGAGTTATATGACAGTATTATTACTCGCAGGAAATGTATTTTTGATTTGATTATCAGTAATCTTTGCTTTCCGCGCCAATTGTATCGGGCGATCCTGTGACTAATTAAATGGGCTTATTGGTTGTGTGACACAGTGCTGTTTTTTGCATCACTTGTGTGACACTTCATTAGGGTTGATCAGTTAGTTGAACTTTTTTGAGTGCATCTTATTTTTAAAAATCATCTTATTTAAAAAAAATATTTTATTTTTAAGGCTTTAAATCATTTTTTTCTTGAAAATTAAAAAAAATCGGAAAAAAAAAAATATTTTTAGGTCATTATCTAAGGGCTAATTAAAACGAAGTAAACTATTTTTTTCTTCTGAAAATATAAAAAAAATCGGAAAATTTTGGAATTTTCCTGCGAAAATTTTCAGTGTTTTCCACCTCAGTCTGTTCATCTCATTCAAATCATGCAAGGTCGTCAGTTAATTTTGAGTCCACTTATGAGGAGCCCTTCTAATGACTTCACCCTATAAGGCCACAATTTGACCAGCGGCAAAGAGCTTGCCAGGTATGGCTCGACGGTACTTCTATATACTCGTCAATCACTCTGATACCTATATTATAGGCACGAATAAAAGAAAAATCCGCCATCGTAGAAACTCTTTCCATGCATAATATCCTTAAAAATACAAAATAGATTTTGAAATCCGCCATATTGGATTAAGAGTGTCACATTTTTTTGATCAGCTCCTTTAATTTGATACATAACATTAAAAATAATTGGTCCGCCATTGTGGGTATGCCGCCAGTATATAGTTAATCATAGTCATCCGTATTATTTCAGCCCAATGTTGAGGGCAAGTCCTTAAATTGAGTTGTAAGATTTCACCCGAACAAACATACATGCAAGTTTAGCTTGAAAAAGAAGAAATTTAGGTACTCTGACTAGACATTGATTTTTACCACACACGACAGTGCGGGGCAGTTGAAATCCCCATGTCTACATAACCAACTTAACTTTAAACAGAAAACACTCAGGTTTTAAATATAAAGCAACATATTTTTTATTGATATAGTGTATTTAATCTAAATAGTAAACAATAACATAAACATGAATGAAACCAAACTTTTCGTTATTTTAGAAATATTTCACTCAGTTTATCAGGTGGAAACACTCCTTTTTCTGTGATAATACCTGCTATGAGCCTTGCTGGGGTGACGTCAAACGAGGGGTTCCAGCATTTAATACCTACAAATAATAGAAAACTATATTAATGTTTTATTATTTCTCTTTCAATCAACATGTTAATTTTTCATGATGTAAGAACATTTGAGTGGTTATGGAATTTTAACATATGTTGTGGAAAAATTGAATTTGAATCTCTAATTTTGTCTTGGACAAGATGTCAGTAATGGGAATAATAATACCATATTCATAGCATATGCCCATTACTCCCTGTTTGTCGGCGACGAAGACACGAATCCTACCTAAATTCAATATGATGTTATGTACATTTAGATAAGGTTGATATTTGAATAAGAGTTTTCAATACATGTTAGGTATAGCGCTAGCATTAAGTTTGCACTAGGTTTCTTATCCCTTTGAGTTTTATTAGGTGTAGGTAGCTATTCAGAACACATTAAGAGTATTTTAAAGTAGATTGAATAATTAGTTTAGTAGATATTTGCGATTTCATAGTTTATTACGATATTGAACTTGTGCTCACAGTAGCTTCGAGAATATTTCAATTAGAATGAATCTGATTATTTCTTATTAGAGTTTAGTTTATGACCTTTCTAGTGATATTGATAATTCATGTATATACATTGTGCAATTTAGACTTTTTAAGTAAATTCAGAAATCATTTACTAAAGACAATGGCTGTATGGGCTTAGTTCCCTTTGCTTTCCCTTCAGGATAAACTAAAAAAAGGGCTAAACGAGGGCTTAACTTAGCAAGTAGGTAAAAATTGTAAGATTTTTGACTTTTCTCCTTTGACAACTTTTTATTGTTTGAACTTAGAAATAAGGTTCTTATATGATGAGACCTTTCTGACTATGTATAACACCTTATAACACATGTATTAATGTTTGCTTTGGAAATAAATATAGGGCGCGAAAGAGGTCAGTCAAGGGACAAATTAGATAAAATGTTAGGAAAAATTCAGTGGTGACAACTTAGTGGTTTTACCCCAATAGAAATATTAGGTTATATTTCTATTTTTACCCCTAAAATAGCTAGGGGGACTTTTAGAATTTTTTGACTGTTAGTTAGCTTGACCGGGCATTTTCCACACTTAGCCTCTATAAGTGAGGCCATTGTATGTATTTTACCTTACCTACTCCAACTAAACCAGATTTTCCCAGTAGGTCAGCAGCCTTCTAGGCTTGCTGCAGGCTTCCGAGAGTGCATTACTCTCAGATATATGCAACATCATCAACTATGTAATTGATTAATAATATGTAATATAAAAACCCAGTTATTGGTTATTTTTCTTTTGTAGTTATCACTTAAATGTCATAGTTACCCGTGGCAGCAATCCTGTGTTCTCCAACATGGGTCATCTCTTTGTCTGGCCGCTCTTCAATTTTAATTTTATCTCCAGACACGAGTGACGTATCTATAGATGTGAGTGGTGCAGCTACATAGAATGGCACATTGTGGTATTTTGCAGCTATTGCTATTTGGTATGTACCAATTTTGTTAGCTGTATCACCATTAGCTGCTACCTGCAATAACGAAAAACTAATTGAGGTTCTAAGAAGAATTCATACTACTATTTCATAATATTACAAGAGAATTTTATTCTCACATTTTAACTACAATTCATAATCTTCAAGTTTAGAATTAGATATCTTTTAGGTAAACATGCTCAGTTATACCTATATAGATAGATAACATCTATCAGATAAGTGAATCCTTAAAATAAATCAGGTTGTCAAACATACAATATGTAATGATACTCAGGTAGCAAAACATATTATCTTGATTCATCAAACTAGATTATGTGTTCACTTGCAAATATGCCCAAGATCTGTCAATATGCACCACAAAAGATTCTAAATTTTAGCAAAAAGTTGGAACAAAAATAGGTAATCCTTACCCTATCAGCACCCACAACAACTGCATTGATATTCCTGGTGTACATTAATGCAGAGACCATGCTATCCACCACCAAAGTGGCAGGAATTTTCTCATGCACCAGCTCATAGGCTGTCAATCTTGCACCTTGATTATAAGGCCGAGTTTCTGTACAGTATACATGTTCTGAAAAGTTAAAGGTATTTTTTCATATTTGGTCAGCAATGTATGTAATACCCAGTTTGCCAATGTCTGTTATTGAAAGCAAAAACAGTGGTTAGGTTTGGTACAAGTTATTTTTTTATCAAAAATATATTTATGTTATCAGAAGTTTTATCAGTAGGTACAGTGTTAGTGATTTACAACTTTTTATTAGCACTGTACTTCAGCTGTTTTAAGTTTTAGTGATTCAGAAAATATTATTATTTTTTACAGAATATAATGTCAATGCAGCTTACATTTTCAAGCAAACTGAAATGTTGCTTACCCAGCCTTTTAGCTGCATGTAGGGATCTAATTACACCCAAAGCTGTGCCATAACCTGCAGTGGCCAAAGAGCCAGTATTACAATGTGTCAACACCGCGACTTGTCCATCACCTGGTATATTCTTCAATATTGTCTCACAGCCAAACTTGCCTATTGCTTTATTATCCTCTATGTCTTTGGACAGCATACCTTCTATACTGCTGATGAATCTATCAATTGATTGATGATGCATTGACATGACATGAGGATTGAATGTTGAAAGCCTCTCGTCTGTTCTGTCATATTATTACTAACATTGGTAGCAAAGTTTTGAGTGGCTTGGAAGGAAAGTAGTAGAAATAAAAATATGGCTTAAACAAATTTTCCCACAAAATTATTAGAAGTCATAGAAGAATTATTAGAAGATATAATTATACCCTGTAAAAGCAAATGAAACAAACCTTTCTTTGAATTCACTAGCTGTTACTGTGTCATCTGCACATAGTGCATTAGCTAGATTAATTAGTTCATCTGCTGCCAATTTTATGTTTACAGCTGTTGGCCTTGCTGACACCAAGTAATTTAATTTACCTTCAATCTGGAATGAGTAGATATAAATGTTTTAAATGTAATAGTAGGTAAGTATCACAAATGAAGTATTGCATCATAGATCTAACAAAAATTTTAAATTTATGTAGTATAGATAATTATATCTTAAATGTGCTGACCTCTTGACGCATGACCTTTTTGTCTTCAGCAGTATCGTTCAGTAACTCCACAGCCAAAGATAAACATCCCACTATAGCTATTGCTGGAGCTCCTCTTACCTAGAATTTAGTAAGAATACAGTATAAACATACAATCTGTGCTTTCTGAAATCTAAACTAGGGCTAACCACTTTTTAGAGGACATATTTTTCCTTAGCAAGTTACCGACTGGGCTGCATTTCTCCAAGAGCTTCTCGCGCGTTGATGTTTTTTTAAACACATGTAACATTACACAAACGGGTATTATTTCAACATATTTATGAGAGCTGGAGCTATGGATGATTACGAGCAATGTTAATAACTTTCTACTAAGATTATCTAAGCTAAATAGGTAAGCACCACCTAAATACCTGCATCTTGTTGATAACTTTCCAACCATCTTCAACTCCTCTGACTTTCACATACCTCGTTTGTAAAGGTAAAAGTAATTGGTCTAGTATTTCAAGACTTCCCTTGTTATACCGTATTGATTCTAGAGTCATCTTATGATCACGTTATTTATATAGAAAGAAAATGTGGGCAAAATTGCAGAAGTCGATGTTTGAAATCAGTTGCAATGACAGCCTGATTGCAGCTGAGTGACAGTGACAAGTAAGCTGACAGCCCTTTTTTAAGTTCACCTCAAGGTCATGAAAACTGTGACCATACAGTCATTAGTAAAGGGGCCTACATACGACGCAATTTAATATAGACAAAGTTAAATAGAGCTGTCCATTCAAACTCAAAGTTTAGATTGTATTCACGAATTAACTCTGCTCAACTCACTGTTTAATTTTTCCATCAAGGGTACGCCCACAAGAGGATACCAAATTCCTGACGTCCACCGACGGGGCCCTACAACCTCCGCTGACCATCGGTCCCCTTATTACCTAACTAACAAAAGCAAAGCGATAGCGAAAATTGTACAAAAATCGCTGATTGCTTGTCAAATTTAATTTTTGCTATCGCTTTGCTTCGGCTTTGCTATTGCTTTTACGTATCAGGAGGCGAATCTTTTTGAAATTTGAACTTCCGAATAGTAACGCCTGTTATAATTAATATTTCATTTTGATTAATTAACTGCTCTTTCGAGTCTCTTTCTACGTTCGAGAGTATTTCTTGAACATGGGTTTTACTCGTCTTTCTTTTTTATAAATGAAATTGTATTAGGCTAGGAGTTACAATCCGGAAGTTCAAACATTCACTATGGGTGCGCCCACCACCGGGCTCTACACCCTCCACTGACCCTCGGATCTGATAACTCATAACTGCGAAAACAAGCACTTGCACTTACCTACTTAGGTACATTTATTTCGCCAACACCCGTGGCATCCTCAGGATTATAGAAATCAGTAAACCACTAATTATTATGAAACACTAAAAACCTCTAAAGAGGGTGTAGGGCCCGGTGGTGGGCGCACCCATTTCCTCTATGCCCGTATTGAATCGTCTTACTTTCCTACATTGACATTTGGAATAAAAACCAAGAAAAACGCTCAAATGGTTTACAAATCCAGGGACTTGGTAGTAATACCTACTTCTTCCTATTCCATGTATAAATCTAAGGAAAAAAAGGGTATAAAAAAGGTTAACAAAAAAACAAAAAAGGTTTACGGGGCCCTCACTTCATGATCCCAACTATTTATGAAAACGAAACGTATCTGCAAGCAAGTTCTCTATAGACCGTACGAGGAACGCTGTTTTTTGGGATTCGGCGGGAAAAGCTTGAAGGGAGTAATTTTCTTGTTGAAATCAAAATTTATTTGTAAATGGATGCGTAAAGTGATGTTTTCTGATGGATAAGTTATATTTTGTTTACTTTGTGATGTGATTCTAGTGCGTGTGCATGGTTTTATATGCAGGTAAGCTGAGTAAAACTTTAGTCGGAATGCGATCTCTTCATGGGCTCATGTAAGTTGTTTGTCTGCAATTATTTTTGATTTTGACTAATTTTACACCTTGAGGATTTTCCTGACGTTTCCATTCATCATCAATGATTCATCATTATCATCTATCATAAATTCAGTATTCATTTTACTAAAGACAATGGCTGTATGGGCTTAGTTCCCCTTGCCTTTCCTTAGGGATAAACTAAAAAAAAACGCTGTTTTCTGAAATGTTTCCGTTCATTCATTTTACTTTTATTTCAATATTTTATAATAATACAGTAATAATTCTTTCCTGAGATGATACAACTTATTTTTTAAATCATTCTTTTATTTTAACTATTTAATCTTTTTCTTTATTTACAAAGAAAATTATCTGTTAATTAATAGAATATAAACTTGACTTTTCTATATTCTTTATGATTTAGCGCCATTTCCGCCCGACATTGGCGAAAGACGCATCGTCGGTTTGGGTGACTAAGCTGATTTGGTGAATTTTGAATAAATCAAGCATAATGGGATTACCACGAGTTTATCTCGATGTAGCAGCTGATGGATCATCTTTGGGAAGAATAGTTATCGAAGTAAGTACTTTACCAATATGATTTTTATGTTGATTGTGATTTCAGCCGGCGTGATATCTACCGGCCACGCTATTCTTGAAGATTCGAAACTTTCCATGTTCCAAATTGAGGATGCGTTTGATTGAATATACCTATTTGCTTTCTTTCTAATGGCAAATATTTTTATTTTGTGGCTTTAGATCATGTTTTAGTAGTTCCTCTGTAACTATATTTGTAATAATAGCGTAAATAGTAGTCATGTAGCCTCAGATCAAGTTTCTTGATCTGAGCATGTAGCCATTATAAATTAATTCCCGTCTGGACTAAGGTCACCATTAATGTGATTGTAATTTTACCGTATGTTTTAATATTGTATAGGTTGTAAGATTATCATTTGGCTGGGGTTAAAAGGACGCCAAAGGGCATTAAAGAATATGCCGATCTCCTGTGTAAATCGCAATTTGGGTATATGCTTGTAGGTTAAATCGGTTATCTATCATCTTAGAGTAGAGATTCTATTAGATAGGTACTATATTTTATTGAAAACACCTTTGCCCCAATGTACCTTGTAGCCTACCTAAATTGCAAGCTGTATCTTTAAAGAAATATTACATTAAGATCATTATGTTTTTGTTACAGTTAAGAAATGATGTCACACCCAAGACTTGTGAAAACTTCCGTGCTTTATGCACTGGAGAGAAGGGCTTCGGTTACAAGGGCTCCACCTTCCACCGCGTGATCCCCAACTTCATGCTCCAGGCTGGAGACTTTACAAACCACAACGGCACTGGTGGCAAGTCCATCTACGGAGAGAAGTTTCAAGATGAGAACTTCACACTGAAGCACACTGGCCCTGGAGTTCTGTCAATGGCTAATGCTGGCCCCAACACTAATGGATCCCAATTCTTTATTACCACCGTCAAGACCGCATGGTTGGACGGCAAGCACGTAGTTTTCGGAAATGTTGTAGAAGGCTTGGATGTTGTCAAGCAGGTTGAAGCCCTAGGCTCTCAATCCGGCAAGCCCACAAAGAAAGTGGTTATTGTAGACTGTGGTCAGCTTTCTTAAGTAACTCTGTAATATTTAAAATATAATGCAATATTTTTAAGTTAACACTATGTCCTTCCTAGTAATACCTTCCCAGTCAAAAGAGAATAAATGTAACAAGTTATGGGTCATTCCAATTATGTTAAAATGTATTGCTATTTTGTAAGCTGCAAATTAGGAATTGCATTTATCTCTGCATTGTTTATTCATAATAAATTAAAATGAATAAATTATAGTTTTTGATTTTGAATCCCTCTCAGTTATAAAAATGGTGTCTAAAGTTACTAGTACACAGACTTCTCAGGCTACTTCATATTAGGTTTCCTATAATTACATCATGCACATTAAAAACAGGTAAATTATGTATATAATTGATTTTCCGTAATATGACTAATGACCTCTCAAGGGCGATGTTACTTTATACAAACAAGATTAGGTATTTTCCACTAGCAGTTTTACCTGACTATGGGCGGGTTCCGTTTATGAATCACCTCTATGTGAATTACCTCATTACAATTTTACATGTACTGTTAAAAATTAAAATGAATAATACTTTGTATTTGCTACAGAAAACTGTTCTCTATTGCCTTCAGCATAACGATATCGTCAATTATCGTCGGTCTGTTATGACGTTTTGCGATTGCCATTGTAAAATGGCGGAAAAAAAATCACATGTGTTAACCTTGACGGTGGAAGGAAGGTGACGATATACAATAATTTATTGTGATACTACCGGCCACCCACGACTTCGTCCGCGTTATACACCCGTACGAAGCCGGGGCGGGTCCCTAGCTATAAGTACATAAAAACCTTCCTCTTGAATCACTAAATATAAGAAAAAACCGCATAAAAATCCGTTGCGTAGTTTTACTCGTAAAGATCTAAATATAGGTACATAGGGACAGACAGCGGGAAGCGACTTTGTTTTATAATATGTAGTGATAGAGGAAAGGACAGGAACCGTGGTTAGAAGGAATCATGGAAGGTGGACCAAGTAACCAAAGCTGAGTTTAGCTACCTACTTGATGCTGTAGAATAGAAACTACCAAATTCTGTTAGTCGAGTATAAAGGTCCGAAAGAAATAATACAATAGAATTTATAGCTAGGTGTTTATTATTTTATTTTAGGACGCATAAACCTAGTTATTTAATTACATACCTAGGTATGTATTCAAATATTATATTTAAGTAGTTCATTTTTGATTATGAATTTTTTTATTGTGAGAATCGCATAGCTGTGTCCATGGAGGAAATCTGTGTCATTACTTTTACCTACTTGCGGTTCCTATCATCGACAACTTTGTTACAGTAGGTACAGTCAGCATCAAAAGTCGATGAACACATTCAGATTTTCAAAATCACTGAACACTATAATAACACATAAATCGCTTAACAAGATAGGTGCCAGAATAGAATGAACATCATTCAAGTTCAAAATTAACCAACACTACTCGTCAAAAGTCACTGAACACCATTTTGTCAAAAATTGCTGATCGTTATAATATCCGAGGTTCAATGCGAATACAGCTCCGACGTTGTCAGCTGTCTATTATATAGCAGACTGCCCCTCTTGCACACTTTTTTTAGGTCTAACGCGGATAGGCGCAACACCTAATAGAATGTATCACGGACAGTAAAATTAAAACCTTTGTATATTGTTTATCCGACCTGCATGGCATTTGCTTATGTCAATGTTATTCTCTTTGAACTGAAGATAAAATCGATTGTGATTCGGCGGGAAAAGCTGGAAGGGAGCGGGTGTAATTTTCTTGTGAAAATCAAAAATTATTTGTAAATGGCTTGTATGTGTCCGTAAAGTGATGTTTTCTGGTAGATAAGTTATATTTTGATTACTTGTGATGTGAATCTAGTGCGTGTGCATGGTTTTATATGCAGGTAAGCTGAGTAAAACTTTAGCCGGAATACGATCTCTTCATGGGCCCATGTAAGTTGTTTCTACAATTATTTTTGATTTTTACTAATTTTAAACTCGTTCTTGAGGATTTTTCCCACTTTTCCATTCATCATCATTATCATCCATCATAAATTCAGAATTCATTTTACTAGACAATGATTAGGCTGTATGGGCTTAGTTCCCCTTGCCTTTCCTTCGGGATAAACATAAAAAAAAAATCAAATCGATTGTTAATGCCAAAATGAAATACCTTACATATACAATCTTTCTTTCTTGTCATATTTCGTAAGTAGTAAAGAAAGAGAAAACATTTAATTTTGTTTAGGGGGTTTTGAGATAAAAGGTGGTATGCTATTTTTGTCAAAAATTTGTTCAGAGACTTTAGAGACGAAGAATGTTAAGCTTTTTTGACTATAATTTTGTTTAGCGACTTTTGAAAGGTGATGGTCACCTACTTATGGCCTTTTAAGATAATCATTCAATTCTGGCTCCTATCTTGTTAAGCGATTTATGTGTTATTATAGTGTTCAGTGAATTTGAAAATCTGAATGTGTTAATCGACTTTTGATGCTGACTGTACCTACCTAATTGGTTATCATTATCTCACATAATGAGTGGGTGCCGATAAGGTACTTACCCACCTACCTAGTTCATAATCGTCGTTACCGGTTTTTTATTTGTATTTACGTACATACCTACATATATCGAAAGATCATAAAATAAAAGAAACATTTGCGAATGAAAAACTTCGCTAGCGTGAAAACTTTCCGGGATATAACGATTTCAAAATCACAATTTTAGACTTGCCAAAAAACGCTGCTTAGGTACAAACGGCTACACAATTATGACGTCAATCTATTAGTAACTTGTACTGAAATGTTGCGTTTACAAATATGGTCACTAAACAAAAGTTGTTGTAAATGATGCAGGTGGTCATGTGATGTTGTAATTTACAATTAATTTCACACTTGAAAAATGCACTTGCCCACTTACCTTTTAACTTTTGAAGGCATTTGCGGCCAAATACTGGACACTTAATCAAATTGTAATTTTACAGATATGTATAGATATGATTTTGATTATTTATTCTGATAAGCATAAAATGCTAATGATAATCATAATAAAGAATGATGAAGTGTCGATGATGGTACTAAGCGTTACCCATAAAATTACAAATATTTTAAAAAGAAACCTCATTGATACTAGTATAACGCCAATCCACTGCCTGCCGCTTTCATTCTTGGAATGATTGATCAGATTCTGTTCTGATTCATAACTTATTTTGTCGTGAGCTTCATTTGCTCTTGTTAACAACAATTAGGTAGGTACCTACTTTATTATATTAGGTATAAGTAGATAACGATTCATGTCAAGCTTCGTAATCCATAATTTCATCGGTCAATCGACGGAGCCGCCATACCAAATTTTAATTAAATTGAAATCTAAAAGTGTCTGCAGCAAATGCTAGCTTAAAAGGCATGAAAAATAATTTTCAACCTTTGCACGAGCGATATTAAAGTGTACTATTTTAAGATATTTTGTGCCCCTACAGTAGATATTATAAGGGCAGACTGTGTTTTGTTAATTGACTACCTATCTAATGGCCAAATTTTGCAATGGTCAGATAACCTATCTGGATAGAGTTGATACTATGGTCGATTCCGGCAGTCACACTTAAACACTTAAACGTAAATTCAGTCCTTTTCTCTCAGCCATTTATGTTAAGAACGGAGAGAGATAGACCTGACTAAGATTAGGTTTAGGTTTAAGTGTGACTGCCGGAATCGATCCTAATGTCTATTTTGATAAAGTTTTAGAGGATGTCAGCATCAATTTTACCCTTCAGTTCAGATAGGCTATTTGACCTTCGGAAAAATCGTTTCTAATTTAATTTATTGACCTACTGTAGTCATAAAAATCTCAACGCTATTAGGAAAACCAGCGCTAGGACGCCGCCGATGGTTCTCTCTGCTCCTGAGCCGTAGTTGCACAGTGATGTGGTGCAGCATGATGTGCAAGCAAAGAGTTTGGTCCTTTCACCGATGACGATGCAGCCCGGCTCGCAGTGCTTGGTGCAGTTTCGTTCCAGAGCCCACATTTTGAGTCCTGTTGTTGAATTCTCCGTTGACGTGGTGTAGGAAAAGCGTTTAACCTGAAACATGTAAAATTCTTGTTTTAAGCAAAAAACATAATCAATACAGATTTATTTAGTTTTCCAGTATGCTTTTTATTTACGTTTAAGAGTAGATCCACCCCGCGGTCTGTGAAGTACCTAATGTCGGTTTATGGAGACTTTGCACAAATCGAGAAGGAAAATCTCTTCCAGAGATAGAATAGAATCCCTTAGTTGCCTTTATTGGTGATGCCCCATATAAAAAATAGTTAAGTAAAGGGTTTTCGTCATAAAGAACCTAGCTACCATTCATTATTATACAGTCACCACCACCATGGGCGAATTCTAAATCAGATTGACAGGTTGGGAATAAAATCAACAATATAACTTACCATGCACACTCGTCTATCGTTATGGCACTTATGAATAAGTGAGGAGCTGTTAGGCTTCAGGTCTGCACACTTATCCTCAGGGTCATCAGCCAGACATCGGTAGCACCACAGCTCATTGTTGGGCCGAGCTGCTGCAGACGTCACGTGCACGCTGTCTCTCAGAAGGTCGCATTCGCCTTCTACAAATAAATTCATTTTTCCATAAATATTAGGATATCAGAAATCATTGAAATATAAGTTAACATAACCTCATGTCATAGGTAGAGACGCTGTAGCATAGTACTGTCGAGTCTACTGTAGCATTGTACCTGGTCCTGATGCTGGATCATAATGAATTCTAATGGTTGTTTCTTAAAAGGTTGGTTTATGACGGAGGCTACATGATTCTAAAGTATCCGTTTCCATCAAAACAAACACTACACACAGCGAATCTGACAGAACCATGCCCTCGTCATGCGCAAGGATGTCTTTATCTTCTCAAAAGCCACTTTATGGAGCACTCTCGTGACAACGCTTATGGAAAACTGAGGGGAATTGATCTCTTTGACCTTGGATGACTTAGAGATTGATGTTATTAGGTTTTGACGTACCTGAGGCAAGGAATGCGATTGAGAGCAAGATGAGAGCACGCATGTCGACGGCAAGTGCGCAGTGCGCATGACGCAGCATCCCGGTTATCGAGCGGGCCTGATCCGACCTGTTGCTACTCCCGGCAGCCCACCCCTCCGACGACCCTCGAAGCACTTTGATCGTCCAAAACAATCTTAACTTCGTAGATTCTTTGGGAAATTAAAAACTTTTAGGGAGCTCGAGCGCGCACCAGCTATGCGTCTTTACATGGCAACTAGCGATTTTTAGTCTTTAGAAGGAGCCTTGTTCTAAAATAAGATGTTCGGGCCCTAAAGCTATTAGAGTAAAATGGATTACATGGATGAGAGAGCTAGATAACGGTATCCTAATTAATTTTCAACCCAAATAAAGTTTAACATTGTATCATTTATTTTCCCTTTTTGTGGGTAGGTTGGAATAATATCTAGGCCTGATTGCTCGCTTAGGTACCTAACGTACAATACGATTTCTAAACAATGTATAATAAAGTTTGTATATTATTTATGCTTCCTTTTTGCTAGATAGGTTTTTGCTTTAGTTAATCATCACAAAATATACATGATTAAATAAAATTAAATACCTACATTCTCTTCCCGGGTATACTGTACAAGTCAGTAGAGGGACAAGAGGGTCTTGGTGTTTTGTAGGCGATGGGCTGACCACCTGTCACTACTAACCGAAATTGTACATCTCAACTATATCCTCAAAATTGGTCAGAAGTGGCACCATGTGGTTCTATCGGCCCTTGGTGCTCTGCCTACCCCGTAAGGGATAAAGGCGTGATTGTATGTATGTAAATACCTACATACCTAAGTTAGATGCCAGTCTAGTAGATGTATCTAAGTAGGTAAGTGCTATTTAAAAAAATCTTAAATATTGCCTAAGTAAGTAGCTACCTCTACCTACTTCCGAGAGCTAGTAAGTTAGAATTAAGACATACAAAACAAAAGAACCTTGGTCGATTATGATTCGATATCACCACATTTCCTGTACATTTGATAGTGTTTGTCGTTCTGCGGTTATGCTCCCGCAAACGTATGTATGTTTAGACGTTATATGCGATACCTAAGCAAAGTGGGTAGAAATGTTTACAGTTTGGCTTGCTAAGTAGGTACAGTGTCGGAATGGGAAGGTCGTCAGTTTCAGTTGTTTAAAGAGTCAGAATATATATAAATTTTATGAAGTTACAGTTAAAAATTGTTTTTCGTAACTCACGCGGCGCGAGTCACAAATAGCACCATTTTGAGAGAACACTGTGCTAGGTAGAGCTGTAATTGACTTATGGATAGTGGGAATGGACATTTTCCTTTTAAATTGTTTGTCTATTTAGTTACACAATATGCACTACCTACCTACATACTGCAATATTATGAGTTTCGAAAGAAACCTAGTTTCTTATATTGCGCTGACCCCATGTAGGTACTTAGGTAATGGTATAAGGGTAGGAAGATGATGATATTCACTACACTGCAGTGGTTGGCCTATAAGAAGTCAATTTGTTCACTAGAACATGCAATACTTACTTTCAATTGTTACTTGTTGCGTGTGACATGACCAGTGAGTGAGTGGCAATAATATCCTTCAGTTGGAATTTATTTCTTACAAGCTGATCACGTATACCTGATAGTATCGAAATGTCCTGTGTAACTTATATATAAAGTTAGATGTGGCTACAATCTGGGTCGTATCGACCGACTTGTAACATCTAAGTACTTGTTAGAGGCATAATAAATACCTAAAAACTTAATACTAAAACTTGGCAGGTATCCATTCAGCAATGCTAGCACATTGACATTATCATCTTATCTTGGGGGTGGTGAAGTTTATCTACTTTTTGTCTATCAATGCGTTTTGACTTCGCGAATGTAAATCCCAAAATCTTTGTATATCATCTACATAGGTATAGGTAAGTATCACAAAGATCTCACGGAAGCAAATTAAAAATTAATAAAAATTGGGATTCAGACGAAAACCACTAATCTCAGTTCAGTTAACTTGCTTCAGCGTTAATTTGATAAAAATTAGATTACGTTCTCACTCAGTCAGTACTGAGGATCCCAAAAGCAGTGGTACATACCTTCCATACCGATATACACCTTTACTATGTTTAACAACGTCGTAGGTTCCCATTCGTGTATGCATCAGTGTGGAGGTTTGTACAGAAATCCCGAAACTCTGTTGAGAGGGAGTACAGGGAGTTTAACAAAATTAATTGCGAAAACCAAGGGACCCGCAAATTGTCTGGTAATAATGAAAACGAGCCAGGAGAAAATCGCCGGGTAAACAGTCAGAATGGAAAGTAATAATTGTTTTGCATGCCCTTCATTTACAAACATGATTTTTGTATCTTTAAACTTGGACGCCCGCGACTCCGTCCGCGTGGACTACAGAAAAAAATAAAAAGAGAGGGAGTACAGGGAGCTTAACAAAATTAATTGCGAAAACCAAGGGACATATGTATAGCGGTTTTCGTAAAAACAAATTCCCGTTTGTCCCCTTCTGGAATCCGTTTTTAGTCCTCCCTCGCTGTCCCCAATGAAAATGCCCGATTTCAGCCATATGTATAGCGGTTTTCGTAAAAACTATGATTCCCGTTTGTCCCCTTCCCGTGGGATTTCGGGAAATCGTTTTTAGTCCTCCCCGGTCCCCAATGTATGCCCGATTTCAGCTTCATATGTATAGTCGTAAAAAATATAGAATTCCGTTGGTCGCCTTCCCGTGGGAATGAAATTCTTATAGATGTTCAAGTAATAATAACGGTGAAAGTTTTGCATGCCTATTCATTACAACCCCAAAGTTTTTCTTTATAATATTATTTAGCCGCCACGACTTCGTCCGCGTGACGTTGTATGCGAAGCCGGGAGGTTGTTTTTGTAGCCTTCTTGGTTGGGCTATTAACACTGAAAGAACTACTAGGTACTAACGGCCGCTTACGACTTCGTCTGTGTGAACTTGTTCCCGTTGTAATTACGAGAAATCTTTTCTTAGTGCTCTCGTATTTTCCCTTAGTAACATGCATGCCTGCCAAACATTTCCTTTGCCAAGTAGAGTTTCGGCTTTGCGTTATCGCATCAGTCACTCATTCTGTCAGTCAGTCTCTCAGGACCAAAGAATATACTACTCTCTAACGCTCAGGACGAAGAATTTTATTAGTTAATGTTTATACCTAGTATATTGATCAAAATGTTGATGATATAGCTCCTTTTAGGAAGTTGGTAACTTTAAGAGTTAGCGTACTCGTACCTACTTACCGTAGAGGCATAGGTAGATAGAGGTGCAAGAGATACTGGCTTAAAAATAAGTTTTTAATACATTCTATGTTCTTCCATATGATGCTTCCGCTTGATAATGCAAAGAAATACCTATTAATTTACTTTAGCTGATGTTAAATAATGTCTAGGTTAACTATAGGATAGGTATAACCGTGTACGTAATATCAGTAGTATATATTAAGGGTATAATAAGTTTACTGTTTAATAGCCAGAAGTTGTTTAATAAAAACTTGGGGAGGAGATATTAGGTATCTGCCTCCCTAGCATGACGTAGTAGTATCGTACGATATAGTATCGTCTCTACAAAATTCAACATGGCAGCTATATTTATCGTATTTTGACAGGCTAAATGTCCATAAATTGGTTTACCATATCGTGATTCGCAGGTCATGCTACTTGAGCAGGTAGGTATAATATAGGTAGGTATACAGCATATTACAGAATATTTATATGCGAAATTGACTCTGGCTCTGCCTGTCTGCTAGCTGCCTTTCGATGACAATGGACGGATCTGGATAAACTACAAAGTCGCGGGCAACAACTAGTAATATAATATTTCCAACACCCAGGTATTGAATAATCTCAGTATTATTACAATACCTAGATAGGTTTGCGAGTATTTTCATTGTCGTGTCATGAAGTAGTTCACATTGTCATGCAGTACTGCATGATTTTATACCGATAAAAAGGTGATGCAACATAGGTAAATGTACTCGTAGGTACCTAAAATTAAGTACTTAGTACGTATATTATTGTAAACTTACCCCAATTGTAATAAACGTAGAGTAGGTACAGAATATCTTAACTCCGAGGTATAAGTCAAGCCGTCTATACTCCACGCTTATTAAAATTTTCGTGTAAGTGTACTTAGATACCGCGAAATAACTTTATTACAAAGCGCAAAGTATATTTAAGAATAAAATATCCTAATTCCTTTGACAGTGGCCGGATCAATAAGTTTTTCTGTCTACTTCTTTAGAGTATTTCATAATAGTAAGGTATATTTTTTTCCATCTGTTTACTGGACCAGTAAGGAACTATTGTGGGCGGCTCCAGAACTAGATACCCCTAACATCATTACAGCACTACTCATTACTTCGCTCCAGGGAATAGAGTCCAGCCAGACGCCCGGACTAAATACTAGGTACTTACATAACATACATATCTATAAATAACTGGATATACCTTATTTCCTTGTGGATAATATTTTGTAAAAGTAAACACCCTTCGTAGTACTTTTAGTTCTAGGATTGTAGAGTTGTATTTGCCTAATTGATTCGCATTGGTTTGTAATTTTGTTTTTTTTTTTAAATAGTAAAGTCGATTACCTATACTACGCAATACCTGTGCGAAGATTCACGTTTTAAATTCACGATTAGTATTTAGTATTCAAAAACAGGAAAGGATAATTATTTTAGTCATTTGTAGACTTGTAGTTTGTTATGTTTAGGGTGCCTGTATAGCCATAATATCCGTATCTAAAACCACAACCACGAGCTGTTTGTGAAGCGAGTAACCACATATTGTTGTACACGTTATCTTTAGAGTAGGTAGATATACAGGGGCCTTACACAATGTATCTAATTGTTTTAAAAGCATCGATGCGAAATGATATACTAGATGACGTCCGCGACTTCGTCCGCGTTGTCTGCAGAAAAAAACAAAATGTCGAAATTATCAGGAACAAAAATATTTTCCGGGATAAAATGTAGCCTATGTGTTAATCCAGTGTGTCAGCTAACTCCATACCAAATTTTATTAAAATCGCTCCAGCCGTTATTACGTGAAAGAGTAAACATCCATCCATCCATACTTACAAACTTTCGCGTTTATAATATTAGTAGATTGTCAAATCACCCAGGACTTTTGGATCAGCAGGGTGGGTTGTCCATTTTTGTCTATAATATAGAAATTTCTGCCCCGGGGGTGACTAATAAATTCAGATTGCTCTTTTATCGGTCCGTCCACAGTTTTCCTGAAGATTTGTGAATCAAATTTTATTGGGCGTTTTTATTACCCGGCCCGGCACCGGCCGAACCGGCTGGCCGTGCACCGGACCGGCGCCGGGTTTCGTTTTTCCACTGCGCCGGTGTGAGCTACGCCCGGTGAGTGGTACAGTACTGACACGGACTTCAGCACACACACACGGCTACAACATATAAATATGCTACACATGCAATTTTGCCGGCCGGCACCGGTGGGAAGCTTGCTACCCCAGCGACGGCGACGGCGCCGGCAGTATGCCGGACCGGCGCCAGCGCCGGTAAGTGAAAAAGCGAGCCATACATTTTTGCTTCCCCGGCCATGGCGCCGGCGCCGGCGCCGGTGCCGGTGCCGGGCCGGGTAATGGAAAAACGCCCATTAGGGTCGTTCGGATTGTTTTTTTCCGTCGCAATTTTTTCTTCTATTTATTTTATTTATTACATACCTACTACCTACCATACTCTACTTGGTAGTCCTTACTTGGTAGTTTTTGTAAGGATTTCAGCTTACCTACATAACTGGGTTACGTACTTACATTAAGTTTTTGATGTAACCCGTTATGTAGATCTTGATCCTAGATTACATTTTATCCATGAAATTATCACAAATTTTTTTGATGCTTTTTTTATAAAACAGAAAGAGACACGAATGATGTAACTGATAGAGATAATATGTCATTTCAAATTAACGATTAAAACAAGCCGTGTAAAGCAACATGATGTCATCATCATCACAACATGACGTATGAGATTGAAGAGATTTCGAGCATAGTGATTGGTCAATTCATGCACCGCTAAGCACCGCTCCTTTCCGCTTCGCCTCAGTGGAATCGCAGCCTTAAAGACAAATCACTAAACTACATATAACCGTGTACCGTGTTATTACATATTACCAAAGAATTTGAACATTGTTTAAGCTAATCATTGCCTAAATTTGACAGAAATACTTTGCTGTCAAATGTTATTTCTAAAAAGTGTCTAACTGTACACACCGTTTTATAATAACACCGTAAAGGTCATCATAACCAGCTAGTGTTAATAATTAAAGAAGGTTCTCAACTATGTAAAAAGATCGATCCAGCCAGCTTATGTGACTTGAATTTAGTACTTTGAACTTTGGTGCTTAAGTAATAAATTATTCCTTGATCGTGTTCTAAGCTGGCCCTAAGTATCTTGTTAAATAGGAGGTTCATAAGACCTCTAAGTTGGAATTAAACTTGAGTTTGGACTTTAAGTTTATTTACAAACTTAACGTAAGTTAGTTGAGGTCAAGATGAAGTAAGTATTCTTATAATAAAATTCTTTAATGCACATTAAAACAGTTTGTATATAGGCGAACTTAATGCTATGTAGCATTCTCTACTAGTTCACCAGTATTTCTGGCGAGAATGTGTAGGTAGGTAGTGCAATGGAGCAAAAACAAATTGAATTAGCTAGATAGATTAGTCTTGTATATGTATTCTTAATAATTGAGATAAAATACTTATTAATGCTATGTAGTTTGTAGTATGAAAATATTTTTATCCCGGATAATTTCGACATTTTGTCTTTTCTGCAGTCCACGCGGACGAAGTCGCGGGCGTCCACTAGTATTCCATAAATTCTGCAGTCAAAATGTCATTTTTAAACAGTGTCTAATTTTAAACGTGGCATGCTAATGAAGTGTTTCCTACTCAACAGTTGACTTTATTTTATCTTATTTTTTAATTCTAATGCTTTATTGTACACAGTAAAGTTTTCACAAATAAAGTTTATGACAAAGAAAATGTACAAAGGCGTGCTTATCTCTAAAAGAGATTTCTTCCAGCAAACCAACCGTGAAAGAGAAATTAACATAAGAGGTAGGTATGTGTGCACACAAACAGACCAATAAACTAAATAATTATATAAAAGAAAAGACATAAACCTAAAATTTTGTTAAATATTGTTTAAACATAGCACGAACCCAATTAAAATGTCTCGTAGAACTTCGCGAGTGCACGAGCCGAGACAGGGTATATCTTTGATGGACCTTAATGGGTAATAAACGAAATCTCCGAGGAAATTTCATTAGAGGCTATTGTTGAAAGTGGCCGCTCCAAATTGCCTGACAAACAGGCTTCCCCGAGTATTCTAGGACCTTGACAGCGTATTTACAAACTATAGTTCCTCTAATGGAATTATACCTATACATTAAAAGAACAACGTTGTCTTTTTACACCCTGTATAAGTACAACGATGTGGGTATACTTATTCATTCGAATATTTTAAAGTTATTGATTGAAATCAACTTATTCATGTTCACTAATTAATAACAGATCTAATTAATAATATTTTTTATTTTTTTATTTTTTGAGATAAGAATTAGAGGACAATACAGTACATGCTAAATAATAACTCTGAGTAACATAATATTGCACAGCGTTTTACATGAAACACAAAACAATGAAACAAGAAGAAAGTAGGTGGTCCTACTTTGGACTTCGGTGGTGGCAACTGTGCTAAGTGTATAACACCTGTATTACAGTAGCCAGTTTCTTCCTATGGATAAATAAGATGGTAGTTCAAGTAAACACTATACTAAAATAACGCTCTTATCAAGTGAAGTAGCAACAGATATCTCAAAAATTAACATCTACAGTTCCAAAACCAAGATTCGCCCTTGTTACAAATAAAAATAAAGATGTATCCGAATTCCATCCTTTCTCTACACCAATTTATCCTTCAGCAAATATTCCATAACAATTTTTTTACAATTGTACCTGTAACGGGCGAGGTTGCAAGACTTTGCATTTAATTTATTATAGAGGTGAGGGCCAAGGTAACAGAAAAATCGATTTGAAAACTCCGTCCTGAATCTAAGTCTGGAACAAAGAACAGGTCTTCGTCTATTTGGCTGGCTGCATCTGACGCTGGCCCCGGTTTTGCTTCAATATTGTGGATATAATGAATAACTGCCTAACTGTCTGTAGATTGCAGTCTACGTATAGTTTGTGCGTGGGATACATATAACCTCCTGGCGCCCACTGACCTTAGACTAGGACATAATATCATACATGATTGCCGCCCAGGTCAATATGATAGTACGAAGTCCTTTCAGCCCAGTGGTCTTACACGAGAACAAAATAGTTTCGTCCATATATTTCATAATTTCCCGCGAGCGGCCATATTTTTATAGTGGTTTCTGATTGGTAGATAATTACGGGACTGAGATCATGTGATTGTTAGCTGGTCCAATCGAAAATCACTTGTCAAAGCACATCAAACTGTCAAACATGGAACGCACGCGCGGTAAGGGTAAGTTTAAATCTCTAATTATTCAAGTAATCAAGTCAGTAAAGTCTCTAAATCTTAGTAAATTATTAGGATAAACACTAAATTGTATGCACGTTGTAATATTATTGTCAAATTGGTTTTTTTCAGTGGTTTTGTTTCGTTTCGTTATAATATGTTCTTATGTGAGAACAGCGAGCGTATATTCTAATAACTGTCTCTTGCTTTTTGTTCTTGTGGAAGTACATTGAGCCTTAATACTTACTGTGTTTTTTTAGGGATTCGAGAACAGGACATCGGAAAGTTGCTGGTCAATTCTGATTTAGAGGACTTTTTGCCATCCGACGAAGATTTGGACGATCCCCCTTATGTAGCTTCGCAGGAAATAATTTCATCCAGCTTAAGCGACGACGACAGTGAAGATGAAGACACTCACAGTGTGCGCGATATAGCAAATCATGACAGATCTGGAGTCGGGGCGGCCGGGGAATTTGGGGTAATGGCAGTGGTCGTGTCCCGAATAGTCGCAGAAGCCGTGGTAGCCGTGACGGACGTCGCGGAAGAGGTTGATTGAAGTCGTGGTTGGTTCGTCTAATACTACACGCTTCCAAAATATGTCACGGCCAGAAAATGTCAGGGTCAGTACACAGGAAATTCCATCCTCCAGCGATTCCATGCCTTCTTGGATAGATAGTCCTTTTTTCCCAATGGATTTTAATCGGTCAGAGCCTTCGTATTTGGTTAATGATACACGTAAATTTAACATTGTTGATTACTTCTATCAATACATAGATTGTAATTTAGTGGACCTAATTGTCGCAAAAACAAACTAAACTGCAGTTAAATTACTTGGCCGAAGTTTAAATTTAAATAGAAATGAATGTTAACTATACTTTGGTATTACTCGTACATTGGTAATGGCTAGCGTAAATTACCCACAAATACATATGTACTGGGAAAGCAAGTGGCGGTTAAAAATATTGTTTCGATTTTTACAGCTGAGGAACTCACTCAAATTAGTATTTGACGATGACGTTGATCGGACCATCCGCTTAAAAGATTTGGAAAATGCGACCACTTATTGACCGAATCCAAGGTTGTCGTATTCAAGAGAAATAATATGTGCTTTGTATCGACGAAATGATTGTGTCATTCACTGGTTCTTGTGGCATAAAACAGTATGTACCTGGGAAACTAAATCCAGAAGGTTTGAAAATATTTGTTTAGCTAACCCTGACGGTCTGGTTTGAATACGTCGTGTTCCTTTAATATGATCTCAGATTACTTTTAATAGTTTGTTTACTACATTTATAATTCTGTTTTTATTAATGTTGTATTACATTTTTTAAGTTTGTTAAGCAAAAATTTGTCATTTTGTGTTATTACTTTAATTAAATCTTGATCTATAGTTAATAAACCAAACAATTTTGAGACTGAATTAATTGTTCTTATGAAGAATGTGATTAATTTATAAGAATAATGAGTCTGTGTGTAATATTCACAGTAAATATTAAAATTTACATTCAATTTTTTAATTATATTACAGCCCAATGTGCTCACTGGAACACATAAAAACAATACCTTCATTAAGTATAGCAGCCCAATGTTCTTCCACAAGAACTTTTTTTTTAAAGTTCTGACACACGAAATAATATTCTCTTGCATGTCACTAAAGCACATAAAAAATATCCCGTTAAGTAAATCATTGTATCATAGTTTTTCAGACACTTTTATGTTTGGGCGTCAAGCACTATAACTGCTTATGTACTTGTCTAAGAACATTGGGCGTTTTAGACATCCACCAAAAATTATGCTTGGGCGCCAGGAGGATAATGAAGTGAGGTAGCCACCTTCAGTACTAGTCTTTATGCACGTTCAAGAGTAATCAGATGAGATTTGGCAGCACCACCCCAAGAACCAATACAGTACCCAATAATGGACTGGCATAGGGCAAAATATACTGATCTAATTATTTTTGCCGTAGCAATGGGACGCAAGAGTTTGAAAATATAGATCAATTTACGAACCCTAGAGGCCAAGAGAGTGATGTGTGGGGAGAATGTGAGACACTGATCGAAGAATATACCCAAATATTTAAAAGTTAAGACCTCTCACAACTGTACACACGAGCAGCAGGAAACTTCTGCCCTATTACACGTGTGAGCGATAATGGAGAAATGGTTTGGAGGGGGTAAAGAGCGCCTTAAGATAGTAAACATCATGTACTTGGATTTACTTGCGTTGAGAGTTAAGTGGTTTTGTTGTATCCAGCTGGTTACACAATCCAATCTTCTCTAAGCTAAGCCGAAACCCTACACCATGATAGGCCACAATCTTCCCACCATCTAACACTAAATTGCAGAGATCGTTACAGAAAACAAGGAAAAGTGTAGGCCCCAAAATACTACCTTGTGGTACGCCGTAGTGCATTGGAAGATTGTCACTTTTATGTTCCCCGATGCATACGAACTGGGACCTGCCCGTTAGGTAATCACTAAAGAGCTTTAGTTGAACATTAATAGCAACGAGTGTGTAGTTTTTTATAGTTGCTATGCCATTATGTGATGTAATTTGCTTTTTCGCGTAAAACAGTGGACGTTTTTTCGTATGACATAGGGTACCGATCTGTATAAGTTAGTTGCTACTATACTATCTGTGATGGTAGATACAATCGGGCTCATGTGACTAAAACTGTATTTCGAGAGCATTTCAGACGTTTCGACCGAAAAATTTATTATGTCTGCTTAAACTAGAAAAATCGGAAGTTACGAAGACAAGACGAATGTAATTAATGTTATGGTAAAAAGTAACACCAATTAGCACATTAATTTATGTTTGTTTCTATGCAGAGCCAGTAGGTAGGTACTTGAATATCCTCAGCTTACAAGCGCGCCGGATGTTCACTTTGTGTTGCGGTGTAATTACATATTAATTACCCCCCTGCAGTGGCAAGATTAACTGAGAAAAGATTTTAATAAATAAGAACCACCGCTCTGTGTTTGTACCTGCTCAGGTATAAAATGTTACGTTTAGTAATAATATGTAATGTACTATAATTTAAGGTGGACGGATGACCTGGCCAAGGTCGCGGGATCGGTTGGATGCAGGCTGCTTCCGACCGGTCGGAGTGGAGGTTGTTGGGGGAGGCCTATGTCGAACAGTGGAGGGCTGTAAATGATGATGATGTACTATAATTTGTAAAAATATCAAATTCTGTAACAGGTACTCCTAGTAGTAATGGGTACATTAGAACTAAACTGTATTATGACAGTCGGTTAGCATAGCACGGAAAATTCTGATAATTATATAATGGAAAACGTGGAACCTTTTTAAATTGTGTTGTAATTTACAGAAGTACTGTCTGTATATATAGGTACTATGTTCGATTGTAGCTCCTTTCCTAACAATTTTTAGCGAAATCCCATGGTTTCTTTGTAAGCAAGACACATTGCCCTGATTGGCAATACGCAGCCGATATTTGCTTTTATCTGGCCCCAGGGTCAGGTCGGTGAAACGTTTGTGCATGGCCCGAGACTAATGGCCAGAATTGATAATGTACTCTCTTAATCCTGATTAATAATTAATACAGGATTATCTGACTATATATCAATCGTTATTTATATACACCTACTGGAAGAGAGTACTATTCTGAGAGACTATTATTCTCCAATTTTACAGACACCACTAGCTGACGCCACACTATAAACTATATACGTAGTTAAAGGAACTAAACCTATATAAATTAAAGAATTAAAATTTTAATACATACATACATACGTACAGTCACGCCCATTATCCCCCAAAGAGTTTGGGCAGAAGTGTGCAAATAAGACACATTAGATAAATTAGTAAAATGTTGATCTTGATACTAAAACTTGAAAATGATAAGATAGTGGAATACAGATAGAAATAATAATCTTTATACCTGAGTAGTACAGAAATAGCATTGAATCAGGTTTACTCCATTGGAAACAAGAAAAGTTTCCGGCACTTTATGTCAGGTTGTGTTCTTTCATTTTACTGAACGGGAAAGGTTTATTTAATAAAATAAGAAATGGCAGTTGAACACGTGCTCGACGGTTCCGTACACTTATATTTTTGTTCTATGAATCCATGGAGGAATTTTAGATGAAGAGGTTCAAATGTGGTCTAATATGTCACGAACTTCCTACTACGTGCATACTCTCATACATATAACTCAACACAATGAACAAGTACCATTGTGTTGAGTTATACGACAGCGTTATTATTTGCAGGAAATGCATTTTTGATTTGATAATCAGTAATCTATGCTTTGCGCGCCAACTGTATCAGGCAATCCTGTGACTAATTAAATGGGCTTATTGGTTACTGTATGATACTTTGCTGTTTTTTAGATCACTAGTGACTCTCCATTAGGCTCAATTTACACCGCCGCGGAATGGAACGGAAGCGACTTTTTGCAACGAAATCGTATATAGCATAATGAACTTTATATCATTAGCGTCAATTTTCAAATTCCGATACGTCAAATCACCGGAGAATTCTCAAGAATGCGCGAGGATTCCGCGGAAGACGCGCGTCCAATTTTTTGGCTCGTATATAATTTGTGTGTCACACCATTGATATAAAGTTCATTATGCTATATACGATTACGTAGCAAAAAGTCGCTTCTGTTCCATTCCGCGGCGGTGTAAATTGAGCCTTAGGGTTGTTCAGTTTTTTGAACTTTTCTGAGCACAACTTTTTTTTTTAAAATCAACCATAGGTAAAAATTTTGTTTTTAAGTCATTATCTAAGGCCAACTTAAACGAACTACACAATTTTTTTACTAAAAAAATAAAAAAGCTGAAAAATATTGGAACCTATCCATAGATACTCGAAATAACAAGTTATTAATTTTTCCAGATTAGGTATATGAAAATTCAGTCTAGGAAGGAATTGTCCTTACTATCTGAAAAAATAAATATACCATATCGAGACGCTGAGGATAGGTTGTCATAGCATTTTGCTTATGTTACATCCTGTATATGATTTTTTTTTATTAAAAAAAGATTATTACCTTACTTCAACCCCATTGATAAAATAGTAGATAACGAAATGGTTCACATTCTTTCTTCATACGCGGATTGGGATATTTTTGCCAAGTTATATATTTTTGTTTACGGAACCCGAAAACTAGATGATGTATTTCACTTAGGAGTAGGAAGAACCTCTTTTCTTTTGTTCGCGCGCTAACAACCTAAGTTTTTGTATATTTATTCTCTTTGATATTGAGATTTTTCCTAGAAAACATTCTTTTAATATACGAGTAGTATGTATTTCTAATCAATTTTTTTTAACGTATACAGAGTAAACTCTTTGTTTGCTTTATTTACATACATATATATAATCACGCCTTTATCCCTTACGCAGAGCACTAAGGGCCGATAGAACCACATGGTGCCACTTCTGACCAATTTTTAGGGTATAGTTGAGTTGTACAAGTTCGGTTAGTAGTGACAGGTGGTCAACTCATCGCCTACAAAACACCAAGACCCTCTTGTCCCTCTACTGTTTGCTTGCTTTATTTCAGTAAACTTTGTGCATGTCACCATCGTAACTACTCGTATATACCATAATCTTTTTATCGATATTTAAAGTCAAAAGGTAGATACTTTAACTTGTTGTATTAAGCAATTTAAAGACAATAATCGTTATCTTAATTTCATCGTTATTTAGTTTCAACACTGTTTCTCAGCATTGCAATACGTTGGAGAATGATGGAGTTAGCTGATACCCTGGTTTAATACAGGCTACTTTTTATCCCGGATAAATTCGACATTTTGTTTTTTCCGCAGTCCACGCGGACGAAGTCGCGGGCGTCCACTATAATAAAAAAAACTTTTATGTCGGACAGCTACAGATCTATATGATTTTAGTATAAACTAAGTATTTGTTAGTATTACCAGTATTACATATAGGTTGTATTGTATGCTTCGTAGCTGCACTAAGAGTGATCACAGAATCATCTTCGTTTCCATGATCACTCTCGGCGACGTATACCTATTAGCTAAGGTCTTCAGGGTGCTATTGTAGCTGCCCCGTATCCTCTCAATCAAGGAGACTGTTTTCTTGCATATGACGGGTGTAAAGCCGTCTGTTTGATTTCCCACAAACATCTCCGACACACTACAAAAACGAGGCAGCCCCAACATCAGAGGTTGAGGTGACTTTTATAATATTAGGTAAGTGTTCTGTAGCTTTCTGTTATTATAATGGGGCATTTCTATAGTATATAGCTGCATCTCCTTCCGTGCATACAGTAACTACGGAACTCGGCAATCTCTCAGGCGACAACGTGCCTGTGGGATTTCCTTTATGATTCCTCAGTTCTGGCTACCGCTTTCCGGGAACACAACCATATGTTTGCGGATCTAGAGCCCAATGTTCGGGGTATCCCGATAAATGATAACACTTGGTAAATGATGACTTGGTTATATTAGACAGAACAGAGAAATTATAAGAGAAACTAATATTAATATGAGTACGCGTGACTTGGTGTATCGATGGTTGCGAACGATGATTGCGAACTGATTTGCGTAATACAATTGTGTGGTGTGTGTCTAATGAGGTTAGTAAAAAGCTGATGTCGGCAAAATATATTGTACGGAGCTAGCTCGTACAGTTGCTCTATCCCCACGCTATATCTACATAAGTACTTGCTCTATTTCGGAGTTTTGGAGAGAGAGAGTGTATAGCAGAGAAATTACATAAATATTCTTCAATTTCAACACGGGATACCGGGAATTTGGGAATTTTCTTTCATTTTCTTTAGTTTATAGTTGCCAACAATATTTGTAGGGTAAAGTGGTAGGTGGTAGTCTTATAGGGCGTAAACCGAGCATGTCAATTATACAGCGCGCTACAGGATGTTAAATGAACGAATCGATTGCTCATTCAACTCGCTCAACTGTTGAGGACATTTCAATTTTACAAACACTCTGTATACGATTCGTTAACGATTGTTTTAATACGGAAAAATATTTATTTACTCCTTTATAAGCAAGCATTTAACGTAGTTAATAATGATTACCAAGAATAATAGTTATAATCTACGTTGTTCTTAGGATGTAGTGTCCACGATTTTTGTTCAAATAGTAAAAGGAAATATCTTTATGGATATCTCCTTCAAACAGTCTGATTGAATTTTGTAGATATTGGCAACTACCAAAATTTTTTAGGCCGGAGTGGAAAAAACATTAACCCATTTCTGTGGCCAACGTCTGAACCGCTGGTAGCCTGTCGAATTTACGTTGTCGCACGTGAAGTAAAACCAATATAAAATTTATTACATTTCTTGTTACCATTTCCTTTGGAGTGACAGTCGGGGTTTATTCATTACGTACCACCCTCCGTTCTCAATCGATCGCTGTCAGAGGTAGTCGGCTTAATTACAGATGCGATTTGAACAAAGACTTGCCTCAGCACTGTACTTTACGGAATTGCAGAGTGCAGCGGTAATTTCTGACGCTGAGTGTTCATTGCAAGTGATCTTTGGTGCAGTTTGTATCCTGGCTTGGCGCTAGTGGGAACATTTTTCTTACTAGTTTAACGCCATGGAAATTAATCTTACTAATATTATAAACACGAAAGTTTGTGAGTATGGATGGATGGATGGATGGATGGATGTTTGTCTCTTTCACGTATAAACGGCTGGAGCGATTTTAATAATATCGGGTATGGAGTTAGCTGACACCCTGGATTAACACATAGGCTAGTTTTTATCGCGGGAAAATACAGGATGATTTTTGGTCGTCAACGTTCCCGAAAACTACGGAATCTCCTCATCATCACGATCATTTTTCTCCATGGAAGCATACCTGGGAAGTGTCTGGTTTCCAAAATATTAGGGTCCAAAGTTGAGTAAATAGACTGCGTTTTTCTGCATAAATGCACATAGACGCGCGTAGCAGGATTTTTTCACGAAAAATAATTAATATCTGTCTATAAAAAAACTAACATAAACACTAGACACTATAAATTTCGCACGATCATGGAATTTAAAAAAAAAAAAAAAATCCCAGCATTTTTTTTGGCATAAACTTACTTTATTTCATGTATAGAATACGTACCCTTCGTTAAAGGTGGCCACAAAAAAACACCCTGTATAATTCGAATATTCCGGAATTTCGACATATTGTTTTTTCTACAGTCCACGCGGACGAAGTCACGGGTGTCCACTATATAACACAATGGTGATCAGTTACCTACAATTACCATTACACAGACTAGATCTAGCCATAAGGCAACGATGTTAAGAAAATATAAAAAGTAAGTTTCGTTTCTCGTTAGTTTTAACGAACTGCAACTGAACAGATTAGTTTAAAGAAAATAGAAAAAGGTTACTTAATCCAAAATAGTATGATGGCTTTTTGACCCAAAAAAATATTTTTATTTCAGAAAATTACCTATCAGTTTTCTTTTTAATATAGATCACGTGTTAGGTGTGGTATAGTGTACCCTGCCTTTGTGTGGGAGAACTCCTATTTCTCAATATTTTTAAATAGAAACTGAATTAAACTACGTTCAAAATAGGGAAGGATATCTAACATTCTAGTATGTCGTTGACATGGTGTTGACAATACGCATCACGGCATAGACCCTCATCTCCCCGGGACCCGAGCAATTTTATCTGAACAAATAACAACACACTATTATGCAGGCCGCCTACCGTAAAATGAAGAGTTAATATCAAAACGCTCAAGGATTTGGGAAAAGTACTGCGGAGGTCATGGAGGTAATGCGGAGGTTTTATTTGTATGTTCACTATAAGACTGGTTGACGCCGGAGAAAAATTAAGTATTTACATTTGTTTTACATATGTATCATGTTTCATAGCTAGCTTGTGTGCTTAATCCAATCGAATTGGTAGCTACGGATAGGTACGTCAATCTGCGAAATTGATATCGACACATGTAGGTGGGATATTCGTAATGAGGAATTGAGAAATATGAGAAGAGTGGAACTCTTTATCATATTCTAGTAAGTATTGGCCCATTTGAGAGGTCATTATAGAAAACTTAAACTTATAAACTTATGATTTTATATCTCAAATGTTGTAGATACATTTGAGATTTAAAATCATAAGTTTATATTTTAAGATTGTACGAACTTTAATAAGTTATTTGAGAATTCTCCTCACCGTCGTCTGGAAAAATAATCATGTGATTTCGAGTTTCAAAATATACCTATCGATGTAAGATAAAGTATAAAAGTTTTGTAAACACCAGCCCTCTGAGCCTCAAATGCCCTTCAAACAGTAAAGTACGTGACACGCGTAGAAGTTAGTAGTTACACATCATTATATTTTCAATAGGATCGATTTCGCTCGCTCGGACGAATCAGTGTAATCGATTGGTTCCCTGAAGTAAGCCTGTTGATTAAAATTTCATTTAACTGGGGTATACATATACAGGGTGTAAAGTGTGCTTATCTCTAAAATAAATTTCTTCCAGCTAACTATTCGAGAAAGAGAATAATACAATATTCTGTGACAATACGTAGTTTTATATTCTCCTCAAGCCTCAGAAATACTGCAATAAAAATGGAGTTGAATCTACATAAATCGGAGTCAGTATTCAATAGTAAATCAAATAAATATTCACCGTGACGTCGTGAAATAAGATGCACATATATTTGCGAGCCTTTAGAGGGTGGAATTCGATCACTACTCGGTCTATATCACTGTCATATAAATATTAAGGGGTAGGTTTAGGTCTTCTACAGGTTTTTTATTGGCTTGGCACTGAGCAGAACGCGGTGAATTTAGCCTTTTATGCTTCATAAAAGGTATTATAAAGCGAAAGTAACTCTGTCTGTCTGTATAACATTATGTCTAAACTACTGAACCGATTTAAATGAAATTTGGTACGCAGATAGTACAACACATGTCAGGACATTTGAATCCGAGGTTTGGGGGCTTATAAAGGGCATTCTGTAAATTCCACAGCAATATCGAAATAAAAAATCTTTAGTTTAGCATACCTAACTACAGTATAACTATTAGTGACCTCAAGCTATGAAGGGTCGCTCGAAAAGCCAATCGAGTGCGTCAGGACCTCTCGGTGTAATCAGTTTAGGGGGAAATTTTGCGAAAATTTTGAGCTGAAACGCAACCATTAATAAATCGTTAATGAAACGCGGTACATACATAGCAATTTTTTACTTTACCGCTTGAGTAGAAAGTATATTTTAGCATGTAGCGCTCACAAGTATGACAATAAAAACAAACATCCGTATTGTACTGAAATGTGTCTAATTACGTCACCGTAAAGAGATAATTGCTTCGTGCCGATCTTCTACGGTTCCGTTTCGGCTTCGTTCTAAAGGGCTTAGTGTGAATTTTCACTTTGAACTCGATCGCATTAACGTAAATTATCCCACCAATCACGTAGTGCCGTTGTTCGCACTTTTATTACATCGCGTCATAGTGTGATTGGTTGGCAAAACTCGCACTAAGACTAACTCCGGTTATTTTTTCTTTGCGGAATCGTCCCCTAGGTTAAGCTACGGACGCTACGAAGCGCTACGAAATACGTCATAGCCTCGTAGCCGACTACGCCGGAAAGCCACTAAGCTATCGTACGAGCTTGTGTACTTGATTGGAAATTCCTTGCGGTTTCCACGCGAATTATTCTTGGTAATGGATTTTTTCAGTAAATGCGTAAGAAAATATGGTCCGGCGTATTTCGTTGGCTACGTATACGTATAAACATAATCTTCTTTTAATCCTGCAATGGGTTTGATATTGATGTGACTAACCTAAATAATTTATGATGCAACCTTAGATGATGCAACATATCTTATTCTCTGTTTGTCCTGAACGACTTTAAGAAAAAAAAACCCGATTTTCCCACGGGAATGCCAAAAATTATAAAGCTAATTAAAGACAGTAAATTAACATAATAAATAAATAACTCAAAGATACCAGTTTTATACCATTTCCCCTCCATATAAAAAAACCTCTGAAAATGAATTATTTCCGTTGAATATTTAACAAAGTTCCTGAAAGCGTTCAGTGTAATGGTGCGCTAAATAACTTCCGTGAAATGAACGCGATACTCCGAGGTACATGAAAAAACGCCTGAATATAGGCAGTTTAGGCAGCTGGAAATTGATATGAATTTTTCAGGATAAAATTGTGAAAAAATTGAGGTACTTTTAATATCTGTTTCAAAAAGAGCATATTTGACATTTACAAGATAAAGTTACCTTAGGTTGTAGATTTCTTCATTTATATACAGGCTGTAACGCCCACTGTGAAGAACCCATCCACAAAATTTGAGACTTGAAATCACATGTTTATTTTTCCAGATAGCATGGAGAATTCCTAACCAACTCAAGAATGTTAATACAATCTTGAAAAATAAACGTGTGATTCCGAGTCTAAAAATTTTATAGCATTTCGCTTAACATACCCTTTTTGTTACACCCTGTATATGCTACAGTTGTTTTTTTAGATTAGTATCTAAAAAAAACACCCGATATTGTTAATTGTTGACTAAAACTTTAATAATATAACCATTGAAAAATATGTCTTTTGCCAAATAAAACAAAGTACTATCGCCATCTCCAAGCCGAATATACTCAAGCTCAAGTTAACACTATAGGTATTTTCATATATGTTGTAAAAATTGTCACTTAGCTCGTGCCTCGTAAAGCACGTAAAACCGTTGGTCCTACGCCTGATACTCTCTCCGGTCGTGTCGGCTTCCGTCCCATCGGACTATGAGAGTAACGGAATAGAGAGTGCATCTGTGTTTGCGCACACACTTGTGCACTATAATATCTCCTGCGTACCTGGCCAATCTCTGTAGAGATTGGTCGCCTTGGCCGAAATACGGTCGGAGATCATCATCATTTTCATACCGTTTTGTCATATTTACATAATACATACATACATAACACAATATGCAAACCTCAGCGGAGACTACATATTTGAGCCATTTGGAGTTGAAACCATGGGGCCATGGGGCCCGGGAGTCCATGCCCTTTTAAGGGCATCTCTAAAAGACTGGTCGAGGCATCCCACGACCGAAGGGCTGGCCAGTACTTTGGACAAAGGATTAGCTTCGCCATTCAGCTGGGCAATGTGGCCAGCCTTTTGGCCACGTTGCCAGCGGTGGAGGAGTTGCAGGCAATTTTCTACTTGTAAATTGTTCTAGATTTTAAGCTTTTTATTTCGTATATTATTATCAACCCAACGATGTAAATAATCAATATTTTTTTTTCCTTCTACATAACACATAGCAAGGTAAGCGTAGCGTTGGGCGCCCTCCGGCCAGATGGACCGATGACTTAAAGAGGACGGCTGGTAGTAACTGGATGGTGAAAACGGGAGATCGAGCCATGTGGCGTACACTGGGGGAGGCCTACGTCCAGCAGTGGACTGCAATAGGCTGACGACGACGACATAACACATACGACTGTGGGAATAGGGTAAACAAGATCCCACAGCCATGTTTAGCATAGCGGGAACAGATGTTAATGTTCAGTGACTAGTTGCTAGCTTATCGCCTGAGAGAATGCCAGAGTTTCTTAGTCGGCTCTTACGATATGTGCGATCGGAGATACAGCTAATTATTCTAGTGAAGCCCCTCATCAAATGGGTCATATCTACTATTTATCATGTACGAACGGAGATACAGCTAATTATTCTAGTGAAGCTCCTCATCAAATGGGTCATATCTACTATTTATCATGTACGAACGGAGATACAGCTAATTATTCTAGTGAAGCTCCTCATCAAATGGGTCATATCTACTATTTATCATGTACGAACGGAGATACAGCTAATTATTCTAGTGAAGCTCCTCATCAAATGGGTCATATCTACTATTTATCATGTACGAACGGAGATACAGCTAATTATTCTAGTGAAGCTCCTCATCAAATGGGTCATATCTACTATTTATCATACAACGGAGTACGGAGATAAGCTAATTATTTCGAAGAGATACAGCTAATTATTCTAGTGAAGCTCCTCATCAGCACAGATAATGGGTCAATATCTACTATTTATAAAATCCTTCTTTCGTCATAAACTTTGAAATTTTATAGCTTCGCATCTCAGTGCCAGTCATATTTTGTCATCCAACCTATTAAATACCCATTATCAAGGCCAACAGCGAATTATTGTTTCAAACAGCCTTTAAACTGATCGTTAAACCCCAGCCTGGTTCCATCGGGGCATTAATTAAAAAATTCAATTGGAATTGTCGACGTCTCCCGTTTACTGCTCGGTGTAAACGCGGCTTATTATTGAAGAAAGTTTTCACCAACTATAGACTATGAGCTGCTTTATTATATCTTTGAGTTATACAGGTTTTTTTGATATAATTAGAGATAAAAAAATTCTAATGTATATCCGGAGCTTTCGTTTACGAGCCACAGTTAGAATAGATAATGCTACTTTGTATCAAGGAGAAAATCAATATATTTTCTCGGACTAGCACCCTGAAGCTATGTATTAATCTAGAGCTTAGATATTATGTATGTAGATGAGCACGATGACCTAATAATACCTTGCCATCGGTAATTTGACTTGTTCGTAAACATACATACATATACATATGGATGCTGCTTCCCGAAATGGGGTAGCAGGATCATAAGAGAATCCGGCAGTCACGTTCAGCACAGCGGGGACACATGTTACTGATCGGTGATAAGTCAGTGATAATGCTAGATTGCTGGAGAGAACGCCTCAGTTCCTTAGTCAACTCTTATGACACGCATGGAAGGAGATGCAGCTGATGTATTCTAATGAAACCCCGCATCAGCAGCAGGACGTGTTACGATCTTATTGTGAATATGCAGAAAAAACACTATGGTTATATTTAAATTGAAAAATATGTTATACTAGCGAATGTTTTGGTAAGCTACATGCCTGTCAAGTTTAATTAAAATCAGTTTCGAATGTCATCCAAATACGAGTATATAGGTATCGCCTGAGAGACTGCCCGAGTTCCTCGAGACATTACAGGATACATTAAATCTAGTTTCCTAGTATTACTCGATTTAATATTTTATAAGCTCGAAATGTCTTTATATTCTCACTAATTTTTACATTTATAATAATATATTTAGTCGAATAGACATGAGTATTGTAATTAAGTTGCCACTCACAGTAAATCAAATACTGAAACTTTGTGACAAAACTTCGTCAACTCCCGTTCTATTGTTCAAAAATGAGGTCGCATTTCAAAGAAAATTTCATTAAGGTGCATTTACATCATTTTGGAGTAAAAACTTGAAGGTTTTCATCCCGTCAGTCGTGAGGGAGGAACTTCGAGTTTGCAGAGATTATGGAAATTACGTCGAACTAAGGCTTATTATAACGTGAATTGTGAATATAGTAGGTATTTCATCACATTGGGATAATTCGCTGGATTCGCTTTGCTTTTTGATTTAGTTTTGTTAGAAAAATCTAGTTAGTTATTATTAGTTTATAAACTTTTTCGATTGTTTATAATGTAGTAATTGAAGATTCCTGCCGCGTCATATTACTAAATTAAATATTTCATCGTCCTCGTTTTTGCAAAGTAGAAGTAGGTATTCAATACTTACTTTCCAATGCTCGTTATTGTAATCTAGTTGTGTAGTTCCGGCTTAACAGTTAACTCCAATGGACAGGGTGCCATTACCCCCTTTTACAGACGCACTTTACATGATGGGGTAATAGCTGCCTGTCTCAATTTTATCAAAGGATAACACAAAACGTAATCTTAACGTGAAAACACGTGAAATATGGAGTCGTTTAAAACAAATTCTTGTCTTATATTCTCAGGCTCCAATATAAAGAAAGAAAATACTCCAATACTGTTATATTACCTATATACTTGTATTTTACACTACACAAGTTAAACCAAAGATAAATCTGTCGAGTAAAGAATGAACCTTGACAAAAGAGGCTACTTGCAGTATTCTACTTCATTCTTTATCAAGTGGCAAACCTAATATAGGGCGTACTTCGACCTACATTGTTATTCTTCCCAAAGTAGAGAAATATTCGGCGACTTCCGTCCGTAAAGTCTGTATTGTTAATATTTGGAATTCACGGCACCCTAGAGTTCTATAGATACTTTGACAGCCGTGCATTGGGCAGCAGCCCAAATACAGAGGACCTTTTAACTTTATTCTGGTCGAGGCGACACTTTGTAATTCATAATACATAAGTTACGTAAGTGCCAAGTTTCATCAAAATCAGTTTGGTAGTTTTTGTGTGAGTAACAAGCATCAAACATAAATATTTACATTATTACAAACTTTCACATTCATATGTACCTATAATCGAGGCATGGCCTTTCAATCCTTTATTGCCTTTAAATTAAGATAAACATTATATTACGTGCAGAACTGCAGATATTAAAATATAAGCCTAATATCCGGAAAAGATATTAAACGCTAACGTAACCGTAATGGAAAATCAATTCACAGAACAAACTGGGCAAAATGGACACGCTTCACGTGTCAAACTCGTCTGCCATTCTAGTCGGAAACAGTGGCGCTAGTTTACTCATAAAATTCTAGATTTACGTATGAACATACGAGTACCAACTTTTAGCTTCAGCCACCAGCATGCGTAATTTGGGTTGACTGTTGACGCCTGTAATGGCTGTTCCAATTATTAAGCCCCGTGGATTTCTGTGAAACTAGGTAAAATGTTTAAATAGTGTCAGGATTACGTTGACACTAGCGCTCATGTCAGGGGTCTTCGTAACTACAATAAGAAGTAGAAGTAACACGGCTCGCCAATTTAACGCACACTGCCGATGACAGACGGGGTGTGGATCGAATATAAACGAGATTGTTAAGGGGTGAATCACGAGAAAGTTAGCTACAATTTATGCTCCCTGTAATTTCATTAAGGAAATTTAATTTGAAACGTAAAAGGTGTGGCTTTTTTTATCGGGAACTAACTTAGATTATGTAAATAGTAATTAATGATATAGTTTCAGTAATGATAGAGTTTGTTACCCACTGCTGATGGTGATAGCTGCTATAGACCTCGTCTCTACCACGCCATCCATTCCAGTACCTTGGGAGGCAAGGGATCCGATCGCATCTACTGTCTACCGGCGATGGCGGTGATGTCGTCCGTTCATCTAGCTGGTGGTCTGCCCACTGGGTTCTTTATGGTTTTGGGTTACCTATCTACCGATCTATTACTCAGTTACCTACCGCTCTGTACCTACCAGTCCACCTACCGTTGTGATTCACGTATCTATAACCACATATTTTCTATATAAAAAAATCTGCTATTATTTACTTTGTACAACGAAGTTCGTAACTGACTACGAATATTTTCGTAGTAAGATAATAGTCTACTTTAAGTACATAGAACTCTAAAAGTTTATGGTTTTTAGTTGTGTTCCTCCCACTGACTTCGTCTAAATAACCATAATTACCATTCCCGTAGAAATTTCGAGAAATATGTGCATTTATTTCTAATGCTGTGCATTTCAGCTAAGCTTCTTATGCTGAGCCTAGGCTGTGTAGTTATTGTCAGATGATATTATACATGTCCATAGCCAACACTCCTAGTAAGTTTTAAAACACTTAAATACCAATATTACTTCAAAAGATAGACGATTGGATCTTGATGAAAGAGGTTGTTGATGAAAAATACAGGAAGTACAGAAAAATTTAAGACAGAAGTACGTAAAATACATACATACATATAATCACGCCTATATCCTTTACGGAGTAGGCAGAGCACCAAGGGCCGATAGGACCATATCATAGATTAGAGGTAATCTATGGACAATATAGTGCCACTTCTGACTAATTTTGAGGGTATAGTTGAGATGTACAAGTTCGGTTAGTAGTGATAGGTGGTCAGCCCATCGCCTGCAAAACACCAAGACCCTCTTGTCCCTCTACTGACTTGTGCAGTATGCCCGGGAAGAGAAGCAGCTGTAGTATTATCCGTTTTTTTTACTCCCAGAGTAACGTACGTAAAATACCTAAAAAAAATCACCATTTGTTTTTCTTTTCTGAGGTCTACGCAGGTGTTACAGACACTCTATAGCTGCCAATTTTAATTGCTCCTAATACATATCATGGTTTACCTCACAAACGATTTCACTCCAGTACCTAAGCATTGCAAAAAATTAATTCACGCCCTTCATTTTATTATTCAGTAACAGTACTTATCCATGTTCCCTTTGTCCCGGGATAATCCGTTAGTTCGGCGATTATTTATCCATTTCCTTTGAAAACCGATTACAAAAGCGATTCAGTTTTGACAAGTGATCGTATATTCATAACATTTTAATGCTTGATTTGACTGAAGACAGCTGTAAATGTATCTTGCTTGGTGATATTTGAAATTGTCTAGGTACCTATTTCTATATTTGAACTTGTTTACTCCCCTAAAACGTGCCAATAACAATATTTACAACGTGATATGATTGATTTCAAATAGATTCTGATAATTTGGTTTCATAATAATAAAAACTACAAAACAACATCGATAAAAACTTTTATTGTTGAAGGACGACTAGTACTCGTAGCCGACTTCTTCTATTAAGCGTACGTTTCTCCCGACGACGAACGTCTCAATAAATCTTCTGCTATTTGACAAAGTTTAATTGTTTTATTATTTATTAATGGTAACACTGGATTACAAGACACAGATGTCCAACGAGACGGGGGCGGGGCGGGCGCGCGGGGGGCTGCACTCGGCGTAGAAACACGCGCCCGGTCTTCACAAATATAATTCTCTATCTAACAATAAGTCAATATTTGATCTCTAATATCAAAAAATTTACAATGAAAATAGAATTTACTCTATAAATAATTTCACGCAGACGTCGGTCGCGAGTCGACTCAAGACGACCGGCGCCGGCGCGTTGTCTATCACATTGAAAGATCATAAAGTACAAGTATGCCACGCGACGCCGCGTGACCGAGCCAAGCTATACTGCACTGCGTGAAGTCACGACGCGCCGCGCGGCCACGCGATCTCAAGACACGTCTGCCTCTCGCTCGCGTTTGAAAAACTAATGTTTTGAAAACTAGTAATTTACAAGATTCATATTACACATATTCGACATGCTATTTACACAAATAAATCTTTCAATGTCGTGCAAATAGTTGCATCGCACCCTTCTGCAGCCGCCTCCTCATCATCGGGCCTACCGCACCAGCGCTCTTGCTGTCCCGGGGGCCGGCTCGGACCCGCCACGTCTCTGGACCTCGGCGGAGCCTCGATCTTTACTTTAGGCAGCAAATCCTTTGCGACCGGCGACGTAGGTATTTCTCCTGCATTGTTGCTTTTCCTCAGGAATACTTCAATAGCGCTACCTAGTGCGCTCGCATCTACAACAGACCCCGAAGGCCGATCCCATACTACGGCGGCTACGTCGCCGGGTGCCTGCTTTGCATCGGGCGCGAACGTCACTTTGTTCTTTTTCGGCTCTGTGTCTTTCTTTTTGTTTGCTAAAGTCTGATGTCGTCGAGCAAACCATTTAGTACCGGACTCGAAAGGCTGGTCGCGAAGCGTTGAGGCGTCGAAACTACTAGATCTCATGTCGGCAAGGCGTCTAGATCCCGTACGTTCTGGTTTGCCACAGGTGTCTATTTCAGTGGCGGATGAAGTGAGCGCGTTGAGCATGAGATGAAGGTCTGTGTCGGTGCAGACCACGCCTCCCGTACGTGGTGGGATCGGGGGCGGTAATGGAGGCATTTCGGAAGCCCTGCGACGAGCGGGTATAGGCGGTAGGGGAGAGCCCACGAAGTCCGAGTGCCGTCGACCGCGGTTGGTATAGCGGACTGACCCGCCCATAGGGGAGCGCTCGTCCATCGGCTGCACCTCGCAGACTCGTTCGTTTGACGTGTTCCACATCCTCATGCGCACCTTTCGAGCTTGGACGATATCATCCATTATGTCTAGCTGCAAGTTGTGCGTGCTGCCCAACGTGTCAATTGCTGTGAGACCTGTAAATATAGGTAGCCGTCACTAATTTGGCATGAAATAGGAGATCAGTAATGTTGAGTATTGCTGAGTTGCTCACATTTCTTAGAGCCGGAGTCCCTGCGCCGGCCCAATGCTGGGAATGCTGCGATGGATTCACGGCGCCCTCTGCCGAAGAGCGCTTGTGGAACCTTAGATATTGTAACTACGGAATGTCTGGAACAAAAAAATACACATGAGACCTATACCTTCATCGAAAGTCTACAATGTTAGCAAAAGAACCGTCCAAACTCGTCTGCCCGTACAAAAAGTAAGGAACCTTACCTGCGACCACCAGGATGTTGTGGTGGAGCCTGGCTCAAGGTGGCCAGAAAGGCGGCTTCTCGAGCCTCTCGAGCTGCTCCCTCCCCTCGCTCTGACAGCCTTCGGACCTGGAGGCAAAATGTAGCGAACATGATGGACATCCAGTGTATGATATTGCTAGCTAAAGTCTACTTGGAGCTACAAATTATTGAGATCTTTTTGTCGGAAGGTCGTGCCTACGTCTGTGCAGTGCACGTATAGTTTACGTATAAACATTTCAGCACGGCGCGAGCGTTGGTGACTAAGCTTGCGTATAAAACAGCGCAATACATAATTAGGATTACATTATAGGTACGAGACTGGTACTACCAACTTAAAGCTTATTAGAGCTCTTTGGGGATCTATTATGTTAATTGACAAACAAACCTTTATTCCATATTTTTTTACCGTGGACGCATAAAACTGGTGGGTGTTATAAGTGTGACCCCTTTGTGTGTATACTGTTTGTGGCATCGTAGCGCATAAACAGCAGAGCCGATTTGTTTCTTGTTTACATACTTGAAACTTTAGAATAATACAATAATTAAAAACGTTTCGCTCCCAATTTTTTACTGCCGAACGGTATCTTCTAGGGCTGCGTGCTAGACAATACAAAAACAAACCGGATCTATAAACGACTTGGAAATTTTCCAGGAAGATGATAATGATCTCTCCATAAAATAAACTTTCGCAATATTTTATGGAGAAACAAACATATAAGCTGTCGAGGAAAGTGGTGTTTTATATGTCGTAATGGCATCGCACTATATATATACTATGACGAAAAAAAATATTATATACCAACGACTTAAGTGAATAGCAGATATTGTATTTGGTTTCAGGAAAATATTTCGAAATAATAGAATTGAGGTTTTCCTTCAAACATATCTCAAAAACCATTTAGCTCATTTCAATCGGTTAAAAGAATATCCAAGGAGAATATTCGTTCCATCTTTCTATAACAGATCTATAAGCAACAAGTATTGAAAATTACTTTTACCTATTCCCTGGGATACAAAGGATCTTGTGGAGCGGTATACAGATAAATTAGTCCTTAAGGGACTTAATTAACCGTGATAACATCATCACTAATGCATTTTCAATATATCGGCTAAGTAGATAAGTAGATTAACCCACTCAAGAGGCACCTTGTGTACTACAGGGTGTAACTAAAGAGGTATGTTAAACAAAATGCTATGATAACAGAACCTATGAGACTCGAAATCTCATATTTATTTTCCCAGATTGTATGGAGAATTTCATAGCAACTCAGAACTGATCATACTGAATCTTGAAATAGCTACTACTTTAGGGTTGCCAACCGTCCTGTTTTCTGTTGGGGTGTCTAGGGCTGTCCTGGATAGCTTTTAAGTATCGTCCTGAGTTTTAAAGTCCTGACACATTCGCTGTCGGCAGATTTTCTAAGGGTGCCGACATCGGGCAAATAAGCGTCAGCGGCACCTCTAGAAAGCCTAAAAAAAGCAAATACGTAGTCACCGGCACTGAATGTGTTAAAGACCTATGTTTTGAAATTCGCACGCCACTAACTCCCTCCAATCGTATTGTAACTGGGCTCGCACATGTATAGTCCTATTTTTAAAAATCTAAATGTCCTGGTATTTCTTCCTCAAATCCTGGTTTTCAAAGTTTTGAGATGGCAACCCTACTTGATAATACTTGGGTATTATTTTGAACTCTTAAGGATGGTTTCTATATCGGAGCTATAAGCATAGAGCATCATCAGAACATTTCGCTATGGTAATGATAATCCCCCCTGATCTCGGTTTTGTGTTGCCAAAGAAGTTTGATAATACGTAGTTTAAAACTGCTGTATAAATTACATATAGATTTTTAGCGAACTATTGTAATGTTTTACCTGACTAGCGGTTGGTCCAGTAGTGCAAGATGGGGTGGGTAAGGAATGTTTGCGAGTGTCCCTCCATGGGGACAAATGGTAGGGGTCTGGTGGGGAGTCGGTGTCCACGGACAGCCCCCTGGTGGGTGGCGAGTACGACTGGTAACACTCCGCTTCCTCTGCCCCGCTTTCTTCCACCACGATAAGTGGCTCCCCTCCTCCGGCCAGGGCCATCGAACCTCGCCGCATCATTGCTACAAGAATAAAGAATGCTTAATAGGTGCCTAATTAACGATGTGAAGCTGTGTTTTTGTGAAATAGCATTATTATAAAATTATTAATAAAGAAAATGGAAAAAATTCTTCACCCGAGTGGGAATCGAACCCACGACCACTGCAAACCGTGCCAGCCGCTCTAACCACTAAGCTACCGGGTCAATTACTCGGATGACGAATTTTACCATCTCTTTTCTAAATTATATATTGGCAACGTTATTTTTCATCCCGATAGCTATACACTAGCCAAATCTCGGCAAACAAAGATGAATCCCTCAGCACAATGTTTAAAGATGAAACGATCAACCATATCCTAACGGATTATATTAATGGAGAAGTATTTTTATAAATTTATCTTATATAGTATATATATCTTATATAATAGCATTATTATAAATATTAATAAGAAAATGTTTTTTTTTCACCCGAGTGAGAATTGAATCACGACCTCTCGCATTCCGTGCATCGCTCTAACCAACTGAGCTATCGGGTCACTTAACTCGGATGACGAATAGCATTATGTAAAATAATGTGCAGTGTTTTTCTAATTTTGTATCTTTTAGTGAAGAGAAAGTTATAAAAAATTCCTATGTACATAATTTACCTACGAATTGAGCGAGACGTACTGAACCTATTCTAAAAAGTTATATAAACTACGGTCTTTTTTTACTACAGATATTATTAATTAATGTAGTATAAAATTATTAATAATTTTATACTACAGATATGGCAGTATAAACCAGCATACATACATTTATGCTTATTTTATATAAAATAAGTTTAGCCGTTTTATTATGAAAATGCACGTAACAACAGGACAAAGGAACCTAACCTAACATTATATAACCTAATATATTAACATACACTTAGAGTAAGCGTACAATGAACCGTTACAAAATATAGTATGTATGTACCTAAAACAACGAAAATATTTCAACTTTATAGTGTTTGTGTAAAACCATGCGTACCAACGATGTTAAAAGCACGTTAGACATGTTACTTACTATACGATCTTATTAAAGACAATTGATCTGGCCAATTAGCTCAATTTTAATTTGTCGGAAATTGCACAGCTGATACTCGTAGTGCTATTCTCGGTGCTATCTTATTTATACGCATTGCGGTTGGGTTTTCATAATATTGCGATATTCCTTATGAAAACTGAATCAGTACTTGTATTCTCCCTAAAGATAGAGTAATATAGTTTAAATAGGTTTTTTTTAAATTACATAAGTAATAAGTATCATAGTTACATACTTAGTTACCTTTGAAAGTGTACATAAAGTCATAAGAACTTAATGTTCAATAATTAAATGTTCAGCGTTTTTCATCATCGTGATTTACGAGTACCATGAAAAAACCTATCTATTGTTATAATATCAATGGCGCGCACTCTATTTATGACAACATCTACAGACGCGCGCTATGTAAGCAAACATGTTGTCAATCAAGGTGAGATAGCTCCGTATTTTCAGAATGTAGCTAAACATTGTTTACATCTTGCTCACTCTCAAGGTGATAGAGAAGGTCGGAATAGCATTGCAGTCAATAATGTTGGTTACTCGCATAACTAAAGCAAGGGATAATGGGATAGACGGTAATGTTTCGCTATGGCACAATACAAAGGCTGCTTTTCCAACAGAGACTATGCTACGTTGTTACGAATACGATGCGATATTCACTAATCATATTCATTCTGTCGGCTTAGACACTAGTAATTAAATAAATACTACATTCATAATGGTAAAATTAGTGGACTGTATTTTCATTGCCGAGAATTCAATTAGTAGTAAAAAATAATTTAAATATAGAAAAAAGAATAAAAAACAATAAAACAAAATCAATGTGGCCTGCTATGCGATATACAAATTACATAAAACCTTTATGTTAGATTCTAACACATTGATCCATGAATTTGATTGGTGGATATCTAAAGCCAATATCACATCTGTGGTGAAAAGGTTAATGATTTTTGAGACCGTGTGACAACAAAATACATAAAATAATAATGATGATTTGATACAATACGCTTTCGCTTCCTTTGCGATTGTTTTATTGTTGTTGCGTTTGGTTCTACGTACCTCTGTTTAAAGCAGAGGTTCCCAAACTTGTTTTACTCATAGACCCCTTTTAAAAGTTAACTGGTTCTGGTAGACCCCCTACAGGCCTACACCACATTCAAATTAATTGTGAACCTCCATTTTTTCACATCAACGTAGACCCCCACCGAGTCTCCTGTGGACCTCTGGGGGTCCACCTGGACCACTTTGGGAACCACTGGTTTAAAGCTTCATCAATAATGTAACTTTACCTCATCATTATATTAATCATCACCTCATTATATTATCTCATTTCAAGATTTTTGGTCAGCAGTCACACCAGATCGAGTTAGAATCGGAGGGTCCACACATCCTCCCTTACACATATACAGAGTCGTATTTTAAATTTCCGTATATAGTGATATATCTTAGAATTCGCACATTATTTTCAATTCAATATCTATAAATCTTTGTGGGTTTGACAAAGCCGCAACGTCTACAAAATCTTTTGCCTACGTTAAGCGAAGAAAACACCCTCCAAATTTCAGGTCTCTACTCGTAAGGCCGGTTTAGGTTTTGCGTTAATCCGTCTGTCATTTTTTAATTAAATTAGAATTTTAAATCATTTAGATTACTTACTAAGTAATTCGATTACTGATAAAAAAATGTTTTATAGTAATCGAAAAGGCGCCTAACACGGTCAAGAATATTTAATGTAAGCGAGGCTTTCCTTAAAGGTAAATTCCAAGGTAAGCATTTTATTTCTAGTAGATAGCCGACTTTTATGTGAATCATAATTTTATTATTAATTTTGTGTACTCCGGTTCAGACAGACGATGAGCTAGCAACTTGTCACTGACCATCTTGTCCTCGCTATGCTGCCTAATGTGGCTGCAGGATCTCCGTTATGATCCTGCAGTTCTGATTACCCCAATTTGGGAACACAGGTGTTGTATGTATGTATGTATGTATGTTTGTCAATTTTTGTCTAAAACTAGACAGTTGCACAAGTGTTAGAATAAGTAGTTCCAGTTGGTTTTAGTGGTGATATTACAACAATAAAGGTCATGTTAAGTTTGTTCGTCTCATACATGAGGTACCTATAAGATACCTTAGCTAGGGTTGATCGGTTAGTTTTGTTGACATTTGCACGGTGACCTCTTTATAGATACTATCTCCCTCAGATAGAAACCAAGCATAGATAATAATATACTAAAGCAAATAGTGTTACTAAAGCAAAGTTCTTAAAGTATCGCCTGGATCTAGCTTGATGAAGTAAGGGTTTATAAGGGTGTAAAGATTTATATTAATAAAATTATTTATAAATTAACTAGCAATTACATATTTACTTTCTTTCGAGAAAGCAAGAGACAGTTTTGAAGATTTGAAGTAAAAAGACATTCAGGTTTCTCGAGGCATTGGCATATTATCAAATGCATGTCAATGTTCACTTCATCATAATCAATGTGTCCAATCCATAGTAAAATGACTGTTAAATCTAAATCAGTTACACTCTGTGAAACCAGCCCAGCCATATAAAAATCGTAACAACTATTGAATATTCAAATAAAATATGAAACGGTAATAAACTATGTAAACCCTAAATAAAGTAAATTGGTAGAAAAAAGTTATTATTTTACGATTAACTTACGCAAGCGCATACTCGTAAGTAAAAGTTTCCAGGCTCTGGTTTTTAATATCGGAAAGCATTTCATTCCATTATTTCCGTTTAGCACTCACAGCGGAGCGGGGCTAGTACCTAAGCTGATTACATCTGTCGGATGCTGGGACCGTGGAGGAAGTACCAATAGGAGGTGCGATTGTCAATGCCAACCGATCGCTAAGGGAACCCAGTATGACGCATTGTCAATGTCGATGGACCACCAATGGCGATTACACTAGCCCAGGCTAAAGCTATGTCTTCCTAGGATAGCGGTGGTATCAAGCGGCTTTGAAGGAACATCACACGTTAACACCGTAAAGTGGGCGTGGTTTTGCATACACGTACGCTGCTATAAAACAGCACAGCTATTTTATCTATACATATAACAAAAATGTAACGGATCGCTGTCTGTATGTCTTTATCAATGCAATAGAACCCAAAACTATGATTTTTGGAATTTTTGTCTGTTTGTCTGTGCGTTTGTGCACGCTAATCTCAGAAACGGCTGAACCGATTTCGATGCAGTTTTCAGGAATATATTGTAACAGGTCCCACTTAACATATAGGCTACTTTTTATCCCGGTAAAATGTTTTTATCCCGGATAATTTCGACATTTTGTTTTTTCTATAGTCCACGCGGACGGAGTCGCGGGCGTCCACTAGTATTTTACTAAAATTAATACAATACATATATACAACTATACACCACTTAAAAGTTTCCACATTACATATCCTAGGAAATCCAAGATTAACAGTTGCCTAGTACTTAATAATTGAACCAATCACAAGCTAACATTTGTCTCTCACTTATCCGACAATTCAAAATTCAATGCAGCCCTACAACATAATGTATACTATAATACATTATGCAGCGCAGTATGAACAATCATGGGACACATTTTTCTCTACTTAGGTATAGTTACATTTCGAGACTATGTCTGTTACTTAGGTCTTCTGCCGGATAATCTCGTTTCGGACTTTGTCCATTAGTGAGATTCCGAGCATTGACTTTTCCATAGCTCTCTGAGTGACATGCAATCGGTGAGCCAGCCCCACCGTCAGGTTCCACGTCTCGGCTCCGTAAGTCATGGCTGGTAGAACGCACCGATCGAACACCTTAGTCTTGAGGCATTGAGGCAAATTACTCAAAGTAGCAGACTGAAGTGGCAGTGGGCAAGCCACATCTGTCGTATAACTGATGGACGGTGGAGTAAGCGGGTTCTCGAATAGAGACCGCGCCTCGGCAAGCATAGTATTGGGCGCCCTCCGGCCCGATGGATTGATAACTTAAAGAGAACGGCTGGTAGTGACTGGATGGCAAAAACGGGAGATCGAGCCATGTGGCGTTCTCTGGGGGAGGCCTACGTCCAGCAGTAGACTGCAATAGGCAGATGACGACGACGACGAGGTATAGTTAATCTATACGCCGCTGGGTCCAATCGGCAGTATTTTCTGTGAACCAACGTTGTTTGGCCATCTCCTCTTGGTCCTTCCTCCATGGCCGGGATTTACAGCGCTGGAGCTTGAAGTGAATGTACTCGAGTGTTTACAACGCGAGTTTTCTGAAATACTTTACAGTAAATTAAGTTTAAGAGTAAAGTAGATTTGTTTACGGATCCGTATGCTATATTGAAGTAGAACTTACTTATTTGAAGCAATTGTATTATTTGAGGAATAATAATTTGGTATCTGTAAGGAATTAACACTGAGCATTGGAGAAATTACAAAAAAAATATAGACGATTCATAACTTCTCTATTTTTTTTTTTTGGTAATCGGTTAAAAAGCCGATAACTCAGACAATATACCTATATTTTTCCTTTGCACCTTTCTACCCACCTTTTCATTTTTTTCATATCCTACATTATTATAAAACAAAGTCGTTACGGATTTTAATGCGGTTTTTTTTAATGGATAGATTGAGTGATTCAAGAAGAAAGTTTATTTGTATAACTAGAGACCCGCCGTGGCTTCGCACGGGTGCAATGCCCTTTCACACGGACGAAGTTGTGGGCGGCCACTAGTCATACTATATTGAGAAAGCAGACTTTAATAATAAAATTTTGATTACATCTCTTTACTTTAGAAAAAAGGAAAAATAAGTAAAAGTAACAACTGCAGCCATACACGTTTCTCCTATAAGGACCCGGGAAAACCTGTGAACGTTCCATTTTCTAGAGTTTTAGAACCAGGTCAATATTTTAGAGAAATATTTCTACAAATCTCTTTGATGTCTATAGAGTTACGGAGAGGTCTGGAAATAAAGCTGAGCTTTTCCATGCAGGGGAGGGTGGGGATATTTTCGAACATCAAGGTAAATGTTTTAATACGAGAGATACGTTTTACCATTTGTACTTTAGTTTATCGCTTTTGCAAAGCTTTTACAAGAAGATTTTTTACTACTCATATAAGTAGGTACCTATAGTCCTACTAATATTACAAACGCGAAAGTTTGGGAGGATATTTGTTACTCTTTCACGCAAAAACTACTCAATGGATTTTAATGAAACTTCACAATAATATAGCTTACATATCAAAATAACATATAGGCTACAATTAATCATCATGGGAAAATATTTTTATCCCGGATAATTTCGACCTTTTGTTTTTTTCTGCAGTCCACGCGGACGGAGTCGCCGGCGTCCACTAGTAGGTACTAAATGAAGTATAATTACAGCTTAATCAACATTTAAGACTTTGCATGTGTAATTAATTAAAAAATTACTGTTTTATAATTTTAAGTATGTACTTATTCTTAAAATTAATTGTTGTATTGGCCAGAATAATTATTTTTATGACTTTCATATTCTTTCAATAATTTTTCTAGAAATTATGACGTGTAAAACCGTACCTACACATAGTGAAAAAATTACTAGGTTATATTACACACAACGCTCCACCTATTGTACATGTTTCCTCTTATTTATAACAGACCTGCTGGGCAAAGATCTCTTCCACGTGAATAATTAATTATTCAATCATTTTGTACATATGATATTTCGAAATAGTGGGGGAGGGGAGAAATAAATTTTACGGCGGAAGCACCTGTAACATAGGTAAAATATTGTTTCAAAGCATTTGTTAGAATCTAACATAAAGGTTTTATGTAATTTATGGCATAGCAGGCCACATTGTTTTTGTTTTATTCTTTTTTCTATATTTAAATTATTTTTTACTATAATTTAATTCTCGGCAATGTAAAAATCTAATGAAATACAGTCCACTAATTTTACCATCATTAATCTATTATTTAATTAATTTACCAGTTCCTAAGCCGACAGCATTTAAGTCAAAGCAGTTAAATCAACATTTAAGTACCAGCCCCTATCCCATAATTTTGTGGTAGGTACAATATTATATTTTCCTATGAATAGGATAGCTACGAATCCTCCTTGTAAATAACTAAATAATGACATAAATTACATGGTGTGCATTCTAACTGAAAATCTCACATAAACCAACAGAGGAACGAAAAAGAAAACAACATTATACTTAAAACCTGTTAAACACTACAGAAAATCGCGTTAAACACAAACCCTTTGTCCTAGGTTGTCTCCGAGCTAGATAGTTGCAGCTGCATCGAGCCAGGGGAGGGGAGACCGGGGAGAGGCGTCCCGAGGAGGTCGAGGTCGCCCATCCGGGTCAGTGCCAGCCCTGGCGAACCTGTTGCTACCGCTGTATGATCAGCCGAGATTAGATATCGGAATTAATGGATGCTTGTTAATTTTGATGTTTGAATTGGTAATTTGACAGTTATGTAATGTTGATTTAGTTAATGTTTTAGTTGTAGTATAAGGTATTAATGATTATTATTGTATGGTTTAATACTGATATACAAAATTAATACGAACGATCATTTGCACCATTTGGTAATTCTAAAGTTGGTTTTATTGAATGTTTGAATTAACAAACTTGCCGTGTTGGTATTAACTTTTAAAGTTATAATAGTGAGATCAAACATCGTTTCTTTTTATTTACTATCATCTTCCTGCCTTTATCTTATTATTTATGGGGTTGGTGCAACATGGTTTCTTTCGAAACTCACATTGACAAAGTTTTGGAACTTGTTTTTACCATTACATTATCCGTAAGCTTAAAAATATTAACTGTTTTAATTAAATTACTCTAATTGGGCCATTAACGTTGTATATACTGGGAGATTTGTCACCTGTATCGTTTATCATCGTGCGAGGACAATTAGTTGTTACTTCCCCGTCACCTGTGCCAGGCACTCTGATTATATTGGACGTAAAGTAGGTTGGTACGTGTGAATTATTTATTTATCTATAATTATTTGCAATAATAACTAAACCTACGTAAAAAAAAACTTGGTTGGTACGTTAATTATACTGAAATAAAAATTAATTGCGGTAAGTATATTGCGAATGTATCTATTTTTTAAATCCATCGTACATCGGCTATACCTAACTGTCTGTAGTAGGTAAGGGTATTAGATACTTAAGACCTTGCGTTTCGCTCTTTTGTCTATATCTATAGTGAGTGAGTAATATAATAAGTAACGGATAAAGATTAGGTTAGATATAAGTTTCCTATTGAACCAAAGTCTGAAATCGCAGATAAAAATCAGCTGTTTTTGCTCGTACACACAATAAATATGTGAGAGTACAATTCGCACTTTGCTGATATTCATTTTGTGTAAAATTTGATATTCGTAAAACAAACGGCCGTAATAACAAAGATTTAATTACACGCTTGGTGAACGGTAAATGGTAGGTTTTTTTTTACAAAAGCACGACCCTCTATTGTTATCGCTGATAAAGTGTGAAAAGCTAACAACCCCATTGTTTTTACACCCTCTGCATCCATAACAACATAGGCCAGGGGATATTTTAATTTTTTACCCTGGTTTGAAAGCGGATATACTACGAGTATTATGTACAGGGTTTGAGATAAAAGAGTCTGCAGTTTTGCTCGCCTTTTTTCCTATTTTAATTTTTGCTTGCTTGAAGTTTGTGAATATTTGCGAATTTTCCGGAAGGTTCCATAAATCTAACAAAAGTGTAAGCCGTAAACGTTTAATGATGGTCAACGTTTTAATAAAGGATATAATTAATGTTCTTACTGAAAATAAGAGCAGGAGTGCTCATACCTATTATTAAGTAGGTTATATATAGCTAAGTATTGTGCCTGAACGAAGTCTACGGAAGAGTCCCAGACCATAAATAGAAATACAAATTATATACACAGCACAATAAAGGCGGTTTACTAGTTAATTATAACTCAATAACCGCATTGACTGAAACTCGGTTAAATGGATTCCCATTATACTGAAAGGGTATTTACGATGCCATTGATATACACTTTCGTTCGCACAGATACTTACCCTTCAAGTCCCACGGATGAAAGTCACCAATCTGTGTCATTTGACTCACTTTTATCGGATCACTAGTTTCATATAGCGGGGATCGAATTTCAGAAGTAACAGCCGGAGTTTCGGCATTTTTCCAAGCAATTTTGCTTTCACCCGCGCTATTATTAAGGTTGACTGTATTAAGAGGAGGCAGACCTTATTTAGCATCTTTTTGATGAAATATGCTGAAACGGGTGCATGTTTGTTTAATGTGAGACTATTACACTATATTCTTAGTACCTTAACTATGTCATGTAAAAAGCCAAAAACATGATTTAATGATTTCGCTCGATAGTTTTGTTTTTTTTTGAAATCGACATGTTTTTAGTCATTTTATTTTATTTCGGCTATGACATGAGAAGGCGTTGATAATAAATTCGGATATCATGATAATAAGATAGTAAACTTTTGTAAAGCAAAATTAAAAAGCAATCGTAATTGAACAAACAATTAATAAAATTTTTGGAGGACTTACGCCCTTTACTTCGAGCTCAATCAGTTGGTTTAGCGTACAAGCGAATTCAATCTTAATGCTTACAGAAAAGCGTTAAATAGTAACTTCGTGCCGCTGACGCTCAGTACCGCGCTGTGCGCCGACGACGTAGGGTCTATGTCGCTTTCGCCCATGGCAGTGGCATTTTTATTATCTTGCGATGTAGGTATTACTCGATTGAGTTCGGACTAATGGGAAATAAAACTAAAAAAAATATGTTTCCAAAAGGAAGATGGCTCAACGTTGGAGAGAATTTTCTAAAAGGGGAGAGAATCAAAGGTGTAAGTAGCTATAATCATAATTAGTAAGTATGTAAAGTTTAGTGCTGAGAATGCATTTATAATGGACAGCAGAAAAAAACAAATGTCGAAATTACGGGATAAAATATTTACCCGGGATAAAAAGTATAATGTGGTTATTCTGATACGTACCTAAGCTAATATAAGGTCTTTCCGAAATTAGTGATTTGCCTTTGACACGAAACTAGGAAAGTAAAAAGAAACAACTTTCACTATGGGGCCAACTCCGATATAGTGAAAAAAATCAGCTGTTCCATACATTTCAGGATTTTGCGTGATGAAGTAACAAACATACACACTCACACACATACAAACTTTCACCTTATAAAATTGGTAGAATTCCTTTGAACGATGGCGCTAGTTGCTTTGTTTATCTATGTAAAAGTCTACAAAAGAAATTATTTCCGAAATCACACACACAGCATGAGAAGTAATTCTATAAGCGCACTGCTTTACACATGAAGCACATACACAAATTTTATATACATTTACGAGTATATGTAGGTACAATATCTTTCACTCACCTAAGGAACTTACTACTACAGGTGAGGCATATTGGAATATCATATTGGAATAGGTATGTGGATTAGGTATTTTTCAATACTAGTCGGTACCTAATACAACATGATTAGGTCATCATCATCTTCCTGCCCTATTCCCATTTATTTGGGGTCGGCACAATATGTACTTTTCTTCCATTCATCCCTATTATCCGTCATCTCATGGCTCACTCCCAGTACACGCATATCCTCCCTCACACAGTCCATCCAACATTTCTTTGGTCTACCTCTTCCTTTATATCCATCCACACTCATGCACAAAGCTCTCTGTAAAATATGACTTTCATCCCGTCGCTTTACATCATAGACTCATATATAGCTTTACATGCCCGTACCAAGACAGACGGTTACTTCGTAACTTGTCTGTGATCGGCGCAACTTTCAAACTTCCTCTTATGTACACATTTCTTATTTTATCCATTCTTGTAACTCCACACATCCATCTCAACATTCTCATCTTGCTTACATGGAATAGATTTTTATCCTTCTTTTCTACGGCCCAGCATTCAGATACAAGACGACATTAGGTATTAGGTATCGCATAAAATATAATCTTATTATGAGAAATCAACCGTAAGGCATAGACTATAAGTTTCAATTATATTATTTAGCAATAATACTACAATATCATTAGAATATGAAGATAATTTTCACCATCTTTAACAAGTTTATGATAGCCCAGCGGTTACATCGGCGGAGTCGTAAATCAGATATTCCTGGTTCGTATCCGGGTACAGACAATACTTTTTTTCCCCTTTTTTTTTACAAAATTAAAATCCTTTATTTAAACAAAATATGTGACACAAACTAAAAACAATTTAACTAAATATTAAAAATTTAACCTAACAAAAAATGCATTTCGCTATTATCACGATATTTTCTATTTCCACAACTATTCTTTCTACGTAGGTATTTATTAGATAATGGATCATTCACCGAAACCGATACTAAATATCACCGAATAAAGATTCTACGTATTTATCTAATACGTAATAGATCACAGTAATGGAACGGCCATATTGCATAAATATTAGTATGTATTAGGTCGAACAGGTACGATTTTTACCTAATCCGACCCATCTTTACTTACTACGTAGCATCTTCGGCAGCAGTTCCTTATCTACAATATTTTGAATTGTGCCGAACAAAAAGTCCTGGAGTCGCCCGTCAAAGTTTATACCGAACTAATACCACCTGTAATGTTTGAAGAAAAGTGAGTGAGAACCTACCTACCTGCTATAATTTTGTTGTTTTTGCTCACTTGTTTTCACTTTTGGCTACTAAAACTTTTTTGATATTTTTAAACTCATTTCATATTTTAGCTCTCCGATTGACAGTTTGATGGTAACAGATGAGGTGGAGCATAGAACAGAAGGTATTTTACTGTATAAGGTAAATAGTACATATATATTTCTTGGGGAGTGTAGAGGATTAGTAAGAAAAATCATTTAATTTAATTGTATAGTATTTAAACGCACATCAAAATAAAATGATTTTTTTTAGTCACAAATAATTGGAATTCATATAAAAATTACTGACTGGACAGCAAAATCCTCAAATGAGAATATTGCTAATCAAACTGCAATTTATATTTGTGGCGTACGCATACCGCTATTATCTTTAAATAAAGCTTTTTTTATTTATGCACAGCTAATATTGCGAATGCACATTATACATACCTGTTAACCCTTTATTTTTAAAAAAACACCTACTATTTATATTTAACATACAGCAATTTACCTAAATGAAACGGCATTTTTTTACATAATCATCTTAATATTAAAATTTGTTAAGTTACTACTTGTAACATTTTAACATATTGACTCACCTAAAAGCCTTTTTAAAAGCGATCTACATGAGTAAATTGGTCCCATTTCACATATGTATCGGATACTATTTTTTGTGATATATAAAATAAATCTTTGATATCTACCATTAATCCGTTTTATTCAAAACTTCTTAATACTTGTTGCATTGGATGAATTTCATACAAAATATACACTATGATGCAGGTAAATGGTTCTATTGTATGAATGATTTTTAACATACCTATATTACTTATTAATAAATTAATTAATTTAATTTGATTGTATTTTGCAAACAAAAATAAAATAAACATAACATTGAAATTAATTATAATAACGACTCTATGGGTTTTTATGTTCTCTGCGTTTGACCTAGCGTTGACCCGCCTGCTCGAAAGCGCGCGTATTTCGAATTTTAACACTACGCAGATCTTAACGCGTATCCTTGCATTGCGGGTGGCGGGGTATGTGGGCGGAGCAACCGTGGGACTTTTATTAAGGTTGACTGTATTAAGTTGACCTTTCTATTTTTGACGTCGTTGTTGACTTTTCGAGCTGTTTATTCGTTTACTTGTTCAGTTTTGCGTCATCTTTGATTCATTTTATCACGTTTATGTACACGTTGTGTCTGATTATTATATTACCAGTAGGTATACATATATCTGAAGGGCATAATCCCAATGACACTTTTACCCTTAGATGAAAACAAAATAGCGGAAGATAGACTCGTCTGCAGCGCGTGGACCGCTTAAATTAGGCCAACGTCGCCTGATTTTATTCATTTGCAGTTGAGAGTAGCAATAGCGCGCTCGTGTGACGGAAGAAACTCATTTTTTATTTTAAGCGGGGTAAAAGTTATCAAAATGCCTTTATATGCTTTTGTGCGTTGTACTAATCACTCAAAAAGAAAAAAAAATCACATGGAATCACTTTTCACGCATAAGTACACGAAAACTTTAAATTCTTAGGTTAATAATTTTATTGTAAATTCACTTATTGTTTTGATCGCCATTTTGCAGAGCGAGATAAAAATATATGATACATCTATGTGCGACAAGTTAAACAAGCAAACACGTGCCGTGCGTGTGCGAATGCGCCCGCTGTGTTTCGTTTTTGCAGTAGCTTCTTACCATAGTTATTGTCTGGGACACGAGCTGACAAGACTAAACCCGAAATTATTCCGATGATGCTCTATTGAAACGCGCTTGACTCGCTCGCGCTACTGTTGAAATAAATAGGTTTGTCTTTATCGCTCAGTAGTGTACAACGTTAAATACAATTACAGCTGTATGTGAGTTCGTGTGTGTAGTTGTGTAGCTTGCCTAATTTCTAGTTGACGATTTTAAGGACGTGCCCTATCTTCCGCTATTTTGTTTTCATCTAAGCTTTTACCCAGAAAAAACTACGTAGCAGGAAGTTATACGGAAGATGAATGGTGAGGTAAGGTATAATTTTCTAAGAACTACTATATATTACAGTACAGTAGTTATATAATTTTAGTAACTTAAGGTATTAATTACATAAATCATAGAGCGATATAGTTTACAAATAAAAGAGACACTCAAAGTTTTGGTCTATAATGTTGTTCAAGATCATCTGCTGATATTTAATATTGCAGATACTAAACTTATATCGTCCGTAAAAATCAAAGTAAGCAATAATATTGCCGTGGCATGTACTTACATAGTTCCACAAAGTTATCATACAAAGTATGGCCCTAATAACCGGCGTCACATAATTTTTTTTATCATTATACAGTATGCGGTTATAAAACTTCAAATTTTATACGACTATAGTTTCGTTATGGCTCATAAAATCTTCAATCAGTGAAATTGTGCCCTTTTAACCTAACCGTGCTTAAACGTATATGCGTGTAGGCAACGTGTAGGTAAATAAGTTTAATTTTGGTGAAATAATTGAATATGAGTTAAAACCACACGATACGGATATGTAAGGCAAATGGATGAGAGAAATTTTATTGAAAGAGAAGTGGATGGATTGTGTGAAAGGTGATATGGGTTTTTAACAAAAATTGCGGATGAAAGGGATGAATAGAACACAAGTAAATTGAAAGTAAACAGAATACAAGAGTTTACAGTCGTTATTTAAAACATGTTTGGGAATTCAAAAATACATATTTCATGTGTTTTACAGATGCTTCTATACGAGAATGGGACCTAACCCGAAATAGCTTCACGTGAACTTTGAAAATAAATTCCTTTGAGGCACTAACGAAATCCCCTCAGTTCGGTAATGGCTCATGAAGGTATCGGAAACAGATTTTGCGACATCGAAGCTTATTCGCTGCGTCGTAACTTTAGCTGGGTGTGCATAATCGACCCCCTCGCGGAGACCGTAAAAAGGACTCTGTTCATAACAATGATGTTACGTGTAGGTAGGTAGAGGGTAACATATTAAATGTTGCCTGCCTATACTAATATAATAATTTACTGTGTTAATAAGGAAACCTTTAAACATTATCTTTGCATTTTGCTGTCAATAATGTTTTAAACTAAGATAATCGTGGGCTATTTCACTTATTCAAATTTAATCACTTGTTACTAAGCTGATAGATATATGTACAATCCTAGATAGATATACAAAGAAAAAATACCTAATATCACTCCACTACATATTACCTTCAAAACAAAGTCGCTTCCTGCTGTCTGTCTGTCCCTGTGTACGGATTTTGATGCGGTTTTTGAAATTGATATAGTAATTCAAAAGGAAGGTTTATATGTATATATTACTAGGCTCGCACGGGTACAATGCTGATACGAAATTTACATTTACGCAGACGAAGTCGTGGGCGACTATATTTATAAATTGCTTGTCTCCTCGTGTTGATATTCCTGCGGGATTAGACTATTAGATGAAATGAAAACCAAATGGAATTCTCAAAAATTATTACCCCAAAAGAAAAATGACGAGAATTATAAAAGAAATGAACAAAGGTTATAAAGGTGGCCGAGTTAAAAGGGAAAATAAGTCAAGAGCGATATTCCGTCAAGAGATAAGACATTCCGTATCTTAATAAGCACCGTGGAATGAAATTCCTTTTTAATAACAATTTTATCCTGTGATTTTATCTGAGTAACTCAGCTTTTAGGGTTGTGCAAATCACATAATATATAGATACACATCGTATACAATTTTGAGAGTGTTTTGGCCAGTTATCAAGACGACACAAATTATAGCTTTTGTATTGCTAACGCGCAGTTCTGTTGAGCTAAGTTACTCGTACAGTTTCATCGGAGTTCGCACACGGGAGTGCGAGTTCAGATCGCATTGAGCTTTTCCCATATGAAATTATATTATGGTGATATTATATTGCACACAAAAGCGAATATCTTTGAAGAAAATTGTATTTTGGAGATTATAGAAAAAACCGTCGAGTGGAATGTAAGAGTACAGAAGGGTTTACGTTACAAAGACTAATCTTCTTCGTAATCTTGTATACATACAAGTTTTTCTAAAATATCTTAAAGTTATATTATTGTGCTGATACGGGGCTTCACTAAAAAATATCAGCTACATGTCCATACGTGCGTTAGTACCTAAGATTCGACTTAGATAGACTTAGATCAGTCTTTCCGAAATAGACAGATGCGTGATGTGTACGGTCTACTCAGACCTTAAACCCCTACATTTTTGCTAAAGAACCCAAAAATATCTTAATGAAATGATAAATTGCGACGGCTAACTGTTCTGTACTTATAGCCCGATATCAGAAAGATTACATACTTTTCGATTCAAACCTCTTTTCAAAATTCAAAAAGAGCACATTGTGACGCGACAGCACCTCTGACGGCAGAAAGAGGAACTAAAAATGAAAAAAAAAGAGTTAAATAAATGGCGTCACTGATTCGGCGGGAAAAGCTGGAAGGGTGCAGGTGTAATTTTCTTGTGAAAATCTAAATTTATTTGTAAATGGCTTGCATGTGTCCGTAAAGTGATGTTTTCTGGTAGATAAGTTATATTTTGATTACTTGTGATGTGAATCTAGTGCGTGTGCATGGTTTTATACGCAGGTAATCCGAGTAAAACTTTAGCCGGATTACGATCTCTTCATGGGCGCATGTAAGTTGTTTCTGCAATAATTTTTCATTTTGACTAACTTTACACTTGTTCTTGAGGATTTTCCCGACGTTTCCATTCATCATCATTGTCATTCATCATAAATTCAGAATACATTTTACTAAACAATGATTAGGCTGTATGGGCTTAGTTCCCCTTGCCTTTCCTTCGGGATAAACTAAAAAAAAAAAAAATGGCGTCATATTGTATGCCACGTGCCTAGCCGCTAATAATCAGTTTCTCTCAATACAAAATCAACCCAAATATTACTTCTAATAAATAAACAACTCCCATCCAATCCTAGAAGACCAGATACCAGCAGTAGTGGAAGACGCCAGGAGGTACCTCCGACAAGACAGCGAGTCACCGTCCTCAGGTCAGTTCTAATCCATTGTGTTAAATATGACTTTGCACAAGGAATGGTCCCCCATTCGTGGCTACATCTTTAATTAGGCGTTTTAAATGGGACGAAGTATGGGCAAAGTAATTATTTGGCTTTAATTTTGCGTTATGAAAACGTTCTACTTTGTAGGATTGCCTTGGTTTAGAGAGACCCTTATCTCGACAAATAGTCAGTCATTTACCTGCTAAAGTGATGTTTTGTCATTCATTACATATCGTAAAGTGGTAAGATTCTTATATTATGTCCTGCTTACATAGTAAATTCTTATAATTTTAAAAAGGGATCTTCTATCCCATACATATTGCGATGTTATATTAGATAGGTAACAAATTCAAAAATATTACATGAATTATAATATTACCTATGAGCGTCAGTTGCAAAAGTGTACAAGAAATAAAATAAAACGTAAACTTCTTTGATAGTCGGGATTTCGTTAAAAGCAATCAACGTGTAGAAATGCAAGCGTATAACTATAGGTAAGATATTTCTATAAAATATTTCTTGTAAAAAAGCAAAGTCGGAACATTCCAGTACAAATTTATTAAGATACAGGGAAAAATCATCAGGAAATGTTTTCATAAAAAGGCAAGGAAACCACAAAGGAGTAGCTTCGCTTCTGGTCGATTGAAAACATTGACATATTACATAAATACAGACATGCTTTTCTCTCGAATGTAATTTCGATCGATCGACATTAAGATATATGTGTGTGTATATGTTGCAGGCATATTGTAGAATACGCAAAGAACACGCCGTTTTACAAAACGGCTAGGCATTTTGAATAGTATGAAAGAAAAAAATCCTTTTAGCACTTCGCCGGTCGCTGCAACGACACGCTCGGCTCGTGCGTTATTATTTTAACGGGTCTAACATAACCTAACCTAATTAAATAAGCAGACAAATTGCTAGAAGCCAAATTGTCTCGCTCCAAAACTCATACTATTCAAAATTCCTAGCCGTTTTGTAATACAGCGTGTTTTACAATATACCTTCGACATAAACACGGCTGTGTGCCCACACTGGTGTAGACAGAATTGCTGGACTACGAGGGAGATACAGCCATATACCTAGCATAACATTTTTAGATTATGTCGTGGAATTAAACATTTTAATGTCAAATAGTCGTCTAGAAAAATAATAGTAAGGGCAAATTTTTCCATGGTTTTAGATAGCTAGGCAGACTTTTTTTTTTATAGTTTTAGGCACTTTAAATCATTAAAAACAATTAAATTATCGCTTGATCGGAATTAAATTGGGAAATAACTGGACTTACCCATGCTTCCAAGATATGCACCGTCACAGGCAAAGTTTTTTAACTAGCATGTTACATAAAGTTTTTTTTTCATATTCTCCTAGTTTTAAACCTCACTGTTGCAAAGAATAAGATTTATTTCTAAAGAGACAGGCCTCTAAAATTTAAGCAGTACTTAGTTTGAAATATACGACCGGTACATGTTTTATGACGTGGTAGGGTAAAAGGATTGCGTGGAATTTTATGTTTCCCTCCAGCTGTTATGTAAACGACAGGGTAATAGGTACATACCTAATACTGTGCGTAGTACGGAGTAATCTGTGTTTTTATTAGTTTTAGGTTGGTTTGAGGAAAAAAAAAATATTTCTATAATATCTAGTTACTAGACTTTATTTGGGCGACTGTATTGTTGCGGCAGTGACCGTGCCTGGTGTGCCTGAGGTCATAGTTATGGCCCTTAGTTTGAATCCCGATAGGGGGAAACCCCTATGGATATCAATTTTTTTTTAAATAAGTACCTATCTACTAGATGACAGTACTAGGTATTTGTTGGAGTGGAGCAATTTTAAAGTTATTAATACGAGAAATTACAATTTATAATGATAATCACTACTAATTAATGATTAAATCTGAATAATAGTACAGACATATAATATATAGGTAGGTATATAAAAAATAATGAAATTACATATGCAAACTCACTAATTTACTTATGAGTATCTACATACCAACCTTCATCATACATACGAGTATAACGGATAATAACGCTTTAATGAGGTCGATATTACTCAAGCTTCTCTCACTTCATCTAAGATATATTTAAAATAAGATAGGTACCATATTAATAATAAAATATTCTTGCCTCCCGCTTTATCACTACGAAATCAAGGAAAGTGCGAGCTGGAGAGCATGATCCACTATAGTAATGTTGCCATAACTCCTTTTAATTATGGAGGTTACATAAATATTCATGCCCCGCCTCGTGTGAGACCGAGGGTCATGTTTTTTGGGATGTGTTTATTAGGAAAGCTTTACTGGATTATTTCCTTTTGTGGAGGGAATTTCAGAAAATGCGTAATTTTGTAGATTGGTAGGTGCCTACTTGCATTTACCGTTAAATCAAACTTGATGCTATTATTTACTAGCGGAAGCTTGCGACTTCGTGTACGGGAACTACATAGCCTATGTGATATTCTGATGTATGAGCTATACAGGGTGTGAGAATAGGGGTGAGTTAAGCGAAAAGCTGAGAAAATAGCCCTACAAAGAACCTATCCAACACTCGAAATCACATATAGGTATATGGAGAATTCTTAGACATCTAAGGAATGTTCATAAAATCTTAACAAATGTACAGGACATGTGATTCCAAGTATCATAATATATTTTGTGGATAATATTGGAATGCACACCATTGCACATTAGCAATGCGAATATGCGAAAAATATAAAAATCTAAATAAACCGTTTTGTTTTTCTGCAGTCTACGCGGACAGAGTTGCGGGCGTCTATTAATTATTTGATTTCATTTATTGAAAAAAACTAATAAATGTTTATCTCATATACTTATCTACTGATGGATAATACAAGAAGGGAAGCAGGGATTTGGTATGATCAATTTATATTCAAGCTCGAAGCTAAAAATGATTTATGGAGTTAAGCTTTGGTTGCGGATTGTAAATTGATTTATATTTAGGATGTATGAATAATTTATGAACATGTAGATAAACGATGTAATATTATTGTCGCTATAGGAATTGAAAATATCTTTTAAAGTACGAACGAGGATCACGAAGAATTTCGTGCAATGACTCATCAATACATCTCTGTTATTTAAATTTTAACTTCATTGCAAGCAAATGTCAATATAATTTCTAAGAAAAGTAAATAAGCAAACAAATAATGAGGTAACGTTATTCCCATTATTTACCTTTAAGTTGTAGATGAATGTACTTTATACAAAATGTATAGTAGGTATAGACAAATTTAAACGCATTGCGTGATCAAGACCTTTTGAAGTCAGATCTTGGCATGACGAAGAAGGCAAAACAATAGTAGATACAAAGACAACAGTAGACATTATAAGAAGTGTAACATTCAGGGTAGTCGAATAGGAAATTCCACGTGGAAGTGCCAATAATTTAAGTGTAAAAATAAATTGTTTAATCTGTGTACTCAAGCTTTGGAGTGCAGTTTAGTATTATAATTTATTGAAATAATGTTGCGTTAAACGTTAACTGTACTCTGTATTTTGTACGTGTAAATAAATAAATAAATATGTTCGATTCTAACTGTCACAATGAAAAGTAAACTTAAAATAAGACAGCTCTGTCCCTCTCCATTCTTAAAATAAATAACTGCGACGGAAAGGGACAGGTAGGAAGAACTTTAAGTTTAGGTTTAAATGTGATGGTCAGAATCGACCATAATGGCCTTCAACAAGTTCTTAACAATAAACTGTTGGGAAATTTCGAAACGGAAAGATTGAGTTCAGTTATATTTGAGAATGTACAAGCGAGTTTTGATTTGGTATTCGCAAAGTTGATCAAAAGTTTTAAGCACCTAGATTATCCTTAAAGCTCTTGTTGCTCTAGTGAATATAACAATAAGAAATACAGCATTCGTATCCAAATATTGTTAAATATCTGTTTGTCTTTCAAATTTAATTCCTTTAAGGGTGTTGAAGGAAAATTGGGTGCGAATGTTGTGTTAGGGAAGTGGCATACGGGCCATTAATATACTACCTATTATTGTTTAGGTATGCCTACTCGAAATGTGCGCTAATAAAGCTAGTAAATTATCCGAAATTTTGCTATTGGTTAACCAGGATCATTTAGAATTAAATTTGCTTACTTATACCTACTCAGTCCGGACTCACATTTCGATGACAGTAGGTTCGAATCTCTCTACTCGCATGGCTTGCCTATTGGCGTTGTCTTACAAAAATACGAATCAATATCTATACTTGTTCGTAACTGAGTGACATACTGAAATACAACTAGTTTCAGCAGTTTCAGTTGGCACGTATATTCCTTAGGGAGTATATTGGGAACGCTAAGAGAGAACTTCTAGAATTTCATCCCACGGGAACGGGAATACTAAAGTTTACGCGTAGAATAAGTTAGTAGGCAGCCGCTAGCCAGTTATAAAATTATTGCTATTTCCAAGGAGGGTTATTGCTGTCAAATATGACTTAAGAACAAGAAAATATTGTAATTCTGGAGACTCCAAAGATATAAATACAAACCACATTCGAAAATGATCAACGAGGGCAAATACATGCACAAAAAAGTCGGTAATCCGTAAGCTTAAGTCTAATAAGGGGCTTGTATCAGATGTCCTTACAGAACAGTCCGTATATGGCCACCCTAATCCTGTTCCCATTTTGGCTGGTCTAATGAATATATGCATAGGATTCATTGCCTTGAAAGCAAGGGTCTGAATACTGAGAACGTGTCTAATTTTGGCCTGAGATTACCGCTGTCGTGAATACCCAGGTTTTCATCTAACTTCTTATTAACTTCACTCGGCTCCTAGAACTACTATAGGTAAAAATATCGCGAGAAAAGGAAATGGGAAAAGTCTTGTCGGATTTTCATTGTGATCGAGTAAATCCTTCGGCAACATGTATCTTGGAATAATATATAGGTAGTTCGTATGGTTCGTATCCAGTGCCTGAAATAGCTACTGTCAGTGTTCGTAAAACGAGTCTGCGAATGCTTTTGAATAATTCCAACGTTTGGGCTGTAGTGTATGTATTACAAGAAGTATGTCCCTCCTGACCCGTCCACCCACTGGACATTCCCACTGGTGGGTGGATGCTGTAGTCGCAACTTATACATACATACTACCTACATAATAAGCACGGCTATGTCCCCTCAATGGGATAGCTCAACTGCAGGATCATATAGGAGATTCAACAGCCACGTTTATAGCAAGCACAGATGTAAATAGTCAGTGACAAGTTGCTAGCTTATCGACCGAAAGAATGCCCGAGTCCCTTAGTCGACTCTTGCGACATGCACGGCAGTATTGTGAGGCTTGTTATTATGAGTGATATTTTAACGCTATATCACTACTCGTACATGTTATAAAAGAGGGTCTGTCCGTCCCTATGTATGCTTAGATCTTTCAAACTAGAAAACGGATTTTGATGCGGTTTTTTTTAATAGATAGAGTGATTCACGAGAACGGTTTATAATGTATAACTAGGGAACCGCCCCGGCTTCGCACGTGACTAATGCACTCTCACGCGGGCGAAGCTAGTTCTATGATATAAAGCTTTGAAATATTCGTTTGAAACTAAAATAGGGGTAAAGTTTTCTTATTCGCCGAATTAAATTACATTTAATCTTAATTGATTACAATAGGTTTAGTTAAAACTCATTTCAATTTTGAAGATATTAAACTGAACCTATAGAAAATAAAAAGTTTTTTAAAATTATTTATAACAAAAGATTTCTTTTTCGGACTGACACATATTTTTACCCACAAAAATAAATGCATTCGCCAACTTTCATTTTAACTAACACACCAAAAATCCCGTATGTAGCAGCATTTTGTGCGGGATCCCGGACAATGGCATGTGTCAGCGGATTTCGCGATCGCCGCTCAAAGGCGTGGAAGGCGGGCAATTTTACCAAAACCTAGTATTATCTAGTGAGGTTATAACTGGATTTTATTTATCATTTTACTACCGGCCACATATTTATTTAGGGTGATTTTTGGTCGTCAACGTTCCCGAAAACTACAGAATCTCCTCATCATCACGATCATTTTTCTCCATGGAAGCATACCTGGGAAGTGTCTGGTTTCCAAAATATTAGGGTCCAAAGTTGAGTAAATAGACTGCGTTTTTCTGCATAAATGCACATAGACGCGCGTAGCAAGATTTTTTCACGAGAAATAATTAATATCTGTCTATAAAAAAACTAACATAAACACTAGACACTATAAATGTCGCCAGATAAAGTAATTTAAAAAAATGTTAAAAAAAAAAAATCCAGCATTTTTTTTGGCATAAACTTACTTTATTTGATGTATAGAGTACGTACCCTTCGTTAAAGGTGGCCACAAAAAAACATCCTGTATAGTCGACTGATAAATCCGACAGCGGGGTTGTGTTAAAAAGGCCGTAGGAATTTTATGATATACAATATTGGCTCGCTTTTGGACATCGTTTATTGAAGGCCGTAGATACTATGTCGGAATTATAAACAGTTTAAATATCACGGAATATGCTACTGTAACTTCTTGATAAAGTATAACTGGCCTATTTTGATCAAAGTAGTTTAGCTGTATATACATACATATAATCACGCCTTTATCCCCTACGAGGTAGGCAGAGCACCAAGGGCCGATAGAACCACATGGTGCCACTTCTGACCAATTTTGAGGGTATAGTTGAGATGTACAAGTTCGGTTAGTAGTGACAGGTGGTCAGCCCATAGCCTACAAAACACCAAGACCCTCTTGTCCCTCTACTGACTTGTATATTATGCCCGAGAAGAGAAGCAACTGTAGTATTATACTTTTTTTTCATTCCCAGAGCAGCATAGAAGAATTTGGCTGTACTTATATCTAAAATGCGAAGGCGAGACAAACTCTTATATCTAAGGGTTGATCAATAAAGCTTTGAGCGCGGATATGGTGGAAATGTTTGGGGTCTTTCCCTTTGAGCTTTGAGAGCACTAATAATAACTAAAATTTGATCTCAATTGAGACGGACTAGAAGTGAAACGATTTTCAACTAAATTATATTCTGTTAGTACATTTCCATAATAATGGCGTACTTTGTGAGCATGATGACTACGCAAATTATGATTTACAGCCGGCAGACTGACAGGTACGAGTAGCATGTGCTTATTGAAATGGGCTGTGCGTTTATTGAAAGTAAACTAAAAGGTTACCTACATATGGTTGGTATAAATAAGAAAGATGTTTCTTATAGTACCTACAGGCCTGAGAATGACAATCTGAGAAATATCTCGTTCACGCAAAATGATTCAACGGATTAAGAGGAAACTCGATAGTTATAAATATAATAATGATAATATTAAATAAATTTATTCCAAATTAATAATAATGTTTACAATAGGAACTTAAAGTATACTTCCTTCCAGGCTATCCAGCATAATCAAGACTCAGTAATTAATGTAAATTTAGTAAAGTTAATAAGACATACATAGGCGATAAAGATGACGCTGACGAAATTGTGGGCAACTGCTTGTTTATATAGGTATATGCACAAAATAAACTTAAGAGAACAAACCTATTTTTAAAATTATCAGGTACTTACCTAATTAATTTAGTTAAATAAAACGAGTCACCCGAGAATTGTTTGAATACGAAACAAATTATAATAGACAGCGTTTGTCTGTTTATTTATCTATTTCAATGTGGTTAGTACCTACATAATTTAATTAAGTACCTAACTGTACAGTAAATAAAAGTTACGAGAAGAAACAACAAAACATGCCACTGTCAAAAATGAAAAAGCATTTAAAATTCATTGTGATCTATTTTTCTATACTCACTACGATTATATACTTAGTACCTGCCGTTGGTACCTGCATTTTCTTTTTTCCGATTCACTTGTACCGATAATAATCAAACAGAACAGACAAAGGTAATCTTGTTCAGTCTGATCACAAGGTAAGGCCTTTCATTAAGGTCCTTTTCATTCAAGTAGATAAGAGACAAAGTGACAAGACATCTGATATCGGCTCTTGTTACTAAAATTTCATCTTGCTTGCAATAATTTATTCCAACTGATATTAACAGTAAGTTTATTTCAAAGCGAAAGTAGCTTTGTTCGTTTATTGCTTCTTCAAACTTAATTTACTCAACAACCTTTGAGAAATTTTGCACACATAACATATATTTGGGAGTACGAAAAAGGAAAAAGACTTCATTCTGTAGCCCACACGGTCGAAGTCGCAGGAAACAGCTAGCTTGTACTAACATCTCCCTGTGCGCTATAATATCTTAAGTAGATATAAGTATAGATACTTTTGTCTCTTATTGTTGCGTTGCAGGATTCTTCCTAGCTCTCTAAAGTAATTAAAATTTGTGTCTGTTGTCAGGTAATAACAGTAATCTGCAGTATTGATGGTGACCCAAATAATTTTCCACGATTGAACTGGTAGTTATGTAATAATTGAAATATTTAATACGATTGTGCCAATTTACGTTGCTGATTAATTAGAACGGAAACTAACTAACCTAACCTTATTATTATGGTAGTAGGACGTAGGCCTCCTCCAGAGTACGCCACATGGCTAGATCTCCCGTTTTTGCCATCCAGTCACTACCAGCAGTCATCGGTCCATCTGGCCGGAGGGTGCCCAACGTTACGCTTGCCGAGGCGCGGTCTCCATTCGAGAACCCGTTTACTCCACCGTCCATCGGTTCTACGACAGATGTGGCCTGCCCACTGCCACTTCAGTCTGCTACATTTCGAGACTATGTCTGTCACTTTGGTCTGCCGGATAATCTCGTTTCGGACTTTGTCCATTAGTGTTGTTGTCCATATAGTTTTTGAGGTGCTTTTTATCTTCCTTCTTGAAAAATAATGCCACCACACCTCTGCTCGGAGTAGTCCCAACTAATTATTATAACAAAGCTTTATTAAAATAGGTAAATCACGTAATAAGATTGGTGTCAAAAGTGATATAAAAATAACATCTCTAAAACAAACTTTTAATAAAGTACCTAATTTGACGAAACGTAAAAAAGAGAAAGAAAAATAACAAACGAAATTATAATTTCACAGGACGAGCTTTCGCAAATCTGCCAGTGTTTGTTTACGGGCAAAAGAGAATAGAGCGAATTCAAATTTATGCTAACTGAAAAATTATAGTCCATCCGGCGCTGGTCTCTAGATGACATCGGAAGCTAGACTAGAAGATTCAGATCTTTTAAAGAAATATTGTCGTTATTCATTTCAACTTTGTGTGAATTTAAATTGTGAATGGACCCACCCCACTTTAGAGCCTTTGAAGATTACCTTTTCGTCTATGAGTTCGTTTCGCGGTACGATTTTGAGATTGCTTTCGCTTCGTCGAATATCACAAAGTCGCTGAAATCGCAGTCATTATTTAATATTCAGAGGATTAAACGGATTTAACTTGAGTTTATAGACAGTAGGATTTATTTCATAGGATTTAAATATTTATTTTGTTTGGTTCCGATAACGTCTCATTATTCTTATTGATTGCACGTTTTTCTTTAGTGATTTAAACAAGATTAACCGAAATCCAATCCAAAATATATTAATTAAAAATCATTCAAGATTAAACTGGATTATACTATGTATTACTAGAACACCTTTCTACCCATGTACCTCCATTTAACATTGCCAAGAAAAATGTATGTATATACAATACATATAGGTTTTAGACAATTTTGCTACTCTGAAATTTATCTCTTTGTACCCCTACATTTGAAATTGTTATATGTAATTGATTCTAACTAAAACATCTGGTAAATTAAAAATTATGATGAACTAAACATTTGCACTTGACTTGTACACAGGTAGGTACACTTCTTGGAAATAACCCACAATAATATAGAGAACCTACTCGCTTATTACTAATATTAATAGCTGGCTAGGAAGTATATAGGGAAAAATCTGCTTAATCTTCAATCTGCTTACTTCTATGCTGCTCTGGGAGTAAAAAAAAAACGTATAGCTGCTTCTCTTCCCGGACATACTGTACAAGCCAGTAGAGGGATAAGAGCGTTTTTTGGTGTTTTGTAGGTGATGGGCTGACTACCTGTCACTACTAACCGAACTTGTAGATCTCAACTATACCCTCAAAATTGGTCAGAAGTGGTACCATGTGGTTCTATCGGCCCTTGGTGCTTTGCCTACCCAGTAAGGCATAAAGGCGTGATTATATGTATGTATGTAATCTTCAAAAGAAGTCTGAAAAATTTCAGCCATTCAAATATCAAAGATTTTCGAGAAAGACAGCATTTCCTTAATTTTGTGAGCCTTGAAAGGGATAAAATTTTTAATGATTAGGTACTCCGAGCCATTTACATTTTAAATTATTTCCGGCATAGGTAAAGTGAAACTCATCTCTTACAAAATTTAATTGACTAAAAACTGTTACCACTCACACACACATTGTGTGTTAAATAACATAACTTAATCCACACTAATCTATACTAATATTTTAAAGATTGTTTGTTTGTATGTTTGTTTGTTTTTTTGCAGTGTATAGGCTCCGAAACTACTGGACCGATTTCAAAAATTCTTTCACCGTTAGAATCCTTATTGGACCCGGATGAACAAAGGCTGGAATGAATATGAATTTAAAAAAAAATTACCATTTTTGATGCATGGAGGTATAAGTTTGACATACACCATAGAATAACAAGTCCCCAGAAGGAGTCATCTAGGACAGATGTATTCCGGGTAGTGAAGCAAAAACAAGTCAAAAATCCCGCATCTTCCGCTCATCTTACCTGCCGATTGTTGCCAAATCGATAAATATTATCCGTTTTTTAGATACAGTAAATACGAGTAGGATGTAAAAATTTTACATACTAGAAAGTTGCTTCAAAAGTGTGCGTGACACAGGTTCTGGGAATTTATTATTCTGTGATATACAGATGACATAACACAACATGACAGATGAAATTTGTTTTTTTTTGTTTGGTTTATCCCGAAGAAAGAGCATGAGGAATACAGCATCCATACAGCCAGTTTTTAGTATTGATGATTTCTGAATTTATGATGGATGATAACGATGATGAATGGAAACGTCGGGAAAATCCTCAAAAACGAGTGTAAAATTAGTCAAAATTAAAAAGAATTGCGAAAACAACATACCTACATGACCCCACGAAGAAACGGACACATGTATACAGATAAATTTTAAATTTCACAAGTAAATTACACCCACTCCCTTGGTATAAGAGAGTACTAAGAATGGATTTCCCAAAATTCCCATGGGAACGGTACAGACAGGAATTCCAAATTTTTACCGAAATTTTCACTGTACTGGAACAAAAGCTTATTCAATAAGTATAAAAATAAACCGTTTGTCGTACACAGATGAAATTTGGTGTGAATGTTTGTTAGGGGGTGTAAAAGACCATTAAGAACGGGTTTCCCGAAATTCCCATGGGAACGGCACAAACAGGAATTTCGAGTTTTTACGAAAACCACATGACATATAGAGATGAAATATGACAGGTATATTCGGTAGGGAGTGTAAGAAAAAACTGAGAACATATTTCCCGAATAGGAACTGCTAGGGAGCACGAAGAACGGATATCCCGTAATTCCCACGGGAACTGGACAAACGGGAATTCTCAATTTTAACGAAAACTATTTGACACAATATAATGATGAAATTTGGTAGGGAATGTGAGGAGACACTGAGAACGTATTTCTCGAAATTTCCACTTGAACGGGACAAACGGGAATTCCATTTTTTACGAAAACCACTACAAATATAAAGCAGAAATCGGGCATGTTTATTCGTTAGGGAGTGCGAGGAAGTACTAAGAACGGATTTTCCGATATTCCCATGGGAACGGGACTAACGATAATTCCCAATTTTTACGCAAACCACTTAACACATAATGATGAAATATGACTGGTATATTCGGTAGGGAGTGTAAGGAAGCACTGAAGACTTATTTCCCGAAATTCCCACGGGAACGAAACAAACGAGAATTCCAAATTTTAGAGGATATGTACCGAAGCGAAGCGAGGGCGGGTCACTAGTATACTTTAAGTGTTAAGTTATTAAGGGCCGTTTTTTCCAAACGTCAGATAGCCTATCAGAAGAATTAAGTTGATGCTGTCTTTCTCTAAAAATACATCATGATAGAGACAGCATTAACTTTATCCTTGAGATAGACTATCTGATCATTGAGAAATCAGCCCTAAGCATGGAATTTTTAATGTCTGACAGGACAGCGATTTTACGGCAAAGTCGCGTTGCAGGATGGATTTGCATGAAATATGAAGCTAGATTAAATGCGGGGCAAGAATTGTATATTCTGACAAATGGCAACATATTTTTTTCAGTAATCCGCTGGGACAGAGTCGCGGGGAACAGCCGGTATTGTTATAAATGCGTATATGCATTATGGTAGACGTTGGAATATAGCGTACCTAACATGTGGGGTAAAAAATTATAACATTCATGTTAAAAAGATTTGGATGATTTCGGATAATTCACAGGAACCAAAACAGCTCGACGCACATAATCGACAAAAGCCTTGGACAGAATGACAGCTTTCCGAAATATTAGCAATACAAATTATGGCATGATCAAAATGTAACTCGACAAATCTTCATCAAGAAAGAGACACCATCAACTTCATTCTTCAGATAAGCTATCTGACCATTGGGAGAAGAGAACCTTACGAAACAAATTTAAAACAAAAAATAATAATTCGTTTGTGATAATAATATGAACTATTTTATGATTATATTGATACGTACGAAATCCGACGTAGCACGTGGAAGAGCAGGTAGTTTAGCCATGTTATTAAAAAATGATTAAAAATTGGTTAAGTTAAAATATATTGCCTAAATTTGACCGATATTCCAGATATTTTGTTGTCAAATGTCATTTTTAAACAGTGTCTAACTTTAGACGGAGTTTTGTAACAAGACCGTAGGCAGGAAGTTAGGTCATCAGCATTGTTCGATAGCCTCCCATTTCATAATAAGTTGAAAAGTTTAACCATGAGAGAAACATTGCCGAATTTCTAGAATACATTTTGTGATTATGAACAACATTTCAGTCTTGTCCGGTATCGAATGGAGGGAAAGCTCCCTCACGTGTGGTCTCATTAACGATCTGTTAATCGTCCCGCTCGATTTCCGTATTATGGGTCAGGGTAGCTTAGATTTATATAGGCCAGTGCCACCAGACAATGTAACCAAATATTAAGGGCTCATTTCTACAAACGTCAAATAGCCTGTCTGAAGAATAAATCATTCTGTCTCTATCATGACCAAGTTTTAGAGAGACATCAGAAACTTCATTCTTCAGATATCGGCTTCGACTTCGGCTATCTGAAGTTTGGAAAAATCGGCCCTTATATTAACAATGGTTCTTGTGATTTGGCACGTAAAGTTCGCATAAAGAAACGGTAAGAATGGTGACATTTAAAATCTTAAAGGTTGTGAAATTATTAGTGATAGTTTAGCTGGTAGAAAATGCCACAGAAGGCTTTAAGCTTGCCCTTGTATTAAATTTTTGGCACTTAGATACAATATACATATAATGTTATCTATCTATCTATAATTTGATAATAAATATGGGTAATACACGGTCATATGTATGTTGGCGTCACTGTGGTACCCAATATAAATAAAAAGGCCAAATAAAAACTGTAGCAGATTGTAATCGTTGTAGCGCTCAACAAGTTGCTTTTGGCGGTTGGTTTTATGTTTTATAGGCACCGTTTAGTGTGGTTCGAATAAAACGAGGCGGCCGCTTTTAGGTGATTTTACTGAGGGAAACGTTTCTACAGTTGTTTTTTTCGGTTGTTTTACAGGTATTTTTGTAGCTTTATTGCTGTTTGTATTGTAGATAACAACGGAATATTCTAGAGTTTCGTTTAACTGTAAATGTAGAATGTATCTAAAGTATCTGGAAACAAAATCTTAATTTCTAAATTCAGTGGAAATAGCCTTATATCTAACAATAATAATAAAATTAGATGATATGAGAAAAACACTGCACATTTTTCGAGTACGCTCGCATAAAAATTTGCTACGAGAAGTTCGCAAAAACTTTCTAAATTCGTGTATAAACTTATCCTTAAAACACATCCATGTAGACACTGAAGTCTCAGATGAGTACCCATTGCATTACGACCAAAATTGTTGCATCTCACAATAATTGACGATGGGTTCGCGCGCAATAAGTATCCACCTGAAGTCTGTATAGGGGAGGGGGTGAAAAAGGGGGGTTTCGGGTGTGTAGGGGGGGTGCGGGTGTGTATGCGCGTACCGGCGGGTGCGTTCCGTCGCGACGTGCGCTCGGATCGGCGGTCGAGCTACCACTGGGCGGATGACAGCCTCCCAGGCTCCCGAGACCGCCCAGCATCAGATGCATTGCCACAGAGTAAGTTAGGTAAAGTGAAGGAGCGATAAAAAGTCTTGTAACTTTTAATCATAGGAAATAGTGTCACTGTTATTAAGATGATGGACCGGTCTCTACAACAGGTATTTACAATTTAGTAAAAGCAATGCGAAAAACTTGTACACGACCATTTAATTATACAGTCATTGCAAATGCCATAATTGTAAAATTTTCGCTTTCACATTGTAATGTATATTGTAACATCTATATCTATACTAATATTATAAAGAGCATGAACGTATAAAAAACTACGGACCGAGTCTTGTCATTGCACTTAGTGAAGCTCATAGTAAGCTCGGTAAACTATATTAACACGATATCACCCACACATACAACCATAATAAACAAACTTTGACAGATTTTTTTTTTCATGACCATAGATACAGAATCCTTCCGTCAACAAAAATAGGGTTACTAACTCCCGAATTTTTTCCCCAGACTGTTTCAAAAATGAAATATGAACTTCTGGACAGATCTCTACAAAGCGTAACATCATCATCATCATCAGCCTATTGCAGCGCACTGCTGGACGTAGGACTCCCCCAGGGCACGCCACAAGACTGCCATGGGAGGTATTTGCCCATAGTCACCACGCTGGGCAGGCGGGTTGGTGACCGCAGTTTGTATTTTGGAGTATATTGTTAATACGGGAGGCGCTGCTGCCGACCTCCCGGAAACCCTTAATCGCCTCGTACGATACCCAAGAGCAGACATGGGGAGGTACGAATTCTTCTCTGCCGGCACCACGCGGCACAATTATACTATAGAAAATTTATTTAATACTAGTGGACGCCCGCAACTTCGTCCGCGTGGACTGCACAAAAAACAAAATGTCGAAACTATCCGGGATAAAAACATTTTCCCGGGATAAAAAGTAGCCAATTTGGTTATTAATGTAAGTTAAGCGAGACCTGTCACAATTATTCCTGAAAACTGCACCGAAATCGGTTTAGCCATTTCTGAGATTAGCGTGCATAAACATACAGATATAAAGACCAAAAACAGACAAAATGGACAAACATTGTTTTGAATTCTCTTGCGTGTATAAAGTCCGCCCATTATAATTTTTTCAATATTTATTTTCTATATACAGAAATCGATCGGTTACAATTTTATTATATGTACCTATATAGGTATAGATTTTTATAGAAAATATGAGAAAATTTTACTAAGTAGGTTTTTCTTTCTTTTTATTTTACAATACCTCATATTATCTCATTCTCGTTTCACATACTTAAACACTCCTTTATCGCGGTCGAAATAGCGCAGCTACTTTTTTGTACCACGTTTATCCTCACTCATTTTCAGCCATGAACTGCCAAAGTTCTCCTTTATTTCAAAACCAACATAAGGTTTGACAGACCGCATAATTCTACTATTACTGTTACTGTATTTCAGTGGAGTTTTTTCTGCCGCACCCCTCGCGATTAACTCGTACATACATTCTCGTAGGAATATTTATTTAAACTTTCGCGAGAGTTTCTATTATTTCTATACTTTCCATATAGTAATTTTAAAAAATGTTGTATAATAGCTATTGTGTGTGATAAATATGTATAATAAAACATGTTGGCAAAAACTATTGTCTTCTTTATTTCTATTTGAACCACATTTTTAAACCCTACGTACCTACAACCACAAAATTTCATTAAAATCGGTTCCACTAATAACTTTATTATTATTGAAGAAATGTGTACCTAAGCTATAATTATGAACAATATAAAACATATTTTTTTCATTCGTATGTTAATAAAATTTAGGGGAAGTTTCTTAAGCTGGCAACTTAGAATCCTTATTGGACCCGAATGAAGATAGGCTATAGGGTTTCGCATAATTTCCTCTGGGCTGGAATAAATATGAATTAAATACAAAAAAAACCATTTGATGCATGGAGGTATAAGTTTGACATACACCATAGAATAACAAGTCCCCAGAAGGAGTCATCAAGGACAGATGTATTCCGGGTAGTGAAGCAAAAACGAGTCAAAAATCCCGCATCTTCCGCACATCTTACCCGCCGATTGTTGCCAAATCGATAAATATTATCAGTTTTTTAGATACAGTAAATAGGTTATGAAAATTTTACATACTAAGAAGTTGCTTCAAAAGTGTGCGTGATCGATCACGGGTTCTGGGAATTTATTATTCTGTGACGCACAGATGTCATGACAGATGTAAAGCAGAAATCGGGCATGTCTATTCGTTACGGAGTGCGAGGAAGCACTAAGAACGGATTTCCCGAAATTTCCACGGGAATGGGACAAACGGGAATTCCCAATTTTTACGCAAACCACTTGACACATAATGATGAAATATGACAGGTATATTCGGTAGGGAGTGTAAGGAAGCACCGAGGACTTATTTCCTGAAATTCCCACGGGAACGGGACAAACGGGAATTCCAAATTTTAGAGGATATGTACCGAAGCGAAGCGAGGGCGGGTCACTAGTACGTAATAAGCCTAATTGTAGTTTGGTGACAAATATTAGCCCGAAATTGAGTGTACAACGCTGTGTAAACTACATTGGCGGTTTGAAGCTATTTTGGCTGTATCCTCTTTGTCCTTCCATAATAAGTATGGCCGAAACGATAAAGTACTGATTTTATAGAATAGCGATGTCATCGTCGCATGTAGGCGTAATCAGTTTTATGTAGGCAAAACCACGCCATCTTTACGGTGTCGATGTGAAATGTTCCTTCAAGGGCGCATTTAGGTTTTATCATATAAACTGATATGTATGAAAGATGAGAGTAGTTGTAAACCCGGAATGGCGTGAGTTTTGCAACCAATATATCAGTGCTATTGTAACTACCAGCCGTTTCAGTTGTCTTCCTGAAATACATAATTATTATAAACCTAAGGTTTAGTATGCAATTTGATGGCGTCTGTAACTCGCGCGCAGTTCCTCTTTGACGTGCTCTTGGTTTTTGAGTTTACTGGCTGTTTCTCGTATGTTAATATTTGTTTTAGGGCTGATTTTTCCAAACGTCAGATAGCCATCAGAAGAATAATGTTGACGCTGTCTTTCTCTAAAACCTAAACAAGAAAGAAACAGCAAAAAATTTTGTAAAAAGTGTTGACATTTATTTTATTTTACTATTATTATTTTATTTATCTGATGGTTGGCTACTAACATTGACTTATGATAACAATATCTATATTAACCCACTAACATTTGCATGCCAATCAATGGCAAAATATGCAGGAACTAAATTTTCATTAATGTTATCTTTATTATGTACCCATATTTATGCAAATAAATTATCTGAATCTGAATCTGAAAAGCATCAACTTTATTGCTCAGATAGGCTATTTGACGTTTGGACAAATAAAGCCCTTAATTAAAAATTATATTTTGAAGTTTATTTTTTACACATATATCCGTTTTAAAATAAAATCTTGTTAGGGATAATTATGAGGGAGGAGGAATTGATACAATTTTCTCACCCTCTTGGGATTAGGTACTTTGGTTTTATGAAGGGTAAAGTGGTTAGGCTTTGGTTATACTCATGTACTTGTAAATGGTTATTTGAAACACGAGTCGGTAAGGTTTGTCAGATACTTCTGAAATTGTAGATATGTGTATCGTTATTTTTTTATTTGTTTATTCAATTAAAAAGATTATAAAACAAAATAAAAAGACCCACAAACCTGCTTGTGCCGATTGTTTATCTTTATTAGGATGTAGGTAAGATTCAATTTCAAATTCAATTATTTATTCGACATAAAAGCATTAACACTCATTTGTCGATTGTCTTTTTTTATATGTTACTTTCTACGTTCGCACCCCAAAATGAAACCGCTACCAAATATGAAATGGAAGTGAATTTCAATAAAACGAAACATAATTTTTTTTCTGTTCCTCTTTCTTGAGAAATAATATGAGAAAGAGAGTTTTGTGTGTTCATCAAATCACGTGATAAATTCTAACTAACCTCAATAGGGATGTTGACTATGTTTGAATTTTAATGGCATTTTATGCTTATCAGAATAAATCATCAAAATCATACCTGTCTGTAAAATTACAATTTGATTAAGTGTTCAAATGAGGTAGCAATAAGCCTCAAAGTTAAGTGGGCAAGTCCATTTTTCAAATGTGAAATTAATTGAAAATTATAACATCACACGCCCACCTGCATCATTTACAGCAACTTTTGTTATGTGACCATATTTATAAACGCAACATTTAATATAGCTGTCGAACAAAAGTTCTTTTATGTGCATACAAGTTACTGAAAACGTGAAGTCATATCGTGGTAGCGGTTTGTATGGAGCGTTTATAGGCAAGTCTAAAATTGTGATTGTTATATCCCGGAAAGTTTTCTCGCTAGCGAAGTTTTTCTTTCGCAAATGTTTATTTTATTTTATGATCTTTCGATATAAATACAAATAAAATAACTGTCAAAATCCCTATTGTTGTTACTCCAACGAACGTCAGTACGAAACAATGTTACGTTGTTTTAACACCCTGCATTGAATAGCAAAGCAAATACATTATAACAAGTACATCCATGAAAAATCTCTGAACTCAAATAAAAGGTTCGCATCGTTAGAGATTCATGGTTAATGATTTTACCTTTTTAGTGGATAAGGGTAGTACTGTACTAAGCGACTCGATACGGTGTAACATGTCTGTGAATGCGACACAAATAATTCTAGCTACGAGTATCCGACTAAATGCAAATCTTTGGAAATTTTGACAAGTAGTAGGTAAAGCTTACTATTAGAATAATGTTTTTTTTTTCAAGGTAATATATTAAAGTTTAAGAGTGACAAAAATACCTTCTATCATTTAATTACTTTTACGTTTACGTTAAGAAATACGAACTGCAGTATACCTTAACAATATATTATAAACTTAAATATTATTTATTTATTAAATATAAATAGTGCTTAGTGAAATTAGGCATGAAATAAGTAGGTATAGATACTGTAATAGCTTTTTATTAATCTCGTCTCGTCTTCAGCCTATTGTGGTCCACTGCTGGACGTAGGCCTCCCCCAGGGCACGCCACAAGGATACTGCCACAGGGGGGGTTTGCCCATAGTCACCACGCTGGGCAGGCGGGTTGGTGACCGCAGTGTGATTTTCGGATTTTTATTAATATGAGAGCATAATTATACCTTGAATAGGTTGTGTCGCACAAGTATGGGCACCGCAGCATATTTTCGCTCCGTGTAACACGGCCCTTAATTTTCTGCGGTGGCCTCAGAAACGGGTGTATTTAATTAAACTCTACTTGCTAATGTTCTCTCTTCATGACTATTTATATTTTATATATATATAGTTGTTTTTGTCATAACACATGCAAGTGTTAACACCTTTATTAGGGTCTTGGGGGAAATTTTAGTAAGTTTTATAACGAAGTTATCATACGAGTATCGGATGAAGATTACAGTTTTACGCTAGAAAATTATGATAACAATGCATTTAGATTGAGAATCGAGGTAAAGGTGAAAAGAAAAACACCCATTCGAGCAACAGGTAGGCATTAAATATGGGCCTAAAATATAAAAATAAAAAGCGGCCAAGTGCGAGTCGGACTCGCCCATGAAGGGTTCCGTATGAAAGGTAAATTGCAGTTTACGATTTATGATGTATAAAAAAACTAGTCACTAGTTTTCGTTCAAACCAATTTTCGTTAGTAGTTTTTATGATAATGTACATCATCAGAAGTGTCTCTCGCGCAATCTATTCAGTAAAAAAAAAAGATATTAGAAACCACGATATCATTTTTGAAGACCTATCCATAGATACCCCACACGTATGGGTTTGATGAAAAATAAATTGAAACAGAGATTCAACTCTGTTCAAAGTATGGGGAACCCCCATATTTTGAACCAATCTTTTATCTATTTTTGTGTGAAAATCTTAATGCGGTTCACAGAATACACCTACTTACCAAATTTTAACCGTATAGCTCTTATAGTTTCGGAGAAAAGTGGCTGTGACATACGGACGGATAGACAGATAGAAAGACATGACGAAACTATAAGGGTTCCGTTTTTTGCCATTTGATTACGGAACCCTAAAAATTGGCAACGGAGAAACCACTTGTTCACACTCAGCGGGAACAATAGCTAACCCGGTTGTTTCATGCTTAGAGTTAGGCATATGCTGTTTATAGGCTACATGTTTTCAGGTAGCACGTGTGGAATTGCAGCTGACGTACCTACTCCCCTTAAAGTGAGACTAGTATACTTTGTCTCAATACGCAATAAAAGAAAAAGCTGTGACTGTATCTGTCTCTCTTCTGAAGGATCTGTAATAGGCTAGTCATGTATTTTTGCTATATACATAACACATATTCGTGAGTTTACTTTCCAATTAATCTAATAACTAGAGCATTTTCTCGAGTATTTCTGTGTAATGTAAAGTTCTTACGAATGCTAAAATACAGGTAAAAGCTCAGTTTCCAAAGCAAGTCTGGTTTATGTAGTACACTACGAGTATAACATATAATAGAGCGGCTCGTTTTTATGTTACAAGTAAATGCTCTCGTCTATACTCACCTTCATGGACCCCTGTCTATAGATCTTCAAGTATTTTTTTGGGAATAAATAACCTTTCTATACTTTTTTTTACCTTACTGCCTATATACATATAATTAGACATTTATTACTTAGTAGTGGACGCCCGCGACTCCGTCCGCGTGGACTGCAGAAAAAATAAAATGTCGATATCATCCGGGATAAAAACATTTTCCCGGGATAAAAAGTATATGTTAGTTAGCCTATATGTTAAGTGGGACCTGTCACAACATATTCCTGCATCGAAATTGGTTTAGCCGTTTCTGAGATTAGCATGCACAAACATCGATCCGTTACATATTTATCATATTTATCATAGATGGACTCAATTTTACTCTGTTTTATATTACCTGCATACATAAAGTACCTATTGTTACACTAATTGAGTAAAATTGTATTGATTCTGTGTACAGCTATAAGCTCACTGTACTTACATACAATTTATTAATAAAAAATATGAATGAAAGACTTAGGTATAGGTTTCTAACTAAAACATGCAAAATTACTTACAGCTAATTCCAATAACTGAACTTAAGAAATTTTTTGCATATTTAACATTAAATCTTCAATTGTTTTCATAAAAAAATTGCTTTGGAATAAAAAAATCTGAGATTGGCCGTTAGTCATGTAGTCTGGACAAACCTTAAGATTCATTTGTTTGAACATTGTAATTGTAATATTTTCACGAAATTTACCGCAGTATAAGCACAAAGGCAATGCGTAGGTTTCTCCGAGAGTGTGCTAACATTGGCTAACAGTTTCGGCTTTGAAGTTGAAACACAATTTTAAAGCTCGTAGTTTCGGTTTATTTGCCTAAGTGCTTGTACAAGGGTTAAACGACTGGAATTATGTTGAAAACAATTTGCTAATTCAATGTTGAATGATGATTTGAGTGAATTAAGAATTTTCTCTGTTTTGTATAGGTAACCGCAACTTTGTCTGCATAAACTTTAGAATTCTCGTTTATGGCGTTTCCTTTTGAATTTTGGTATATTCTTATTCTTTATTGCACACTAATTAAAAATAAATTACATAGGTTCAGGAGAAATGTACAATGGCGTGCTTATCTCTTCAAGAGATTTCTTCCAGCAGATCGAAACAAGTGAAGGAATAGTCGAAAAGTAAAGGGTAACAGATGTGCACACACAGCTTACAACTAGAAACATAACCAATAGGTATATAATTTACCTTATAACTACTCAATAAACTACACATAATATACTTATATCTCTCTGCGTGATCGAATCAGAAATGAGGAGATCCGCAGACGTACAAAAATCACCGACATAGCTCAACGGTCCAGCAAGCTGAAGTGGCAATGGGCAGGGCACATAGCTCGAAGAACTGATGGCCGATGGAGTCGGAAAGTTCTAGAGTGGATACCACGTATCGGCAAGCGCAGCGTGGGAAGGCCACCCGCGAGGTGGACGGATGACCTGGCCAAGGTTGCGGGCGTCGGTTGGATGCAGGCTGCTTCCGACCGGTCGGAGTGGAGGTTGTTGGGGGAGGCCTATGTCCAACAGTGGACTTCTCAGGGCTGTAAATGATGATGATGAATATACTTATAAATTCTTTGATAATTTCCAAGTTTTAGGTCTCCCAGGCAAATTCTTTGATTATTGTTACCATCTATTAGTTATGTAATACTTACATCAAAAATAATAAAGATTGAAATTGTTTTTGGCCATGGGCTGTATTTTCCTAAGTGCATTCTAAGTAGGTCATAGGATTCTGCTTTGAGAAACTCTGGTCTACTTGCAAAGTTACTGGAAACGAGAACTTTAATATCAACGCAACGACTTATTTTCTGTAAATAGGTGTTAGAAACTTGAATTATTATAGGTAGGTACTTATTTAGTTTGTTCAACACATCAGTATCACTAAGGACGACAGCCACGAAATGAAATTTAATATTTCTATTCAAGGTTCAAAATCAAACATATCGTGAACTATTAAATTCATGTAAAATCAGTCCTAAGAGTGAACCAAATTGCTTTTTATATGAAACCGAATGTGTCTGAAAATGTGCTATCATAGCATACGACCACAGTTAAAAGATGAGCTCGTTTGGTCTCGCCCTAAAGGTGCCAGAAACGTAATAAAATCAAAGCGTCCGAGCGAGTTGATGACGTCACGAAAATTTATTTAGTTAACCGATAAGCTTAGATACACTTAGGTATACGGTGATAGCTCATTAAGGTGACGTCAGCGGAGTTTCATTAAAGTTGCAGACGGGGCGCTAGCAACGGCTATATTTACATACATAGATGCGTCCGGTATGTAGGTCATACAAATACATAACCGGGATTGGCTTACCATTCATCTCCGCCACTGCACTGCTAGTCCTGTAATCCAGAATCAATAGAGGCGACCAGAAAGAAAATACAAGTAAGAAATGTCGGCATGGCGGAATCAAGTTAAGGAGTGGTAATGCGAAGTCTTCGAATATAATAATATCAATTAAGTATTTACCTACAGTTACAGTACATGGTTATATTCCATTATATAACTTCTTTACTAGCCGCTAGGTTACATGTTTGTTTTGAATGTTGACGTATTTTTCCGTAATTATTTTACCTAGCGAACTCCTGGAGGTGAAATGTTTACGCAATGTTACTGAAACACAAAGGTAATGAAAGCTTGACTCCTCGGTTGTGATATTGCGTAGTTTTCCACTAATTATTGTGACCTATATTTTATATAGACGATTACTTATTATAGGTATTAGGAAGTTATGAATGGAAAATAATCACGACGCTCCCTTCTAACCTTATATAGTAATATCTACCTAGAATTAAATTAATATTTCAAAGCATTACTTGTGTCAAAGCGCTTTGAAAGGTACGTAATATAGGTATTGTTATTCGACGATGTCTAAATTCACAAAACTAGGGTAAGTAACAAACCATGTAACGGGATCATATCCAAGTATGTATACCTATATATATTCAATAGGTATCTATATTATTCATTTATTCATTATTATTATTATAGCTGTAGATAATAAGGGAACTTTGCAAGTTCAATCTCTTGCGATGTTAACGTTTCTAAAGTTATTGAAATTGGCAAACCACCTGAAAAGTAATTTAAACATGGCCTCCAGATATTTCATATCGAGAGGTGTGGAGCTTGCAATAGGTAGGAACAGGTAATAAAAATAGCAGACCAGCATTTTTGTGGCGGACTGTGGATGCTGTTACGATTTTTTAAATAAAAACCAATTAGAGAAAATTAGGTAGCCTACAGTCCTACAGTCTTGAAGGGTACTTGAAATGTACAACTTGTTCCAATAAAATTTTAAAAAAGACTACTTACATATATTTATTTCAATACGAGCAGGAGCATGTCTCATGGCAGTTAGGTACATTTTGTTTAATTATCTAACAGCTAACTGAATAAAATCAAAGGATATGGCTGCAGGTAGGGCGGAAACTTTGAAAATGTTCGCGAAATACATTTAAAGTGAAAAAGTATATAAAGCTAAATTTTACAAATAACTGAATCCCGAAAAAGTTTATACGACTTCTAGTTTACGTTATTACATTGAAGTAATGCTATTTAGGTTTAAACATTACAACATTGCAGGAAGCATATAAGTCATAATTTGAGAGTAGGTACCTATAGTACCGCTTTACTACTGTTGCATTACTGTTTTCGAGATAATTTCGTTTGAAACTGTGTAATAAATGGACGAGGAAAGGCAAATGTGATTTCGCTAGTAAAGCAGAACAGTAATTTACATAATATATTCATATGTACTTACTCAGTCACACTTTTTGACTGTTCCCGTTTTGTATCTCACTCCAATTATTGAGGTGATGAAGCTATTTTCGTGCTTTTCGTCACAAATTTTAAATTATAAGGAATATTCGAGAGATTGTTTGAAATGAATGGAATGAAATGATTATTTACTTGCCCAAAATATGGTACCTACAATAAAGTTATTATTACATTACTCGTATTATTTCAGAGAAATATTTTAATTTATTTAAAAATAGGTATTACATACTTAATAATTGTTATAGCTAAAAGTAATACTAAAGCCAAAAATATACCGCCAGTTCTGTTACTCCTGCATAAGAAGAATGGCAAAGAAACTTGACAGGGTTTCTAAATAAGCAAGTTTTTTTCTATAAAACTAGGCAGGCAGACATTTTATAGTTTCGGTTAAAGGTATATTTTTATTAATTTGTGTTCAAAGGATTTTAACTTGTATCTATTTCAAAAAGGCAAATATTATGCTATGCCGTCAGACCGCGTGGTGACGGCAGTGTACAGTTTGTACCATCCCATGCCTGCCCGTGAGTATCGTACAAGGCGATTAAGGGTTTCCGGGAGGTGGGCAGTAGCGCCTCCCGTGCTAACAACATAGTCTAAAAATCACACTGCGGTCACCAACCCGCCTGCCCAGTGTGGTGACTATGGACAAATGGGCAAAACCCTTGTGGCAGTAACCTTGTGACGTCCCCTGGGGGAGGCCTACATTCAGCAGTGGACTGCAATAGGCTGAAAACGAAGACGAATCCGAAGAATTCAAAATTATTTACATGATGATAAGATTAAAAATAAATTTCCGGTTAAAGGTCTGTTTTCAGCATTTCAGCCACCACACATTACTTATTTATAACACCCTGTATATCAACTGTAACAGATAAGTAAAATTTACACAGAATTAGCTTATTTTCACAACGGAACCGTGTTACATCAAAGGATGTTTCGTTATTATACCCTCTGAAACGTCTCATTATTACTTGCGGCAACAGCAAGCAACAGGTGTTCAAGACTTGCGTCAAAGCTTTTATTACCTCTTGTATATCTATCTATCTACTAGTGTGTTTCACCGTACAGTTCCTTTGGATGGTGGCGCTAGTTACTATGTGTAAAGCTACATTATCTGTATCACTGAATACAAAAAAATGTTAGTTCCGAAATCAAGCATAGGAGTTATTATATGAAACGGGGTCTAGTGTACATAGTACGGTTTTGTTTTGAAGTTAATCTACTCCTTGTAGGTACTTAATGCCGCCTATATTGAAACGGCTATGTTGTTAGATATAAATTTGTTTATTTATTTGCAATTAAGTAAGACTGTGCAGAAGAGTACAACTTACACATCCACTTTTCTGCTCGCTTATTATTTTTCACGTACTAAGAGAACAATCTAGCGACAGGTAACGGGCAATCTTTTCGAGGCACATAATACAAGATAATTTGTTAGCACCGCCAGACTCTCATCGGGATATTTCAGGGGGAGGCGAATCTGACTTTTGGTTTTTAAATGTAGTGCATCTTTCTGTACTCTTTTATAGAGATAAGCAGGCGTCTGAAAATTTTCTTTTCTACCAACTCCATTCGTTAAAATTTTATTGTGTACCTACAGTAAAGAATAAGGACATTATCTTAGAATAATGATTCGCGGAGCGAAGACCAATCATTAATCTAAAGATATTATCTAAGTAACAAAAAGTATATCTTCAGATTAGGCCAAAAACCTTATTATCTCACAATATCATCATGATCATAGAGGATTATCGAGTTACATCTGAAACGCTGAGGGACAGGACAATGTGACATTTCATCTGCCCTTAATTCAATGTAGTGCTCGAGTATGACAATAGAAAATATTCGCAGTAATTTACTCGTACTGAAGCCACTAACGTTCTCTTTATAAAGATTTATATACGTCTGAACTGTAACGTAGGCTGGGTGGTCAGTGGTTTTATGAAGAAGAGTTTAGTACCAGACTGTCTCATATTTTTAGATAGTTTTACCACTTAAAAGTAGCACATCTTCAAAAAATTAAAATGTGTTCATTCAATCGGCATGAAACATATTCTCTTCAATCCTTTCTTATCAACCACTATTTGTAACTCATTCGCAAAGAACCATCTCATCTGTCACATTGGCCCATCAATATATTTTTTGGCTACTTCTATCTAATAAAGTCTACACCACAAATCTCTTTAGTTATGATTGAATGACTTCGATCAATTGAGGTATCTGTTTGATCCTAAATTTTTATATTGAACTTTTGAAGTTATTCATTTAATAGCCTGGATATTAGACATATTTTCTACAATAGTCTCTTGGTGTACAGCCTAGGCGTGTTTTATATAATGAATGACACGTGCCGTCCCAAGAGTTTCATATCACGTCTCGCCTGCCATAACGTACTCATATGACACGGAATATCACTATATTTTTTAATGTTGCCATCGTCGTTGCGAAGCTAAAGCTATATCTATTAGATGTACCTTTTATGCCATAAATCTAGATGAAAGTAGAATGATTTTGCACCTTTAAATATTATCTAATTATAATATCAAACCTTTAAATGAGTTGAAAATATCTGAGGGCTTGTCTTTATTGACCTCATAACCCTCAAACCAATAAATTGACGTCTAGGTATTTAATTAAAACCATTTTATTGAAAAATAAAATTATAATTTCCTGCATGTGCGTCATAGAATGTAATAAAAACGGTAGCCTATAGAAACCGATTGCAGAATCACTGGAGCGGACAAGAGTACCTACCGGACGAGAGTCTCAAAGACGTAAATAGCTTCACATCATATTAATCTAGCTGCATAAGAAGGCTAAAGTAATTTAATAGAAACTTATATAGAAACTGTTTTTAAATTCAAATAACCTTATTTACTTGTAAAAAAAGGCTATATGTCGGCACCGGTATCATTGTTAACCAAAGAACGAGTTCGAACTGCAAACTCACACTAATATTACCCTTGTCACGTCGGACCGTTCTCCGTCGACCGGCGCGGCCGTATCAGCCCGGTGGCCGTTTGTCTCGGTTATTATAGACTTAGGTATTTCGGTTAATCACTCTCTCTTTAATCTGTGCACGTCCGGGATGCGTAATGCTAGAATTAATTATACAAATGTAAATTGTTTTTAGAAATATTAGTACGTTGTCATCTAAGTTATCTAGTTTGCAAATAATAATTATAGAATACTATACATATGCGTGGTGCTGGCAGAGTAGAATTCGTACCACCTCATATCTGCCCGTAGGTATCGTACGAGGCGATTAAGGGTTTCCGGGAGGTGGGCAGCATCGCCTCCCGTGTTGACCACATAGTCCAAAATACAAACTGCGGTCACCAACCCGCCTGCCCAGTGTGGTGACTATGGGCAGTCTTGTGGCGTGCCCTGGGGGAGGCCTACGTCCAGCAGTGGACTGCAATAGGCTGATGATGATGATGATGACTATACATATACCTAACCACGGCTGTCCCCAAAAGGGACTAAGAACTACAGGACGACGACGAAGATCCTGCTGCTATGGTTAGCATAGCCGGGTTAGATTGATCAGTGACCCGTTACTAACTCATCACTTGTATGAACGCCCTGAGTCACGGAAAGAGATACAGCTGATGCATTCTAGTGACACTCCGCATAAACTAGACTATGTCTGGTAAATAGTATATTGCCAAGTATATGGCACACGGCCGGCTGCTTACCTGACCCCAATGATGTGACTCGGATCGAACCCACACCTTCCGACTGAAAGGCACTCGTTTTATCCATTGGGTTTCCACTCGAGGAGCAGTATTTCGTATCGCAGCATCTATAGGTATACAGTGTGTGTGAGACAGCCAGGTAAATACTGATATACTGAATAAGTACCATTGTTTTAAGTTATACGACAGTATTATTACTCGCAAATGCATTTTTAATTTGATTATCCACATTGTTTGCTTTCCGCTATTATGTGATACATTGCTGTTTTATAATCACTTGTGACCCTCCATTGGGGTTGATCAGTTAATTGGACTTTTTTAGGACCAACTTTTTTTTTGTTGAAAATCATCCATAGGTCAAAATTTTGTTTTAAAGTCACTATCTAAAGCCTACTTAAGCAAACTACACAATTTTTTTTTTCTGAAAAAATGAAAAATCTTTTAGAATTTTCCTGTAAAATTTTCAGTGGTTTTCGCCTCAGAATAATGGTCTCAAGTCGCCATATCAATATTTGCCTGGCAATATTTTCCACCCTATATATTTTTCATGATAATTAAGCTAAAAAGGGAAAAGGAAGAACAACCTATCAGCTAAATTGGAAAAAAGGGAAAAGTTTGCTGACTCGATAACGTTGCTGAACTAAGGTTCGAGCTTTTTTTAGAATAAAGAACTGGAGAATTGCACTTTGCTTACATTAGGAAAAGCTACGTTCTCAAAGTCGGTTTAAAAACACAAGACACCGTTGTCACTTAGTGCCAGGCCAAAGGTTTTGTTGAAATAGGAAGAGACATTATCGTTTACATAATTTATGTGTATCTAAAGTTTTGGATAAGTGTACCTTATAGGTAAGCAGGTCAGAGTTTAGTTTAAGGATAGAATTAAATTTCTAGATTGTATCTAAATAATTTAGACTGTAATAATTACCATAGAGAACGGAGAATAACGTGTACAGTTTCAAGCGAAATCTAAGAAAATGCGCAATAGACCAGTTTGATTATAGAAAATACATATTTGAAGAGTCAACTAAGGAACTCGGATATTCTCTCAGGCGATAAACTAGCAACTCATCACTGATCATTTACATCTGTCCCCTGTGTATACGTATGTATAGAAAGACAATATATTTGCTTCTATAGCGCCCATAACTTAACAATTATGTATGTAGGTACCCTGATTTAATCGCTTAATGTTGTCTAAAGATAAAAGCCCGAAATCAAACCAAAGGTTGCCCTAAATCGATTCGACTGAGCGCCAACATTGCATTACTTTCATGTGAGTGAGTAGGTACGATCGATACTCCCAGTGAGATCACGCCTTTGTCCCTTACGGGGTAGGCAGAGCACCAAGGGCCGATAGAATCACATGGTGTGCCACTTCTGACCAATTTTGAGGGTATAGTTGAGATGTACAAGTTCTTATACGTATATAGTGGGCTTTACTAGAATACATCAGTCAAATATTAGAATACATGTGTCAATTAGGAAACTCGGCCATTCTCTCAGTTGATAAGCTAGAAATTTGTCAGTGATCATTTATTTTAAGCCTGCAATACATGTTGGCCCAGCCTAGCCGAGTAAACGCCAATGCCAACGTGTAGACAGTATTGCATTGTCTGGCCGTCGCTCGGTGTCACTTGTCTAGCTGGCAGAGTCAAATCAAGCACCAAACATCTATCCCCGCACTCCGCGTGTATAATGCCTGTATGTATGATCATAATAAATATAACTCTTTAGCCTGCCTTCAGCAATCGTTGTTAAGTCCGGTCTTCAGCCTTTTATCTACGTCCAGTGTTGTAAAACGTGTCTATTGTCAGGCCACCGTGATTGACGCAAACTTGTACATGGAATTATCGCTAACTAAAGTAGAAATAAACGCGAATGAATTTGTATAGTGCGTTTTCTCTCGCTATCCCGACTCCCAAACTCTGTTCACTAAGTAATCCCTAATCTAGCCCCCCGGCTGGGTCATAGTAGCCCGCCGCATCCCAAATTCATCCCTTGGAACACGCCGCGTTACAAAGTGCTATAAATCATATTATGCTATGCATTTCTAAAAATGAGACTGGGTACCTACCCAGTCTCATTTTTAGAAATGCATAGGTTACATATTTTTTCTCCCATTCTATAAGGTGTGATGATGGTAAAATGTATGGGACAGCAATTTCTGTTTTCTTGGTTTCAGGAGTTGTTCCCACAGTAAAAGTGTTTCTTTTTACCAACCTAATCTCGTGTCAAAAGCAAATTACTAATCTAGTAAACACCTGTATAATTTAAAATCACCTTATAATCCTAAGTCTAAGCCCCAATTTTAGATGTTTTTCATTACGTATACAGATGATTTTTGGTCGTCAACGTTCCCGAAAACTACGAAATCTCCTTATCCTCACGATCATTTTTCTCCATGGAGGCATACCTGGGAGGTGTCTAGTTCCCAAGATATTAGGGTCCAAAGTTGAGTTAATAGACTGCGTTTTTCTGCATAAATGCACATAGACGCGCGTAACAAGATTTTTTCACAAGAAATAATTAATATCTGTCTATGAAAAAACTAGTATAAACACTAGACACTATAAATTTCGCCCGATCAAGAAATAAAAAAAAAATTAAAAAAAATTAACATCGTTTCCCAGCATTATTTTTGGCATAAACTTACTTTATTTGATGTATAGAGTACGTACCCTTCGTTAAGGGTGGCAACGAAAAAACACGCTGTATATAATGTTTTCTATCTATTGATTTTAATTAACTGGAACAACAACATCCATGTTGTATTTGCTAACTATATAAGTAGTACCTACCTATTACATATCCAGGCCAACGAAAGGGCTTCTAGGAAAAGGGGACTGAATAACCTTGTATGCAAATATAGTGCTTGCTTAGGATGAAGAAAAAAAAACATATATGTGTATGGTACATATGTATAGGAAATTATAATATTTAATGGAGTTATAATATGGCACTTAATTTTCATTATTATAAAATAATATAAAACTATTCTTAGCAATATAATTCACCACTTTATCAATAAACATATTGTAGTTAGTTACTATTTAAATGACATAGTACAAAACGGTGTTTGCAAGAATCACTGTTGCGAATTCGACAGTAAAGAGACAGCAAAAACACTAACGCCTGTTTTTTTAAAGTGTTATATAGATATTTAACCCATTATAGAAAAAAGTTAATTTTTCCCTTTCCACTGTCAAATTTAGATTGTCGATAGACATGCAGTCATATATGTATTTTTTAAACTAAACGTAAAACTTACTAGACAAAAGCGCGGGCGTAAACCGTGGCATGCTACGAACGAACTACGAATTTGCTACGATAGCAACGCATGAATCTATGCTGTTTTTCTAATTAACATAATTATATAATTAATTTCACCCCTCAACATGCCATCAGCAACATGTCTCAAGCTATACATATTGTGTGCATTAAGAAAAAACTTATTTGTTAGCAGTAAATTTAGATTTTTTCAACTAAATACACCATTATTACTAGATATAGTAGCAACTAACACGATATAAATTAAATACTGATTACTTAAAACAATGGAATCCATTCTACAAGCATTATATGTATAGGTACCTATAGTACAAATTTAGAAAAAAATATTGTTTTTTCGTTAACTTAATGTAAAAAGGAAAGTTTACCTTGCACGTGGAATAGCATATATATATATATATAAGCTATAAATGTTTCACGTTTCACAAGCGCGTGTAAAGTAGACTCCGATATCTATAGGGAATTTATTTACCTTTGATCTATATTAGTTTATACATCTCTGACAGTGGTTACCTAGGGTAGTCTGATAGGTAGAGGGTAATGAGTATTTTTGTTGAGAGTTAGTGAAATTGTACTTCTTTTATATTGTACGTACTTTAGAAAAATAATACAGGTTTACGTCATTTAAATTATTAAGTATACGTACTAAATAAGTTCAATAATACCCAGACACTCTTCTTCATCTAGCCACAAGTTTCAAAGTTTATCTAAATGGACAGCTGCAAACGCTAAGCAGATTCCCATAAAAAAATTAGAACAGAATCTTCTTGGTACTTAGACTTATGCCGAATCCTCTATTCTATTTCAAATCAGTGTTCTATAACATCAATGTTTCAAACTATCACTGTATCGACAAGCATTACAACAATACTTTCTAAAGGAAGGAACTAAACAGTTCCTGTTCAGCTGTCCTAGAGTGAACAGTTCGCAGTATTGCGTGGCGTCGCGGGCGGGGCAGGGGCGCGGCGTGCGGGCGGCGGGGGGACAGCGGCGCAGGCGACATCTACGGCGCCTTTCGCGAGGCTTCGGCCCGCATAGGACCTCGCTTTCGGCTGGGCAGGATAGAGGGCGGTAGGTTGTCCCGCGCCCGCACGTTGTTGAACACTGGGACAAAAAACCATGGAAATTTACGTTTGTGGAACCTAAATGAGATTATCAATGAATATACTTATTTTGTGGAAGTTACTCAGCATCAAGCTCTGTAGGGTAAGCACGAACTATTTTAGACCGCAACATGACAGTACATTCTCACATTGTCAAATCTCATAAATTTTGCGGCGATGATCGCGTTACGCAGAGAAAAGCCAATTTCCTAGGATACCGATAGAGACGTATGAAAAGTTCTTGCTTGCCGCTAAATAACGGCACCGCCATCTTAAGATACCAAATGTTACAGAAGTTCCTGCCTAGCCTTACCATTCACAATGTCCAGTGTTTTTAATGAGTGTCCAGTAGTTTATCAATCCTAGAGCAAAGAATTACACTTATTCTTACCGGAGTCCATGCCATCTCCTGCCAGTACACCGGGCAGGGGATCTGGTTGCACGGTTGCTGCCTTGTCAGGTTGGAGCCAGGGCACAGCACAGGGGACACGCTGTGCCTGATTAAATCTCGCTTTGTGCTCGTTCTGAACAATAAGGAACAATGATAATTTTTATCTGATATTTTAATGCACATTATAATTGTTTAAAGTTACGATAATATCTACATTTCAAGGCGCATTGGCGCAAGCTGTAATGCTTTGTAATATGGTTGTTGTTATAAATAAATAAATAATAATAATAATAATAATTGGGAGGTAGCGTTCCCACGGACCTGAAGTGCTCCCGGGGGAAGACCCTGTTCCTCATCTCCGGCGCCGGAGTGAGATCTGACGAGGAACAGTTCCCCCACCCCTGCCTTGCCTTTGCCGGCCGGGCAGAGTGGAGTCGCGAGAGCTATGACAGCTCGAGGGTGGACGTGCCCGTCAGTAAGTGGCGAGTTGGCTTCGGTTTAAAGTCCAGGGGCACCCCTCCACCCTAGCCGCTCACCAAATGTTGCCCCCTTTGTCGCTCCGTGCGTGCGGCCGTTTCAGGGGGCCCATGAAATGAGTTGGCGAGTCACCGCCTGCCACCTAACAATTATGAGACTTGGTTGTAATGGCAGGTGTCCGTTAGTCTCCTTCAATAGCCCGATTTTCCAACCCCACCCAAAATTCAGCCCCATAGCCCATGACCTTGTTTCCCATCGCATGACAGAGCTCTGCACTCCAATAGTCTTGCACATGGCGGAGACCATCGCCGGGTGTATCATATTGTGCGTTCGGCGATGGTATCCGTCATGTGTATCCAACACGATATTAAAGTTCTCTTAAAAGGGCCTCTACATCTTGGCTACGGCCCGATGCACGCCTCTCAAAGGACCGGGACTCTGTAGTCCCGAGAATTTCAAAAGAGATAATAATAAAAAAATAAGGAAACTTATACTGCCGTCATACGGAAAAAGGGCGCATCTAACATTTTTTCAAAATTGAGTTATATAGTGATTCACTATATAACTCAATTTTGAAAAAAATGTTAGATGCGCCCTTTTTCCGTATGACGGCAGTATAGAGATATTGGCATCGGATAAGAAATGTTACTGTTGGGATTGCATTAGACAATGATTTTGAGTTGATATTAATTAAAAACTAGACTATTGCCACAGCATATACTATGTATTTATTATTGGATAAGGTGTGGCTATTGATATGGGTTGGGTGGCAAGGCTTCATTCGTGAAGTTTAGTTTTTACCCATAAAACTAAACTACAATTTTAGGCAAAATAGAAAGTTATATTTTATCATAGAAATCAACCATATTCAAGATTTATGAAAATTAAAAAACAATTGGTACCTTTATACCTATACATATATAACGTGTTTCAGTTGTCATATTACATAACCTACCTACCAGAAACTCATAAACCACAATTCCAATTAATTAACACGATGACTCATAACATAACAATAATAGAACCTAAAATTAAAATTAAATAGTAACTCATAAATAACTTTGAATATTCAGCCTATAGCAATGTAGGTCCAAATTGTTGATGGACAAATAGGATTTCCAATTTGCATAATAAATAACGTTACTGTCCTACCAAAGTTGTATTAAATCACGTGGTGGCGTCACTGTCTATGCGTAGTCTCAGTTACACAAAAATCCGTATGCAGAATCATTTGTTTACTCTTTCTACCGTTTGATTGACAAGTTGGCGCTCCCAGAGAATACTTACGTGATGTTAGCGGGAATACAGTACAGCTGTCTCTCTTGCACTCCAGCGTCGCCGCATGTAGCGCTGCACTCTTCCCACTCGCCGGGTTTCCACACGAAAACGCAACTGCAATCACATGTTTGTAATTAGCTGGTGAAGTAGGTTTAGACCCACTTGTAGTAAATAGATTTAAGTTTAATCGAGAATTTGCGCCCATGCCGCTTTTTTTACATATACAGGATGTAACAAAAAGGGTATGTTAAGCGAAAAGCTACGTAAATAGCCCACTGTAGAGGACCTATTTCCAAAATTTGAGACTCGAAATCACATGTTTATTTTTCCCAATAGTATGGAGAATTTTTTAATATCTCAGGAATTTTCATACAATCTTGAAAAATAAACATGTGATTTCGAGTCTCAAATTTCGTGGACAGGTTCTCTACAGTGGGCTATTTACGTAGCTTTTCGCTTAACATACCCTTTTTGTAACATCCTGTATAGGTTTTTTTTTTTTAATGGGGGGTAGCCAGAATTGCAGTTTCATAAAGTAAATCTAACAGTCACGTTTAGCGAAGCGAGACAGATGTAAATGATCAATGACAAGGTTGTTAGTTCATTGTCCGAGAGAACCCGAGATCCTTATAGGATTACGACATGGACGGAAGGAGATGCAGCTGATGTATTCTAGTAAAAATAAATTATGGAAATAAAATAATAATCGCAATTGCATTGTGAATAATGCACTATTCAAACAATATTTATTAATAGACCATTGCAAGAAAAAAAACAGCAATTATTTTCTGCCCGAGCCCTCAATTGCGATGAAATATTCATAAGTCCACCCATTTACAGATCAATACTCACTTATAATTTCACACCCAACGGCTGGGTGTGAAAATTATAAGTGAGTATTGATCTATAAATGGGTGGACTTATGAATAGAGCGCTGTTTAGAACATAAATAATAACACTTTTGTGGTCGAAAATGTTATATTAGAATATTTATGTAAATTACAATTTTTGTACAGAGCACGTTATTATAGGGTGAAGGATGATGAAAGAAGAGAATGAGTGATTGGTGAGTTAAAACTATTAAAAAGAAATATACATGCAAACAGGTTTGTCCAGAACATACTCCGGAAGCAGCATTGCATACTCCGAAACTCTAATTAAATAGGTAGCACACAAATTTTATTTATGGCTCTCTTTGAGACAAATCCATTTGGAAGTTTAACTTCGACCACTCGGACCTTACTATCTGAGCCAAAATATAACTTAGTCACTCTAGCGGTGGGCCAAGTTAGTGGACTACATCTGTCCTCTTTAAGGAGCACCAAATTTCCCACCTCCACATTAGATTGACTAGAGTGCCATTTTGGTCTGTTGTTTAATTGAGTAAGATATTGTTTATACCAAACACACCAAAAATGTTGTTTTATTTGTTCACAACGACGCCACAGACGCAAACGATTCTGCGGTATATTTGTAATATCTGGTTCAGGGATTGAATTTAAAGCTTTACCAATTAAAAAATGACCTGGTGTTAGACAACTAAAATCATCAGGATCTTTAGATAACTGTGTAATAGGCCTTGAGTTAAGAATTCCCTCTGTCATGACTAAAATGGTATTAAATTCTTCGTAAGTGAACAAGCTATTTCCAATGACTCGCTTGAAATGATATTTTGCACTTTTAACTGCAGCCTCCCAAAGGCCACCGAATATTGGGGAGTAACTAGGAATGTATTGAAAGCTTATGCCTCGTGACAGGGCGAAGTTAATGACAGAATTTTGGTGTTCCTTAGAGCTTAAATTTACAAGTTCTTTTAAAGCATTATCTGCAAATTTTACATGGCATTCCTCGTCTTGATATGAATCGCTTTAGTGAAGCTATAAACGCTGGAGATGTCATATCTGAAATTAATTCCATGTGTATCGCTTTGGTAGCGAAACATACGAACACACAAACATATCCTTTAGTCCCAATATTTCTTCTAATTGAGGATTGCTTGATGCTAAAGGGGCCACAGTAATCTATTCCGACAACATCAAATACTTTTGCTTCATTAACCCTATCAAATGGCAAAGAGCCCATAAGCTGAGAAGCAACTTGAGCTTTGAGTCGATAACAAATAACGCATTTGCTTATTATACGCTTGACTTCCCTAGTACAATTAACTATCCAATATGTTTGTGATAAACTGCTCATGGTAAGTCTTAAACCTCCATGTAAAAGCAATAAATGTTCATACGTTATTATTAACTTAGTTATATGACAATTTTTCGGTAATATGATAGGATGCTTTTGAGAAAATGGAATGGTTGCTTTTTGCAATCTTCCAGTTGCTCTGAGTACATTTTCACTATCTATAAAAGGCACCACACTTTTTAAATGAGTCTTAATTGTTTCATCATTTCGAATACAATGAAATTCCTTAGAAAAATATTCATTCTGTATTATTGAAATTATTTTAAATTGAGACCTTTTTAATTCAGTAACTGTTAATGCAGTCAAAACTTTATTGTTTTTATTTTTGCATCTATGGTAAAATCTCATGATCCACGCCACAATTTTTTGAAGTTTAATCCAGGATGAATATTTGGTGAACATTTGTGGATCTTTTGGTAAATCCGCCGAACCCACTGCTTGATCAACCTCAACAGCACTTGTTAAATGGTTGCATACAGTTACATGAATTTCAGCGCTGAATGTTTATGTTAAATAGATCGAATTAGCGGAATATTCCAATCTGTCACCCTTTTTGTCCCTCTGGGGTGACAGAACGGAATAAATGTTTGATCCGTCCCACTATTAGTATGAAAAGTGGGACAAATCAAATATTTTTTTCCCGTCTCATCCTGGGTGGACAAAATTGGGTAATAGATATTCCCAATTGGCGACTCTGATGGACTTATAGCACATAGGTACGTAAATAGAATTGGAAATGTCTTGACCTACGTGGTAGAATATTCTTCTTCTTCAGCCTATTGCAGTTCACTGCTGGACGTAGGCCTCCCCAAGGGCACGCCACACAAGACTGCTATAGGGGGGTTTTGCCCATAGTCACCACGCTTAGCAGGCGGGTTGGTGACCGCAGTGTGATTTTCAGACTATGTTGTCAGTACGGGAGGCGCTGCTGCCCACCTCCCGGAAACCCTTAATCGCCTCGTACGATACCCACGTGGTAGAATATCCTACCAATATTATGAATGTGAATGTTTATTAGAATAGACTTTTGTAAAGAAAAAAATTAAAAACATGTTCATGTTGTAATTAACGTTTGTTATTATTGTGTGTCTTGCTACCAGTAGTAATAAGGGTATGTTTTTTGCCCGTGTTACTACTAATAGTCCTGGTTGTAACACGGGAATTTTCGTCTCCTATGTTATTACGTACAAGGTTTTCAAAACATCTCGCCTTCATGTCCCTTCTGTTACAACCTGCATAATATGCACTACTTACTACATAATGTACTACATACATATTATGTAGTAGGTACCTATATTGTAGGTAACGTAACGCGGCATTATAGGTAGACTAGTCTGAGTGTACTATGCTAGTCTAAATAAGTCTTCTGGCTTAAACTCCCGTATTCTTAGTGGTAGCATGGTCCCTTGAGGTCACTTGGGTGCGAGATAGAAGTACTGAAGTTAGTTTTCAATGGTTGATTGTGATGGAAGGAAGGGAATTCACCATCAACAACATCAAGACTACTGCCATAGGAGGGTTGCCCGTAGCATAGAGGAATAAGATGTAGACATAGAGTGCTAAAAGTCGGCGATGTTATCCGCCATGTGTATCCCACACCATATTTAAGTTCTCTAAAAAGGGCCTCTACATCTTGGCCACGGCCCGATGTACGCCTCTCAAAGGACCGGAACTCTGTAGTACCGAGAATTTAAACAGAGATCCAATAATAATAATATTTATTAAATCTAAGTGTCAAGGACTGGAATTGTGAGGCACCGAGAAGTCTAACGGTGCATCGAAACTGTCAGTACCTACGTAAGACATTAGCTTTACATCTTATTCCTCTATACCCATAGTCATCAGGCTGGGCAGGCGGGTTGGTGACCGCAGCCATATCTTATATCCTTATCCATAATGATGAGAGTTAAAAAGGAGTAAAAATAACATCGTACATAGGTAAAGGTTGTATCCTGTTCAGCGTGAATAATAAATAATCCTCCGGGCACCTTACGTAGAGTTTTCATACAAATTCAGGAGTGTTTACAATTCAGTTAAATATTTATCACATGTGAGTATGGTCTGTCTGCATTTTATATAACTTTCAGCAAATCTTTCTAGATGCACTGCGAAATTCGTTATTATTGTGAGAAATAGTCTAATGCCAAACAGTGAATAAAATTGTTACATACTTGCTTTTTCTTTGAAACAAAATGGCTGAATAATAGTTTGAATTTTAGATCAAATATCCACAATTACACACTTCTGTGTTCTTAACAATAGGGTAGCCAAAACTGCAGAATCGCGAACGAGGTCCTACAGCCATGTTTAGCATACTAAATGGTGAGAAATTAATACTTTTTGACTAACCTGTGCGTATTACAGGGCTCGAAGCGCGGTGGCGGACAGTGTTGCTCAGAATAACATCGCTGCCATACTGTTCGTAAGCCTCCGCCGCAGGACACGGAACAGGGCCCCTTTTCTATCCTGTTAATTAATACTTTGTTATACAATATTTCCGTCTACGTGAGAAATTTTACAAGTATATTTTAAATCAAACAAAAGGTAATGGAAAAAGTTTACAACACACGAAATTACAAATTTATTAATAAAGAAATGGAAAAAATTCCACCCCCGGGTGGGAATCGAACCCACGACCTCTGCATTCCGTGCCAGCGCAACGAAATTACGTCAATATACTTTACCTTGCTGAGGCTTGTGTTAATACATAGAATATTCAACTTTATTAATACAGAAAGTTCGCTTCTGAGCATATTTTTATGCTTCTACATCTTTGATTGAAGGCTATCTTTAACTAATTATAGAGAGATTTTCCTTTTTATAAAGGAATAAATTATTTTTTGTAAACATTTTTAATGAGATATAACCGCATCCGTAGTACGATACTATGCATGCATGCTAAGTTGAACACTATCAACCAATTTATTTACGTTATCCGTGCGTGAATCTACATTTCGAATAATGGCACACACGAACTGGTATACTCGTATTTAGAAATTCGATTTGAACATCCACTGCCCGAGCTCACCCAGCATACAAAATTGAAACGTCCATTTTGTAGACACATATTTAACGGTGTCTAATGAGTGACGTTTCTGCATTACTTATTCTAGACCAATGTTCCCTCAAGGAGCACGGTACAGGTCGGAATTTGTATGTGCGAAGTTGAGAAAGTGGAGTGTTTGCTTAGGTACCGCTCTTGGATTTAATTATAACATTCAAGATCTCAATTACCAAACGTAATGAAGGTGAAGCAATTAAACTTAACTGATGTGTCCGATGTAGGGAGAATGTTTGTCGTCCCTCTAGTGGTTAGATGTACCTTCTAAGAGATGGAGTATCTGCATGGGCAGTTTAAATATTATTTAGCTAAAGTTAAAGCGAAGATACGAGTATCTATTGGGTATGAAGTTTGTTTTCTTTATCGTAATATGGTGTTAAATAATAATATTTTGATACTTTTTATTATTATTTTTTTTTTTATACTTTTTTATTTATACAAGTTTTATTATTTTTTTCAAAATAATATTATAATTTATACATTTTTTCATAATGCATCAGTTTTTTCCGTATTGCGTCGTGGTTATTTTTATGACCATTTATTATTACATTATTTATTATTACATTACCGATGCAGTAAAGTACGAGTTAGTATGAAAATCCATTATTGCACACTTGTAAACGTCATCAATGTAGATGTGGGTAAAAAGTTAGATTACGTATCTGAAATCGGTGTGGTAAATACCACTTTATGAGCAAGAATGTTGAAAATATATAATTATGTGTATATACGGCTTTATAATGTACCTATAGAATGTCTGTACCTATAGCTATTTCAATTGTACAGCTCTGGTATTATTCTCTATTCCGTTAACAGTTTATTGTTTGTGAGATTTCGTTAGAGATTCAATATAAAGTAAATTGAAATTGAATTCTGTGAGTAACAATGTTTGCAAAGTTGATATTTTAATACATTTGCTTCTGTAGTCTATTAATTGAATGATTGTGCCTACTTAGATTGAAATAACATAAACATAGGTACGTAATTAGATTACGTTATTAGTCCCATGTGGTAAGGGGTGAGTCTACCGCCGTTTTCCGGGCACAAATTCAACAATCGAACTTCCGGTAACGAATCCAATTAGAAAAGTTTCCATGTCATTGTAAATAAGGTAAATGTAAGCCATTAGCATCAGAGCCTCGTCCGTTAAATAGCATGGTGCACCACGGACAGGTGAGGTTAACTTTGGGACCTAAGATATATTAGTCGAACCCGCACACACAAAACTTTTCTTCCCTATGGGTGCGCCCACCACCGGGCCCTACACCCTCCACTGACCCTCGGATCTGATAACTCATAACTGCGACAACAGGCACTTGCACTAACTACAATCGCCATGAGAAACCAGACCCGAGCACCTAGCATGCAAGACGATACATTGCACCATTCCGAAATCAAAAACTAGATAAATAATCTACATATGTTTCGCCAACAACCGTGGCATCCTCAGGATTATAGAAATTAGTAAATTAGTAAACCACTAATTACTATGAACCTCTAAAACCCAACACATTACTTACACAGAATTAACTACCCTCTACTAAGTATTAAAAAATATATAAATAATTACCCACCATTATTTATATTTCAAATAAATATATACTATTTGTGCACACAAACCAAATAGTATTGGGTGAATTAGTTAAATTTAAATGAAAAAATTCAAAAATTCACCAAAATATTGATAAATTAGTAAAGAAAACAAGGATGTATGGAACAACATATTCCATTGCCCACAAAAACAAAAATTGTTATTGACATTGACAAGCCACTACATTCTAAGGTTACTGTTTATTTATTTATTCTAGCCAATGAGTTCAATAGCGGAGACGAAAATTCAACCTGTTCATTTAAAAGGTTTACACCAGAATATTTGGCCTTCAAAATCTCCAACTGTTCCAAAATAGATAGACGAATGCCCTTTTCACACGTATGCAGACTAACAAAACTGTGGTCATCTGGAATTTTATGATTTGAAACTAACAAGTGTTTGGCAATGTCAATAACAATTTTTGTTTTTGTGGGCAATGGAATATGTTGTTCCATACATCCTTGTTTTCTTTACTAATTTATCAATATTTTGGTGAATTTTTGAATTTTTTCATTTAAATTTAACTAATTCACCCAATACTATTTGGTTTGTGTGCACAAATAGTATATATTTATTTGAAATATAAATAATGGTGGGTAATTATTTATATATTTTTTAATACTTAGTAGAGGGTAGTTAATTCTGTGTAAGTAATGTGTTGGGTTTTAGAGGTTCATAGTAATTAGTGGTTTACTAATTTACTAATTTCTATAATCCTGAGGATGCCACGGTTGTTGGCGAAACATATGTAGATTATTTATCTAGTTTTTGATTTCGGAATGGTGCAATGTATCGTCTTGCATGCTAGGTGCTCGGGTCTGGTTTCTCATGGCGATTGTAGTTAGTGCAAGTGCCTGTTGTCGCAGTTATGAGTTATCAGATCCGAGGGTCAGTGGAGGGTGTAGGGCCCGGTGGTGGGCGCACCCATAGTGAATGTTTGAACTTCCGAATTGTAACGCCTAATACAATTTCATTTACAAAACTTTTCTATTTACTTATTGCAAAAATAAAATAGTAAAATAACCATAATCGACAATAAAATTTGTACATTATGTACAATTTCGGTTATCATATTGCTATTCTAATACACGTAACAAGTGTGTGGATTGTACATACAGTACAGTATACAGTAACTATCTTTTATCTAAATACTCTACATAGATTTGAATTTAACTGAGAGTAATACAGGATGATTTTTGGTCGTCAACGTTCCCGAAAACTACGGAATCTCCTCATCATCACGATCATTTTTCTCCATGGAAGCATACCTGGGAAGTGTCTGGTTTCCAAAATATTAGGGTCCAAAGTTGAGTAAATAGACTGCGTTTTTCTGCATAAATGCACATTGACGCGTGTAGCAAGATTTATTGACGAGAGTTAATTAATATCTGTCTTAGAAAAAACTGGCATAAACATAGAACACTATAAATTTCGCCCGATCAAGTAATAAAAAAAATTTAAAAAAAATTACATCGTTTCCCAGCATTTTTTTGGCATAAACTTACTTTATTTAAAGTATAGAGTACGTACCCTTCGCTAAGGGTGGCAACGAAAAAACATCCTGTATACACACATGAAACACATATGAAATACTGCGACTCCATCCGCGTATACTACAGAAAAAAACAAAATATCAAAATTATCCGGGATAAAAACATTTTCCAGGGATAAAAAGTAGCCTATATTTTAAGTGGGACCTGTCACAATATATTCCTGAAAACTGCATCGAAATCGGTTCAGCCGTTTCTGAGATTAGCGTGCACAAACGCACAGACAAACCGACAAATAGACAAACAGATAAACCGACAAACAGACAAAATTTCCAAAAATCATTGTTTTGGGCACTATTGCGTTGATAAAGATATTCTATAATATTTTTTCTTATATAGGTATATCTTCCATGTACAGACAGCGATCCGTTACATTTTTATTATATGTATAGAATAGATGAAAAAAATCTCTCGAGATCGGTTATTGAAATTGGCTGTAAAGAACCTTCAATTTGCAGATACCTATTGACGTGGCAGAAATAACATCCATAAAACTTCCGCATGAAAAGTTACAGAGAGCAAAGTAGAAACTTATCAACTGATATGAAAGGAGGGAAAACTATGTTGAACACGACCTATACACGACCGTTTGAACGTGCTTTTAACCGAGTTGAAAGATTTGAAACGGTGCGACAAAGTAATCACAACATCATAATGTAGTCCCCAGACAGAACCTTCTTATATTGGATCAATATGAAATATATTATATGAGAAGTATTATATTCTATCTATCTTGGACAAAGATTTAGCCTCGCCATCCAGCCGGGCAATGCGGCCAGCCTTTTGGCCACGTTGCCAGCGGTGGAGGAGTTGCAGGCAATCTTCTATTAGTTAGAGCAACTAGCACGGTATGCAGTGGTCGTGGGTTCGATTCCCACTCGGGTGAAGAATTTTTTCCATTACTTTATTAATTAATAATTTTATAATCTTCTATTTGTAAATATGTTCTAGATTTAAGCTTTTTCTTATGTATTACATTATCCACCCAGCCATGTAAATAAAAAAAATTATGACCATTCAGTTCTATATCTAAAATATGATTTTTTTTTGTTAAGACTACATAACATTTAAATAAACACGTTGTACTTAGATACAAAATAAAACTCAGGGAAGTAAATATTGCGATTAGTTAACGGTTCGTTTGTAATTCTGCCGGAAGTTTTTTGCGGAATTGCTCCCCTGTTTACATGCTTTACATTTGAGAATCTGCCGATTATGTATGACAGTGTCCGTAAAAAGTTCATGCATGCTCTAACGTTTGCTTTTTGACCTCCCAATTTAGAATATAAACATCGTCATCAGCCTACAGTTGGACGTAGGCCTCCCTCAGAGCACGTCACAAGGCTGTGCGTGCACTGCCGTGGGGAATTTTGCCCATAGTATACATTAGTAATGTACTACATTAATGTACATTACAGTAATGCAATCTAAGTGTCAAGGACTAAAACTGTGAGGTACCGGAAAGTCTCATTGTGCATCGAGGCAGTTAGTAGGACATAGCACTCTATGAGATCTTATTCCTCTATAGTGGTTCCCAACGCAAGGTTGCATCAAGGGGTACGCGGCGCGTACAAAAAAAAAAACAAAATGACTAAATTACCAAAAAAAATTTATACAACTAGATTTTCAAAGTCGTGCAAAAAAAAATTGTTACATTAATAAAACTGATGTTCTCTGTCATCTTGTAATTGTATTTTGATAGTAATGAATTCTAAATACATCTGATTTCATCACTTATTTATTTATCGTTCGAGTTTGAGGTCTTTCTTAGAGTGGTACGTAGAAAAAACTAATTGGGAACCACTCCTCTATGCCTATAGCTACGAGTACCACGCTGGGCAGGCGGGTGACTAAATATAAGTGCTTACTTGTAATTCATAGGTTTCGCTCGCAGAGCTGACGTGCTATAGTTGACAACCACCTCGACAGTCAGCACTTCGTCATTCATCAAACGGTTTTCTGGTATTGCCTGGTACAAAAAATATTTCTTTAAAGTTCCGGCACGCCTGTAGTGGCATTATGGTCATATTATAGGGAGAAAGCAAACTGTCGTATTCGACAAGTGTTGTGACGTTTGTTCCTAACAAAAAATTATAAAAGAAAACATTATGTCATTAAAATAAAATTAAAATAAAAAAAAGACACATTACATTTAGTTTTTATTCAAGACAAAAACATTCGACATACAAATATCGAATCTTTTAACCGCAGATAAAAGTATCCACAAATACACCATTGTTCATTTAACCTTGAAAATCTCTGAATAAACCACGATAAAGGTAAAACAGAATAAACTGGGTGGAGGGGCCCCCAATTAACTTCACAGGGCTGAAAAGGGCCCTGAATAATTAAGGATTAAACCCAGACCCTTATCATTTAATGTTTTGCTTCGTTACACATAGTTGGGGCTTTTATCATGTTGTTATTTTTGTTTGGGGCCCCGTGTCATGGTCAAGATCTCTAATTTCCCTGGAGGAAAGATTTTTACCCGGAAAGGATCTAGCAATTTTACGCACTTCATGTAAAGGACAATCCGTTTAGTGTCAGTAATTTTGTTTCAAAGAGCTTTGAGTTTTTGCATTCAATCTGTATATTTTTCTTAGATTAATCGAACCAGAAATATAGGTAAGTTTGTTGATAATAATAATTAAGTACACCTTGTGTCAGGTAATATATTATTTTTCTCATATTATTTATCCATCCATTTATGTATTCAGAGTATATATATGGTTATTACCAAAGGCCACTTTTCGACGTAGCGGCGTTGTCTTACAAACTAGTACTCTACGTATGTACATGATCAATTTAGTAGCCAAATATTCAAGGTTAGATACACACAAGCAATCATAAAAAAATCACAAAAAACTTACCAATATCATTAAATCTGACAATAATTTAGAGACAGACGTCATAATGATCTCATTATCAGTCTGCCTCCATTTGACGAACGTGCCGCCCACCACCGCCGCGCCTTCCAACTCCCTCCTATCCTCATTTATATCAATGACGTTGCTATTCACGTCCACAATCTGGAGATTCTGCGGTACATTACGCTCGTATTTAAAATACTTGCTAATTGCATCATCTTTTCGCCTCGAATGGTTGTCTAACTCGAGGATGTGGGTGTCCTTTCTGCGCTCTCTCAAAGCGATGTACAGAGGAACGGGCGTGACGAGACGAACCGAGAACGTGCGAGCTTCGTGAGGTAGCACGGTGATTCGGGTCCACCCTGACAGAATGTGACAAGGGTTAATCTGCTTATCTGAATATATTTACATATCTACGTAAATACTGTATTTTTGCATGTCATGTGACGCGAATGAAGTTACAGTAAGCTTGATTGAACTCAAGAGTGAATAATCTAAGTAAAGTTCAGTATCTTTGATCATCTAACTAACAGATCGAGTAGCAAATAACAAAATGTAAAACTACGAGTATTCACTAGAGTAACTCAAAGGCAAATGGATGGTGGTCTTGTATGGATTAGGCTGCGCATGCGTGAATTTGATGGTTAGTACGAAAGGCCACAGCATACAAAAATCAGTAATTCTACATTACTATACCATATCAGTAGAAGACTGGGAGTTTGTTTTGATAGGCTTATGAGCGAGTATAATATTATATTCTCAAAATATTATATTCGCAAAATATTAAACATATGTATTACCATAAAATTACATTCTCAAATAATTATACATATTATGGACAGTCTTCGAAAAAATAGGTACTCGTATTTACATTTTTCATGCCTATTTTCGTGTACAATATAGGAAAGATTTTTGAGTAAGGGAGATTCACTAATATTTTCCTACAGGTCCCCCAAATCGGGACAGCTATTGCCCGGCAGTGGGACACCATGTAAGTTAGGATTTAAAAAAAGTGATACTTTTGAATCGCGTCTGATTTTAAAATGCATTGAGCATGTTATGTTTGACAGTATTCAATACAAATTTTAATTTCAGTACCTACAGATTTCAATTCACTAGAATAAATTTCCAATAAAGAAACCCATATATTTTGTCATAGTATGTATTGTTTTATTTTTTTATACAGGGTGTAACAGAAAGGGTATGTTAAGCGAAAAGCTATGTAAATAGCCCACTATGGAGATCCTATTTCCAAAATTTGAGACTCAAAACCATATTTTTATTTTTCAAGATTGTATGGACATTCCTGAGTTGTTTCAGAATTCTTCATACTATCTGGAAAAATATAAATGTGAATTTGAGTCTGAAATTTTGGAAATAGGTTCTCTATAGTGGGCTATTTACATAGCTTTTCGCTTAACATACCCTTTCTGTTACACCCTGTATAGCCATAGTGGTATTCCACTGCTGGGCAAAGGCCTCCCCCTTTTGAGTCCACCTAGCAGAAACTTATAGAGGTCGTCCTCCGACACAAAGAGTAGTTTTGTAGTCACTCTTTTGGATTTCTAAACAATAGATAACTGTTGATGATGAGATGTTGAAGAAATTTTTAATATTTACGAACTTTATAATACGTATTTCCAATTCATAAGAATTAGAGTAGTAAAAAGTAATAAAGTAGACCCATTTCCAAACGCAACATCTACTTATCTGAACACTTAGCAAACTTACATAACAAAACTTAAACTTAAAGCGAAGCGTAGAGCGGAGAGAAGTTACCAACTTAGGAAACATAGTTTAAAGTTTAAGCAATGCAGGTTACTGCAAACATACTTTTGCCCAGAAAGGAAGAAAGAATGAGGAGGTGGCCTTATAACATTTTCGAATTTCGCCTAAGAGACCCAGACCCTCGAATTTGATGAGTCATGATTGCGATCATAGGCAACTACAGTGGTGATGATGAAGAAATGCGACGGAAAAAATTGTACAATTTTGGATATCAAATTGACTTTGCTAGGTAGGTATTTACGAAGGCCGAGCACCTAGCACGTAATGTACATAGCTGCCACACCGAAAAATACCTATGATGTATATTTATTTATTTTTATTGTAATGAACATCATATATATATATTTTTTTAGTTTTATCATTCTCTTATTTTAGAAGTTAGAGGGGGGGGGGGGATATTTTAGCACTTTGGAAGTGTCTCTCGTGCAAGCTATTCAGTTTAGAAAAAAAATGATGTTAGAAATTAAACCTCAATATCATTTTTGAAGACCTATCAATACCCCACACGTATGGGTTTGATGAAAAATTTTTTTTTGAGTTACAGTTTAAAGTATGGGGAACCCCCAGAATTACCTAACTTTTTTCTATTTTTTTGTAAAAATCTTAATGCGGTTCACAGAATACACCTACTCACCAAGTTTTAATAGTACAGCTCTTATGGTTTTGGAGAAAAGTGGCTGTGATATACGGACGGACAAACAGACGGACGGACAGACAGACAGACAGACATGACGAAACTATAAGGGTTCTGTTTTTTGCCATTTGGCTATGGAACCCTAAAAACCATTAGAGGAGAGTCTTTCTTTGTACATGTACGAGTATGCAATTTTATTCTTAGGTAAAGGAAGAAAGTAATTACCTCGCTGCTTACCTTCGCTAAGTTGGCGGGTATAATAATGTGTGTTGTTGTTGCAGTAGCCCTCGGAGCACCAGTTGCAGTCAGGGTCGGAAGGGTCGCACTGTCCCTTCACACACGTACCCTGAAGAATTAAAGTTTTTTAACCGACTTCTAAAAAGAGGTTATCTTATCAATTTGTCGGTATGTTTTTATTTTTTAATAATTTTGTTCTAATACTCGTACTGTCACGCACACTCAGCTTTCTGGTAAAAAAGCTATACCTACTCGTATATACAGGTAAACTTGGTAAATAATGGGCATTACTTTATATTTGCTTTTCTTAGAAATTACTTTGATATTGTTATTTGTCTGTGATAAAGTTGAAATTTCGGACTGTTTTAAGACGACTTGATTGCTTTATGAAGTATTGTACGATTGTTTTGAATGTTTTGACATTATAGGTGTTGAACAACTGTAGCTGCTGTCAAGTGTCATCAAAATCTGTTCGGTTATTCACGCGGACGTTCTGGCGGACGTCTGCTAGTTAGATATAATTTCTTTTTTTGACCAAAATTGCGTCAAAAAAACCGGCTAAAATAGCATACCATGCCTACGTTGAATCAGTCTTACGATATGGTCTGATTATCTGGGGGAACGGTGTAGATATAAACAAAGTCTTTATTGCCCAAAAAAAGTGTATACGAGCTATCTGCGGAATAGCACAGGACGTATCCTGTAGACCATATTTTAGAGAATTGGGTATTCTTCCTCTTCCTTGTCTTTATATCCTGGAAACAACTTTATTTGTGAAACAAAATTTACATGACGTCTTTGATATATTTAAAAGCCCTTATACTACAAGGTTTTTAAATCAAGCGAATATTAAAATAATGAACAAGAGAAAAATCATAAAAATATTGTAATGGTTTTCAGGTCACGGCTGTAAAGATTTTATTTGGGAAAGCGAAGGTACATTTACTAGATGAGAAACGAAATTTCACTGGGAAAATATACAACTGTGCGTGTTATTTTTTTCAATTCCTTGACCTTTCTTTGTAGCCCGAGCTTTTATGGAACATTTTTTATGTTTATGTTCCGACTTCCGAGATCTAGGAATTGAGTACGTACCTACTAGCGCCTTCTTGAGCAATAGGCAGGTACTTCCAATAACTTGTAAATTATTCTCTCAAAAAAATCATCTACTTCTATAAAAGATGATGCGAATACATAGATATAGCGGTGTTATTACATAACCGCGACTAACATTAGACATTACAGTTTAAAAAACTGTATGGAATATCTGTCAAAATTAGGCAATGTTTAGCATAAACGAAGTTTAATATTTTTTCTAGTAGCACGGTTTCCGTGTTATTATATTATAGTCACGCATGTCCAGGTCATTTTCAAAGAGGCTGGACGGACAGAAGTATGCAAAACTGACTGCAACTTTTACCAGTTACTCTATTAAGGTCCGCGTGTCGTAAAACGTGAACGCGTTCGATTCCAAATTCATTACTCTTATTTTCAGTAAGTAATTTTCAAAAGGTTTCTGTTTTATGTTAATAATCAGTGGATAACATAATATTTTACATAAAATATTTAAACAAATAATAATGTGTTAGACGGATGACATATTTGCTTACTTCCTATGCTATTTCCACTGTATTTTTTTTTTTAAGTATTTATTGGCACTGGTACAAGTCCTTTCACCATAACAATATTTGAACAATCACCTAACTAAATATACAAAGAATAATATGTAAAAATATATAAGAACTAGCGGCCGCCCACGACTTCGTCCGCGTCAGAATTGCTGTCATTCCTTGCGTAAGAATATCCTTTCTTATCAGATTAAGAAATCCCATACAAACTTTCAACCTCTATTTCAACCCCTTCATCCCTTTTTTTCGAAATAAAAAGTAGCCTATGTTCTGTCTCAGGGTCTAAAGATTGTCTGTACCAAATTTCATCAAAATCGGTTGCGAGGTTTAAGCGGGAAAGCGTAACAGACAGACAGACAGAGTTACTTTCGCATTTATAATATTAGTTGGGATATTAGTTGGGATAAAAGTTTATAGTCTAATTAATACTAACACTTCACTACAGAACACTATTCACTTTACTCTATTTCTTCTATTTTTCTTTAAATTTCAATTTCCGTTTTTCTGATAAATGTATATAGATTTTGGTACTTTTCAGCGTTTTGTAACATTTTCTTCAAGTTTATCGGGTTTACCACAGTTTCGTTTCCTTCCTGTTCGTCATCATAGAGCTGTTCCTGTTTTTTCTGTTTCAGGGTTAAATATGTGTGTCGTTCCTCTTTAAAATTCGGACACTCTTCAATTAAATGCTTTGCATCGCAATTTGAATTTTTGCAGTTGGGATATGGGCAGTCTGCGCTATTTATTATGTTCAAACGATTTAGATGGGCGGGGGATCGATTGTGACCAAATCTAAGTCTATTGATTATTGTGATGAACTCTCTATTTATGACACCTTTATATGATTTGTACCAGGGTTTAACGGGTAAGTTAACTTGAATTTCTCCGTACCATTTCCCTTTATCTTCTAGTGTTAGCTTCCATAGGTCTTGCCATAATGTTTTGCATGTTATGTTTATCATGTTATTGTAGTCTTCTCTCGGGACATGAAGGTTATTTATATCTATTTCATTTATGCCTAAATAACATGTTCTGTCAGCAAACTCATTTCCGTCTATACCTTTATGTGATGGAACCCACATAAATTCTACTTTGATTGTAGTTAGTTCGAGTAGTGAATATTTAATCAATGAAATTAGATAGTTTGAGTTATATATATTATTACTATTTATACATTCTAAAACACTTAAGCTATCAGTTATTATAATACAATGTTTAGGTACACTATTTACACTTTTTACATATTGTAAAGCTTTTATTATGGCATGTGCTTCAGCTGAGAAGATGCTTAGATTATTATCCAGTCTAAAACTTTGAGAATATTTTGTTTGTGGGTCATAGATAGCAGATCGAACTACTGAATCACCTTTACTTGCATCTGTGTAAATTCTATAAAAACCATGTTTTTGTCCTATTGCTCTCAGAAAATCATATTTGTTACTAATTCTGGAAACATTAATTTTAATATCTAATGTGTTGCATTCATATGGATAAGTATAAAATGGTAATAACTGGTTATTATATAAATTATTGCATTTTCTGTTCATGTATTTCATAATTTTCAAGATTGGGGGGGAAATACCATGTTTCAGATCTGAAACTATAACATTATTTTGGCTGTTTAAAAGGTTAAAATTTGGTTTAATACTTTCCAGAACTACTTTACTTTTTAATGATAAGTTTTTTATACAAAATCTCTCAGCAAAATAGATTCTTCTTATTATTAGAGGAGGTATACAGCTCTCTACTTCCATTGAATTTATGGGAGTGCTACACATAGCACCTGTTATTATTCTCAAAGCTTTATTCTGTAATACATCTAGTTTTTGAGTATACAAGGACTAGCACTCATGTAGGCTAAAGCACTGTAATCTAAGTGGTTTCTAACTATACTTTTATATAGCACACTTAATATTTGTGGGTCTGCACCCCAGTAAGTCCCTGCAAGGCATCTTAATATGTTCAGTCCTCTACTAGCATTGCCTATAATATAATTAATATGTTTATCAAAAGATAATTTTGAGTCTAAAAATACACCTAAAAACTTCTTGTTTTTTGTCTGTGGTATATTTACATTATTGTATTTAATGAGTTTAGATTGAGGCAGACTGGTATTAGATTCATTGAATACTATAGCTGCACTTTTTTCTGGACATACTGTGAGTTTTAAATGAGAATAGTAGTTGTTGAGTTGTTGTAAACCACTATTTAAAGTATTAATTGCAGAGTCTATTTCTGAGTCACTGGTATACAAAACAATATCATCTGCAAATTGTAGTATATTCAGTGAATCTAAATCTACATAACTTTTGATGTTAGCAAGATACATATTGAAAATTAGAGGTGAAAGTGTTGCTCCTTGAGTAGTGCCCTTATATACATTTCTTGGACCTTGAATTTTGTTATTAAATTTTATATACAAAGTTCTATCAAACAGAAAGTGAAAAATCCATTCGTTGACTTTTCCAGGTAACCCTACGGAATCCAAGGTATTGACCAGAACTTCCAGATTGATATTGTCAAACGCTCCTTTTATATCAAGGAATGCACAAACTGTGACTTTTTTGGCATAATATGAAGTCCTTATGTCAGAAATCAGAGAAGTAAAACTGTCAACAGCACTTCTTCCTCTGCGGAAGCCAAATTGGTATTCAGGTAAGAGATTGTTGGATTCCATAAAGTAATCTAGTCTAACTTTAAGCATATTCTCAAACAATTTACCTATGCAGGATGATAATGATATAGGTCTATAAGAAGAATATTCATCAGGTGGTTTGTCTGGTTTAAGAATGGGAATCACACATTGTGATTTCCATTCCTTTGGAATAAGGTTGTAATGCCATAATTGATTAAAGATTTGTAGAAGTATTAATTGTGCATTGTTATGGAGATTTTTAATAAGTTTGTATGGAAAATTATCTAAACCAGGAGTAGTGTCTTTTCTGGATTCTAAAGATCTAATAAATTCTTGAAAGATAAAGGGAGAGGTTAAATATTTACTGTTTTCACTTTCTGGTTTGGTAAATATGTTTTTAAAAATTTCCATATTTATGTTTTTCTCATTAGGAGATTCAGGTGCCAGTGTGTCCATAAATTGAGATAACCATGTGTCATTCTTAACTTTATTGCTGCTTGTTCTGGCACGTTTGAATCTTCTAATATAATTCCATATTCTACTTATAGGTGTTGTTCTATTAAAAGATTGACATAATGACTTCCAACTATCCCTTTTCTGTTCACTAATGGTTAGCTTTTTTATTGCATCAATACGTTTATATTCTACAAAATTGTCTAATGTTGGGTTTGATTTATAGAATAATAGAGCCTGTTTGCTTTTCAGGACTGCATCTCTACATGCATCATTCCACCATGGGACTGGAGTTTTAATGAAGTTTAGTCTACTGTTTTGACTGTTTATTGTTGGAAAAATTTTAGGAATGTATTTATCTTGTAGTAATTGTAACGATTTTGTAAAGGAATAATAAGAGTCAATAGGATCTTGTGAATTTACTTGAATATCATTAAAATAATGTTCAGAAGTGCGTTTGTAGTTTATCCATTCTGCTTTGTTATATAAGTACTTTCCTAAAGAGCAGGATTCTGTATATAAAATTGGTTTAATTTGTAATTCTGTTATTGTAGGATAGTGATCACTACCCATAGGATTGTTGTGAACATACCAATTACAAAGAGGAGCTAATGTTGGGCTTATAAGTGTAACATCTATGGCTGATTGTTGCCTAAGAGGAGAAGAAACTGTGGTTGGATTTCCTGTGTTCATAATACACAAGTTACATTGATCTATTAAGTCATATATGCTGTTTCCTCTGCTTTTAGTGATATAGCAGCCAAAGGCTACATGATGTGCATTCAGATCACCTGAAATTATTATTGGTTGTGGTAGAGAAGTGATTATCTTTTTAAGTTTATTAGTGTTAAATTTTCCACCTTTGGGAGGACAGTATACGCATAGTAAAGAGCAATTGCCAATAGAGGTTTCAACAGATATTGCTACAGTTTGTATGAGTTCATTAAAACCTGTGTTAAGTATAGTATATTTTATGTTGTCTCTTATTAAGATACCTACTCCGCCATGTTCATTCTTGGCATTTTTGTATATAAAGTTATATTTAGGTATACATAAAGTTTTTTTCTTAGTTAACCAAGTTTCATTGAGCATCATGATATCTATATTATTTTCAAATAAAAATTCGATAATTAATGGCTTTTTCTTATTTATACTTTGTACATTAAATTGGCAGATTCTTAAATGTGTATCATTATTTACATTATCCATTATTTAAGTTATTAATTAAATTATCTTTAATCATTGCCGAGGTGAATATTTGGCCATCACTCTTGTTTCCTATGGTAAGGATTGTGGATAGCATAGCATTGAGAATTTTTTTATCGTTGACTATTGCATTTATAATATCTGTTATAGTAATATCAACTTTTCTTGCTTCTTTTGTTGCATTTTCTTTGTTGGGAGGTAATATTTTATCCTGTGAAATTGTATCTATTGTTTTCAATTTAGGGAATTCTTTATTATAATTATTTAATATTGATAGAGTAGGTGAGGCTGTTGCACTTGCATAGGTTATTTTATTTTTTTTGTCATTAATTTTTTGTAGTTTTACTGGACAAGTACGGGAAATGGCCAAATGTTCACCTCCACAATTTATACATTTTAGTTTGCTGTCATTATTGCATTCTTTAAAATGATGGTCTCCGGAACATATGGAGCATACCTGTTTACTTTTACATATATTTGCTGAATGATTAAATTTTAAACATTTAAAACACTGCATGAGTGGTGGGACATATTCGTAAATTTTATAGCACCAACCACCAAAGGCATAGACGTATTGTGGGAGGGTATTTGACATAAAGGTGATGCTGACGGTTTGAAGAGGAATTATTTCCTCTCCTACTTTCTTGGTGAATCTCCTTATAGCTATTATCTCAAAGTCTGAAGTTAGGTCTTGATATAATTGTTCATTAGATATGTCGATTGGTACGTATCTAATTATTCCCGTTTTTTCTATTAGATTAGCTGGAATAAATGCTTTCAGTTTGTTGGTAGTGAGAAAGGTGTCATTTTTAATTAGATTGTTTGCATTAATGGGTCCAGAGAAAGTAATTTCTATTTTGCTTGAGGTAACTCTTTTAATTGAAGTAATTCCTTTGAAATATTTTTTGAACAGGTCCGTGATCGTCTTGGGGTTTTTATTTCCCAGACGGTCCCCTGGATTAATACCTTGGACGTAAACTTTGAACGAATTGTTGTTCAACTTAGCATCAGTTGGGTACAGACGTTGGTAGCCACTTTTAGAAAATCTTTTGTACTTATCTTTAGGTTCCGTCGAGTCATGGAGTTTGTATTTTCTTTTGTGACCGCGATTTCTGTCTTCCTCCTCGTCGTCCATTATTCGTATTAATAGTTTTAAAGGGTTTTAAACAATTTAATCGAAAAAAGTTTTAAAATTCCGCCCTTCTGGTTTGACCTTCCCGCCAAAAGTCATTTCCACTGTAATATCGGTAATGTGTCCAACTAAAAATATATTTCCCTAAAATTAAAAAGTGGCAAAGTGCGAGCTGCACCCGTCACAGTATAATATGTTGTGAAAACTTTACTTGAAAAGTAGTGGAGCATAGTTTCTGTAGACTGTATACTATCTGTAGAAGTTACTATATTATTATTTTCTGTTAAGTTTAACTTTGATTAAAATTATAATAAAGGTTTTTAAATTGTTTTAATTTAATACCTAAAAATATCTGAATGTTTTTTTAAGAATACTGTCTGCACACGGATCCTCTTAAATCCGTAAACTCCGGAATTCCCCGTTCCTGTGGGAATCCCGGGAAATCCCTCCTCTCTGGACTTCTACTTCATAAAAGGAAGCCACGCTTCAAATATCACGTCTCTAGCTACAGTTGTTTTGCCTCAGCGTCGATAAATCAGTCATATTACTTTACATAAATTCATCATCTTCCTGCTCTTAACCCATTATTTATTGGGTCGGCGCAATATGGTTTCTTTCGAAACTCACATTGCCAAAGATTTGCAATACATAATATAAATTACTAATGTATTATAGAATAGCAGTATTTACTGAAGGGTTTTATTAGAACCTTAGAAAGTAATTTATAGAGACCTAAAAAACTAATTTATTACACGAAATTTAATAATTAACAAAGTTAATTAAAGTATACCGGGAGAGTGCCCAGAATGTTGGTAGTATTTATTATTATGAACTATTATTCCATTGTGTCTATAAAATTTTAATGACCTACGTTAATATTTATAATTAATAAGAAAAAATATACGACTGCCAAAAAATGTCTCTGGTAAATAGGTAATATCTGAAATTTTGTTGGCAACTCTTAATGACATTTTGCAGTGGAAATAGTGGGAGCTTCAAATAACTGTAAGCTATCTAAGTGACATTTGATTTTGACAGATTAGTCGAAGCTGCATAGGATGATAATTTTTTACAAGCAAAATCAAGTCTTATGGTAATTGCACAAGGTTTAATTGAAATATTTAGCTTATAACAGTTATTACGTTTTATATATAGATTCTTTGGTGCCAATTTTTTCGATGAATTTAATATGTGACCCTGCGTCTACCTATAATCACGTCACTGGTTATTGTATTTACTGGTGGTTCTTGTCTCTAGCTTCGATTTGTCTCATTGTAGTACAGTTTGTGCTATATTATATCCGCATCTCTACTATGTTTTCAATAATCAGTAAGTACTCTTCATAGAGAAGGTACATAATTGTTGCACTCGGGCATAAACCTCTCGACTGATACGGCTCGCTTTTGAAGGACATAGCAAGTGCTCTTAGATTATACTGTATTAGTATATGTACCTACATACATATCTACAGTACAAGTTATAGTTAGTTATCATTGATATGTTAGTAGACTAAAATAATGTTCTAAATAGTTTATTAAATTATTTCTAACTGTATGAGTTGTTGATGTCTAGTACATAATAGAAACGATTGTAGTGTTTCAAATATTTACTACGTCTGGAGTAAAATAGGCTTTGGAATTCTGTGCTTGCTTTGTGGCTCGATTATTGTGGAGTCACTGAATGTTAAAGAATGCCTTTGTATGAAGTACCTACCTACCTATCTATATTTTATAGATTACTACGTGGGTGTTTTAAACTATAAGTATAATACTTTTTAGGGTAAGTCAGCCAGATGTGAAAAGGTAGGTTTAGTGCAATTTTATGAAATATGTGGACTCCACATTTAGAAAAGTACTTACATCCGAATCATATAATTGAGCATTCAGATTTTTTTCGTTGCTCCTACCGGCATTCGAAATCAAACTTTAAGTTCAACAGGAAGTCATTTCACAAAAAAGAGTCAAAAACAAAATTTCTGGATTAACATTTTTCTAGATAGGTAACGAGGTACGAGTAGGTAATTCCTAAAGACCACAGGAATGTTCATACAATCTTGAGATTTCGAATCTATAGTGGATAGATTCTCTAGTGGGCTATTTTCTTAACATTTCGCTTAACATACCCCAGTTATATCTATACTAATATTATAAAGCTGAAGAGTTTGTTTGTTTGTTTGTTTGTTTGAACGCGCTAATCTCAGGAACTACTGGTCTGATTTGAAAAATTCTTTCAGTGTTAGATAGCCCATTTACCAAGGAAGGCTACAGTCTATACAACAACCTGCCCGGCTTCGCACGGGTGCAACGCCCCCTCACGCGGACGAAGTCGTGGGCGGCCGCTAGTCCTATATACAGAGGCAGAAAAAATCCAATTCGCAATCAAATAATACCTGATAACACGTATCATAGGGCATCTCATAGCTGCAAGGTGCTCCATCAGGCATGCTGCCGTATGTTACAGGTTCTCCTCCGGTGTAGCTGACGCACCAGATCTCGCACGCTTTAGACTCTAAAAGAAAGAAAAATGTTATGTACCAGGCTACCTCATTTCTGAAGTGTAGACGTATCTGTATGTACCTACGTATATCAATATAAAGTTATAAGGAAAAGTTAGTTCGAATCTAGAAAGAGGTAGAAACGTACATTATTATACCTGTGATCTGTAGCGAAAAGCAAGCAAATAATAGAAGTCATAAGAGGTTAATCTAAGTACCTATACTAGTTGGGCCAAAAGTAATTTACTGGAGTGTCACGAATTCACTGAGATTCACTTCAAAAGCTATTGGAATTGAACGAAATATTGAGCTAAAGGAATGCTTTTACCTTTTCGGGTGAAATTGCTCGAAGAATTCTAATTTGAATCGTCGTCGTAAGAGGTCATGTGGATTTCTATGTCATTGTTTCAAAATCGTGACTGTTCAAGAAGGATACACTTTTACATAATTCTATTTAAGTACTACTTTAAGTACTATTTTTAACCTAATTTTATGGTTTTATGTGTACCTGGATTCACAAAGCATGGGTTAGGTGATTAGCCGACACTCTTCCTGATATTCAAATAGCAATATACACCAAGATTTGTTTACCTCTCAAGTTTGAAATCTAATTTATTTTCTACTACATATTTCCCACAATTCCAGACCTACTTTAATAAATTTCAAGAAACTCTCCGGCATTATTAATGCATTAATTAACAGTGTGAATTATATTATTTTGCTGTTAATGAAACTGATGATAATTAAGAATATAAAGTGCTTAAGACCTTGTCTTGGAACATGGTAGGTTAGGCTAGAAGTACCTATGCTAAATCATTCGACAAGTCTTCGCTCTAACGATTGAAGACGAATATAACAAAAATACAATCTCACAGTCCTCGACTCTACATAAATAAAATTAGTAGTGGCTCAATAAAAATATGAGACATCTCTTTTATGTTGAAACGCCCGCGTCGGCACGGCTGCAGTATTGATTTTATAGCTCAGAACTTTATTAAGCTTCGTGTAACAGATTTTATGTGAACAAATGGAATCATACGTTCGGATTTCAGTGGTTTTTGTAATGGTCGTGGTCATGATAGCATGACTGCTGATCAATTATTTTAATACCTTCAATTGGTACTGATTTTGTCAAATTAGGGAAATCTGTTTTTTTTTTTATTATTACTTAGGCCTTCTATGCTGCTCTGGGAGTACAAAAAAACCTATAATACTACAGCTGCTTCTCTTCCCGGGCATACTGTACAAGTCACCCTCATGTCCCTCTACATGAGGGTCTTGGTGTTTTGTAGGCGATGGGCTGACCACATGTTACTACTAACCGAAGTTGTACATCTCAACTATACCCTCAAAATTTGGTCAGAAGTGGTACCATGTAGTTCTATCGGCCCTTGGTGCTCTGCCTACCCCGTAAGGAATACAGGCGTGATTGTATGTATGTATGTACTTAGGCCTTTTTAGAGCCTCAGATCCAACCATTTGGCTTGGCGTCAAGCAGACCTATAGGTTTTTGATTGAGATAATTGCATCTTTATAAACTTAGCTTCATGCACAAAGAGGAATTTAGCTTTAGTCAAAACATACATATCGAGGGGTGAAAGGCTATTTGGGATAAGCGCCATTTATATATATTGAGCTTATCCCAAATAGCCTTTCACCCCTCGATATATATAGACACGGCTGTGTTCCCGAAATGGGGTAGATCTCACACCCAAGTTTAGCATAGCGAGGTCAGATTTAAAAATGATCAAGTTCCCTTGTCTCAGAAAATGCCCGAGTTCTTTACTCGCCTCTTACGACATTCACGGAAAGAGATACAGCTGATGTATTCTAGTGAAGCCCCGCATCAGCATAGTACAAATACTTCAAATTAAGTAGTCCATGTTTTGAAATGATTATAATGTGTTTAATTGGTCTTACCCTCAGGTTGTATGTACGGTATAAGCCGATTGTTATGTTTCTGGCACAGATCTCCGCGACGATCTTTAGTTCCACACGAGACGCCGGACCAGCAGGTCGCGAGCTGGGTTGTCGCACCGTCACATGGCTCTTTTGATATTGTCCTGTAAAAATTATTATAATTATTTTACCCGTTGTACTACCAGAAAAATGTAAAAGTCCTTCCAAATTTTTTGCTTCTCAGCGCGATTTAATATAGAGTCTATGATTCTAGAGAGTCAAGTACCCATGCCAACAGAAATGACGACCGCTGTCGTTTTTGCCCAGAAATAAGCAGTGTTATTTCAAAAGAATTACTATGTATACACCTGTTTTGCTAGACATTACCGAACGTTTTACAGCTCTATACAGAAGTTTAGTAAAATCTGTCTTACCCATTTAATAAGCATTCTCTCTTCTTCAGTCCATAGCCGCACTCCGCATTGCATGGTCCCCAGTCTCCCCATGAGGGAAACTGCCTCGTCAAGTTGGTCACCACGGGCCCCGGCATGGGCTCACAGACCCGGTCCACACACCACTGGAATTGAAGATGTGGTCAAACTCAATGGATGTATTAGTCTGCTTAATTAAGTACAACTACAATACCTAAATTATTGTAACAAATATAAGCATTGGCCAATTTCTTCCGACTGAAAAAAGAGGAGGTTTTTCTATTCGACCGTATATATTTTTGAAAAAATGTTGGAAGCTTCGCTCGGGGCGGAGACTAATCTAAGGCCAAATCGCCCAGCCTGAACATCACATTAGATCACTTACTTATATGATGTGGGACTAGCTATAACTGCAATTCTAGTTATGCATGCATTTTGATAGCTTGAATTTTGCGCTAATAAAAGTGACAAAATTGAAAAGCTAATGTAATAAAAAACCTCTTTCTTAGATTAATGATAGGTCTTCATTCTAAGACCTCTCTGAACTTTAAATTGTTTTCAGCGACGACGGTATATCATAAAGTCCGTGGACCTCAGGAATTTTTATGAAAATTAAATAAAAAATCCCTTAGAAGCGCTGTAAGCTGTAAAGATAGTAAGGTTTCTGGCCTGTACAGGATAACAAATTGTTCATATTCTTTCTTTTGTGTTATCACAGGTGAGAAAGAAAAACAATAGTAATTAACTAACTAAACTTAGCAGGTTATTTAATTTTTTTGCTTTGGAAAGTTGTTTTTATTTTCAACACAACACCCAGTGATATTTTCTCCAGCCTTAAACAGGGTGTATCAAAAGGGGTATGATAGGGGTATGGTATTCCTGAGTTGTTTACGAATTTTCCATATTATTTAGCAGCCTGTAGACATTGCACTAATATGCACTACGCAATATACATGATATTAAAAAAGGTGTTAACTATGTTGGCTGTTACACACGACGAAATGAAACAAGCTGCCTAGCGGGCAGCTTGTTACTTATCCCATAACAATAATGAATATCGTTATTTTACTCTTGACGAGTACAATTCTAAAACTATGTGTCTTTAACTACGTGAGTTGAAAATTTAATCAGGATATTTGATTCTAGATGAATAACAACATATTAACAATGATAGAGTAAACAACAGTTATAAATAGACTAATATCGGAAAATCATAACTAAATTAAAGGATTTTCTTCTGCAACGACAACGCTCCGCGGAGATAATAAATAAATTCCAATAAACTATTGAAACAAACTGAACCGATTTGATTGACAATCAATATTTGTGCCGAGTGGAATGAAAACCGATAAAGGATTAATGTTTGAAATTGAATAATAATATTGTAAAAACACAAGTAGGGTACACTTGCCTACTTTTGCCCACTCGTCGTTGTGGGGTCGTTGTAGTGGGCTATAATTTCTTCTGTACTTGTATTGTACTAATAGATAGCAATAAGCATATTTTTGATATTGCAATAAAGAATTATCTTATCTTGATTACCTTTTTTATACTACTATATTCCTGAAATGACACAGCCACTGCAGGATCATAAAGAATATTTCATAGTCACATTAGCATAGCGGGGACAGATGTAAATGATATGTGACAAGAACCTGAGAGAACCCCCGAGTTCCTTAGCCGACTCTTACTACATGCACAGAATGAGATGCAGCTCTGATGTAGGTAGATATTCTAGTGAAGCCCCGCGTCAGGACAGCACTATTATACTGCCTTACATTAGGTAGGTATAGTATATAGTTTGATATACTCTTTTATTAATTCAGTTTTATCTAGCGAGCACAGGAATGGTAATAAAACAGCTTTCATAAAAGCTTTTATTGAATTTATGCGTACACACGTCCGCGACGAATCGCTCATGCACGCGGCGTGTTATGAACATATTTTAATATTTGGTATTATTATTTTTTACTTCTTGAAAATTAGACTAAGTTGGGTATGATCGTAAAAGCTCACTGTCCTATTTTTAGGCGTCGATGGAATATCCATAAAGGTACACATATACATACATACAAGTATGTATATGTGTACCTTGTAGTTCCAAATGGGGTAGCCTAAACTCAGCGCCGGCCCGAAGTAAATTTTAGAATGGAGCGAGATCCAATTATAGCGCCTCTCCTGTTTCCTCCTAATAATATATACCTATATCTTTACCATTTAGGGGCGCCTAGGATTTGGCGCCTGGAGCGACTGCTACGTTCGCTGTACGGGCGGGCCGGCCCTGCCTAAGCTGCAGTATGCCAAACATAAGTGTAACGGAGCCTTATATAAAAGATCGGTGACAAGTTGCCAGGTCATTGCCGTCGGAGAGAACGCTGCTGAGTAATTCCTTAGCAGAGTTCTTCATGCACGGTTACAATACAATTAATTATATTCTAGTGAAGCCCCACATCAAAACAGGTAATTTAGCCATTTAGATTGTATCACGTCTATAGCGAAACCACCAAAACTCTTCTAAATTTGGTTGCCACGTTTGGTATTTCCACGTGTTACTTTCCAAGTATAGCTTACTTATGAAAAACATGAAGATATAAATGCTTTTGTATAAGGGCCGATTTTTCCAAGGGTCAGGTAATGTATCTGAAGGACAAAAATGATGCTGTCTCTACCTTGATCAAGATACATTAATTTAAATACAGGGTATGTGAGACAGCCAGGCAAATACTGAAATACAGAGCAAGTACCATTGTTTTGAGTTATACGTCATTACTCGCAGGAAACGCATTTTTAATTTGATTCGCCGCGATGTTTGCTTTCGGGCGATCATGTGACTAGTTAAATAGGCTTATTAGCTATTGTGTGATACAATGCTGTTTTTTGGATCACTTGTGACTCTAGTGGGGTTGATCAGTGAATTGACTTCTTTGAGTGCAACTTTTTTTGTTGAAAATTATCCAGAGGTAATTTTTTAGATTTTACGTCATTATCTCAAGCTTACATAAACGAACTACATTTTTTATTAAAACATTTTTTTTTAAAGTCGGAAATTTTTTGGAATTTTCCTGCAATCATGGTCTGAAGTCGGCATATCAATATTTGCCTGGCTGTCACAAACACCCTGTATAAAATCCTTAAAGGATCATTCCCCCTTAAGGACATACCTTATTCTCCCCACAGGGGGTACCTTCAAGGGGTGCCCCCCGTTTGGACCTGCAGACATGGGGTATACCTCGCTGGGCACACCACAGCCGGGAGCAAGCTGACCGGACCTTCACCGTCTTGCATACTGAAAAACTATAAAAGAGAACCTAAAATAATCTATCTATATACATATAATAAATATGTAACGGATCGCTGTCTGTACATGGAAGATATATGAGAAAAAATATTATAGGAGACTTTATCAACGCAATAGTACCCAAAAGAATGATTTTTTGAATTTTTGTCTGTTTGTCTGTGCGTTTGTGCACGCTAATCTCAGAAATCGCTGAATTGACATTAGGCTACTTTTTATCCCGGGAAAATGATTTTATCCCGGATAATTTCGACATTTTGTTTTTTCTGTAGTCCACGCGGACGGAGTCGCGGGCGTCCACTAGTATAACCTAAAAATATATACATACATATACACACGACTGTGTTACCGAAATGGGGTAGCCAGAACCGCAGGATCCTAACGAAGATCACACAACCACGTTTAGTATAGCGGGGAAAGGTGTAAATGATCAGTGATGAGTTGCTAGCTCATCGCCTGAGAGAATACCCCTTAGTCGACTCTTACGACATTCACGAAAAGAGATGTAGCTTATGTAACGCCCGGCATCAGCACAGGACCTAAAATAAGAATGCTGGAATTAACGATGAGTAAGCTTAAATTACTTTGATCATTACGAATAGTATTGTGGGGGTGGTGAAAAAAGAAGCGCTTTCGACCCCACCGGGCCACTAGTCGTTGTTTGGCCCATGTATATATTCCAATCATCGTGAGAAACTTCGATATCGCGTTCTAGGATTTTGAATTCGATTGTGGTTCTCTCCTGCATCCTTAGCTTCGCTACAGTATGATATAGGAAAGTAAAGTAGGTATACACGTAAGAAAGTGAAGGTGATTCCAACTTGCAAGAAGTAGACTATGTAATTCCCTCTACGAGTATCTTTATCGTATAAATCGAGGATTAGATAATTAGGTACCTACCTATATTCCTTATCGTAATAATATGTCTGGAATACAGTACAGGTGCAGGTATTAAGTGATAGTATTTTTTGTTTATTACTTGTTGTTATATCTACTTTGCTGACAGTAAACCGCGCGTAGTCGTATATTCTCGTTATACATAACTTTTGTGAGCAAAATATATGGAACATCTCTCAAATTAAATTGGGGTTAGCTTATACCTAGTTTAAAGCTTAGTAAGGCCTATAATGTCCAGCGATAAGTTATTAGTACTATCTATTTTATACAGGATGATTTTTGGTCGTCAACGTTCCCGAAAACTACGGAATCTCCTCATCATCACGATCAATTTTCTTCATGGAAGCATACCTGGGAAGTGTCAGGTTCCCAAGATATTAGGATCCAAAGTTGAGTAAATAGACTGCGTTTTTCTGTATAAATGCACATAGTCGCGCGTAGCAAGATTTTTTCAAGAAAAATAATTAATATCTGTCTATGAAAAAACCAGCATAAACATTGGACACTATAAATTTTGCCTTCTAGAAATTAAAATGAAATTAACCAAAAAAATTTATATCTTTTCCCAGCATTTTTTTTTGAAAAAACTTACTTTATTCGATGTATAGAGTACGTACCCTTCGTTAAGGGTGGCAACGAAAAAACATCCTGTATAATAGATATATCCCTAGTAGTTAAAAATACCTACTACCTAGTAATCCAGTGCTGTTCCTTCTAGAATTACATATAGACATCTGGGCTATGACTAACGGGCCAGTTAACCATCCGCCGTCCCTAATTTATCACTTAATTAAAGTTTATTACTTGTTACTCGGTCCCTTACTTGTTAACATTAGCTTAAATTCTTTTCATTCAACAGAATCTTGTTACATTAAAATGAGTCATTAATTTAAAGACTAAGTATATAAAACTCAAGTTGATAGAACAAATGTATTAATGTAATCTAAAAAATATGATAAGAAATGAGCCAATGATTATATTTATTTTAAGCCAATGCTGTTTCCTGAAACCTATAGTATTAAAAAAAATCATATTCACTTTCATATAAAATAAATCAATCCCTCATAAAAAGCCAATGCTTAAGTTGTTAAATAAAGTTTTACTTAATTCAGTAAAAGTAAATCTACCTGATAGTCTGTAGAAACGATATTGTGAAGAGGAGGACAAGACTAATGTTTTTCGATTTATTTCATTTGTGCTAAATAAATAACTTCTTCTAATTTGGGGTCTATTAAGCGAAGAATATGCCACCAAAATCAAGGAAAAACATACATACATATAATCACGCCTTTATTCCTTTGGGGATAGGCAGAGCACCAAGGGCACCATAGGACCACATGGTGCCACTTCTGACCAATTTTGAGGGTATAGTTGAGATGTACAAATTCGGTTAGTAGTGACAGATGGTCAGCCCATTGCCTACAAAACACCAAGACCCTCTTGTCCCTCTACTGACTTGTACAGTACGCCCGGGAAGAGAAGCAGCTGTAGTATTATACTTTTTTTTCACTCCCAGAGCAGCATAGAGGAAAAAAATATTACTTATTATTACACTATATAGTTGTAAACTTGTTACGTTATTAGCGGCACAACTTATAACCACAGTTAGGTGAGCCTTAATGGAAAATATAAAAGTTATATCTCCTTTTATTGGAACTAAAATGAGACTCAGACGAAAATAGCTTTGACAACTAGCTGTAGTTGCGCTCCGAACAAGTTTTAACGACACGGCACTTTGAAATAAGTTTTTCTTTGCTATTTTGACAAAATGTTGGGAGATCTGCACATTTTTGGAGAGGTGGAACTTTACTCAATTTTAATGCGCGATTATTTTTCTCGTCAGCTTGTTAGGCACATCTATGTTAGGCACGCACCAACTCTTTCTATGGCTAATAACATTCATCATGATCTATTGTTAACTTTTACAATTATTATATTCACTATGGGTGCGCTCACCACCGGGCCCTACACCCTCCACTGACCCTCGGATCTGATAACTCATAACTGCGAAAACAGGCACTTGCACTAACTACAATCGCCACGAGAAACCAGACCCGAGCACCTAGCATGCAAGATAATACATTGCACTATTCCGAAATTCAAAAACTAGATTAATAATCTACATATGTTTCGCCAACAACCATGGCATTCTCAGGATTATGGAAATTAGTAAATTAGTAAACCACTAATTATTATGAAACTCTAAAACCCAACACATTACCTATACAGAATTAACTACCCTCCTAACTAATTAGAATTAACTAACTTTGTAGTTATACAGGATGTAACAGAAAGTATGAACAGTATGTTAAGCGAAAACCTGTATAAATAGCCCACTATAGAGAATCCATTTCCAAAATTTGAAACACGAAATCACATTTTTATTTTTCAAGATTGTATGAAAATTCCTGAGATATTTAAAAATTCTCCATACTATCGGGAAAAATAAACATGTGATTTCGGATCTCAAATTTTGTGGATAGGTTCTTTATAGTGGGCTATTTACATAGCTTTTCGCTTAACATACCCTTTTTGTTACAGCCTGTATATGAAATTGTAATAGGCGTTACAATTATTATATTTTCTCCAGGAAAGAGACGTGATTTTTATGTATGTGTATATGTAAGTTATTGTTAACTTCACACCATAAGATAAACAAAGGGTCGTTTACGGTTTTTTATTTGTATTTATATCGAAAGATCATAAAATAAAAGAAACATTTGCGAAAGAAAAACTTCGCTAGCGTGAAAACTTTGTGATGTTGCGATTTTCAATTAATTTCACATTTCAAAAATGGACTTGCCCACTTAACTTTGAAGGCTTATTACCACCTCATTTGGACACTTAATCAAATTGCAATTATACAGATAGTTATGATTTTGCTGATAAGCATAAAATGTCATTAAAATTCAACCATAGTAAACATCCAGGGCTATTACTTTGCAAATTTACCCGGCTTGTCGCATTTGAGCTTGAGAAGAACCATTAGTCTCGCCCATAGAGAAAAGAGTCTATGGTCTCGCCTTAGTCGTAAAAGTGACACTGACAGTCGTCTGGGTGCACATAATTAAAAACTAAATAATGCAGTACGGTTGTTGGTTTTATAGGTAAGCAAGTAAATGAGGTAACTTTACACGCTTGTGCACATAATTAAAAACTAAATAATTCGTGCAAAATCATTCAAATAGAAAGTAAATATTCTAAAAGTGAAGAAAATAAATATTGTAAAATCTTTAACTAGTAAAGTACTTAAAGCACTTTCCATCAGGCGGCGACGGGATTCGATCAAATATAAACAGATTATCTGAAAAATCTCCAATAGTGTTCCATTTTCCGTAATTTGTATGTAGAGCGAGGCAAGTGACGTGTTTTTATGTCTGCGTATTTACTGCCCTCTGTGATACGATCTTATTTTATATCGGGGAGCTTTAGGGGTCCTTTGCCCTATCTATAATAGGGGATACAGGAACATAATTAAGTCATGTGATCATAGAAATGTAGAGGAGATACCAAATCCCTGCATGTGATTGATACGAATCTGTATTTCACAGTATTTGACTGTGTAGCTTAGTCACACACTACAGTACACGGTTCGATTCGTGGCAGAGATATTTTTTAGTTCATTCAAAACTAGTAGAAACTACACAAGTTTTGTATAGGTACTTCCGTTTTTAATCGGATGTAGAGCGTGTTTTTACATCACAAATTGGATCATCCGAAATCTTTTTGTTTACTTCTATGGTTCACTCAGGCAAAGCCGCGTGTTAAAGATAACAGAAGACTCATGAAAAATCTCTTTGTTTATATAAAGAGATTTAAAGCATTTCCACGATAAGTTCATCGTCTCAGTTTACGAAGTTAAATTCCACTTTACGAACAAATAGCTCATAACAAATTATTAACAAGCACGCGCTAAATAATAATATTTTATCCCCTACCCGCAGGGAGGCCCTTTATGGCAGTCGATTACGAAGTGGTTTAAAACAATAACAACTTTTGGCAATTTACATGAGTAATAATCACTTTGCGCGTTAATTTTGTTGCAAACGAAAATTTTCTAACAATACACGTACGCACTGGATGGCAAAAACGGGAGATCGAGCCTTGTAACGTGCTCTGGGGTAGGTCTACATCCAGCAGTGGACTGCAATAGGCTGAATCTGATGATGATGACACGTCCGGACATGCATTTATTTATTTCTATATTTAAATCATAGTTTAGATACATTATTATTCGCGAATAACCAAGGAATCCTAATCCATACATTTCAGGCTTATCATCTTTTTACCCGACTGCGCGACGCGAAGGAGTGATATTGTGTTTAACAGCCAATGTATGTATGTATGTTTGTATGTTCCTTTGAAGCACTACACAGACCAAACGCCTCGGCCAATTTTTATGATTCATACGTCAATCGATTCCTCTTAGTCCGGCGAATGTCACTAAAGACATGACGTTAGTGAAAATCCAATATGGCGACTACTGGACGCCATTTTATGAAAATGAAAAAAATTAAAGTCTACAAACTATATCGAGTGGGATATCGTTGAATAGGTATTTAAAAATCATTTTTAAGTTTCTCACAACATTTTTAATTCGACCAACCGTTTAAGATCTATATCGATTGAAAGTTGCGTGACAACCATTCTCACATATAAGTTTTTAGACAGCAGCACGACGAAAACTTCTTGCTGCCGAGCATGTTGACCATGTTTCTTGAAGCGTTCCTATTACACATAATCCTTAAAGCCCGCTCTAGTTGTCATCGAGTACATAGGTTTTCTTTGTGATTCTAGGTACAATTTTATAATAACCATGAATATAACTGAATCTTTGTTTCTGCACTTTAGTCTAATACATTAGAAAATTTTATAATTTTAATAATTTTAAAACATTAGAAAATATTTTATGTTCTTCAATAGTATTTATTCCATAATAATATTATAGAATTCTAGACCACCGGACATCTAAGTGCTTGTTTTTTTATTATGTACATTACATATTTGGTTTTCTTTTAAGCAGTCGGGTTTTTGTGATTTTTTAAATTATTAGATAGCGCTCCAAAACTGGTGTCGCTGACGTTGGCGTGCAGACCGCAAGACTGAAGTGGAACTGGGCCGGACACGTATGTCGAAAGCACCCAAACAGATGGGCAAAGATAGCCACTTATTGGGTGCTTACAGACGGAAACCGGCGTAGGGGAAGACCTAGGAGACGATGGAGGGACGACCTGGATAAGTTTCTGCCGGATTGGGCCACTATAGCGGGAACAAACAAGTGTGGGCTCAAATGGGGGAGGCCTTTGCCCAGCAGTGGGACACAGCATAGGCTATTTAAAAAAAAAGTTACAGATCATACAGATCGACATAATGATTGATTAATTATGCATAATTATATTTAAGAACGGCTGAAGTAGCCACTTACTCTAATATATATGTCACGTTATCAATTTATAAAATAATCAAAGATACAATAATTAAATATATCATCATCATCATCAGCCTATTACAGTCCACTGCTGGACGTAGGCCTCCCCCAGGGCACGCCACAAGACTGCCATGGGGGGTTTTTGCCCATAGTCACCACGCTGGGCAGGCGGGTTGGTGACCGCAGTTTGTATTTTGGACTATGTTGTCAACACGGGAGGCGCTGCTGCCCACCTCCCGGAAACCCTTAATCGCCTCGTACGAAACCCACGGGCGGACACGGGGTGGTACGAATTCTACTCTGCCGGCACCACGCGGCGTGTCATACAATCATACAATAATTAATAGAAACAAAAACACCCTATAAAATATGATAACACCCTGCAGTCTTTGCCTCTTATATTTCTTTCAGTTCTCCAACTTACCCTTCTCCAAATTCCGTTCGGCATTGCTCATCCATGGTGAACACGTAGTTCTTGACCTCCCTAGCCCCTCCGAGCTCCAGGCCCTCCTCCCCGCTGCGTTGGTGGAGGCACCACCACCTCCTGAAATGTGTGTAAGTATTGTACATTATATGACTATGAGCAAAAACTGATCTGTGTAGTACCGTACCTACCTAGGGTAGACCGAAGCGATTCGGATCACAGGGCAAATCGGATCAAAATAAGGATTTTTAAAATATTTTAAATTACGCGCGTTGCCGAATTCATCCCATAGGTGCACGACTCTTCCTCGTTCCCCCTCCGTACCTACCCTACAGGAGTATTTAATTCGCTTTAGAAGTTTAGTGCCGGCGACGCGACGCTCGCTAGTAAAGTGGGCGTGAGTTGATATCGGTTTTTGCACCAAAATCTAAGGTACATTCTTGTAACAAGGTGTTTTCTTGTAACTTTGTTTCAAGATTTCGTTGAATGTTTAGGTTTTTGTTTTATTTTACTAGGTATGAATGTAATAATCTAAATTTAACTGATTTTTAATGATTATCAAGCAGATATTTTGACATAATGTATTTTTTACCAGTTAGTGATATGGGGCGAATCGGATGTTACACCTGGACTGAAAGTAAAGAGCAAGATTTAGTCAAGAGACTGGCACTGCAATTTTTGCTCAGGAAAATTTATACACCCGCCAACAGAGGACTGGATTCAGTACAGTGCATGTGAAGAATGGTGCCATGAGAACTGTGCTGATAGAAGAGGTGCCAAAGGACCATACACATGTGATTTGTGTGCCAATAATGATAACTGATCTCAGAATTAAGATACTCATTGTTTTATGTAGATTATTTAGCAATTGTTATAGTTTTTATTTGATTTTATGGTACATATTTGTTTGATCCGAGTAGCCCCCTAATTTGGGGCGAATCGGATATTTCTCAAGTTTTGATTTTTTGTATGTAAAAGGGAAAGATTTAAGTTTTTTTATAAAAAAAAAATATATTACGTGTAGGTATCTTTGATAAGTACCTACTGATGTTATTAAATTAAATGAATAAATATAACCAACTCAAAAACAAAAGTAGCTTTTTTAACCTCAAATTCAAAATGATCCGATTCGCCTCGGTCTACCCTATGTAATATGTGTGCCTTGTGGCGTGCCCTGGAGGAGGCCTACGTCCAGCAGTTGACTGCAATAGGCTGATGTGTGTGTTTCACAAGGATTCTAAGAACCTTACCCTTTCTTCTCGTGGAACTGTTCTTTTGAGCATTTTGACCAGGCATATGCTTGTAAAGTAGCCAGCACTGTGGGAGCCATCACGTATCCTATTTGGAAGTCCAGTTGACACTTGTCATCGTCGTGGGTTAGACCCAATCTGAGGGGAGAAGAGTAAGTAGATAAATAAAAGATCGTAACTGGAAATTTTCACCTAAATAGTTATTTGAGTAGGTATTCAAAGATTAATACCGGTATACCCATATGTGTCAAAGTTCGTCTCTATTTTACGATGAATCCCTATTTAATAATTTATTATCTAGAAAGGACCACATGAGTTATCTATAGGCAATTTAATTCATATGATTCAAATTTAATGAAGCAAGTATCCGCAGTTAGTGAATTGATTCGTAACGAGAAGTAGAGCCATCCAGTAAAGCTTGTGATAAATCGAATCAATTGCTTCAAAGGCTTAAAATCAGTTATTACTCTCCTTTGACTGGAGTAATTTATTAAAATCTCAGGTCTACTGGGGAAGGTTAATTTTATTTCCCTGTTCATTATTAACATTGAAGGTTCAATTTATTTACCAAACCCGGATTGCTTTAGCTCTTGTAGTAAGTGTAATTGGAAATGAATAATTACGTAGTTATATAATTAACTCGGGTATAATTTGTGCTGTTTTATTAGATCCCTCACTTGAGGAATTTAGCTTAGGAACTTCTAATCCACGTTATATTTCAATAGTTAAGTAGGATTAATAAGATGAAAATTTCTATTAAAAATGTTTAGTTTAGTCCATTTTCACTCCATATTTATTAATATTGGGGCTAATATTAAGAGTATAAAACGATGTGTCAGAACTTGTTCTCAGTGCTTGTTTGTGAGATGGCGTTATAATACGCGCATCGTAAGCTCAGCTTTGCGTTTATTTTGTTTACTTTGATATGTAAGTTATTTTTAGTTTGCTTGATCAAAGATTAATCATTATGGGGGTTACAGTACCCATTAAATGGTTTCTGCTAGCAGAAAAAGAGCCATGCCATTGTAAAATATTAGGGCCTATTGCATATGAAATTGGCGTTCGTTAGTTCACAACTTCTAACACGAAATATTTAAAAATTGTACTTCCATAAATTAGGCAATATACCTAGATGCAAGTAGCTCTATATTTTGATAGCACAGGCCACAGCTTTTAACGAAATTAAACTCATCGAGCGAACAGCGCCCAGTAAAAACTAACGTAATAAACAGTATAGCTACTTAATAACTTAAAATGAACTCCATTTGCCCTATTGAATATAGAAAAGTAAGTTATGTACATTAATTCAATTAAATATTCTCAAAGAGGGTTGGTCGTTAGGGTTGTGGTATTCTTTCTGAAAAAGACCAAGACTTCGATTAACAGATCTCAGATCCCTTTCCCATCCCTATATAGTTGGTGTTAGACATACTTACATAAACACACGAGGCAGTTTTCTCAAAATAGGGTAACCAGAACTGCAGGTTCATGGAAGCACGGGACAAGATGCATCTGATATATTCTAGCAAAGTCTCACATCAGCATAGGACTGGTGTTAGACAGGAGGTTATACAATCAAAATCAATTAATTGTAATGTTTATTCTTTTAAAATATGATTTTCATTAGAGACTCATTATTATTGCGCGCCATCGGGCGCCGAAGGACGTGAACGATAAAATGCATTTCCGCATGGATTTTCTAAAACAGTCAGTTTCAATTACTTCAGATAGCCTATGTGAAGAATAAAGAAGTTGTTGTCTCTTTCTTGATTAAGTTTTATAGAAAGACAGCATCAATTTAATTCTTCTAATAGGCTATCTGAGGTTTAGAAAAATCGGCCCTTAGTCAAAACAATTTTAAGAGTAGAATTACTGCAAAAGCGCCTATCAACGAACAAATAAACATCCTAATATTCTGTATATACAGGTGTAACAAAATGGGTATGTTGAGCGGAATGCTATGTTAAATTCACTATAGATCGACAGCTTAAGAGTCGGCTATCACAAACGAGGGTCGGGATTTTGATAAATTTATATAGAAAACGATGCTCCACAACCTGGAAATTTGATCACACAGCTACAAAGAATGTGAGTAGTCCCTGAAACTTTCGTATTTTAGCTAATGATAATGGATAGGTATAAAAATTTATCTAAAAACCATTAAAAACGTGTAAATCGTACTCGTGGTTATAAGCCGACTTACTGTCTGACTCACTATTGTATAAGCTCAGCAAATGTAGACCTAATGTGAACCAGCACTGGAAACCTATAGCTGAATGTTTTGTATGATCTTGTTAAGAGTTTATTGGTCCCTTATGAAAATCTGTTTCGGTTCACTTCTCGAGCGGTATCTTTGATCGTTTTTATCAATTCCCTTCGTGTACTCAATTAGTCTTTTGTTTCGACATGGTTGGTAACTCCTACACTTCGTTTCAATTATGAAGTCATTTGACAGTGGTGCTAGTGTCTTTGTAACTGCCATGAAAATCCACGGGACGTCGTTATAGAAACAGAGGTTAACGCGATTTGCAGGCAAAGTTGTCGATGAAGACGAAGTTTAATTTAAAATTTTGCTTTGAAAGAAAACTTTTCTGTAGAATGAGTTTAATATGGTAAACTAGGTAGGACACTGACATTTTAAATTTATTCTTGGAACCGTTATTGAGTTAAACAAACACTTACTATAGGGTATAATAATTAATAAATTTTTAATTATATAACTTTTTACATACATATACAATATACACATATGGCTATATTCCTAAATAGGGTAGCCAGAAATTGCATGATCATAAATAATGAGAAAATATTTAAGAGTAATATACAAAAACGAACTTATCTCCAAAAACCGGGCAAGTGCGAGTCGGACTCGCGCACCGAGGGATCCGTACAAATCTGTTTTATTATATGTCGTAACTAAAAATTTACGGTTTTCGCGGTTTTCCCTTTATCTATGCTATATGACGTTGCTTCGTACCAAATTTCAAGATTCTGAGTTCACGGGAAGTACCCTGTAGGGTTTAATTCCCTTGCAAATGTCGAAAAATAAATGCCTGTATCTTTTGATTGCGTTGGCTCAGACGATTGATATATCACAGCTCCTAGGGACAGTAGACCTACGTATTTGATATAAATTTTAGCTTGATACCTCCACGCTTTTCTGAGAAAAGGGTCTTGACAGACAGACGGACAACAAAGTGATCCTATAAAGGTTCCGTTTTTACCTTTCGAGGTACGGGACCCCAAAAGCGGCCTGTCCCACCAGCTAATTAAACTCCTTCATTGTACTAAACCATACGTACCAAAGTTGCTGATACAATTCTCTATAGAAAATAAAACAAATTCCTTTAACCGCCATGTTTAAGGGGATTATTAGCTCATCAATCAAAATCGTGTTTACCGTCAAAAGTAAACAGCCAATTTGTTTAGCACTTTCAAATTTTTCTTCATACAATCTTTAAAATAATTATGTTGAGCGGGACCAATGCCGTGTCTGTATGTGTGTGTGTCTTTTGTGATACGTGTGTCCGTATCACAAAAGAATTTCTACATCGTTTAAGCTAAACATTGCTTAATCTTGAGAGACTCCTATGTCAAATCGCGAATAAAGACCACGTTATCCTCTGATTTTTGCTACTATAATATTTATAAGTACAGACTATCTTCATCATTATTTTTGTCAAAATCGCGTCTGAGTATGGTTCGTGGATTTAATTGCCCAGATGAAGCAAATTACGCAAAATGGAGTGGGCTTTACCTACCTGCCACTTTATACTATAACACTTTACCATGTAGGTATATGTTTTTCATCCTTATTGTTGCCTTTTATAATACTTTTATCGCAAACTATATGGTTGAGATATTGAAGTAAATAAAGCGAAAGAGGTGTGTCAGGACCGTAGCAAATAGAGTCACGGAACTCTCTCTTCGTACAAATCCGGGAAAAGCGAGGTTTTACGCACGTAATGAAAACTTTAAATATCAGTTTGTTTATTAATAATTATCAAGTGCTTAAATATAAAGTTTCATGGTTTTATCTTTTAAAATTAAGAAATCCCATACAAACTTTCAACCTCTATTTCAACCCCTTCATCCCTTTTTTTCGAAATAAAAAGTAGCCTATGTTCTGTCTCAGGGTCTAAAGATTGTCTGTACCAAATTTCATCAAAATCGGTTGCGAGGTTTAAGCGGGAAAGCGTAACAGACAGACAGACAGACAGAGTTACTTTCGCATTTATAATATTAGTTGGGATTGCCTGTGCTGATGCGAGGTTTTACTAGAATACATCAGCTTGTAGTAGCTTGACCTGCGATTCTGTTGGAAACGATTTTCAAATAGGTCAATTTCACTAACAAACCTAGACATACATCGGTTATTCTTACATCTAGACTCAGGTGCGCGTTATCTTGCAACTTCTCTAAAGTAGGTTAAACTATTTTTATCCGCTTTGCATTTTATTTATAATGAAGATGAAGATAAGCTGGCCTTTAAATTATTCTTAATTGACCTAGTAGTTTATTAGTAAGTAGATAAAAATGTAGCTACACAATCGCTTATGACTGTTATTTGCATTTATCTGATCACCTCTGACCCTGGTTTACAGGAGTTGCAGTGGAGAGAATGAATGGTGAGCTAAACCCGCGGTAATACACTCCCTATCACACCTAAGGACGAGAACAGACATGATATATTAATATAATAATAATCAATGGACTTCAATCCATATTAATTACGATAATTAGTAGTGGCTGTTGGTAGTTTGGTTAAGAGAATAAATCAAATGTAAGGTAAGGGGTAGATTTTTGGGAGACGCAATGCATTCTAAGAATTCATTTCCTACATACGTCTATTACCTGAATTTGCCTTCACGAGTATAGTAGTATAGTAGAGTTAGATATCGAATCATAAATCATTTGCGAGCATACAGCAGGCGACACGCCTGAAAACACATAATCCTTGAAGCCCGCTCTAGTTGTCATCGAGTACATAGGTTTTCATTGTGATTCTAGGTACAATTTTATTATAACCATGAATATAACTGAATCTTTGTTTCGGCACTTTAGTTTTTTTGGTCTTATTTATTTTATATTCTATTGTACTACTATTATAGCTATACCTAAATAGATAAAGTTCACTATTTTCCAGCAACAGCAACATACAAGTGCGGTTCCAGAAATTCATTTAAACACGTTTGCCTTCACCGCATCAGTACTGTGCGGTAATAAATAAACCCAATAATAATTAAATTTATGTTCAGATATTTGTTACCCCATTAAATATAACCGATATAAATCTGATCACGGGTTTATTTTGAGAATACATTTGAGGTAGGTAGTCAAGTTTTTGTTTTACCGGTTAATTTTGCTTTTGTTGTGGGGATACCTAACTTTGAAGACGTACATGAGGACAAATAAAACATGTTATTGGCAAAAAATTAAAAAACTCGCCCGGTTCGCTTGCGTTTTAGAGAGCAAAGAAGTAAGATGTTTTGTTTGACACTTCGGCTCTTCTATCCTTTTACCATACCTCTCCAAGCCCGTCCTTAGTAGGCATCACGCTATTTGACGGCCGACTGGTCTAGTAGGTAGTGACCCTGCCTGCGACACCATAGGTCCTGGGTTCGAATCCCAGTAGGTGCAAACATTGATATGATGAATATCGACGTTTGTTTCCGAGTCATGGATGTTTCTATACTTATCTATGTATTTATATACCGTTGCTTAGTACCCACGACACAAGACCTTAGGGATCTTAGTGTGGGACTAGGTTAATGTGTTGTGTAGTGTGTAAATATTTATATTATTTATTTATATATTTAAAAGTAAAGACGTCTACCTGCTAGAGGTAGCCAAATCAGACACTGTACTAAGTACATTTTGTAGTTAAATCTTTCCATACTAACTTGATGTATTTTGTGCTACAAATACGGAAATAAAAAGACGAACTTAATGCCCTCAGTGGCATTCTCCACCAGCTAACCCAGTTATTGAGAATGCATTATCGTTGGTATCGTAACCTTGTAGATGGAAAGCTATCGGGATGTTATAGATTATATCCAGGAATAGACAGGCGATGGTGCGCACATATATCCGGATCCACGTTGATAGAGTACTTACTCGTATAGAAAACATCAAAATAATCAATAAACTTTGTAATGAAAATACGAATGAGTAAATTGTTATGAACGTGCAGCGTTTGATACCGCGTGTGTTCTAGCTTTGTATATTATATCCGTGGTCTAATCCGAGCCTACTTCAACTCGGACTTATCCGTACATAATATTGTCACTAAAGTGAAGTTATTCCGTCTGTAGGTAATCTACGTTTACTAATATTAGGATCGAAGTTTTGAACATTGTGTTTTAGAAACCAGGGTATCTTGTTCAGGCGCAGGATTGTTTAGTGTGCACATCTGGTGCACATACATATAATTGGGTGTAGGTATTACAATAAATGTCCATAGTTCCAATTTAACATTAACATCAACCTAACCCCAACCGCACTTTGAGTTTAACCTCTGCATTAACGGTTTGGTCTCAGTATTCTGTAATATAAAACTTTTTCAAATTAAAAACATCCCTTATTAATTGGTGAGCACTCGGACATAATGTTATAACTTTGCCACAAAAGGGAAGCTATTCTGAACTCGAAACATAAACTCGAATCAATAGCGATGCGATATCATTCCATTCAATAGAACTTATGTGTACAAATATTGTAGTACCTAGCTAGATGTTTGAAGTACCTACCTTTACATGGTGTAATCTTTATATCCCTTTTATATCGGTTGTATAATAAACATGACTGCATAATTTAATTATGCCTATTTATTATCCTGCATATCTGGATAAACACATGGTTCGAGAAAACAGTTTACATATTAAGGCTCGAGCACACCGGAAGCGTATGCGTGCACGTAAGCGTAGATACACGTACCTCTGGATAATGTATAGAACTGTCACCGCTTGATAGTCTTCGATCCGGTCTGCCCGTGCCGATAAGTTCCAACATTTTACATAGGTACGTATACGTCTACGCTTACGTGCACCCACACGCATCCGGTGTGCTCGAGCCTTTAATTCCGGCACGGAATTACAATAAGGAATAAGAATTATAACATACCCATCGTTCCTTTTAAAAAAGAAATGTATAAACCATTATTTATATATAATATTGTATAACTATAACCTACCTACAGGATGTAAGTGACAGCTAAGCAAATATTGATATGCTGTCTTTAGACCATGATTCTGAAGCGAAAACTACTGATAATTTTCATATGAATTTCAATTTTCATATCCGACTATTGATATTTGAGAATACTAACGAGAGAACGAAAAAAGTATAGTTCATTTAATTAGGCCGAGATATGAGATGAGAGAGAAAACACAAAAATTTTAAACAATACATAAATAGCATTATAGATCTCAAATGATTTGTTCGACCCTTATAGAGAATTGGAGAGTCACAAGACTAAGTGGTCCAATGCTTGTTCAGTATTTACCTGGCTGTCACTTACGCCCTGTATTTATTATAGCAATTTACTAAAATATTACAGTAGTTATGTTATTATCATAATAAGCTTATAAATATTGAACCTAATCGCGAAATTATAAGGTATGAATAAGTAACGAAGAAAATAGTGTTAACGATTGTCAATATAATACTTGATAATAAATTTATAATGAGGAAAAGTCGTTTCAATTAATAAAATAATAATACTTCATATAAGGCATAACAATAAACTTGTCTTTGATCATTACTAGCAGACGTCCGCGACTTCGTCCAAGTTGCCTATGTATTATTATGACGTAGCTATAAATAACTACCAAGTTTCATCAAAATCTATTCGATACCTTTTGCGTGAAAGATAACAAATATATATATACATATAATCCCGCCTTTATCCCTTACGGGGTAAGCAGAGCACCAAGGGCCGATAGGACCACATGGTGCCACTTCTGACCAATTTTGAGGGTATAGTTGAGATGTACAAGTTCGGTTAGTAGTGACAGGTGGTCAGCCCATCGTCTACAAAACACCCAGACCCTCTTGTCCCTCTACTGACTTGTACAATATGCCCGGGAAGAGAAGCAGTTGTAGTATTATACGTTTTTTTTTCACTCCCAGAGCAGCATAGTACAAATATCTATTCTCATAAACCTGTGCTGATGCGGGCCTTCATGTGATTTATTTCAGCTGTATCTTCTTGCGTGCATATCGTAAGAGTCGACTAAGAAACCGGCATTCTCCCAGTCAGACGATAAGCTAGCAACTTGTTACTGACCATTACATCTCTCCCCGCTATGCTAAACGTGGCTGTGGGAGCTCCTTTGTGATCCTGCAGTTCTGGCTACCTCATTTCAGGAACACAGCCGTGTGTTTATGTATGTATTCTGATAAAATTTCGTGTTTATGGAATAACTACGGTTGTGCATAAGATAGTTTCAAAGGTCTTCGAAAATTTTCCCTTGTAACTTTTAAAAATACCTATTCGTATTTCAAGTTGCATTATTTATTGCAATAACTTGAAATGCTTTTGAACTCTACGAAATATACGAGAGTAGTGAATAGGCGCCCATATCGTATGTTAATTACAAGGCAGTAAAGAGCCCTTTGTGGAGCCAGTGATTCATCTCTACATTCAGCGCAGCGTATTTTAATAGGAAGTTTATGAGATTTCAACTCAGTTTGTGCTACGAAGTTGGCGGTTATTCCAGCTATTGCTTCCAAATATTTATACCGGGAGAATAGTTGTGGATTCATTTCTTCTGCTTTTATGACAGCGGGAATTTCAGAAACTGACAGAATACTAGGATATCTATACCTTAGAATAAGGATTCTCGCGGAGCGAAGACCTATCATTAATCTAAGATCTATACATACGAGTATAATAAAATTGTAACGGATCGATGTTTGTGCACGTTAATCTCAGAAACGGCTGACACGATTTCGATGCAGTTTTCAGAAATATACAGGATGTTTTTTCGTTGCCACCAGTGACGTGATGTTGCCACCCTTAACGAAGGGTACGTATTCTATACATCAAATAAAGTAAGTTTATGCCAAAAAAATGCTGGGTAACGATGTAAATTTTTCTGATTGTTTATACTAGTTTTATCATAGACAGATATTAATTATTTTTCGTGAAAAAATCTTGCTACACGCGTCAATGTGTATTTATGCAGAAAAACGCAGTCTATTTACTCAACTTTTGACCCTAATATTTTGGAAACCAGACACTTCCCAGGTACGAGTATGTTTCCATGGAGAAGAATGATCGTGATGATGAGGAGATTCCGTAGTTTTCGGGAACGTTGACGACCAAAAATCACCCTGTATTGTGACAGGTCCAGTGTTGGCAACCTAGAATGATGCGCTGATCGTACCAGGGGCGTAAAATTATCGTACCTGACGAAAAATTATCGTATACTTTTGAATGACATAAAAAAACGTTAATTATTAATAAAATAGATATTATTACGAACTTATATTGTGCTCAGCTCATTTTATGATTTTCACATGGGTACATTGCGTAGAAAATGGCGCGAAAATTTGTGTGTTTCAAAAGTTTTACAAAAATAAAATGGCTCCAAAGTTGATCAGTCGATTATTAAATTTATTCATGAACACATAAATTGACAAAATATGTAATATTCAACGAGATATATATTTATATATTTCTTATCTATATATGAGTGAACGAAACTATCGAAATCCATTACAAACTAATGACTTTCGGAATCTTCCGGTCCAATTTGAAAACATTTGGGAAATTCGAAAATTATCGTACATTTGTGTACGATAATGAATCGCAATCGTACATCGTACGCTGGTATCAAATTATCGTGCATGTACGATAATTATCGTACGGTTGCCAACGCTGGACAGGTCCCACTTGGCATATAGGCTACTTTTTATCCCGGGAAAATGTTTTTAACCCGGATAATTTTGACATTTTGTTTTTTTCTGCAGTCCACGCGGACGGAGTCGAGGGCGTCCACTAGTATCAGAATATATACTAGTATTCTGTCAGTACATACTTATATATTGCTGATATAGCCTAGTATTCTGTCAGTACAAATTATATACCTTAATAAATTATATAAATTATATACCTTGGAAGCTTAGATTATGCTGTTGGGGTGTACTATGAGAGCATTTTCTGAAATTCCCACGGATTCCTTCCGATAATAAACGTCATGCACATGCGACATGAAGAGTCGACGTGGGTATATGTAGTAGTAGTAGTAGAAATGGCGCCACATCTAGTTTTTGAAGGTCTAATGTTTACTATGGGTTGTAATATAACTAAAATGTGTCTCATTGAGAGCTCCAAGGACGGCGCTTTTTATTCTAGTGCAACGCGGATATACACAGCGGACATTAATTGAAGATCTATGGGAATGTTAGGCACGTAATTGATCTTTTCTATGTGATCTCAACAGTATGCATCGCATCACTTTGATGTATGAATCCAGAAGTTAAAGTTTTGCCAAATACGGAAATTCCAGCTGAAAAGTATAGCTTTTTACGGTGTTTACTATCTTTAGAAACCTATAACATTAAGTTGTAGCTGGAAACCGTCTTTTTAATTACTTTATCATTGCTTATACAACGACTGGCTTGGCTGATATAAGTTCGGCTAAGAAAAGGAAGGAATTAAATGACTAAATAAGACAATAACGTTCATTAGGCGTGAAAATGAGATAACAGGACAAAAGAAACGGAACATTAATACGATGAGATATCCAGTAAGAGTCACATCAAGATGTAACGCGACAATGCAAGTTTTTATGGCTGAGGTTCGGATTTTCGGGGCGTTCGTGGTTCGAATAAAAGTTAATTATATCGTTAATAGTACCTATTGGCGGGAAAAATGTTTAACTCTATATGCCATTTATAAGTTCCTACCATAGAAATGTAGAGGAGATACCAAATCCCTGGTTCCTACATTGAAATGCTTTGACAGATCGAGACAGCCTAAACCGCTAATCTAGGGACTTGAAAGTTGGAGGGTATGTTCTTTGTATGAGGTAGGCATTCGATAAGAAAAGTTTTTCCGAAATTCCCACGGGAATGGGTAAAAACGAGAAATGTTAAGTTTACGCTGACGAAATTGGCGTCCACTACATAAGAGGCGTCCACTATATCTAGTCTACATAGTATACACACAACACGTAGTATTTTTCACATTTGACATTCAAATGATTTACCACCTGCGAAATACCACAATGATGGTAATTGACACCACCATGAGTTTATTATAGTTATTATGCACATAATAATTACCTATTATACATCTATTTGTTTCGACCTTTTATGTATTATTTGAACCATATAGATGTGTGGTATTATAATTTAAAAAAATACTTGCACAATGATAACGATGTATTATAGGTATTTTTTAAAGTATGTAAATAAATACACATATAAATGTATTCTTACTTAAAAACAATGCGTACTTACAATAAGTAAAGTCAACTGCCAAGATTTAGTACGTGGAAAAATTAAAGGACGATATCTCCTCCAGGCAAACTATAAATATTACACTTTAATAAAAAATCATTTAGCCAACGTCCTATTAAATTAATATAACATTCAGAATTTATGGCCTAAAACGTCCTTTTGTAAGAATAAAATATTTACTTCTGCGTAATTTTCTTGTAAGTATTAATTTGAAGTCTTATAAGTCAATTCCAACGTGTTTAATATATTATTAGATAACCCACTAAGACGGAATTGGGCGTTCTGCATGTTAGACCTTCAATTTTAACTAGAAAGTGCTTATCATGCTGGCAATAAGACTTATCTCTCAAATAGCTGGGCTCTAGGGTTCTGCATCAGGCAGTCTAGACCTTCAATTTTTTTCTTTCATATCATTTCTACGTCATTTTATTCTTTCATCATATTGTACGAACCGTTTACGCAGCGCACGCAAGATAGTCTCCAAAAATAATTTCCCCGTTTTTCCACATTTTCCTCTTATTCTTTTATTGGTTTAGTTAGCCTAAAGCCTTCCTATAATGTTCCAACACAAAAAGAATCGACCAGTAGTTCCGGAGATTTAGCACGTTAATAAGCAAATATTTAGTTATATAACTAAATAACATTTTAAAGTTTAAGAAATTATAAGTCTTACTAAGAACCCTGTTACCTATTTCATAACAGTGCTTTAAAAATAAAAAAGGTAGGTACTTACAAATGAGCAAGTTCATGAGCGATGACAAAGGCGCTGGTCAAGCCTTCATCTCTGACGATTGCTGAGGATCTGGTACGTGAGCACACACCGCCGACTGGGGCGTAGCCCGAGGGACCTCCGAGCGAAGCCCTGGTCAACCATATCGTGGAGTCCCAGCCAGTTGTATCTAGGATAAGATGAATAAGTGTACCTACATATGTAGATAGTATTCGATCGATAGTACTATTTATCAACATAAACTGACTTTAAAAAAAAATAATTTAACCGACTTCAAAATTTAATTAAAAAGCGATAAATAACGTAACTAATTTATCTACTTAATACATATTAAATATCTAAAATTATTTAAATATTTACAACTTAATACCTAATACTTTAACAAAGTTACCTTTAACTATTTAAATATTTATAATTATCACTTATTTTTTAGAGTCGGTACCAGCCTAGGTAACATAGTCTGTTGTGTTCATGGACGCGCGCGGCTGGCAAAGCCACACACACGGCAAAATACAATACGGTGTAGTAGGCAGGGCACGCGGTAATGCAATTTCCTATTCTTGGGTTTTCTATGAATTTTAGTGTCGGTCAGTTTTCTTAATTACATTTATTTGTTTGCCTGGCACCGACTCCGGTCGGTTATTATTTTTTTTAAGTCAGTTTATTTCTCGATTTTTAGTTGTGTTAATGGGTTGTGGACTTAAATAGATGCTAGTTTATACAGGCTGATTTTTGGTCGTGAACGTTCCCGAAAACTACGTAATCTCCTCATCATCACGATATTTTTTCTCCATGGAAGCATACCTTGGAAGTGTCTGGTTTCCAAAATATTAGGGTCCAAATTTGAGTAAATAATGCGTTTTTCTGCATAAATGCACATAGACGCGCGTAGCAAGATTTTTTCACGAGAAATAATTAATATCTTTCTATGAAAAAACTAGCATAAACACTGGATACTATAAATTTCGGTTTTAAAAATTTACATCGTTTCTCAGCATTTTTTTTGGCATAAACTTACTTGATGTATAGAGTACGTACCCTTCGTTAAGGGTGGCAAAGAAAAAACATCCTGTATACTTAAGGATTTCATCGTTACCATCTCAGGAGTAGTACCTACCCGTATAAGTATCACGTTAGCCCTACATATATAGTTTCCATCGACCAATTGCAGTACTGTCCCCTAACTCCTAACCGTTAAGGAGTTCTGTAGATTGACCATCAGCACAGCAGCATCAGATGTTGATTCAAGTATACCTCACAAGCAACAAGTTAGCCCTACATACTACTATATAGTTTCCATCGACCAATTGCAGTACTGTCTCCCAACTCCTAACCGTTAAGAAGTTCTGTAGCTTCATCATCAGCACAGCAGCATCAGATGTTGATTCGAGTAACACGTCAGCCCTACATACTACTCAATAGTTTTCATCGACCAATTGCTGTACTGTCTCCCAACTCCTAACCGTTAAGGAGTTCTGTAGCTTCATCATCAGCACAGCAGCATCAGATGTTGATTCAAATAACACTTTAGCCCTACATACTACTAAATAGTTTTCATTGACCAATTGCAGTACAGTCTCCCAACTCCTAACCGTTAAGGAGTTCTGTAGCTTCATCATCATCAGCACAGCAGAATTAGATGTTGACACCCTGAAGCATATACCTGAGTAAGACATGATTACGTAACAAAAGCACCATACGAGCATACAATATTCGGTGGTTGCCCTAAGATTTCTCCTGGATCCCATCATCAGATCCTAACCTGGTGAAAATGGGACCACCTCAGAAGTGAACTCTGTCCAACAAAAATTTTTGAAATCCGTCTATAATTGACGGAAATACCGATGGACATACATAAAAAAATATTATACATACAGACGAATTGAGAACCTCCTCCTTTTTTTGAAGTCGGTTAAAAAGCCTAGAAACAGACAAAGATATGCCGTTATTATTAAAAATTACGGGAATTTATACTAGGTATGCTTTTTTCATGGAGCGGTTACTTGTTAACAAACTTGTTGTCTAATTAAACAGAGCCCAAAACTGGCTATAACGTATACATTAATTATAAAGGCAGCAAAGTTAACTTAATGCTGGGGCAAATAAACTTTTACAATGTTCTCGTATTTCGCTTATTTAAAATACTTAATTTTTTTTCTTTGAATAATTTTCCACTTTCGCAAACTCTGAATTTGATTAGATCGTTCAACTTTACGATGATTGTCAAATTATACCAGAGTTTGATGTAACTTTAATTGAGAGAATAACGGGTTTTCCCTTATAGTTTTTGTAAATCTTTTGACACACTCACTTCAGTAAAGTCTAGTTTTTTAATGATATTCTTTTATCCTGCAGTGAATAAACTATTTTAGTTACCTTTACCTACTTATATGCAACTCTTCTTCACATCATTTAACTAGCTTTTTAACTTGTATTCTGTACCTACTACTAGTTTATTTTTATTTATTTATTTGGGACAACAAACAGTTATACATTTTGTATTACGTAAAACATAATTATTTTACAAGAAATTTTCGGAATCTAATACGGTAGTTTTTTGGCAGGACCGTAGACTTTAGTAGAGTTACCAAAAAGTATTATTTTCAGATAGAACATTTCATCTGAAAATAAATTACAACTGGATATCACTGACAATAATTATGTATTTCTTTAAGAATATATTAAAGAAATTGGCACTAACAATTTCCAAAAAATAAAACAGGAAAACCGCAAATTATCCCATCAGAAAAGTAAAAATATGTATGGTCAACATTGCAAAGCCCTGCCAAAAACATAAATTTTATGGTATTTAAAAGGTATGGCCGGCACATTGTTGAGAAATGATAATAACTTACCAGTCGGTAGTTTCGTCAGGTGCTTGTAATTCCATCTGTTAACCCCCTCCAAAGACTTCTTAACATTCCCGTTCTTTATCACAGAATCTTTCTCCTCATACAAAAAAAGTTTGTTGATCACTAGCGTCATATTCGAGTCCAATGACGGGTCGCTGAATATGGCACTGACCTATAATGTATTACATAAAGATTGTGAGTCATAAAACTAATGCATCTCAAAAATAGCGGCCGTAAATATACCGAACCATTCCCGTGCTATGCGTGGCCCGAACCGGTCTGGTTATTATTATTACTTACAATATTCATTAAAGCCAATATGTAGTGGTTCACTCGCTCGCGGCCGTGAAACTTCAACAGCGTGCTATCAGCCACGATCGCCATCTCCATCCACAAATCTTTCACCCCTGCAATATTACAACACATTATCGAAGCCGAGTACACACCTCACCTATCAAACGTTATACACACACCTGCAAGTGGTCTTGTAATAGTCATGAATCTGTTGCGAAAATGTTGCACATCCGAGATGGCACTGTGTCTCGGACGCACGTGTGGCGTCGGCAGCGGGTCGTCATCTTCCTCGAACTCAAGTTCAATGTCACTGACCGTATCGCCTGTCAGATTGTACACAACGGTCTGTTCTGCCAACAGTACGTCGCGGCGGCGCAACACGTGACTTCGCTCCCGAAGCTCGTCGGGCTGTATCACATACTCCCGCCCGTCCACTTGCAGCAGTCCGTATAATTGTCCACCACACTCGGTGACAGAGGCGAACGATTGCTCCTCGCGAGCGACACGCCCGGTGTAGAACTGGCATTCGTCGTAGTTAGGGGAGCGTATGGCTTTATTCTCTTCCAGTTCCAGATGCCAGCCTCTGATGTTTATGTGCCGGGTGGGCTTGTGGTGGGCGGTTTTCCAGGCATTCACCAGGGTGGCCAGAAGCATGGGTGCCCACAGCCAGCGCGCCATGGCTGTCCGCGCGCCGCCGCGGGCTCCTACACTGTGGAGTCAGTGTCCGATGCGCGTACGCACACCGCCGACTCCGCGCTCGGAAGGTAGACGACTCCCGCGGTCTTTAGTTGCATGGCCCGCGGGGCCGCGTGCGTCACTTAGTAAACAAAGGGCGCGCGAGTGCCCGTTTTTGTTTTATAATAGCGGCCTAGCGTGTGACACATGGTCGGCTGTGCATGCCTACAATAGAATTAATGGTGTGGTTGATTGCTGTTGATTTGGTTAATCTAGATCGGAACGTTTCTGGAAGAGACAACGATCTTAAATTTTGTGGTATGGACTGGACAGGATTGTAGAGCTACCTATATTTTTTTACATAATTTCCTTTTCTGATTAAAATTTTTATGTTCTTGGAAAATACAGGATGTTTTTTCGTTGCCACCCTTAACGAAGGGTACGTACTCTATACATCAAATAAAATAAGTTTATGCCAAAAAAAATGCTGGGAAACGATGTAAATTTTATTGATTTATTTTTAAATTAGTTGATCGGGCGAAATTTATAGTGTCCAGTGTTTATGCTAGTTTTTTCATAGACAGATATTAATTATTTCTCGTGAAAAAATCTCCCTATACGCGTCGATGTGCATTTATGCAGAAAAATGCAGTCTATTTACTCAACTTTTGACCCTAATATTTTGGAAACCAGATACTTCCCAGGTAATGCTTCCATGGAGAAAAATTATGGTGATGATGAAGAGATTCCGTAGTTTTCGGGAACGTTGACGACCAAAAATTATATATATAAGGTCTTTTCAAAATTAGTGACTATGTTTTGACACGAAACTAGATAGGTAAAAAGAAACAACTTTCACTATGGGACCAACTCCGAAATAGTGAAAAAAAAAACAGCTGTTCCATACAATCTCGAATAATTACTGCACTGAAATGTATGGATCAGCTGATTTTTTTTTCAGTCCATTTTTACGTGAAAGAGTAACAAACATCCATCCGTACTCACAAATTTCGCGTTTATGATATTAGTAGGAAGTAGGATAGTGAAATGATAATCAATGTACAGATTTGTATCGAAACAGTAAAAATAGTAAGATACCTTCCTAGTAAAATATCACAAAAAGATTCCATTTAGCTACTATCTCGACAATAAAAACACGAAGCATCTTGTTTTACTCATGTAAGTAAAGCGTAATGGAGGTGGGTCGTAATAAATTACATTATGTACTGATAAACTTAGGTTAGCAGGCCGCGGCAAATGTGTTTGCATACGGCATTGTATCGTAAACGTATACAGGGTGTAAAAGATGCTAAAAATATAAACAACATAGAAAACCTATTCCCAAAATTTTAGACTCGAAATCACATGTTTATTTTTCCGGGTAGTATAGAGTTCCTAAATAGGTCTGTCAGGAATGTTTAGGAATTCTCTTTACTATCTGTAAAGTTACGACCTATCTGGTAGTTTAGTAAGTACTTATAGTAATATTCATAAGATGGTTATTCTCATCGTGGTATAATAGGAGGTTATACATGTTAATGAGGGTTGAATGATTTGTACGCTATGCTATCAAAGATCTAGGTAATTGTAACGGAACAAATATTGCTATCCATATAATTCGAATTGCAACTTCAACTTCATACATACATACATATGCACACGGTTGTAAAGGAGAGCCACGTTGGGCATAGCAGGAACAGATTGATCACTAACAAAGTGCTAGTTTATCGCCTGGGGAGAGTGTCCGAGTATCTTAGCCGACTCTTACGCACGGAAGGAGAGGCCAATGAAACGCTGTCCCCTTCTTCCCCTAGTACAGGCAAGAACGTGGACAGGTTCAGTAAAAGAAAAGAAAACTAAATTAAAAGTAATGGAAAAAAATAAAAGAAAATTTAGAGCAATTAGACAATTAATTATTAACAAGAAATTAAATCGCGATAACAGGTCGTGGGTCGACTGATCCTGGTTTCTTTGATAAATATTAAATTATATCCAGATGAAAAAAATTTAACTTCGGTGGTGGTGTTTTTCCCCCGGCAGCAAGGTGGTGAAACGACGGAAGGCGGCGGTCAGCAAAAAAAAAATCTAGTGAAGCTCCGCATAGGACTTCATGTTCATCTCCATAAAAAGACATTAGCATATAGTATCTATATATAGGTATGTTACCCACTTCATTATGTTATGTATGACTTATGAGCCTACCTATTAGAATAAATGTACGTCTTAGTCCGTTTGTAAATAAAGTCATCTAAGTAAGCGTGATTAGAATTCTAAGTGGGTACTTACATGAAAATGAGTTAAATACGAGTATGTACTTAGAATAATAGTGATAGACCTTAATAGTGATAGAGGCATTATCTACTCCCTAGGTAATAAGACAGCTAGTTCATATAAAGTAGCTGGTTTGACAAATTCAGCTAGGCATTTAGACCGTTAATTTAAACTAGCCATGATGATGATGATGATCTCCGACCGTATTTCGGCCAAGGCGACCAATCTCTACGGAGATTGGCCAGGTGCGTACCTGAATAGAGATATTATAGTGCACAATTGTGTGCGCAACACTCTCTATTCCGTTACTCTCATAGTCCGATGGGATGGAAAGAGATCAGGCGCAGGACCAACGATTTTACGTGCTTTCCGAGGCACGAGCTAAGTGACAATTTAGCAACATTAAAACCCAACAATACCGAACAAAAATAGATTTGGTTTTTAAAATGTACAAAATATATGGTGTGTGCAATGTCTTCCAAGAACTGGACCGCAAAAGTTAGCTATACCTACGTATCACATAAACATACAGTAGTACAATATATAGATAAGTAGGTGTAGTTTATTAACGGTAGCGACCATCCGAAATAGATTATTTCATGTTCCTAACCTAACATAATCATTAATGATTATCACGAAATTGTCGAAGACATATTGCTACATTAATAGATACTTTTTTACAGGGAGTTCGAGCATAGAATACATAATGGTACAGGTAAGGACAGTGCGTCATATCTTGGACCATTCTTGTCTGGCTTCAGTTTGTTTCTATCACAGATATTTACTACTACCGGACTCACGTGACATTATCTCATCGTTATCTTCCTGCCCTGTTCCCATTTATTTGGGGTCGGCGTAATATGTACTTTTCTTCCATTCATCCCTATTATTCGTCATCTCATTGCTCACTCCCAGTACACGCATATCCTCGGATAGATGGATGGATGTTACTGTTTTCTGTAAAAACGGCTGGAGCAATTTTAATAAAATTTGGTATGGAGTTAGCTGACATCCTGGATTAAAATATAGGCTACTTTTTATCTCGGAAAATTTCGGCATTTTGTTTTTTCTGCAGTCCATGCGGGCGTCCACTAGTAAGTAAATAAATGATTTTCACATTTAAAATATTAGTAAGCCTATCGGCAAATTTGTCGAAAAAATATGATGAACTTCCATTTTTTTTAATTTATTATATTTATACATTTAAGAAAATAGGACAGTGCATAGTTAACGTGATTAGCACAGCATTATTGTATGTTGATTCACAGGGTTTAATGCTAAGCCAGATCATCTGGATTGCTTCATTTTGGTTTTGTAAACTTTAGTCCATATTTTGCTTTAGTATATTTAAACTTCCGAACAGCATAGACATAGCATTTAAACATAAATCTCCTTAATTAGTGCTCGTTTCTTGCGATTGAGGTAATCGTATCCTTCCTTGACATCTGCATTCTCCTCTGAATCAGCATTGTCATCTCCTTCATTAGTGTCATCAGCTTTTTCATCATCAGTGCCTCCGTCGTTGATTCCATTATAACCTGCTTGTAGATCCGAGTAGTATAGTGTGAGGACTATACCTTCATCCCTCGGGTCTACATTACCACCATTGATATATTCTCGAAGGTTCTTAGATAGGTATTTAGCGACGTTACCAATTCTAAAGAAGCCATTTTGATCAAAGCCTCCTATTTGGAATTGGGGTAATGCTTTTAACTCTTCAGCGAGTGTGCCGACTTCGCTCACGCGTATTGTCAAATCCTTTAAGGGCCCATTTGGACCCCCAAAGCTCTGAAATTAATAAAAATATAAATTAAAATAAGTAGGTAACATCGATAGTCGCTCCTTAAGTATTCCTGGGTTCTATTTGATGTTTTAGTAAGTTCTATGTTGTAGTTAATACGTGTGTTTTTTATGTAGATAAAGTCACAAAATAAAAGATTGGAAAAGTTTCATGTTGCTTCCATAAATTACACGCCCATTTTACCATTATTATCGTCAGATCTTGTCGAAAAGCAAAACAATTTTTTTTTACAAACCAGCGAGACGCCATGATGTGCGCATATTTTCATCGAATTGAACATGGATCTGATACAGATAAGAATTTTTTTAGAATATACGATTACCGACATATTGGTAAAGATAGCTAGTACTAGCGAATTCTTAAGACGACTCTATTCGTGAAAACTAAAAAAATAGTAATAATATTGATTGTATCTCCGATTAGTAATAATATTGATTGTATCTCTGGTTAAGCCAATGAACTCTATGGTCATTCTTAACTAAGATCCCTACTTCCATTTCATCTTCAGTTTATAGTAGCAAGCGGAAAATTAGAGTCTAAAATTATGACACTTAATTTTTCTAATTCTTTGTTGTACTTTTTGTACACAGGATTTTATTAGATGTGACCAAATATTTAAGTTCTATGCATAAAAGTAGTAAAGTAGGCATGAGTGATTCACAACTCTCGCATCTTTCGACATTCGGATGCTCGATATAAACTTTAGTACTTATAAAAACTGGCAACAGGAAAGTCGTTGTAAATAAATATGACAATAAAGTGTTACAAGGATCACTCACTGGAATTCTCTTTGGCGTCAAAATTAACTTTATTTGGCTCAAGGACAGTATTCCGTAAGATTCAATAATCACCAATGAATGAGGTCCGCGTGAAATGAGTTCCACCAGCTTTATCACGATCATCGTTTACTCTTTCAATTGATACATTTGCATTAAAAGAGCTTTTAGTATAATTTTGGTATAATTATTTGATGAATATTTAACAAACACATGTTAATTTTATATCTGTATTAGATTTTGACGACGACTTTAAACGATAAAACAAGATTCGACAAATGATTAAAGGACTTTGTTTAAAGAGCACGTGGGTATTCTTAGAGGTTATTTCTTCCTTTAAGGCACTCGGTTGAGACACGGTAGTATTTCGCTTAATGTAAGAGTTACTTTTAGTGAAGTTGAAGTTAAACAAACAAATTAATGATGCGGGATAGTTTTATTGATTATGTATATTTTAGTAATACTATGAAACCAATAAATCCCTCTATGCTTAGATAAACATATCGTAGGAAATGTAGGTACATAATATACATACACAAGGTTGTATACCCAAAATTAAAAGCCAGAACTGCAGATATACGTAGGAGATACTGCAGCCACGTTTAACACAGCGGGACTAGATGTAAAAGATGATAATACTAGCTCATACACAACATAAACATTTTAAAAACACTGTAATATTTACCTGAAGATTAGCGAGCGTGATGAGGTACCCCACAAGATTCATGGTTCACTTGTGATCTCACGAGCGGTTTCGAGAATATGAACGCAAACAATTCACTCACTATTTATTTAGTATTCTAGCAGCAACGTTGACTAATTCGGCTAACTGAAGCACAGCACTTCAACATGTTTTGTTTACATGCAAATAAGCTTGGACAATTGTCATTAGCATTATAATGACTGTTTCTCCGCTTTGATACTATATTTTTAGGCTTCGAATATAATCGCCAAATGAAGATAGGTTAAAATGGGCAGATTTGTAACGTCCATCACTGAGATCGACAGCTCATCGTAGTTATAATCAAAGATATTGTAATAAAACATCGTTGGATAGTTGTATTGTATAGGTATACAAAAAATGTAAGTGAAATAGCTTCAGTCTGAAATTAGACTTCGTTTAAAAATACACTGCTTTAAAATAACATTTGATAGCAAAATGTCATAGAATAAGGATAAGCAAAATGTATAAAATATTTGTCAAATTTAGACAATATTTGGCTTAAACAATGATAAATGATATTATGTAATAAATAGCACGGTTAAGAGTTCAAAATAGTCAGTAAATTCAATATTTGCTGCTAGACGATATCTCAATGAATAACTGATATATATTCTAATAACTTACACAAGCTTATGTCTATAAAACTAAAGCTTGTACAGTTTTATAAACCTACATTCAGAGATGTACATATTGCTAACAAAATAGAACAGAGATCTGATTTCAGTCAAATTTTCAACAGTTTTCCATTAAAGCCTAGATGGATCTACGCCACAAAATTACAGTATTTGTACTACAGATACCAAATAAAAATGCGTATAAAAACCTACCCCAAAGCTAAAATACCTGTAAGCTTAGGTCTTCTATTTTTCAAATAATAAAGCAGTAATATGGTGTACGCGTAAATTAAAGCATTTAGGTATTTATTAAAAATTTATCACAACCAAATAAATCAGCAGCACATAAAATAACGTGTCAAATAACTAATATTTATTTATTTCTGTACAATTGAATTATCTGTTACATAGTGTGTAACCAGTGTATAAGTATTACATACGTTACGCCTTAATCATCGAAATGTTCGTAATAATAATTGCCAATAAAAAAGGTTTATCGTCACATATTTTATGGTACTTAACTGAAACTTTATTTACACATAATTTGTAGACTTCTTATTTAAAATGCAAATTACCGTTAACATAAGCTTATAAAACGGTTAACCCAAGTAATGCATAAATCGTAGCAGCATTTTAAAAGAATTCTACCTATGGTATATTCTGCATAGTGAATTAATAATTATGTAAATAAGGAACAAACTGTAAATGAACCTAACTGATCAAGTGCGAATAAAACTCACATGTTGAATAGGTACATTGTATCGATAGCTTTATCCATCATCACAACTTTAACAGAAAGGGTATGTTAAGCGAAAAGCTATATAAATAGCCCACTATAGAGAACCTACTCGTATTTCCAAAATCTGAGACTCGAAATCACATGTTTATTTTTTAAGATGGTATGAACATTCCTGAGTTGTGTAGGAATTCTCCATACTATCTGGAAAAATAAACATGTGATTTCGAGGCTCAAATTTTTGCAATAGGTTCTCTATAGTCGGCTGTTTACACAGTGCCGGATTAAGCCTGCGCGGGGCCTGTAGCAAATTCTTTCAAGGGGCCCTTGGTTTGCTTTAGGTTCTCATGTTTAGGGGTATTAAATAAAACAAAACTGTTAGGTACAAATAAACTTTTCTGGATTTACATACATACATATAATCACGCCTTTATCCCTTACGAGGTAGGCAGAGCACCAAGGGCCGATAAAACCACATGGTGTCACTGTCAATGCTAAAACGCGAAATAGGTTACAATCGGGTAGACATTATCAAGAATTTTTGGAATTTACGAGTCCCATAATTGAAAAGCGAAAGACTGCTCAGTTATACATATATTAATGCGCGAGCAGAGTGAAAGCGAAATTTTTTCTCATATTTTGCCCCGCCTGCAGCGAGACATTGCGACTACTTTAGTTACCTATTTACTACCTAAAATTCAAGTTCTACCGAGAAATTGTGACTAGTGACAAAACAACCGCGAGCGGAGCGAGCACGAAAATAGGACCACTTGTACTTATCTAAATTTGGCATCTCAAACTAAAAAATAGGCTCCTTGTTCTCGTAAAATTATGAAATTGCCTAAGCTGACCTAAACCACAGGGGGTAGTCATGAACACCATTACAATGAATCCGCGTTTGGCAAATAACTTAATAAAAGTAGGATAGGCTGGACACGATATTATAAGGCTAGATTATGCCCAGCTTTATCCTTTATTACGCCTACCTACAAACCTACAAAGGCATGATTTTTTTTAAATCACTGTCCGATACGAGTAGGCATTGGAGCGCGGGGCCCCCCAAGGCGCGGGGCCTGTAGCATTTGCTACTCTTGCTATATGGCTAATCCGGCACTGTTTACATAGCTTTACGCTTAACATACCCATTTTGTTACATCCTGTATAAGACAATTAAGCAGAACTACAGGATCACAGATAGATTTGAATAAGATAGAGCACCGAAAAATACAGGTTTTATAAAGTATCTACGATTTAACCAGGTTCAGCATGACCTTTGCCTTCATGGCCAGACTCCACCCATCATGGACAGAAAATGGCGGATATGGTAAAGTACCTACATCCATTAGACAGTGGGATCTTACAAAAGATTCCACGTCGCTGGCGCCGGTACACTGACACTCCCTACATTACGGCGAAGCCGCCGTGGGAAACTGCCATAATTTTTACGCAATTCATTATTATAATCCCGTGTTAACTATGGAGCAATAGTGATAAATTATATATAATTATATTATACAGGGTGTAACAAAAGAGGTATGTTAAGCGAAAAGCTATGAAAAAAGCTGGAGAATTCCTAAACAACTCAGAAATTTTCATGCAATCTAGAAAAATAAACATGTGATTTCGAGTCTCAAATTTTGGAAATAGGTTCTCTATAGTGGGCTATTTACATAGCTTTTCGCTTAACATACCCTTTCTGTTACATCCTGTATAAATAGGATATTAAAAATATTTATATTTTTAGGGTTCCGTACCTCAAAAGGTAAAAACGGAACCCTTATAGGATCAGTTTGTTGTCCGTCTGTCCGTCCGTCCGTCTGTCTGTCAAGACCCTTTTTCTCAGGAACGCGTAGAGATATCAAGCTGAAATTTATATCAAATACGTAGGTCTACTGTCCTTAGGAGCTGTTAAAAAATCAAACTTCTAAGCCAACGCAATCAAAAGATACAGCCGATTATGTCGCAAATTTTCGACACTCGCAAAGGAATAAAAACCTACAGGGTACTTTCCGTGAACTCAGAATCTTGAAATTTGGCACTAAGCAAGGTCCGAAAACCGTAAATTATTCATTACGTCATATAATATAACAGGTGTGTACGGAACCCTCAGTGCGCGAGTCCGACTCGCACTTGGCCGGTTTTTTAATATAGGCAGTCGCCAGTGTCATACTGAAAGGGTTACTTCGTTTAGACTCCTAAAAAGGAGACTTATAGGTACCTATCTTGTTCTGATGCTTTACCGTTTCGCTGAGTGTTTGTGGTGTACGTACATGTAGATGGAGAAGCTAGAAGTAAAATCCATATTTTACTTTCGTACACTTTAATTCAAATTACCTCCTTTTACACGTCGATAAATAATTATAATTCATTTTATCCTTGAAAAATAAATTTATAATAATATTAAATATAATAAAAAAAAAGACCAATTTGTACCTTTGTCCGACATTGCTCCTTGCTCTCTCATAATATAACATGAGCTATAACGAGCTATCTGAATATAACCGGGATATATGTAGGTATAATAAGATACAGTTGACAACACATCGCTAGGACAATGGGCAATAATTTAGAAACATACAGGTATACACCTGTGTAAGTGACTTTTGTAATGAATTATAAGCTAGCCACAAATATGCAAATATTGATAAGGCGTATATTTTTAATAATTATTTATCTATAATAATTTTACATTTCTAAACTAATATGTAGGTATTCAGACCATGATTCTGAGGAAAACTAATCCGAACGGGTGTTGGCGAAACACTTAAATATTTCGCTATGTATTTATGGTTGGAGGTGCTTGGATCTGGCTTCTCGTTGCGAAGTGTCTTGTGTTCCATGAGTAAATCCGATTTGCGGTGGTGGGCGATCCCTCATTTTTTTTCATTTTTTCAGGAAAAAAATGTGTAGTTCGTTTAAGTAGGCCTCAGATAATGACTTAAAAACAAAATTTTATCCTATGAATAATTTTCAGAAAAAAAGTTGGTCCCAAAAAAGTTTAAAATCAGTATCAACCCCAATGGAGAGTCACAAGTGGTCTAAAAAACGGTAATGAATCACAGTAACCAATAAGCCCATTTAACTAGTCACAGGATCGCCCGATACAATTGGCGCGGAAAGCAAACATTGCGAGTAATGACGCTATCGTATAACTCAAAACAATGGTACTTGTTCAGTATATCAGTATTTGCCTGGCTGTCATACACACCCTGTATACATACGTATAACGTATACCTACCCACTAGTACCTACCCAACTACATTGAGTATGTATAGGTATATGTAATCTGGTTAAAACATCTCAATAGATAGGTAGATAGAGAATCTAGAGGCACGGTAGGTAGAAAGAAAGCTTTAATTTATTCATGTGTGCTTATATGAGGACATCAATTGAATTGATATATGTGGGGAGAGAATGTCAAAAAAAAAATCCAAAAATTATTTCTGTTTAATATAATCATATTTACAATAATAATATTATAGAAACCTAAGTGGGTATACCTGTGAAAAAATGGCGGGTGTCGGCAGAGTTATATATACCTATATTAGAATATTTTCATTTCATTTCCGGTCGAATGAAACCTATTCCATGATAAAAAAAAACTGCCTATCGTGGGTATCGTCAGCAAAAATGTGCCGAGCGGTTAATGGTTTCTTGATTTTACCCCTATCGAGATCTGTGGGCAGCAGCCGTGCCTCCTGTGTTGACAACATTGTCCGAAAATCACACTGCGGTCACCAGCCCGCCTGTCCAGCGCCAGCGTGGTGACTACGGACAAAAAACCCCCTGGATGAATTTTAACAAACTCGATTTTGACAAATTACGCTGGAGAAATTTTGTTTCCACCTTCTGTACATAACTTTTTTGTATGCCAAATAATAGCTAAAAAAAAAAGTACGCAATCATTATGACAAAAGGTTTAAAATGCTAAACCCTATTATAAAAAGAAAAAAATAACTTTTAACACTACGTAAGTACCAACTAAAGCATGTCAGACTATCTACTCGGGACTTTGTGCCACCTTTATGTCGGAGGCATAACCGCTAATTTTGAACTGCAAATGGTTATCTTGGCCTGCTGTTGACCGTACGTATGAAATTTTTGATTAAATTTTATCGTGTCGGGGGACCGCTTTTTACCTTCAATTAAAAACCCCCGACCCAAAAAAAGTTCACAATCATTATGACAAAAGGTTTAAAATGCTAAAACCTATAAAAAGCAAAAAATTACTTTTAACACTACGTAAGTACCAACTAAAGCATGTCAGACTATCTACTAGGGACTTTGTGCCACCTTTATGTCGGAGTCATAACCGCTAATTTTGAAATGCAAATGGTTATCTTGGGCTGCTGTTGACCGTACGTATGAAATTTTTGATTAAATTTTGTCGCGTCGGGGGACCGCTCTAATTTATTAGCCTAACGTTAGAAGCACACATTAAGAAGTCCTCAATCCCATTGTTATACAAATATAATTGTAATAGCTTACTTCACTTTAATTCTGAATACCTACTACTTTAAAACATTATATCACTAATTATAAATATAATTTTGTTTAGATAGGTGTTTTTTTATACGAATGTTGTGATTAGGTAGGAATAATTTGATTTAGGTAAGTATTTTTGAAGGTAAAAAGCGGCCCTCGACGCGACAAAATTTAATCAAAAATTTCATACGTACGGTCTACAGCAGGCCAAGATAATCATTTGCAGTTCAAAATTAGCCGTTATGCCTCCGACATAAAGGTGGCACAAAGTCCCGAGTAGATAGTCTGACATGCTTTAGTTCGTACTTGAGTAGTGTTAAAAGTTATTTTTTGCTTTTTATGGGGTTTAGCATTTTAAACCTTTTGCAATAATGATTGTGAACTTTTTTTGGGTCGGGGTTTTTTTTAAATTTTAAATTAAATTTTTTATTTCATGCTTTTTGAAGGAGCTCCTTAATTTTTCATTCTTTCATTTAATTTCTTTAATTTTTCGCCGCGTAAAAAGTTTAGATGGGGTCGCTATATGCGATCTCAACCAAAGAAAGCTGTTTAACAATCCTCATGACAAACTGGCTCTGTGAGAATTGCAGAGATTAAGAAACAATAAAGATTAAACTTTGGTCATTCTAGATTTTCAGCAAAAATATAATTTCGGCATCGGTTCCGCCACATATCCAGCCGTTTCATTAGAAACATGAAGAGAACCGTCAAGCATTCAACGAGCCCAAACCAGGGTTTTTCAGGGTTATCCGCCACATCCCATTTCCAGCATCAGGTCCTCGTCGATTAGAAACATAAAGAGAACTAGTTAAGACAAATCCAACGAGCCCAAACTCGATGGGTTTACTAAAAGGCAGTCCAGGGTTACGTTTTCTATCTTCGAGCCCTAACAGCAGACCAGCTCAGTGGTTCCAGAAGACATTAGTGTTTCAAATGTCAGATCCCACATATGCTTGCAAGCAAACTGAGCGTGTAACATTCCTATCACACCTAACAAACGACCTGATGACCTTGAAGATCTGAACCGATTTCCACCAAACATAGCTAAGAACACTCTCGACTGATATACCTTTCAAACAAAAAAACCTCATTAAAATCGGATCATCCGTTTGGGAGCTACGATGCCACAGACTTTCTTTATTGTTTATTAATCTCTGCAATTCTCCCAGAGCCAGTTTGTCATGAGGATTGTTAAACAGCTTCTTTTGGTCGAGATCGCATATAGCGACCCCATCTAAACTTTTTACGCGGCGAAAAATTAAAGAAATTAAATGATAGAATGAAAAATTAAGGAGCTTCTTCAAAAAGCATGAAATAAAAAAATTAATAAAAAATTTTAAAAAACCCCCGACTCAAAAAAAGTACGCAATTATTATGACAAAAGGTTTAAAATGCTAAACCCTATAAAAAGCAAAAAATAACTTATAACACTACGTAGGTACCATTTAAAGCATGTCAGACTATCTACTCGGGACTTTGTGCCACCTTTATGTCGGAGGCATAACCGCCAATTTTTAACTGCAAATGGTTATCTTGGCCTGCTGTTGACCGTACGTATGTTTCTGATTAAATTTTGTTAAGTTAAATAATAAGAACCAAACTATGTAAGTACATAATAAAAAAAACTGAAAAGAAAAAACAAGCACTTGGATGTCCGGAGAATTCTATGGTATATTATTAAATGAATACTATTGAAGAAAATAAAATATTTTCTAATAATGGAACATAACAACTGAATAGCTAGGATTAATTTAAATATTAGATTGGTCGTTGGATAATCAAATGGATCCCGACTGTTCAGTTGTTATGTTCCATTATTAGAAAATATTTTATTTTCAGCGCAGTCGGGTAATAACCAAAGATTTTATGTCAATAGAACTTCCTTTTCTGGGTATGCGATTAGGTAATCATCAATATTAAGTATAGGAGCAAGCCAGAGTCCACAGAGATTTTGTATTCATGATAAAAATAAGGTCTCGTTTACACGTGGACTTCAGATTCCCTATTTAGGACTGAGGCTATCTCCTCTAAACATAATTACTTGTCGCCAGATACCAAAAATGGTAAACATCGCACGTCTGGCAGTGACTCACATGGCCCTAATAGTCCCTTCAAAAAGTACTTACTATACTGATATATGTAGATGATTCAGCTATGGAAAAACACATAATTTCACCTCATAAATGTAATAAACAGTTTGTAGTCCACAAACGAAATCAAATACTCATATGAACTTGTCAGATACCAAGCAGCTTTTATTTCATATAGTAGGAGGTACTAGAATAAACACAATGAACATTTTTTATGTATAAATAAATAGATAAGTAGGGAAGAGTGTGTAACAGTGGATAGTTTACTATATAACACAGGTATGTTATGCTTACGCTGAAACACTAAAACGTGTTTCTTGCCGTTAGTCCGTTTCGTCTTCCTACGTACTAGTCGTCTACGCGATATCAAAGCTGGAATATCCCGCTATAAGACTCATTTCATCAATAAGTAACAGATTTTTTGGTCATGATTTTAACTTTGAATTTAGTTTGCACGGTTTGCAGCGGTCGTGGGTTCGATTCCCACTCGGGTGAAGAATTTTTCTATTTTCTTTATTAATAATTTTAAATTTAGTTTTAAATGAATAAGAAATATAAATGTTTTTGTTTTTATACAAATGTAATATCCTAAATCCTATGTAAACTGTGTCCATTTGTATTTTAGACAAATAGTTTTTTTTTTACATTATTATTTCTTAACCGCAATTGGGTCACAGTAGACTACTGAACTTACTACCGCACCGTACCGTTACGTAGTCGGGTAACAAAGACAGGTGAGAAACGCTTTAAAGCATGTAACCCTGCCGATACCTCAAAATAGGGTACCTTTCGAAGACTATTTCTTATGTATGGCTGGACCAAAAAGTTTTAAATAATTTATTATGAACTACTCGTATAAGTTCTTATTCAATATTTTCATCAAAGATTATTTAGATATCAGCATAATTTCTATTTAATCGGTTGATGATTCACTGTCGCCCACGCATTGATCCAAAGTGACCCATTGCCAGGTCACAGTGGATTATTTCCCTTTCTTTTTTAAAGTCGTTATAAATTGTAAGTTTATATAACAAAAGCCATCAAATGCCTTTTTCTATAAAAGTTAGATACTAAAATTATTATTACATTTCATAGATGAATAATTTTAGCATAAACTTTCCAGTTGCGTTGAATAAAAAAAGTGATCCATTGTTACCCACTCTCCCCTACTTACAGTAATTGTTTTGTCTGACTCCTAAATAAAGTAGTACTATCACTAATAAAAAGGCCGTGAAATCAGGGACTAGTTGCCACAAATGTTTTAATAAAATTTTGTCAAAGGTCGTTTGAAAAACTTTCTGCTACGGACTTATTAAATGATAATTCGTTAATTTCCGATTCTGCCCATATATGCTGTAATGCATGTAGCCTATGTCTAGTCTAATGCCGTGGTTTTATCACATATTGCATATTTCATATCGGTCTCGTTAATTGTGCCGCACCAATTTTATGAAATAAATAATAAATGAAACGGTCATCTAATATTTAATTCCTGATAAAAGATAGAGATTTTTCAATGAGTATTATAAAAGGTGACAGTGGTGAAATATACTACGTACTGAAAATTTGTTACAGGAATTGTGAACTTAAAAAATTTAAACAAGAACGCTAGATTTTATTTCCATTGGGGGAGATTCTTCCAATGGTTCTATCTTTATGAAAGTTTAGTTAGAGCAATTGTTTTTTTTTTTAATAAAGAGACAGCATCCAATTTATACTTCAGGTAGGCTATCTGAGGATTAAGTAAGCAGGGTGTACCTGCTAAATATGTTGTTTCTGGGTGCTTTCTGGAGGTGGTTGACCAACACGGCAGCCCTCAACCAGCTAAATGGAGACTACGAAAGAATGTTCTTTGAAGAAGTTTACAGAGTTGTGTATTTAACAGGTAGGTACAATATTGTTTTTAATCAACTGCAAAATGGAAAGCAAAAGAGTTGGTACAAATGTGTAGCTAGATTTCAGCGCCTTGAGTTTTCATTAGCAACTATGCAGTCAGTTCCAATTACTATGGTTTTTGAATACTTCTTACCTACGAATACATTTCTTCTAACTATTCCTTTTATTTCACCATCTATTATCTAGTACGTCTACTAGTTATTGGGTTAGGTGTTCAAAAAGCATAGCTTCATTAAAACATTACAAGCTACTATACCATAGGTAAATATCAGAAACAAGAGGTAGGTAAAGCGCAGCCCAGAAGTATACAATTCAAGTTATTTTACAGGTTTCTCTTCATACGACAAGGGTATAGTCTACTTGCTGTACAGCAGCACAGTAAAGCTACTCATTGCGTTGTTTATTTGCAGCGAGATCTGGTACCTATACAGCGAATTGTCAAGCTTGGATACTATTGTAGAGAACATCAGTGTGACTCTTATAAATCTTTTGTCAGTTTATAGATATATTGATTTGGTAAGTTTTTATTCTATGATTCCTTATGAGCCATGCATGGTACACCAATCGGCTGGCTGTATGTGGCATAAAATATCTACGTAATAATGCGAACAAATTTATGTAGGTACGGCAACTGAACCAAATCCAAGAATAATCATGCCTTCCTTCAATGGTATTGAAGCAGCATAGCCGCTAGCATCTAGCCACTAACATTATCGAGGTATTTAGAGAGAAAGAATGAAGAGAAAATAAATAAAAGTACCTTCATCAAAACGTAGATAAATTTAGGGATTGTGTCTCGTGTTGATGTCATCAGGTACAGAGCAGTAAGGGCATATAAGAATACTTGCATTTCAGATCCGAAATAAAGATATTTTCACAAAGCTTGCAACGGCCATGGAGTCGCGTTACTTTGATGTTTCAACACAAACTAGAAAGGAACTTGTCAACTTTTGGGTGCTGAGAAGTTTGTCGTATTTACGTCTCATTCTATATCTTGGTACCTGTACTCTAGCAGCTTGGTATGTATAGAAAGAGAATAGATATTCTAAAAATGATATAAAAAATGAAACTAACTCTGTTAATACTTAACTTTTAGGTAATGCTACCTTTATCTTCTCATTATCATCGACTACTCATATCCAACTCAATTCCCTATCCCGAAATAATAACCCAAAACGTTTAAAAAAGTTCTGGCTCACAAATTACGATTGCTGATAGAAATGGAATAGCATGATATATTATGAACATTTTACTAGGTACGTCTATCCCCTGGTGGACGATTTGGAGTACAATCTCTGCGTTGCCGTGCGGCTTCCATTCGACTACCGCACACCTCTTCGATACACTATTGTCTACATTGTTGTGGTGGTGGCGTTTAACTACGCTGCCTTCTTCGTCATGCTCAATGACATCATAATGCAGTCATATTTGATGCACCTCCTCTGCCAATTCACTGTTCTTGCTGACTGCTTTGAGAATATTGTCACTGACTGTGAAACTGAATGTGGGGGTAAAGATTTACTTATTTTTACTCATTTTTGACTTTGATAGCTTTTCATATGTTGTAAACGGAAATTTGATGAACCTCTGTTTTTAGGTAAAATAAATAGAAGCCACTTACAGTCGAATAAGGAATTTACTGACACATATCTGAAACGACTCAGAAACCTTTCTGAACAACATAAAATTATTCTCAAGTAAGTCACCTACTAGACCTAGTAAAATTGCAAATAGAGATACTTAATAGGGATCGTTACATATCTGCATCGATCGAGGTTATTACTTTTTGAGATATATTTCAGTAACACCATGCGACTACGTGCAGTACTAAGTACTCCAATGCTGGGTCAGTTGGGCGCGAGCAGTGTACTCATTTGTTTCGCCGGTTATCAAGTTTCTACGGTAGGTTCAGATACTTCATTTCAGTAAATAAGTTATATGACATGTATACTAGCTTAGGTATCTTACTCTATCACAGTTTTATTTAATACTTTTATAAAAATATCTAGGACTTCCTTAATATAACAAATATAACACCCATCCCTGTCTTGCAATTACTTTTTCTATTGTATAGTTTAAGTAGTTATGTACAGGTTTAAGTTTATGTATTTACTTTGTTTACTCATATCTGTTAATTTTCAGACCGTTTCTATCAGTATTACGAAATGTATGATGAGTCTCTTCTACCTCTGCTACAATATGTTTGAGCTCTTTATCTTCTGTAGATGGTGTGACGAAATCAAAACTCAAGTAAGAACATCCCGTACCTTTGAAGCCGCAAATTAATTGCTGTCGTGAGATTTAAGGTTTAGAAAATTGTGTGTATTTAGTACCTATTATCAGGAATTAGACCCTGTAGGTGTTGTTAAAAGTTTACCTATAATTTGTATGAACACATACAAAATTAAATACATAAGTGTTTGCCTCTCCAATAGGCCGCTGTATACATACATATAATTTATATGAACACATACAAAATTAAATACATAAGTGTTTGCCTCTCCAACAGGCCGCTGTATACATACCGCGCCGAAGTTTCACCTATACATAGGGGAGAGTAGGTAACAGTGGATCACTTTTTTTAACTCAACTCAACTGGAAAGTTTATGGCAAAATTATTAATCTTTAAAATGCAATCATAACTTGAGTATCTAATCCTTTAAAAAAAGGCATTTGATGGCTTTCGTTACATTAAATTAAAGGTTTAAGCAACTTTAAAAAAATTGAGAAATTATTCACTATGACCCGTCAATGGGTCACTTTGGATCAATGCGATGGGGGACAATCAACTGATTAGATAGAAATTACGCTGATATCTAGATAATCTATGATTCAAATATTGAATTAGATTTGACAATTCATAAAAAACTTTTAAAAAGTTTTTTGGTTCAGCCATACATGGACCCTGTTACGCGAAAACGTTCCAATCCACAGACAAGTCAAACGAAGATAATTTAGTTTTTGTGATTATGCGATACTCTTTTTTGTTTGAACAAATAGTAATTTTTTTGTTATTTTGAAGATATATTTATTTATTATTTTCTGAACGTTCGTTTTCTACATTACAGTAATTAAAGGGAAAATTTTCATCAAAATTCGTCTTGAAACTTTTTGTAAAATTTGTATGAAATCATTTCATAAGCTAATTTGCAAGTTCCAATTGACAAAAATGTAAACCAATAATAAAAAATAAAAAAAAGAATTTTTCATTTAATAAGTCGGGTGAAAAACATTCTTTTAATTAGCGTAGTATTTAAGTCAGTCATGGTAGAAAAATCTTTTTTTTAATTTTATTAGGTAACTAGGTTACAGTCACACTGTACTGTGTTCTTTCATTTTGTGCATTCTCATTGTAATAAAGTACGATTTTCAACGTGATCATGATTTCCATTTCCAAAATTAAGCTTTAGGTTTCAATTGTAAAAGCAAATGATCAAAAATTACAATACAAATATATAACTAATTTCCTACTACTATCACCGCGACTAAGGGGGACTATATGTATAAATTATACACCTAATACCTATCTGCTTGCGGTCTCACCTCTCGTACTGCTGCTGATAACTTCCCCAACATAACTTAAAAGATATCCCTGTTCTTCATGGTTGGATCATTCACAAAATATTCACACCACACACTACACAACACATTGACCTAGTCCCACACTAAGATCCCTAAGGTCTTGTGTCGTGGGTCTTGTGTCGTGGTTTCATGTATCTATAGTGTGGTTTGAAACGTTTTGTGGTTTAGAGCATCCAAATAACTTATTAACCAAAGAGTCTAGAGAGTTAGTGTCTTCTGCACTAGATAGAACCCTCATAAATATGTAGCCTGGCATCATTAACTCAATTTTGACAAACCTGTGGATTGGAACGTTTTCGCGTAACATGTGGATCCCACATAAGGAGTAGGCTCCGAAAGGTAGCCAATTTTTTGTATTGATAGGGCTACGTAAAAAGTTGTAACTGAAAGCGTTTCTCGTCTGTTTTTCAATGGGTAATCTGATGATAGTCTTTCTTAACCGATTACGTTGCATTTTTACAAAAAATAATAATAATAATAATTTTAGGAACACGAGTTATACAGGATCAGTAGTCCATGTGACCTAATACGAAATGATTCACTGTGACCCAAATGCGGTTTTGAAATAATAATGTAATATATAAAATAAACTATCTATCATACAGACAAAGTAACATAGTTTACATTACAGTATTTAGCATGTTACAAGCGTAAGAAAAAAAAAAAAAATTTGGATTTCTTATTCGCTAAGATATAAAACAAATTTTCAAACCACGTGAAAGTTTGACACTATGTAAACGACTAGTATGTTGGAAGGGGAAATAGATTGGCGGCAAGAAACACGTTTCAGTGTGTGTAAAAGCATAATACATTCTGAGTTATAGTGGATTATCCACTGTACTCCGCTTACCCGGTTACCCACTCTCGATACGCGAGCAGCCTTACGTCTTAAAATTTTTCTATTTTATTCTATTCTTTATTGTACACAGACATTTTATATAGAAAAACAATTTACATTGATAATTTTTTTGTTTTATAATAATTATTATCTTGGTCACATCTGTCGTAGAACCGATGGTCGGTGGAGTAAGCGGGTTCTCGAATGGAGACCACGCCTCGGCAAGCGTAACGTTGCTTGGACGTCCTCCTGCTAGATGGACCGATGACTTGAAGAGGGCGGCTGGTAGTAACTGGATGGCAAAAACTGGAGATCGAGCCTTGTGGCGTGCCTGGGAGAGGTCTATTTCCAGCAGAGGACTGCAATAGGCTGATAATGATGATAATATTATCCAAAACTTTCGTTTCAGAGTGAAAATATATGTCAATCGATATATTTTTCGGGCTGGGAGTTAGGTCTGGTTACTGTTCCTGGAGTGAAGAGGAGGCTCATGCTGATTGTGGAGCGAGCTCAAAGACCCATGGTACTCACTGCCGGAGGTCTTTATGAGCTTTCACTAGTTTCTTACACAGCTGTAAGTATTGTTGCTAAAGATGTAGAGTAATAGAAGCAATAATCTCTTTTAAAAATATAGGTATATGTTCTATTTGTGCTGTGACAATTTGACCATTTGTAAGAATTGTACGTATTAAATTTTGAATGAATTGATCAGGAAGATTAGTATAGGAGATGCAGATGATGTAACTATTATTCTATTGTAGCCCCGAATCAGAACGTAACTAATGATTTGCTATTACCTTTTTCAGATTGTAAAAGTCTCCTATAGTGCACTCACGGTACTTCTACGTCTTCGTTAAATTATACACATATTTCACAGAACGTTAACCTAGTCCCACATTAAGATCCCTGAGGTTTGTGTCATGGGTACGAAGTTCAACAGTATATAAATAAATAGATAAGTATAGAAACATACATGATTTTCTGAGATGTTCATCATGTCAATGTTCGCACCTACCGGGATTCGAACCCAGGCCTATGGCGCAGCGAGCAAGGTCACCACAACTACGTCAATCGGCCGTCAACATAAATGGATATCGTAGCCGAGAAATTTCAGAAATAAAATGGCTATATCGAATTAAAGGTGAGACTACAGATTGTGAAGTCGTAACACAGAAATCAAAGACGCAACTCGGCGTTGTACATCGCTTTGAAAATGTCGTCAATTATTAACGACACCGTAACGCAAGCCCAGTCTCTTCTCAATTAATTGTTATTCATTTACTTTGCTTTAACTATTTAATTTTGCTTGTAGAATAGGAAGAAACCACGTGACTAGAACTAGTTTGTTACACTGTTGTGAATATTTTATTAAAGGTTTAGAACAGACCATATAATTGAAATCGTTTACAGTTAATTCCGCCCACAACTGCCTTGATCGCCTGACGATCGCTGCATAAATAAATATTATAAAGAGTATGTTTATGATAATTTTACTGAATATACCTACCTATAAGATCAATATCAGTCACAGTGAATTTCAATAACCGATATTGAGAGATTTTATGCAAACCTCAGTTGCAAAAATTATCTGTTTTTAACCGACTTCAAAAAGAATCCTCCTCCTTTTTAACCGACTTCAAAAAAAGGAGGAGGTTTTCAATTCGTCTGTATGTATAATATATTTTTTTTTTTATGTATGTTCACCGATATTTCCGTCAATTATAAACGGATTTCAAAAATTTTTTTTTGTTGGATAGAGTTCACTTCTGAGGTGGTCCCATTTCACCAGGTCAGGATCTGATGATGGGATCCAGGAGAAATCTAAGGCAACCACCGAAAATTGTAAGCTCGTATGGTGCTTTTGTTACGTAATCATGTCTTACTCAGGTATATGCTCTCGTGTGTCAACATCTAATGCTGCTGTGCTGATGATGAAACTACAGAACTCCTTAACGGTTAGGAGTTGGGATACAGTAACTGTACTGCAATTGGTCAATGGAAACTATTTATAACACTATTTATAACCTATATACTATAGGGCTAACGTGTTACTTGAATCAAACATGCTGCTGTCTGATGCTACAGCTTAATTTTTAAAGTGTGCTGATGCTGACGAATGCCTCCTAAACTTCTACAGAACTCCTTAACGGTTAGGAGTTGGAAGACAGTACTGCAATTGGTCGATGAAAACTATTTAGTAGTATGTAGGGCTGACATGTTACTTGAATCAACATCTGATGCTGCTGTGCTGATGATGAAGCTACAGAACTTCTTAACATTTAAGAGTTGGGAAACAGTACTGCAATTGGTTGATGAAAACTATTTAGTAGTATGTAGGGCTAACGTGTTACTTGAATCAACATCTGATGCTGCTGTGCTGATGATGAAGCTACAGAACTCCTTAACGGTTAGGAGTTGGGAGACAGTACTGCAATTGGTCGATGGAAACTATACAGGGTGTTTTTGACAGCCATGCAAATACCATGACTTCAGACCATGATTCTGAGGCAGAAAACACTGAAAATTTTCGAGGGAAACAGTACTGCAATTGGAATTTTTCTTAATATTTTCAAGAAAAATATATAGTTCGTTTAATTACTTAGATAATGATTTTAAAATGAAATTTTACAGGTGATTTTCAAAAAAGTCAAAAAAGTTCAAATAACTAATTTTCACAGGTGACAGCAATAAACCCATTTAATTTGACATAGGATCGCCCGATACAATTGGCGCGGAAAGCAAACATTGCGGATAATCAAATCAAAAATGCATTTCCTGCGAGTACTGTCGTATAACTCAACACAATGGTACTTGTTTAGCATTTCAGTATTTGCATGGTTGTCACAAACATCCTGTATAGTAGTATGTAGGGCTAACGTGTTGCTTGTGAGGTATACTTGAATCAACATCTGATGCTGCTGTGCTGATGGTCAAGCTACAGAACTCCTTAACGGTTAGCAGTTAGGGGACAGTATCTACTGCAATTGGTCTATGGAAACTATATACAGGATGATTTTTGGTCGTCAACGTTTCCGAAAACTACGGAATCTCCTCATCATCTCGATCATTTTTCTCCATGGAAGCATACCTGGGAAGTGTCTGGTTTCCAAAATATTAGGGTCCAAAGTTGAGTAAATAGACTGCGTTTTTCTGCATAAATGCACATAGACGCGCGTAGCAGGATTTTTTCACGAAAAATAATTAATATATGTCTATAAAAAAAACTAACATAAACACTAGACACTATAAATTTCGCACGATCAAGGAATTTAATAATTTAAAAAAAAAAAAATTCCCAGCATTTTTTTTGGCATAAACTTACTTTATTTCATGTATAGAATACGTACCCTTCGTTAAAGGTGGCCACAAAAAAACATCCTGTATGTAGGGCTAACGTGATACTTATCCGGGTAGGTACTACTCCTGATATGGTAACGATGAAACCCTTAAGTATATAAACTAGAATTTATTTAAGTTCACAACGCACTAACACAACTAAAAATCAAGAAATAAACTGACTTTAAAAAAAAAATTACCGACTTCAAAAAACATAAACGACAAAAACTTTAACTAAAAAGCGATAAATAACGTAACTAATTTGTCTACTTAATACATATTAAATATCTAAAATTATTTAAATATTTACAACTTAATACCTAATACTTTAACAAAGTCATCTTTAACTATTTAAATATTTATAATTATCACTTATTTTTGGAGTCGGTGCCAGCCAAACAAATAAATGTAATTAAGAAAACTGACCGACACTAAAATTCATAGAAAAACCAAGAATAGGAAATTGCATTACCGCGTGCCCTGCGTACTACACCGTATTGTATTTTGCCGACTGTGTGGCTTTGCCAGCCGCGCGCGTCCATCAACAAAACAGACTACGTTACCTAGGCTGGCTATCATACACAAGTTCAAATTTGGAACCTATAAATCTGAGATACTTTTTGATATCTAGTATTGAAATTGGCCGTTAGTCATATCAGAGTGGGTGAGCCCATGCATGGTCCAATTTTCCTTAGATAGTACAACCGTCAAGATGACCTTAGAGTGGTAAGACCATTATCTAGCAGTAGGAAACAATTCATGCAAATAAAAAAAAATTATACATACAGACGAATTGAGAACCTCCTCCTTTTTTTGAAGTCGGTTAAAAAAGAACCTGTAATCTACATTTTCATGTTCGGAGGTTCATAAACTTGTATAAAATCTTTCCGAAATTAGTGAAACTAGGTAGTTAAAAAGAAACAACTTTCACAATGGGACCAACTCCGAAATAGTGAAAAAAAAATCATCTGTTCCATACAATCTTGAATAATTCCTGCACTGAAATGTATGGAACAGCTGATTTTTATTTTGACTATTTCGGAGTTGGTCCCGGTATATATCAATCTAATATGTAATATCAAAAAGAGATGGTAAAATTCGTCATCCGAGTAATTGACCCGGTGGCTCCGTTACGCGTGGGTTCGTCCCGGATGCTTTATTTAGCAGATAATATCTTGACTGAGATACTATACCCACAAAATTGCTCAGAAGTGGGCACCATGTGGTTCTATCGGCCCTTGGTGCTCTGCCTACCCCGTAAGGGATAGAGGCGTGGATTATATGTATGTATGTTGACTAAGATAAAAACACTTCTCCATAATATAATCCGTTAGGATATGGTTGATCGTTTCATCATTAAAACATTGTGCTGAGGGATTCAGCTTTGTTTGCCGAGATTTGGCTTATGTAGTATAGCTATCGGGATGAAAAAATAACGTTGCCAATAATGTAATTTAAAAGAGAGATGGTAAAATTCGTCATCCGAGTAATTGACCCGGTGGCTCAGTGGTAAGAGCGCTGGCACGGAATGCAGAGGTCGTGGGTTCGATTCCCACCCGGGTGAGGAATATTTTCCATTTCTTCATTAATAATTTTATATCTATCTACTTCTCAATCCAGTTAAAAACTAATATTTCTATTAAAGCCAGTTCCAGCAATTACCTTAAGCGTCCTCATTCAGAAGCACTTACCTGGCAACTAGTGTACGCCTTGCATAATTCAACTTTAGTTTCATTCGCAGGTAGTTCTAACTTTACGCGATGCACGAGCGAATTCAAATGTCGCATTAGCAATGTAAAAACTTTATGAAAATGAAAAATTATTATTTATTTGCTCAAAACATGGCACAATAAAGTTATTAGATCAAAGACCATATATTTCGCCAAAAAATGTGGCACGCAAATATTTTAATTTATTCAATAAAATTACAAAATTTATTATTATAAGTAAAACTAATACTATACGGTGGGTGATAGCCAGGCAAATACTGAAATGGTGAACAAGTACCATTGTATTGAGTTATACGACAGTGTTATTACACGCATGTAGGTATTTTTGATTTGATTATCACTAATCTTTGGTCTCCGTGCCTATTGTATCGGGCGATCCTGTGACTAATTAAATGGGCTTGTTGGTTATTGTGTGACACATTACTGTTTTTTTGGATCACTTGTGACTCTCCATTAGGGTTGATCATTTATTTGAACTTTTTTGAGGTCAACTTTTTTTTTTTCAAAATCATCTTTTGGTTAAAATTGTTATTTTAAGTCAATATCTAAGGCCTAATTAAACGAACTAAACTATTTTTTAAGATAAGATATTAAAATACATAAAAAAGAAAACTAGAGACATATTGGAGATCAAATTCATAGATTAAACATTCTATTGTTGTCCTTACTATACAAAAACATGAAATAAACGGACTCTAGGTACTATATTAATTAGCTGTAAAAAGTTTGCAATTGGTCTATGGCTACATCCACCCTCTAGTTCTCTGGTATCGGCTTTAATTTCCAGAATGCAGAGGTTGTGGGTTCGATTCCCACCCGGGTGAGGAATTTTTTCCATTTCTTTATTAATATTTTTTAATTTCCAGAATTACAGCAGGTAATCATGAATAAGTAAGCGTTTACTAAATGCAAAAGTACGAATCGCCTTTATACTGAGCTCTTGTTACTTATTCTGATTACAGCTGGCATATCAAAGAGATTTGATTTGCGCTCGCTTGACCTACCCTTATCATTAAATTGTTAATAACTAATCTACGGTAGATTGATTAAACGTGTAGGTACTAATTTGCTGACTATTATATTTTAATAGACGCAATTAAACACGTTAAAGTAGGATACCTTTTCAATGCAGGTTCTATGACATTTTTTAAGTACAGGATTCTCTAAAAGCAGCACAATTATTATTTAGTTATTGCCCACACAGTTATGTTGTGGTTTTTGTAGATAAACTCTCAATTGAGTTAATACCTATATTATCTCCTCTTATGAACATTAAACGACAAGGCATTTTTGCACTGATATTGCTATGAAAATAGGGCCACTATGAAGAATCTATCCATCAAATTGAAGATATATTAATTTTTCAAGATTGTATGAATATTCCCAAGTCGACTAGGAATTCTCCATACTATCTGGAAATACAAACATTCAAGTGTCAACTTTTGTGGATAGCTTCTCTATGGACCTATTTTCATAGTAAGTACTTCGCTTAATATAAACTTTTTTCTGTTACACCCTAACAATCAACAATCCATAGGCTTATTCGCAAATGATCACAAAAGCATTAATTTCTTTTGTTCAGTCGCATGTGCAACTCTAATAACGTATCAACAGCATGAAAACCCTAAAATCGATCGCCTTCATAAAAAAATATACATATAATCCATTTTAATAGTATCTAAAATCTGCGTAAATATTATTCGCAAATGATCAGCAAAAGCATTAATTTCTTTTTTCAGTCGCATGTGCAACTCATATCTCTCAAAATAGCTGGGCTGTTAAGGGTTCTGCATCAACGTATCAATCTGCAGTATTTTCATATCTCTCAAAAGGGTTCTGCAAGTAACAAAGTTGAATAATTTTCCCATTTTTTCCAACGTCCCGCGTGACTAAAGCCTCACCTCCATCGCGATCGCCTTCATAATTATATACTTATTTACCAACAAACACCACTATTGGCTTCCCCTTAAACGCCTACTAGTATTTAAAAATGTTCTTCCACCAGACGCCAATTAAACTACAGCGAAAATTACTTGCTTTCAGTCGAATAACTTGGTGCAATGAGTGTTCAAAAGTTTTTTAAAGAGCTCAGTAATAACAAAGCTTTGTGCGACTCGAGCGGAGAGTATGAAACTTCTTTCTTTGCTCCGATTTATAGATTTGGTTATTTGTCTAGTAAGTCTATGGCTATCATTGTCTATGTCGCTAGAGCGTCCAAAGAAATTTTGCGCCTATTTTTATTACAGCGCCTACCTGTTAAACACATTTTACTTGCTAGCTTACCATTTTGTCATTGGGGTTCCCAAACTTGTTTTGTCTACTGCCAACTTTGAGAATAAATAATATTTTAGCGCCCCATTTTTTCACCTACTTAAAAACTACTATAACTCCCAAGCCTCTACACAAAGCCCCAATTTTTTTTCTGGGTCTCTTATCGCCCCCCTTTAGGCCTGCAGCGCCCATAAGGGGGCGTTATCGCTCTCATTGGGATAGGCTAGCTTAAAGAGTGGCTAACCGTTGTATGGAGGCTAAGAAATATCTACCACATCAAAAACGTAGTCGTTTGATTATTTTTATCCGTTAATTTAGCATAGAATATTTTAGGACGTCATTGTTAAAACTTGGTAGATATTAGAGGGGTAGGTACTACGAGTATAACTTTGCAAACCGCTTTACGATTTTCATCTAAGTACATAAATATAGGTAGGTACTACTCAATCTTACTAGTAAAATAGGAGTGAAAAAAGTAAACAAAATGTAGCAACGAATTAACTTCAACTAAAATTGGTTTGAATTGAACCAGATATAATCAACCTTTTTTCGCTAGGTATGTAGATTTAAGTATTCAGTGGTAAGACTTCAATAATTTCAGGTTACTCCTACTACGACAGAAGTGTCGGTTATGTGGTTTACAGTACTGTAATCAAACTGGCTTTAGCAGTGTTTCTGTACTGTGAACTATTCCTCACGGAGATGTCCACATTGGATCAGCTTGCAGATAATGTTAACATCGTCGTCATCCAGATTATCGGCTTCTACAGATACTATAATATGGTAAGGGTTTGAGCAGTGCGACTTATATCGAAGCTTGCCGTGGTGTCACGTTGCAATATGGTAAAACGTCGTAGAAATATCTGCCGCTATCATACGCCCTGTGTTCTTAAAGGAGGGCAGTCAGAAATACAGGATTATAGAGGAGATCATAGAGCCCCGTTGATCATAGTGGGGCCAGATTTAATATATATAATAAGTTATTCTAGTAAAGCACATCAGCACAGAACTCTAATTTCAGTACTCTCAATTACAAATAACGGACATTGGCAAAGGAGTAGGTACACCGTGAGTTTTGTTTACTGTACCTAAATAAATAGCGTCGATACAAGTTTTTAACATCTATAGCTATATAGCCTAAATGTAATTCAGCACCGGTATGATGAATTTGGTGAGAGCGAGATGTCTCGCTTTTAAACGTCAAATTCACAGAGCTATTAATAACTAGATAAACTAAGTGGATGTACTTTGCATGTCAAAATAGACTTAAGAATTAGAATAGACACTCGTTCTCAAGGAATTAGGGCTGATAGAAGTGGTCTGCAATCCCTTTTTACACACCAAGTAAAAACACTTGCCTTGTCTAGTTATTACTTAGCTCTGTGGATTTGACGTTTAAAACTCACTTTTAATCATAAACTCACATCTTGCTCGCACCAAATTCATCATACCGGTGCTGATATAGGTACATCTATACAGGGTGTTTTTTCGTTGCCACCCTTAACGAAGGGTAGGTAGGTACGTACTCTATACATCAAATAAAGCAAGTTTATGCCAAAAAAATGCTGGGAAACGATGTAAATTTTTTTGAAGAAAAAAAAAATTACTTGATCGGGCGAAATTTATAGTGTCCAATTATTTCTCGTGTAAAATTCATGCTACGCGCGACTATGTGCATTTATGCAGAAAAACGCAGTCTATTTTCTCAACTTTGGACCCTAATATCTTGGGAACCAGACACTTCCCAAGTATGCTTCTACAGAGAAAAATGATCGTGATTCCGTAGTTTTCGGGAACGTTGACGACCAAAAATCACCTGTATAACTGTCAAGTTTATTCAAAGTTAATTGTTTTGCGTGAAAGTCCACAATTTTTGGTTTATCTATAGGTATACATATAATAAAAATGTAACAGATCGCTGTCTGTACGTACATGGAAGATATATGATAAAATATATTATAGGAGACCTTTATCAACGCAATAGTACCTAAAACGTTGATTTTTGGAATTTTTCTCTATTTGTCTGTTTGTCGGTTTGTCTGTTTATCTGTTTGTCTGTGCGTTTGTGCACGCTAATCTCAGAAACGGCTGAACCGATTTCGATGCAGTTTTTAGTAATATATTGTGACAGGTCCCACTTAACATATAGGCTACTTTTTATCTCGGGAAAATGTTTTAATCCCGGATAATTTCGACATTTTGTTTTTTCTGTAGTCCACGCGGACGGAGTCGCGGGCGTCCACTAGTCTGTACTATGTCTTTGTTAATATTAATAAGTGCAAATTTTTTTAACTTCGTATAAGATTAGGTAGATTTAATTAATTCATTGTAAAGTAAGATTCAGATCATAGTTCAAACCTAATGTTGCCAAAGCAAGGATTTCATAGATTCTACTTAATCTATGAAATGTTTTCGTTTCTAATTTACAGTCAAGCAATAAGGCAGTGTTTAAAGAGCTGGCTGCAACAATGACTTCTCCGTACTTTGATACAACTACGATGCGTAGACGAGAGATCGTGCAATACTGGTGCGATTGTAATTACAGGTATACTATCTTTGACAAGGTCTAGTACAATTGTAACTATAGCCTATTTAAAGCGTCTTGAAACTCGCTATGCATGTGCTGATATCGAAGAAGATGCTGCTTTTTACCTGATGTTGTATTTAATGGGCCCAGAGGTTCAGAACGAACTGGCAAAATGGCTGCAAATGCTGGAGAATTTAGACCTTATAGCAGATCCAAAACACATTTTTTTATAATTTCGGAGGTCTGTAGATATAAGCTCAAATTTACTTGTATACAAGTCAGTTGATATACCTATACATATAGGTATAGTTATTAATTAAATAATTCATTTGAAAAATATCCTTTTAGGTACTTCAAACTGCTACTCAGCCTTGGAATAGCCACCATGTTCGCTTGGTAAGGGCCATTGTGTAACTACATATACAGGGTGTGGGTGACGGCCAGGCAAATACTGAAATGCTGAACAAGTACCATTGTGTTAAGTTATACGACAGTGTTATTACTCGCAGGAAATGTATTTTTGATTTGATTATCAGTAATCTTTGCTCTCCGCGCCAATAGTATCGGGCGATCCTGTGATTAATTAAGTGGGCTTATTGGTTATTGTGTGACACGTTACTGTTTTTTGGATAACTTTTGAATAATCAGGTTTTTGAACTTTTTTGAGGGATCATCTTTTGGTTCAAGTTATTATCTAAGGCCTAATTAAACGTGGGACTTGAAAATTTGTGATGTTGGTGGTGTGTTTACGTCATAGATTACCTCCTAAAGATTTTCCTTTTGAACTCTAGTTCACATTTGGCGGAATGCAAAGAAGTGCGGGACGTAACAACTTTTTCAATGAAAATGGCGAGGGAAATAGTGATGCGACAAAGTAGAACGAAACTATCTAAGTATCGATATTTATGCACTTTAAGCGATTTTTATTTATCGATATCATTTTATTTTACATACATACATATTACTTGTTCAATTCAGTTATCTGCGATTAAATTCATGTTTGCTTGAGTTGACTGAACATTATGTAAGAAAAAACAACTACAAACTTCAATAAATTTCAGTATGAAATTTGATATTATACCAATTCGCCCCGAGTACACAAATTATTTTCTGCGGCAAGACCAAAAAGGTTTTTTTCTAATGTATCTAAATTTATATTCTACAGCAGCTCAAAGGTGTTAATCACTAATGACAGACTACATTTTCTATTAAAAATATATATACGTGGGTACGTATAAATGTATATTACGGAATTTCGGAGTTTAAAAATATAATAATAACACAATCAATATTAATGCGTTTGTGCACTAGAAATACTTTTTATTAAATAATATATCGAAATACTCTAATATGGCCAAACGACCATGAGGTGACCACTTGATTATTAGCTCGTATGCATGGTTTGGGTGTATGCAGTACACAAATGTATTCCCAATGTAGACAATGTAGATTTGGTGGTGAAATTAAAACAGATTTCACTGACGAATGCACCGGACCTGGAAAAGAACAATTTTATTATGACAACTATACACATAAAAGAAGATTTTTCTCATACTATTTGAGACTTATTTCACATGTTCGTTTTAGTATGTTACTCCTTAACTGCTTTGTCATCGAAACTACTAAATACTATAAAATAAAATATTTTTATTCTATTGTTAATACAAAGTCGGTTGTTTTTGTCAGTGACGTTGACCAGTCAAAATTAATGTGTTCATATTGTAGTGCTGACCAGTATCTGATCTGTCATTGAAAAAAACATAAATAAGAAAATTTAATTTACTTACCGGTGAAATGTTATGCCATCTTTTTTGTAACTTGACGTCTTAGCGTTCTTTCCACACCATTTCACGGAACAAGAACCCATGATGACCGGTTATTTAATGAAAAGTAATAAGGCTACACGCACGTACGCACATTAACTTGGTAACTGACTGGGGCCTTTCCGAGCGCGGAATTATATACAACCCAGATACAGTATGAGTGGCGCGCGTATTTTATCCTGTATGAGGTATCTTTGTTGTAGTGTAGCCTGTGTTTTGGACATGTATGTGTCGGCGTAACGCTATCGACTCGAAAATAAAATCTATGAGATTTAACAGCGTGACGAATAGCGTTACGGACTATCGAGAGGTTCGTGCTTGCCCCACTGGTTAGCTTTAAAGCGCCTTTAAGAACTTTATGATTACACTTTTACATTGTATACTCGTGTTTCACCCACCTACCGTGCAAAGTCGATAAAAATGCCAAGTTGTGGTGAAAATCAGTAGCGAAAAACGTTGTTTAGATTTACTTACACACAGATGTACTTATAAAGTAAAATGTCCTGGCTGAATGTCCATTAAGAAGGGATTTCCCGAATAGATACTCGTATTTACGTGGACGAAGACGTGGGCGGCTGCTACTTTGTTTAATTACATCACCTGCCTGCCACCGTTCATAGTGCGATAACATGACATTACCACTGGCTGAACACCGATTGGTGTAATTTTGGAGATGCTGCCCAACAGAGGAACTTTAGAGGCTGATGATGATGATGATGATGATGCTTATTTATAAGTATATTTTCAGGTACGTCTACCCAGTTGTCGATGATCTAGATTACAACTTCATGATTCCAATGGATCTTCCATTCCATTACCAGACCCGCGTCAGATATACCTATATGTACCTGACAATGATAGTCTTTTTCAACTACTTCCCTTGTATGGTGATATTCAATGACACTGTCATTCAAGGGCACTTGATTAACTTGATATGCCAGTTCAATGTACTCGCAGATTGCTTTGAAAATATGCTTGACGAGTGTAAACGAGGCTTCGAAGGTAATTACATTGTAAATCTTATGTTCACCTTAAACTTTTCGAAGAAATCTGAGTAGGTACTCACATGCGGTTATAGCCCAATAGTTAACACGTGTTCGATCTCTCTATCTGTAAGTTTATTATTTGTGAAACTTTATTACGCTGACCCCATAAATAATATATAATGGTAGAAAGATAACTACCCTCAAAGAAACGTATTTGAAATGTCGTTTTCTTATCAATTCTCTTACTCGTATCACTTGCACAGGAGGATGATATCTTAATACGCTATGGTAACTTGTGATCGTTTTCTTCATCAAGCTGTGTGTATGTATTCCTTGTCTCTAATAGACCTTCCCATGACAGAGGTACTTACCTATTAAAACATTCTAAAGCTTTAATTTAGTACTACATTTGAGTAACTACGAGTACATTTCAGATATCAGCTATAATATTGATGAATTGGTTCTAAATGAAGACTTTAGAAAGCATTATATCCAGAGACTGGGACAACTGGTTGAGCAGCATAAGTTTATATTAACGTAATTATTTGACTTTCCTTTGGTTTAGAAATCTCTACACTCTTGCCTTTTTACCTACATTTTTTTACTACGGCTGTGTTCTGGAAATGGGGTAGCAAGAACTGCAGGAACATAAAGGAAGAGCTTATAAACACCTAACTACAATGACTTGATAACATTACCCATTGGATAACTTAATTATCAGTCCATACATACATACCTACATATAATCACGCCTTTATCCCTTACGGGGTAGGCAGAGCACCACGGGCCGATAGAACCACATGGTGCCACTTCTGACCAATTTTGAGGGTATAGTTGAGATGTACAAGTTCGGTTAGTAGTGACAGGTGGTCAGCCCATCGCCTACAAAACACCAAGACCCTCTTATCCCTCTACTGACTTGTACAGGATGCCCGGGAAGAGAAGCAGCTGTAGTATTATACGTTTTTTTTTCACTCCCAGAGCAGCATAGAAGAATTATCGGTTCCTAATTTGTTATATTTGTCCGAAAAGCCTTAAAAACGTGAGATTTAATAGGCTGAATACGTTTTTGCACAACCTCTTTGGGGATGATTAGAGTAATTGTATCATTTCAGTAACTGCATGGTGTTGCGGGATATTATAAGCGGTCCCATGCTCGGGCAGCTAGCGGCCAGCGGTGTACTTATATGCTTCATCGCGTACCAAGCTGTTGCGGTAAGAGTTTTTTATTTCTTTGCTACGCCCAGCAGGACAATAAACACAACACAAAGAAACATAAAGAAACATACACACAGCTGTAATTAAATACTAGAGATTAATGACAATCAGAATTAGGCTAAAAAGAAGTGATTGGAACGGACCACATAATGTGAATATGTGTATGGAAATTAAAATAGCAGTACCTAATAAATGAGGTTTTACTTGGGCGACTGGAGCCATAAATATTTAGGACGGTCCTAGTTGCTTGATACGTGCCCCTGTTGCTTCATTTGGCAGAAATATTCAAACAGGTTACATTAATATCTTATTACAAGGGAAATCTAAATCAAACCACAGCAAAATTTAAAACATTGATATTAGATTATTTGCCTGTGCTAGTTAATTTTTCTGAATAATTGTAGGTACCGGGAAAACCAAATTATCGGAGAACTTTTCAATTTTACCGGCGCTATATTGGCTTCATCTACTGTTAAAATCTACAATGTTCATGTTTCATTAGTCAAACCCGTACATGTGCAAAGCGGAAAATTGTGAAGTGACTTTTTCTGAAACATTTTTCATTTTATTAAATTGGTCGTTTAGAAAAATAAACTGTATTTATGGGGCGGGGATACCACGGAGTCAAGAGGAAATTGTTTTACTTGATACAGCAAGTCACTCTACACTGCATACCTAGTATATGTATATCGAAATCTCGCTTCAACTTTGGAAACGGAAACAACCCTATTTTTTTACACTCACGTTTTTACGTATTATACTGGCTAGCGCAACGTGGGAAGCCCACCCGCGAGATGGACGAATGACCGGGCTGGGGTCGCGGGTAACTGCTAGATGCAGGCTGCTTCTATCCAGTCGCTGAGGAGGTCATTGGGGGAGACTTTTCAGGGCTATATTAATGATAATGATTAAATGATGAAGAAGGATCGTCGTCAGCCTATTGCAGTCCACTGCTGGACGTATGACTCCCCTTGAGTACGCCACATGGTTCGATCTCCCGTTTTTGCCATCCAGTCACTACCAGCCATCCTCTTTAAATCATCGGTCCATCTGGCCGGAGGGCATCCAACGCTACGCTTGCCAAGGCGCGATCTGCATTCGAAGAAGGATACCGACTTTCTTTTTGTTCCAGAACTTTAAAGAAAACTTTATAAAGTCCGTAATGGCGTTGTTCTATTTGGGCTACAATTTGTCGCAGCTGTTCATAATTTGTCGATGGTGTGAAGAAATAAAGACGCAAGTAAATTTACAACATTACTTACTTAATCCATTATTATCCAATTTCTATATAATTTATAATAATCTAAACCAAAACGTTTAAATGGACAGAAAGCAAGGTCTCTTTTTGTCTTTTTGACTTCATACAGAAGGACAGACGAAAGATTAATTTCTCAGCTATTTATTGACCACTAAAATTAACACTTTCGCGTGAGCTACGTACCTGGACGTCAAAATTACGTGTAGCGATGTAGAACAACGTATGGATACGTCACTTTATATTTCTCAGTAACTAGAAGAAGAACAACGTATGGATCAACGACTCAAGTTTCTACCGCCACGCACCAAATTTCATAGGTATTAGCACTACATACACAAGTAACTACTGAAGAACGTTCGGAAGCGATTGCAGGTGGTATTAGATCCTATAAGTGACATATCAACTGGACTCAAGTCACCTTTCTACCGCCACGCTGTATACCAAATTCATACGTTGTAATTAAGTCAAAGTTAGAGTTCCCGCTTAGCGTTTTTGTCTTTTACAGTGAGGGTAGTTGGATATTTCTTATCATTTCTACGTTAATACACAAGCACATGTACTCCTAAAAAATGGATACGACACCTCAGGAAGCTGCTCAGCTTAGCACTACTTCAAACTGGCCTTAGTCAACATGCACGAAGACTTCTCAGCAGATCTTCGGTGCAACGAGTTTACAAGCGTTACTAAAAGACTAGAGCATTCGATCGCCGTCCAGGTACACGCAGACCTAGGGCTATATCAGCAGCAGATGATATTATCCAATTAACAGTTTTACGAAATCGCCGCCTCAATGCAGTTCAAGTCCAACAAAGTCTGCGCGACCAGCGCCAAGTGGTCATAAGTTCAGATACCGTCAGAAGGAGACTTGCTGAACGGAACCTGACTCCAAGGAGAGCTCCAAGAGGCCCAGCATTAACTGTTAAACCCACCGTCGAGTATACTTGAATTTGCTCGAGCGCATAGGGATTTGACTTTGAAGCAGTTTAAACTCCTTAATAAACGCTTAATTCGTAAAGCTCAATGTGTTTCCATTCATTTTATATGTCATTAAATGCACTTACTGTAGGCATAACTTTGATAGCTGTAAGTTTAATACTCTTTGAGAAATGCGAATTAGACTTTCCAAGGTGAGTCGTGGCTTGGTTTATTTGCTGTCCAGTTTATTAAAGAACGTTTATAGACAGTGACGATAGTAGATGTTCTTTTATTTAAACTGATTCATTTGTATTTTACCTATTATATATTGATACAACGTATACTGGCGAAGACGTTGTAGTAAGCTGTTGCAATTAAATGAAACTGTTTATCCATGTTTGGCGGCGCATCGTCATTGAACGTTGACGTTGATATACCGTCTTGAATCATTATATTGATAGTCTACGAAGCAGAGCTATAAAACGTCAACATCCTAAGACGTTGCTTTTCATTAATGAAGTATAATAATTGTACATTTGAGTAGAACGTTACTATACGTCGACGTAATTAGACTAAATCACAGGTAGACACTAAACATCATCGGAAGCAGTACGAAAATCAACGTTAACGTGACTGAACGTTCTGGCTCTGGATAGGAGTTAAAAGTATTTGCTTGATGACACATCGTTTACAAACGTAGACGTGCGTATACGTTTATGCCTAATCATGTCTCATGAAGTAGTTAAATTTTAACAGAACGTACTAATGCGTTTGGAAATTTGTATGGGTAAATAATGCGCCACGGCATGGTGTCCGGCAATAGTCGCTGCTCACGCGAACGTGTTAAGTTTGTGAGTTATGAATCTAAGTCTGTTAGTCCTATAAAAGGCACAAGTTCGCCGGCTACTAACTTGACTTAGGGGCTACTTTATCAATGATCAGCCTATTTGAAGGTTACATTTGCTTGCTATATCTACCCTGATCAAGTTTTAGACAATGACAGCATCAACTTCATCCTTCACATAGGCATAGAGGAATAATGTCATACTAACTGTTTTTATGCATCATTAGACTTTTCGGTGCCTCACAATTCCAGTCCTTGACACTTAGATTCTATTAGTGTAATGTATAGTAATATACTACATTACTAATGTATTTTAACGTATAGTAATGCAACCTAAGTGTCAAGGACTGGAATTGTGAAGCACCGAAAAGTCTAATGGTCCATCGAAACTGTTAGTATGATATTAGCACTCTATGTCTACATCTTATTCCTCTATGACATAGGATAACTGATCATTGGCAAAATTAGGCCTTTATTAATATACAGGGTGTTTTTTTGTGGCCACCTTTAACGAAGGGTACGTATTGTATACATGAAATAAAGTAAGTTTATGCCAAAAAAAATGCTGGGATTTTTTTTTTTTTGAAAAAAATTTTTAAATTCCTTGATCATGCGAAATTTATAGTGTCTAGTGTTTATGTTAGTTTTTTTATAGACAGATATTAATTATTTTTCGCGAAAAAATCCTGCTACGCGCGTCTATGTGCATTTATGCAGAAAAACGCAGTCTATTTACTCAACTTTGGACCCTAATATTTTGGAAACCAGACACTTCCCGGGTATGCTCCCATGGAGAAAAATGATCGTGATGATGAGGAGATTCCGTAGTTTTCGGAAACGTTGACGACCAAAAATCACCCTGTATGGATAATTTTGTATTTTCCTTCAGAGTGGAAACGTCAAGGAAGCGATATACCGGTCAGGTTGGGAGCAAGGAATAGCCAGCATGCCCGGGGTAAAGGTCAGGATGTTGCTGCTGTCAGCTCGAGCGGGGGAACCAGTGGTAATGACTGCTGGCGGCATGTACGATCTGTCATTAGAGTCATTTAACAAAGTAAGTAATATGCTTAGGGCCGATTTTTCCCATGGTCCAGACAGTTCATCTATAGGTTATAATTTAATGCTGTCTTTAAACTTGATAGAGATAGAAGCAGCATCAACTTTATCTTTACAGCCTATCTTATCATTGGGAAAATCTGTCTTTATTAATTTTGTTTTCTTGAGTTTGCGAAGTGAAAAGTCACACTAGTTCCTATACCCGAAATATTCAGCTAATAATCCGAGTTTTACTTCACCAGTTTAATCAACTTGTACTTTCTTTATTTTCAGCTGGTGAAGACATCTTACAGTGCCTTTACAATGCTGTTACAGGTTAAACACGACTAACGGGTTAATCGTTTATTATATTTCATTCCTTTTTTAATTAGGTAACTAACTATGTAGCTCTTGCCCGCCTATGTTCTTCTTCATACTCCCAACTATAATATATAGATAGAAAGAAAATTCTTTATTGCACTATAAAGTTATACAAAGATGAACTTAATGCTACATAGCATTTTCTTCCAGTTAACCAGTACTGGTGGAGAACAGTTTGAAAGTAGTCCCCAAATATTAAAATGAAAAATTTAAAATTATTTAAATGAAAACATTTAAAATAATAATGGAACTAAAAATACAGATTACAGCAACATATGCCAAATTTCAAGAAGAGTGCTTGAGTAAATAAACGAAATTAATTATTTGATGCAGCCTTTTAGCAGTCAGTTTTTTTTTGTTAGAATTCTTCTTATATTTTCAACGAAGACGTAACAGTACAGTAAGTGCGCTATAGGACACTTTTACTATCTGAAAAAGAAAAAATATGGCACATCTAAAATAACAATTTGCAATATATTTATAGGAACTAACGACCTTAATCTTAGATAATAAAGAAGTTATCCTAGCTTAAAATATATGTGAAAAAAGGAACTAACAATTTATACATACAAATTACCAAATGAATTATATAGGTATTTATGAAGGAAATTATTTCCTCTAAACTTGGAAAATTGATTTTACTATACTACTTACGTATTTGAATACTTACAGCAGTATAAGAAACCAGTGACAGCTCATAAATACCTCCGGCAGTGAGCACCATGGGTCTTCGAGCACGCTCCACAATCAGCATGAGCCTCCTCTTTACTCCGGGCACAGTTACCAGACCTAACTCCCAGCCCGAGAAATATATCGATTGACATATATTTTCACTCTGAAACAAGGATTGCATTCTATACTGTACTTAGTATACTGTACTTTGTGTACTTAGTAGGTAGAATCGCCAGCAGCATCGGTTGCTAAAATGCAATGAATTAATGAAACTGTAGGCTGTGAAAAACGTTTCACATTGGTATTTTTTTCTAAAGTGTCTGTTTCTTCCGCATTGTAATGCGGAAAAACCAGTTTATCATATTATTTGGGAATCACTTACTTGAGTTTTAATTTCGTCACACCAGCGACAGAAGATAGAGAGCTCAAACATATTGTAGCCGAGATAGAAGAGACTCATCATGAGTTTCGTGATACTGATAGAAACTGACTGAAAATAAACATTAGCTAAAAACATTTATTACTTTAACCTATATAAGGAACAAAAAATTGTACGATCTTTTAAAAAGGAAAATATAAGGTCACAATTAAGGTATCTATAAAGCAATGAAATCTGTTTACATCAGCTGCATCTCCTTCGGTGCATGTCTTAAGACCCAACTAAAAATCTCAGGCATTCTCAGGCGATAAGCTAGCAACTTATTACGGATTATTTATGTCTGGCATATTCTTTATGATCCTGCAGAACTGGCTACCTCATTTTGGAAACAAAGTCGTGTATAAGTATGTATATAAAATTAGTATTAAGATTTACCGTAGAAACTTGATAACCGGCGAAACAAATGAGTACACTGCTGGCACCTAACTGACCCAGCATCGGAGTGCTTAGTACAGTCCGTAGCCGCATGGTGTTACTGAAATATATCCCAAAAAGGATATTTCTGAATATAAATTATAAAATTTATATTCAGAAATAATTTTCTCACTCCTACAAAATAGTATGGAACCTGCCCGTCCGACTCGCACTTTATTATAAATATCAATCAGATATACTACTCTGAAGACTATCGTGAACTATAGTGGAATTACTGTAGAATCAGAAAATGAGGGTGTTACTCGTACCAAGGGGCTACCATGAGCTCTCATCGTGGAAGAGAATGGCGCTCTACAGCTTCACTTTTGTACAGGCTCATCGCTTCCACAAAATGGAAAATATTATTGTTCATGGTACCACTCCGATTCGTCTCTTACTACAACTTTTTACTTATACTTACTTGAGAATTAGTTTATGTTGTTCAGAAAGGTTATGGAGGCGGTTCAGATAGATGTCAGTAAATTTTTTATTGTAATACAACTTGCTTCTGCTTACTCTGCCTGGAAAATATAAAGGTGATCGATCAAAACCAGCATAACTTTAAAAATGAATATAGGTAGGTAGGTACATGAACTGCTAAGTGATTAATCAAGTACGTTTATAACTTATGTTTGTATTTTAGGAAATATCGCCTAAGATTGTTAATTACGTTACATACTTCATTAATTGTTCCTTTGATTAAACCATGTTGCATAGGTAATAAATTGGTTATCTTTATTTCAAGATTAAGGCATAGTACTATAGCAAGCCCTAAACTGTCCAAAGCCATTTTATTATATAGGTAAATCGTTAAAGGAAGAAAAATTCTTACCACCACATTCTGCTTCACAATCATTAATAATATTCTCAAAGCAGTCAGCAAGAACTGTGTATTGGCAGATGAGGTGCATCAAATATGACTGCATGATGACGTCGTTGACCATCACGAAGTAGGAGGTGTAGTTGAACGCCACCACCACAACCATGTAGACGATGGGGTACCGTAGAGGTGTGCGGTAGTCGAATGGAAGGCGCACGGCAACGCAGAGATTGTACTCCAAATCGTCCACCAATGGATAGACGTACCTAATAAAAAAAAGTTATAAGCGAGTTACTGTTTCTTTAGGTTAAGCAAGTTGGTATTTTATCTAAAGAATACATATAGCTCTCTGAGGCAGCATCTGCAGTACCTAGTTATTTTTAGAATTGGCGCAATATAGTTTCATTCGGAACTCATGTTAGGTGTTAAAGTTTTATGGTCGATTACTTGCCGCACGTACGCCATGGCAACCCTCCTTATAGCGACTATACTACTACCTAACCATAAAAAACTAACTCATATCACAGATACCTAGGTACTTTTAGTATTTATCTATTTATTTATTCAGATAATCAACAACTTCTCTTAGTTATATTACATTTGAAGGGATTGTACCATGATAAGTCATTTACAGATTATCCTATAGTAAGCAATTAGTAACTTTTATACTCGTAAGTTATGATTATCTATTATTATGATTCAATAGCCAATACATTATCGTTTGATACATACCAAGCTGCAAGTGCGCAAGTACCCAAAAACAGAAGAAGACATAAATACGACAAACTCCTCTGCAACCAAAAGTTGACAAGTTCTTTCCTGTTTGGAGTTGAAACGTCGAAGAGAGGTGACTCCATTGCTGTTGCAAGGTTTGCAAAAATCTGCTTATTCTGGATCTAAAATGTATTTCTAAGTTACTCTTTACTGCAGCTGCTCTTTACGGATGCTGGCCGTAGCTGATCTAACTCTGATAAAGCATAAAGACTTACCATATCTATGTATCTATAAACAGCAAGTAGATGTATAAGAGTAACACTGATATTCTCTACAACTGTGTCTATGCTTGAAAATGCTGTATAAAGGTACCAGATCTCGCTGCATATGAACAAGGCTATGATTAGCTTTACTGTGTTGCTGTACAGCATGTAGCCTATACCCTTGTCGTATGAAGAAAATCCTGTAAAATATGGCAAAGTTGTATAACTTAAAGTCATCGCAAAATATAAGGCTGCTTTCCACTTGTTCGGTCATTTGTGTATCTAGGTATAACCATATAGGTAAGCTGAGTAGTTCTTGTACCTACGCTAAACTGCCTTTTATGAGATTACCTGTATATGTGTAAACATAAATTTTAGCACAAATTTAATCAAAAGTGTAAGGGTTGAGTCTTTCAAAAGTAAATTGAGAGATCACTTTCTTGCACTGGCTGACTGATCGGTTTCAATTATTTGCCGAATTGTAGCTTTTCCTATTGTTTTATTTATCTTATTCCTAGCCTGTACTGTTATTGTGTCATGCACATGTATCTATTTATGTATGTAAGTATATTTTATTTTTGTTTATTATAAAGTTACCTAGCTTTAATTGTGTCTTTTTACCTTTATAACTTATTGGTCTCACTTTGCTCTCTGGTATGCTGGAAGAAATCTCTTGCAGAGATAAGCACGCCTTTGTATGCATTTCTTTTGTAAATTTCTCAGTATTTATTGTAATGTTTTGTGTACAATAAAGAATAAGAATAAGTGAACCATGGACAACAATTTTAATATTTCAAGGATCCTAAAATAAATATTTTTCCGAAAGATTTTATGTGGTTTTCGCTTTTCAATCATATCTAATCTGAATTCAGCCTATCAATATTTAGCTAGCGGAACATCCACTCTTTTGTATTTCGCTATTAAGTTCTACGATCCTCTGTAGGTCGTACCTACAGATGGTACCTATTAAAAGTTTTATTCAAACCTCTTTTAAAATAAGCCTTAATTTCCTTTTTCAAATTTAAATTATAAAAGAACTAATTACCCGTTAAATATAAAACTCTGTAAACCTGTTCAAAGAACACTCTATCGGCGCCTCCACTTATCTGGTTGAGGGCTGCCGTGTTGGTCAACCACCTCCAGAAAGCATCCAGAAACAACATCTTCACCAGGTACACCACTGCTTACTCACTAAGGATACTTCTATGACTATTGAAGACGATCTATCATGATACTATTACTATTAGAAACCATTGAGTTTCGGACATACTAATTATAAATCTCATCTACGAATACATAATTTATTAGTCTGTTTAATACACATCGTAGGTACTTACTTTAGGTTAACCTTAGATTGTATTTAATATGTATGAGCATATTACTAGTAGTAAATAAATTATAAATTAGTTGCCTTCGCTAAATACAAAACCAAAAAAAAACAATATATCGATAGAAAACCTCCTCCTTTTTTTGAAGTGCACATTTATTATGTGGTGGGCCCTGAAAGAGAAAGGTGTGCCAGAATTGTATGTAAGACAAATTCGAGCTATGTACAAGGGATCTCGTACTAGCGTTAGATCGGTTGCTGGTATCACTAACAGTTTCAGTGTCACGGTAGGCTTGCATCAGGGTTCCGCGCTAAGCCTTTACCTCTTCCTTCTTGTAATGGATGCGCTTTCATCAGACATCCAGGAAGAGGCACCTTGGTTCATGCTTTTTGCCGATGACATTGTCCTTGTTGGTGAGGACAGGCCTGAGGTACAGAACAGACTGGTGAAATCAGGCAGCAAAAGTTGGGGAATGTTGGCCTTAAAATCAGCAGATGCAAAACCGAACAAATGTTTTGTGATTTCGGCGGTCTCTCCAGCTCTATGTCAATATCCCTTGATGGTGTGGCATTGCCGGTCTGTTCAAACTTTAAGTACCTGGGCTCTGTCTTAAAAGGGGATGGGGAAATAGACCGAGATATAAAGCACCGAATTAGTTCAGGATGGATGAAATGGCGACAGGTCACGGGAGTTACGTGCGATACCCGTATGCCGTTAAAGCTAAAGGGTAAAGTGTACAAGACCGTAATTCGACCTGTCGTCTTGTATGGATCTGAATGCTGGGCCGTAAAGAAGAAGGATGAAAATCGACTGCATGTAAGTGAGATGAGAATGTTGAGATGGGTGTGTGGAGTTACACGAATGGATAAAATAAGAAATAAGTATATAAGAGGATGTCTGAAAGTTGCGCCGATCACAGCCAAGTTACGAAGTAACCGTCTGTCTTGGTAGGGGCATGTAAAGCGACGGGATGAAAGGCATATTTTACAGAGAGCGTTGTGCATGAATGTGGATGGATATAAAGGAAGAGGTAGACCAAAGAAATGTTGGATGGACTGTGTGAGAGAGGATATGCGTGTACTGGGAGTGAACAATGAGATGACGGATCATCATCATCATTTATAGCCCTGAGAAGTCCACTGTTGGACATAGGCCTCCCCCAACAACCTCCACTCCGACCGGTCGGAAGCAGCCTGCATCCAACCGACGCCCGCGACCTTGGCTAGGTCGTCCGTCCACCACGGATAATAGGGATGAATGGAAGAAAAGTACATATTGCGCCGACCCCAAATAAATGGGAACAGGGCAGGAAGATGATGATGATTTATCACATAACATCTAATCCAGGGACTTGGTACTAATCTAATCGTTAGGAGTAGAAAAAGTAAAAAAAAAGTATTACCAGTTCATTTTTTTTTATTATACACAACAATATGTATATATATTTAAATATCACAAACATTGAGATCAAGATTATAGGTAAGTAGGTACTTTTATCATAAACGAGAAGTCCTGGTTCCGCGTTCATTCTTTGCGGTTGCGAAATTAGCCACGTCACGAGTAGGTCCTTCCCTCCCCGAGTGCGTTTCACCAAATAACTAGTTTCTTTGAATGATGGCGCTAGTTACTATCTATGTATATCTATATTTATTGGACTATAATTATCGGTGTTACTGTTATACAAAAAATTTTTGTCCCGAAATCGGACATAGGAGTAATTCTATGAAACGGAGTCTACTGTAACGTATCGCACAAACTTCACAATCGCTAAGAACAAATGCGGTCACTATAGTTACGAGTAACACTATCTCCGAACAAACGAAATTACCGTCCATCCATATATCCATATAGTCGTTTAATCGCGCCTATTATACTCGTACTGAGATTAAGTATATTTATGATTTATACAGGGTGTAATAGAAGGGATATGTTAAGCGAAAAGGTATGAAAATAGCCCACTGTAAAGTACCAACAGAGTCTCAAAAATCATATGTTGATTTTTCAAGATTGTACAAAGTTTTTAAGTAGTTTAGGCATCTCTCCATGCTATCTGGATAAATAAACATGTGATTTCCAGGTTCTTTCTTTATAGATAGTGGACTTTTGCATTTCGCTTAGCATACCCTTCCCCTTATTACCTAACTAGCAAAAGCAAAGCGATAGCGAAAATTGTACAAAAATCGCTGATTGCTTGTCAAATTCGTATTACGTAAAATGAATTTCAAAGGAACTTTGATATTTCAAGGCGTATACTCGTATTGTACAATTTTCGCTATCGCTTTGCTTCGGCTTTGCTATTGCTTTTACGTAATCAGGGGGCCTGTCTGTTACACCTCTATCTTTACATTTATTATTCTATTATTATTATTATTATTATAGTAAGCCTAGTATAAAATACAGCTATCTGTATGTGCCATATTTTGTAACTGCATTGAAATATGGTCAATAAACTATTTTTCATTTTCATTTCCCCTCCCAAGTAGCACAAGAGGCTGTATAGCAACTAAATATTGGACTACAATTACCCTTGAAGTGGTATAAGAAAGCTGCATAAAAGCTGATTCCAATATTCAGCCCTTAAACCACTTAAATGGGCACAAATTATTCAGCTCTAATGTCACATAAGCTGCTTAAGAGCGCAGAATCAGATATTTTTTAAGGGGTAACAGGTGTTGCAAGAGCTGAATATCAACTGGTTAAGAGACCATGTTACTCTTTATTCAGCTGAATACCTAAGTAATGTATCACACGGGCCTGTTGGGTAGAAGCAGAAATTTAAGAGAGTTATAAGGGGTAACTAAAAGCTGAATAAACTGGTTGAGAGACCATGTTACTCTTTATTAGCTGAATACCTAAGTAATGTATCCAGGTAACGCGTGACTATAGAAAATAATATTTTTGTATATTCTTTTTATTTATTATTGAATAGTGACCGTAGTAACTTGTGACAACATAAACGTAAACGCCATATTAATGGCGGTGTCGTTTCATAATATATTTATTGGTACCTAAGTACGGAACGGTTTTCTTTATTTGCAAGAAAAATGTGTGGGAATGCAAGTTTACTGACATTATATATGTATATTGTCTAAGAAAATTTTTGCGCCGAAAATATTCCCACGTAATAAATGATGTAAATAAGCTATGTGGGTCCAACAATTTTCAATAGTTTGGACAGAACTATTAAATAAATAAACTGTTACGATATAAGAAGTAATACCTAATTTAATAAGTTCGTAATTCATGCACAAAACATATAAAAAAATTTGTAAATTATAATATTTCCAGGTTAAAAATGTAAAACAGCTATGTGAACCGATTTATCAAAGGGCTGTTTAGTGATTCACTTGTGAACCTATATTCATCAAAGGACTGCTTAGTGTTTCACATGTGAACCATTTCTCATTAAAGGGCTGTTAAGCGTTTCACGCGTGATTACTTATTAAAGAGCTGTTAAGCGTTTCACGTGTGGACCATTACTTATTAAAGGGCTGTTGAGCGACCTGTGTACTGTGAAACAGTTCAAGAGCAAAGTAGAATTGAACATAACTCCGTATGCAGCCTTGGTTGATGTTAAACAGCTATGTGAACCGTTATTTATCAAATGGCTGTTTAGTGATTCACTTGTGAACCTATATTTATCAAAGGACTGCTTAGTGTTTCACATGTGAACCATTACTATTAAAGGGGCTGTAATGCGTTTCACGCGTAAACCATTACTTTTACAGAGCTGTTAAGCGTTTCACGTGTGAACCATTACTTATTAAAAAGCTGTTAAGCGTTTCACGAGTTGTAAAGCCATTTATTTTGATATACTAGTGAACCTCTAAATATCCATGAGGTATCTTGTGAACATTTAAACTGCCGCTATATGCAGACAGTTCAATGGATAAATAAAGGCTGCTTAGCGGTAAATATGTTCAGCGCTAAGATATATTATGGGCCACAGGTGTCCCGTTATGCGTCTATTGGCTTAATATTATGAGAACTTGTGCCCCTTTAATGAGTCAGCTCAATAACAGTTCACAAGTACTTTCTTATATTGCTCTTGGCTCTTTCTATAACTCTTTGCGTTTTAAGGGTATATTTGTGACCCATAATGCAGCTCTTATTTACCCTTAAGCTGTTTAACTATCACTGACTTCTATTATGCAGCTAAGGGACCACGAGTGTATTCTTATATGAGTCTTAAACTATGTAGATCTAAAAGTGAGTATTTATTCATTTCACCTGTCAGCCATTTCAATGATTATTTTACAAGTCCAAATAGGTAATATTAGCAGCAGTAATCGCAGCACAGGATGCTAATGCAGCTGCAACGGCCACCACAGCGGCGGTGGTGCCGGAAACCTTGACAGCGACGCCGAGAGTGGCTGAGACGAAGAGTTGTGCCAGGAAGACGCTGCTGCTGACCACCGCGACGTCCGTGCCGATGCCGCGGGGCTGACCGCAGCCGTTGCCGGCGTCATCCCACTGGAAATAAAATTGCGAGTTTATTAGATAAAGGTTAGGATAATCTGTTAGTTTTACGTTGGCGTTCGTTGTCGTAACACTCGAGCACTCCCACCCCATAAAAATTGGACTTTATTACGTGATTTGATGAATGCGCGAAAATGAAGGCTTCCTATTGGAGCACACGAGTAGATATGTATCAATGACGAACCTCCATCGATTCGATCGAGATATAATGCTACTTTGTCTAAGCTCCCGGGAGTAGAAAGCTAATGTTACACGTAGATAGTGTGAAATAACTTAAAGTAGTGGTCCCTCAGAGAACCCGATTGCAGCACCACCTACCGGTAGGCTGATTATGTATCTTGCAAAAACACGCTGTATAATTGTCAAGTTTGGTGAAATTACTTATAATTTTTGCTTTCGAATTGATTTTGGTAGATGCGTACGTAATAATGTAACTACATTGTTGATCTTTTCTAGACACACTCAAGCATGCACAGAAAATATCATTTAAATCTACGTTTAAGTCTTCGTCGTTCGCAATTAATTTTCATCGAGTAAGTAGTTCGCCTAAGGAACTCAGGCATTCTTTCAGACAATAAGCTAGCAACTTATCACTGATCATTTATTCTCGCTATATTAAACGTGGCAGTGAGATCTCCTATATAATCCTGCAGTGCTGGCTAACCCATTTTGAGAACACAGTTGTGTGTGCTATGTATGTATGTAAATAGACGTAAATTACCATTCCCGTAGCATGGTAGTGCGCAGTCAGCAGATACGGCATGGTGAACAGAGTGGAGTACATGATGCCGGCCGTCCAGCTGCAGAGGAGGACTGCAGCCTTCGCCCGAACAGCGCAGAGCAGGAACATGCCTACACTGTACGTGCATAGGCCTCCGACGTACACTTTCTTTGCACTGAAATAAGAAATCATAACCTAAAATCGTAACCTTACCAATACTTTTGATATGAAGGTCGCATAACGAAAGAATTCTAATTGATACACCCAGATTATAATAACATTCTCTCATCTCCTTCTGATTTACAATAACAAATAATATCATAATTGCTGGATAGCTGTGGCAGGAAGTAATCTTAATAATTTACAATAATAGATAAGTGTAAGTGAGTGGATTTCATCATAATCCCTATAATAGCTATACATCTTGTCATTGCAACATGCATATTGATAATTGTTTTCTTTCACATTAATATTGTGTGAGTAATTAAATACAGTGCCACAATTTATTTAAAATAGTAACTAAGTCCATTCTGGTTACATTATACAGTAATTTGTTGAGTTACATTAAACATCAAAAATGGGAAAATGTTATTGCAAAACCGCGTCTAAAGTTAGATACTGTTTAAAAATGAGATTTGTCAGCGAAATACCTATATATGCAATATCTGTCAGTGTTTAAATTCTTTTGTCACAGGGCCTCTGTCCATTTTGTAACTTTTAAAATAGCCATGATTTTTATCAGCTTATTATTATAGGTAGACAGGTTAGCCCTGTGGCGTATTGATTTTAAAATCAAAAGAAGCCATTTGAGTGCAGCGAAGTCAAGGGCTAGTGATCTGGTTACGAGCAGGATGCGCAGCGAGCTGGTATGTTTACGTTCCGCTTACACGAGTCAAGTTGAAGGCTATGCACTTGTAATCGATATGCAGGTTGTGATGCTGACTCAGCATAGTTTGTTGCAAATGAATGTGAGATTAACTGCGTAATTAACGTGTTGTCCCGATGTAAGATCCGAGTAAGTTTTAGGAGATAAAAACCTTGACCGCAAATCAGATGACGTTGAACTCCCCCAAATCCTTGGCAAGATGACTTTCGAAAGAAGAATCCCATAAATGATTAGTTCAGGGCAGGAAGATGTGGTAACTATCTATAGGGGTTTGAGAAAAATGTAACATTTTTATAAGGACAGCAAAGTTACCTATAAAATTTTCCTATTGGAGGAAATGTTTCGATAACGGAAACGTTTTGACAACATGTTCTCAAGGTAATCAAAAAGTTCCGCTGTCGCTTGTGAAATTGTTGCATTCCTTCCGTAGCATCATCATACATACCCCAGTCTCTTGATGAGCCTCTCAATGACGGTAGAGTAACAAGCACATGACAGTGAGTACATCGCCATGCCCCAGCATCCGAAACGTACTCCCTCCTCATATAGTGTACGATCAACGCTACCCACGGGAGCCTGGAATTAAAAAAGAAGAGGGTTTTGTTCAGATACATCTTACTCGTATATTATGATCTTTGTTGCTTTTTTCTATTATCTCCTATCAGGTGTGTATATAACGATTAACTATTGATGAATGTGTGAAACTTAACCTATTGCATTATTTAATTTTAGAGAAGTATCAAGATTACAATACATTAGGTACTTACTTTACAAATGAAATTGTATTAGGCGTTACAATTCGGAAGTTCAAACATTCACTATGGGTGTTCAAAATATTCACTATTTCTCGTGGCGATTGTAGTTAGTGCAAGTGCCTGTTTTCGCAGTTATGATGAGTTATCAGATCCGATGGTCAGTGGAGGGTGTAGGGCCCGGTGCTGGGCGCACCCATAGTGAATACCTACTATACATATAGACAAGGCTATGATCCCGTAATGCAGTACTGCAGGATTATAGAAACTATCCCTCAGCCACGTTTAGTGACCGCGAGGAGAGATAGTGATCAGTACCAAGTTGCTAGCTTATAGCCCGAGAGAATGCCTTTGTTCCTTAGTCGACTCTTACCACGTGCATAGACGGAGATTCAGATTCAGCCGATGTATTTCAGTCAAGCTCTAAGTAGATATGTTATAGATATGTCTATTGATAAATGGGTGAAGTAAACTGAAGTAAACCAATGATTTTTTTCGTTATTTGAAAGAGCGAAGCGTAGCTTTGATATCTCTGTACAAGTATCAAGAAAATGTAGAAGAAGTTACAAGTAATACAACTCACAGCTGGATCTCCACCAAAAACAGCTTCACCGACAAAATCGGTGAAGTATAAGGAGTAGCAGACGTGTGCCATCCAGCAGAACAGGTTGGTGAGGCACACCATGCGCAGGGAGCCCGGCATCACCACGATGGAGCGAAGGTAGTGGGCTAAGGACAGTGACTCCCCCCCGTGAGGAGCTTCTGGTTCGTTTAGTGATGCTCCACTCTGGAATATTAGAAAGATGATGTTAATTTCGTGAACTATCGTACCTACTGTTTATACAGGGTGTTTGTGACAGCCAAGCAAATATTGATGTGCTGACTTCAGACCAACATTCCGAAGCAAAAACCACTGAAAATTTTCGCAGGAAAATATATATTTTTTATTAATTGCGGGAAAAAATTGCGTAGTTTGTTTAATTAGGCCTCAGTTAATAGCCTAAAAACAAAATTTGAGATGTAAAAAGAAATTGGCTATTATTTGGACAGGATCGATCGATACAATTTGCGAATAAATGGACATAATGACTACCTCTGGTTGATTCACAGATCCATAACTAGGAGTATCCTTCTTAAGGTTATTCTTCTCCAACGCCGGGTCTTCATCAAACGTCTGGTTCCTCTCATTCTGCGCCAGTTTTCTGAACTGGTCCTGTTCCTTGAGATGCTCTAGAGGGATCTCCTTGAAGCTGGTGATGGTGGCCGAGACGCAGACGATGAAGATTATCGTGATAAGAGCGAAGACGGCCCTAACGTGGCCGCCAAAGAAGTCACCTGTATTTTATATGAAGCCTTAGAAAATATAAGCGGTTAAGCTCGCAAGCGGTTTAGCTCTAGAAATGACACGTTATACTAGGATATAATGTATGTAATGATTATGAAATAATGGATTTATACAGGTTGTAACAAAAGATGTGTTAAGTGAAATACTATTGAAATTGTCCACTGTAATGAACCTATCCACAAAATTTGAGGTTATATTGTTTGTTGTGATGTTTTATTTTTCAAGACTGTATGAACATTGAACATACCTGAGTTGTTTAGCCATTAATTTACTACCTGGAAAAATAAACACGTGATTTCGAGTTTTAAATTTTGAGAATAGGTTCTTTTGTGGACAATTTTCCTTCATACCCCCTTTAATACACCTTGTATAGATGACGCTGAACCTGTAGGTTTTTTAAACATACCAATAAGATAAACGTAAATGTAAGAAAGGTAAAGTTATATTTCTGCAATACTTAGAGATATGATCGGTTATTGTGCAGTAGATCTTTGATGGAGATTATATGCACTATAGGTAGATAGTGCATATAATCTCCATCAAAGATCGACTTTATCCACCCACACTGACTACTAAGATTATTATTAAGTGCAAACATGTCACGATAAAAATAAAAACATATAGATATTGATAAACTTACCTAATCTGGTTTCATCCCAGTTAATACCGCCAAGGGCGTATCCCATGAAACCACCCAGTCCCGCCATCACGGTGAATGTACTCAGGCCCTTAGCGTGGTCCTCTAAAGAAAAAAGAAACACCTTCTTTATAAAAAGAAAAACGAAACTATAAAGGTAGGTTAAAAGAAACAACTTTCACTATGGGACCAACTCCGAAATAGCGATAAAAAATCAGTTGGAATCATCTATTTCGGAGTTGGTCCTATAGTGAAAGTTGTTTCTTTTTACCTACCTTGTTTCGTGTCAAAAGCAAATCACAAATTTTTAAAACACCTTATATAATTTCCCTTTATGAAAATCATATGGCTTTCTCGCATAGGTAAATAGTAACTATTTTATTTGAACATTTGAATTCAAGAAAATCTATCCCTGCTTGGCAAAACGTGGCTATGGAATCTTATTTAAGATCTTGCAGTTCTGGCTACATCACTATCAGGAACACAGTCGTCTGTATATGTATGTACCTATATGTTGATGATCAAAGAGTATACTTACCTACTCTCTAATGATGATAGAATAGTATCATACATAGTAGATTTTTAATCATTGACACTCAATCTGCTTTATGTGCAATCCTTTTCAAGTGTCACATAATTTCCGCCGGAGCAAACATTTCAAATGTCTAATTTAAATATGAGTAGAGATAAAATGGCCTACATTATAAGCACAAGTAGAACCATGTATTAATTCTAAGTCAATAGTCAAATACTTAATAGGATTAATTAGTCACTGTCCATACTCAAGATGATACCTGGTGCGTTGCGCTGCGTTGCGTCGTCACAATGGATCAACCATGGAGAAGAAATAAAAGAGGAGTAGCGACTAAGTATATTTTCATACAAAAATAGTGTGCCGCGGAGCGGGGGTGAAGTATTGGACAAGGGGAGCATTGAACACTGTAGCCCTGCCCAGTTACATAGAAACCACCTTGTAGTGACTAGTCAAATTACTTGCTCATTATCAATATGGTTCAAGATTGTTTTACTAGTGCAATTACTCATCGCTTGATGGCAATATTATACTACATTTAGTAAAAAAAAAAAATACCCTGATAAAAGCGCTAGTGTCTTTGTAATTTTAATACAGTTAAATTTCGGAGCACAAGCGTGTAATTACAGCTACTGCGTTACACTGGCGCTGAAGCTCCGCCCCTATCATGACGTCATGGCCTCACGATTGCCACACGACTCACTTCATAGTCTCACTTCCTCTTTTATACCTTCTTCATGGGATCAACGCATTGTTAGCAATGGGACAATATGAAAAATACACATCATCAACCGCAGCGCAACGCGATGCGGCAATGTCAAGCTCTATCTCAATCATATTTTTATCTCTTTCATTATATATTTTTTTCGATTATTATTATTGCCCGTGACATAAGAAAACCTGACAAGTTAAATCTTACAGTCGGGACTACCCCTTTAAGTATCTCGACCTACAGCCTAAAAAGCTACGTTATACTTACATAGATTTGTACTTTTTATTTTCGATTTGTTTGTTCTATAGTTCATGTAGAAGAAGAGAAGTAACTTAGCAACATTCTCTCAGGTGATTAGTTAGCAACTTGCCTAGATGGATGTGTACAAGTCTTACGTAACTATTAAGATACATGGAAAAAATTGTGAAACTCTTCCTACAGCGGAAAAACCGAAATCATTTTATACTGAAGATAAATCAATCATGTACAGTACAAGATAAGGAGGTGTGCCTTCATGACTCTTACCGAAGTAGTAGTGTAGGAGATGTAGTTTAACATTTAAGTACTTACTTAATTATTCAGCCATCTGATGTTCTCCAGAACTACAACCAGTGACATTCAGACTAGGGCGAATGCGGCTCTCGCCTATATGCAGGACTGGGGAATCAGCAACATGCCTATCTTGTCATAGCAGCATCCAGGTGAAAAGGGACCCGTTAGGCGGTTGCACGTACACGGGACTGACGGGCTCCAAATAGGGCACACAGTTCTACTTACTGTTCTTCGTTTATGCAGTCTAACTTACTTCTTTTGACTGGGAATTAGCAACAAGTTAAAGTTTGCGCCACAGAAAACAAAGGCAATGATAATCACGAGGCGACTTAAGTATGATTCCCCGATCCTGCATATGGGAGGGAGCAGCATTAACCTATCCAGGGAAATCAACATCCTGGGTCTGATACTGGACGACAGGCTCACCTTCAATACGCACGTCCTTGAACAATGCAAGAAGGCCTATGGCATTTATTGGCAGCTATCAAGGGCGGCAAAGGTGAGCTGGGGACTCCAGCCGGAGATCATCAGGACAATATATGTGGCAGTGGTGGAGTCCATCGTCCTGTACGCGGCGAGTGCGTGGGCACCAGCGGCGAGGAAGCTGGGAGTGAATAAGAGGCTAAATGCGTTTAAGATATTCACGGACGGCAGCAGGTTCAGAGGGCGTCATGTTGGCATGGCGGTCGCGCAGAAAATCACGGAAGCGTACCGAACCGTCTCGCTGAACTCGGCGTTAGTGTTCGCAGTGCTCCGGTTAGGGCTCACGTGGGGATCAAAGGCAACGAGAGGGCTGACGTTCTGGCAAAGGACGCGGCCTTCCGCAGCAAGAAGGGCCTCTACGACTACGAGCTCTGCCCAGTCTCTTACGCCAGACGGGAGATCCGTGGAGGCACTGTGAGAAAATGGAGCGAGAGGTATCGGGAGGAAACGACTGCCTCAGTCACCAAGCTCTTCCTGCCGGATGCGACTAGTGCGTACCGTGTAATAAGGAAGATAACCCTGGGTCCAACTCTGGTACAGTTAATGACGGGGCACGGTAGGTTTTCTGAGTACTTGGCAAGGTTCAAGCGCAAGGTGGACCCATCGTGCATTTGTAAACCAGGGACAGCGGAGGATGTCCCTCACGTGCTGGTTGAGTGTCCTTGTTTCGCCGTCGCAAGGTTCGACGCGGAATCCGAGATGGACGCTGAAATATCGCTGAGCAATATTCAGCGTCTTATCAGTTAATTCTACAAACCAAAGTATGCAACATATATATATATAGATATATAATATAGATAGCATAAGAAACTGTAATAATAATAAGATAGTTAAGTATGATTTTGGCCGCGTGGTCCCGGCAGAGTAGAATTCGTACCACCAATGTCTGCCCGTAGGTATCGTACGAGGCGATTAATGGTTTCCGGGAGGTGGGCAGCAGCGCCTCCCGTGTTGACAATATAGTCCAAAATACAAACTGCGGTCACCAACCCGCCTGCCCAGCGTGGTGACTATGAGCGCCTCCCATGGCAGTCTTGTGGCGTGCCCCGGGGGAGGCCTACGTCCAGCAGTGGACTGCAATAGGCTGATGATGATGATAATGATGAATTAAAAAATAGTCGTACATTCTAAAAGTAATTTTAACCCGCAATAGTGTAAGATAGTACATAATATTATAATTCCCTTATATTATAAGAAATTCCGAAACTCTTCACCAACGCGATGGAGGACGTCTTCAAGACGCTACAGTGGGATGGACTAGGCATCAACGTCAATAGTGAATGTCTGACGCATCTCCGCTTTGCAGACGATATAGTTTTGATGGCTGAATCGCTGCAGGACCTACAAAATGTCTAGTCTCCATGCTGCCTCGAGGCGTGTGGGACTCGGGATGAACCTGGACAAGACCAAGGTAATGTTAAATCGACACATCATCCCTGAGCTGATATCCGTCGAAGATGTAGCCCTAGAAGTTGTTCAGAAGTATGTATACCTTATTGCAGTTGGGTAAAGACAACTTCGAGGGAGAAATCACCAGAAGAGTGCAGCTTGGGTGGGCAGCATTTGGGAAGTTGCGTCATATCTTTGAGTCATCCTTACCACAAGACCAAGGTGTTTGATCAGTGCGTTCTACCAGCCATGACTTACGGAGCCGAGACGTGGAACCTGACGGTGGGGCTGGCTCACCGATTACATGTTACTCAGAGAGCTATGGAAAGATCAATGCTCGGAATCTCGCGAATGGACAAAGTCCGAAATGAGATTATCCGGCAGAACACCAAAGTGACATACATAGTCTCGAAATGTAGTAGACTGAAGTGACAGTGGGCCGGCCACATCTGTCGTAGAACCGATGGACGGTGGAGTAAACGGGTTCTCGAATGGAGACCGCGCCTCGGCAAGCGTAGCGTTGGGCGCCCTCCGGCCAGATGGACTGATGAATGAAAGAGGACGGCTGACTGGATGGCAAAAACGGAAGATCGAGCCATGTGGCGTACACTGGAGGTCTACGTCCAGCGGTGGACTGCATTAGGCTGACGATGATGATGGCGATAAGAAATAGACATAAATAGTCACAAGTACACAGTAGGGACAATTTGGTAGCAATTTCAAAATTAAGTCGTAAACAATAATTATAGATAAAAAAAAGTCCTTGATAATGTCAGGGACGGCTGCAACAGTATTAAAAAAAGTCCACTGCTAAATAAAGGCCTCACCTATTTACTGCCTATGTAGTCAGAAAGGGTAGAGATACGTATACATTCACAATTCATTCCCAAATTAGGGTAGTCACAGCTCCCCCCGATGGTTGCCCGCCTTGTTGGGGCGGGGGGGCTTAGTAACCGTGGACTGGTCACCCACGGTGAAGCTAAGAGGCAACCAGGGCCGGCCTGTTTGGGCCGCCGGCTGGCCTGAGGAGGGCGTTCCCAGCTGGCTGAACAAGTCCGCTGCGGACGCGCGTGGAGTTAGGACCGCAGAAGAATAGGAGTGCCGGTATTACGGTGCGCCGTTCTCCCTATCTTCTGCGGCCGTGGAGGGATCGCAGGGGGAGAGGCGTGTTAGTATTTCGGTGCGCCACTCTCCCTACCCCCTGCGAGCTGGCGGGGCCGGTTCGTCGAAACGGCAGTGGTGGGGCCGCAGAGGAAGAGGCATGTCGGTATTGCGGTGCGCCGCTTGCCCTATCCTCTGCGGCCGAGGTGTGGTCGGTAGCAGAACCAGACCTGATCTGTACCAGTTATCTGGTATCCATGGCCTCCCAATACACCTTACCATTTGGTGCGCCCATCGTGGAGGGCCTTCGGGCTTTCGCGATGGAGCCGCTTGCGGGCGGCTGCCGCCGGCGGGGTCGCGGATGTGTGCGAAAGCGTTCCCGTAACCCCGTCACAAGGCAGCGAGAAGGAAGATGGGGGGGATTTTTAGTGGGTATACCGTGGATCTCATTAGCCTATACGGGAGTCCCACATAACCACTCGGGTACCACCTGCGACCAGGTGGTATGCGTAATGCATTTTCCCTCCCGAAAAAAAAAAGGGTAGTCACAGCTGCATGATCATATAACGAGATCCCACAGCACACGTGTAGCATAGGGTGGCAAGATGTAAATGATCAGTGATAAGTTGCTAGCTTATCGCTTGAGAAAATTTCCGAGTTCCTTAGTCGACCCTTACGACAATAGATAGATCTATTTTGATCAAGTTTTAGAGAAAAACAATTTATCCTTTAGATAGGCTATTGGATTAAATCGGCGCTTAGTAGTTATTCCATCAGCTCCTTTACTATAAGACATAATCACGTGTTTGGTCTGTTAACGTCACATACAAATATCACGGGTGGTAGAGGTGTAAAAGTAACGAATAAAAGCGTACCCGTATGTATTCGTTACTATGACCATGAGTACTCGTTACTATCGTTTCGTTACCGTACTCGTTACTTCGAACCGCATATGGTATAGTATGTAGTATGGTAACGAGTCGAATCGACGTGCACTGTCGACGTAATATACCAAATTTGCAATGAATTTACTATTTAAAAATTTTAACCACAAACTTAAATTATATTACAAAGAATAGTACAAAACAGTAAAAAACTTTGACGATTTAAAAAAAAATTATAAGTACTTTAAACAAACCTTCCTAAACCGTTCTATGAAATAAGCGATATAAATGAACCGCATTACGCGCATTTGTACGAGTAGAACATACGATCAAAAACAAAGGTAATACACCACTTGCGATACGAAAAATACACATGATACGAAACATGCGAGTAACGAGACGAATTCGTGGGTAACGTTTCGTTACTCGGTACTTGATGGAGTACCCGTTACTCAGTAACGAATACATGCGGTTTGTTAAAGCTTTACAAATCACCATTTCAAATCAAACTAGGTGAAGGATAATAGAGTTTTTTCACCCACTCTACTAACAGACTACTATGTATTTATATTACCTTAAAAATATAATCCAACTTAATACTGAACACATAGCAAACAGAGGAATGTATTTGTTTGTAATGTTTCTTTACAAATGTGTCATATCAATCTGCTAGACATGTAGATATTGCAAATAGATGGGAATTTTGTTTATTTATTCATCACTGTAGGCCTACGTGATATTCTGTGTTATTTTTAATTCCTATAACTTATTTTATAGCTTCAATTTTTGAAGACAACAATTTCTGTTTTAGTCCCTATGTAACATGGCAGGGATCTCCCTCGTGAACCTGCAAATCTGTCTGCCCCATTTTGGAAGTACAATAATGTATGTAATAGGTAGTATATAGGTATACTTAATTGTTAGATATTGGCATATAGGTTCAAATTATTCTACACCTTCAGCATTTAAGTAGGTATACACACATACATATAATCACGCTTTTATCCCTTACGGGGTAGGCAGAGCACCAAGGGCCGATAGAACCACATGGTGACACTTCTGACCAATTTTGACAGGTGGTCAAATACGTATCTCTAATTGTAATTTTCAAGGAAAATGACGTAACATAATTTTTTCCGCAGTAGATACAGGCGGTAGTTGCAGTGAATAGCTTAGAGATAAAAGTATGTTTGCTTTTAAAACAATCTATCTTAGCTGCATCCTCCATTCATAGAAACCTCAATTTAGGTAAACAAAGTACATCAAATTGTAAATAATGTAATTAGGATTGTACGCGAAGTGACTAACCGGTTTAAAATTATCTTGGATTTATCAGCCACTATAAATTTATAATTACTTGCACTTTATATGAGTGTTCTAATATTAGAAAAGATTTCCCTGAAGTACTCAGACAGATAAGCAACCGTTTTATCTACTTGATTAATAGCGCTTCCTTACGTTTACGTCTTCTGTAGGTTCTTATAGGTGAAAAGTTAGGTATGAAAAAAGTCTGAAACCAAGATTTAATTCAATACCTAACTATGTTCGGTTCGATCTAAAGACGATGTAATTACTATGGTTGAATTTTAATGACATTTTATGCTTATCAGAATATCATCAAAATCATTCCTATCTGTAAAATTACAATTTGATTAAGTGTCCAAATGAGGTAGCAATAAGCCTTCAAAGTTAAGTGGGCAAGTCCATTTTACAACATGACCACCTGTATCATTTACAGCAACTTTTGTTTGTTTAGTGACCATATTTATAAACGCAGCATTTAATATAGCTGTAGAACAAAAGTTCTTTGACGCGCGTACAAGTTACTGATAAAGTGACATCATAATTGTGGTAGCCGTTTATATGGAACGTTTTTTGGCAAGTGCAAAATTGTGATTTTGAAATCGTTATATCCCGGAAAGTTTTCACTCTAGCGAAGTTTTTCTTTGGCAAATGTTTCTTTTATTTTATGATCTTTCGATATAAATACAAATAAAAAAACTGTAAACGACCCAATTACTTGAAGGGCTACATTTTATTATATATTATTATATTATTATTATTATTATTATATAGCAACATAATGTCATGCTGTGTTCCTAAAATGGGATAGCCAAAACTACAGGATCACGAAAGAGATCGTACAGCCTCGTTCATCATAGCTGGGCCAGATGTAAATACTAAATGGTCAGTGACAACTTGCTTGTTGCCTGAGAGAACTCCCTTGAGTTTCTTAGTTGACTCTATGCACTCTATGAAGAAATAATTTAACATTTATATAACTGCCCCATTCATTTATATAATTTAAATAAGATTTAAAACTATTTTAGTTATTGACTTCACTGTATCCTGTGCTCATGTGAGGTTTTACATCAGCTGCATCTCCTTCCGCGCATCTCATAAGAGTCGGCTAAGGAACAGTAATTCTTTTAGGCGATTAGCTAAATGTAGCTATTGGATCTCCTTTATGATGGCAGTTCTGGATACCTAATTTCGGGATCACAGCCGTGTCTATAGGTAATATATATGTATCTATATTAACTACGTTATATGATGGATGACTAACTAAATTTTAAGACTTAAATCATTGTTTGAACTAAGGCTTCTGATAATCATATTGTCAAGTACATTGAAGTACTGGACTTTCTGATCCATAAATCAATAATTGAAAGGTCTTTGACATCTTCGTATACTATCTTAAAATCGTGGGTACCAGACTATTCTTACTTTTTATAATACACAAAAAACATCGCTTTCAGCAAAAAAATGAAATCTAACCTTCGAGTGCAAACAATTTCGGTTTCAATCTTCGAAACCATTAGGTATCTAGTTCTTTATTTGCTAAACATAATACTAGGCAAAGGTAGCTAACCTGGAACTGTCACATCAAGAAGATAGGCTCTCGCTGGACTCTGACAGGCATCAGCATCAAAGTCCAAGAACACCGTGCCGAGGATCGTGAAGAAGACTCCCCAAGGGTGATAGTTGGATAAAGTCTCATTGTTGTCCAATACCGAACTCCTGGGACCCAAAGCTGATGGTACAGTAGTCCGATTCTCCGGCCTCAAGTCTCCTAGAGCGTAACCTATCGCTTCTCCATTTGGTACTAAAATGAGACCTGGAAATAATAGTGACACTATTTCTTTCTTATTCACTTCATACTTAAAGTATCTTATACCTGTATCTATGAGGAAGAAAAGAAAATTAACTTTTACTTAGGTAATTGCTTAAGTTATAATTTTCGTTCTACAGTTTCTATCTTTAAACTGTCTATAAACTGCCACAAGTCAACCAATATACAGGATGTGAGTGACACCCAAGCAAATATTGATATGGTGACTTCAGACCATGATTCTGAGGCGAAATTCACCGAATATTTTCGCAAGATTTTTTTTTAAGTCCGAAAAATTTTGGAACTTTTGCCTGGCTGTCACTCACACCCTGTATTGAGTTTAACTTCTTACCCAATAACACTCCAATAGACATCATAAGAATAAATGGCCTTCTTCTCCCAAACTTTGACTTGCATCTATCACTGAGGGATCCTAGTAAAGGAGTCATGAAGAAACCAATAAGTGGCGATAAGGCCCACACCAGTGTCATTTGGTGATGGGGAACTCCAATTTGAAGTAGCGTTGGGGATACGAAGGCAGTTTCTCCAGCATATGAAAACTCTATGCCCATTACGGCTGCCGATATTCTCATGAGCTCCACACGGCTTTTTCTCCTGTAGGAAAAAGACATATTTTCATTTGGATCACTCGAAGTGTCTAGATGTCGATTGTGAATAAAAAATAAGACTGTGGTATAACGATGATATACAGGATGATTTTTGCTCGTCAACGTTCCCAAAAACTATGGAATCTCTTCATAATCACGATCATTTTTCTCCATGGAAGCATACCTGGGAAGTGTCTGGTTTCCAAAATATTAGGGCCCAAAGTTGAGTAAATAGACTGCGTTTTTCTGCATAAATGCACATTGACGCGTGTAGCAAAATTTTTTCACAAGCAATAATTAATATCTGTGTATGAAAAAACTAGCATAAACACTGGAGACTAAAAATTTCGCCCGATCAAGTTTAAAAAAAATAAAAAATTACATCGTTTCCCAGCATTTTTTTTTTGGCATAAACTTACTTTATTTGATGTATAGAGTACGTACCCTTCGTTAAGGGTGGCAACGAAAAAACATCCTGTATAACGTTTATATTTTTTGGCTAGCTAAAATCTTGTATAGCTGCCTATCGTAATATATAACTAGTTGTACGAGTAGGTAAAGCCGTCTCCAATTGTACAGTTATTGATTAGTTTCACACCCTATCCTATCTTGGAAGTAAGTCCTCAATCTTCATTTCTAGGTAATACGAGAGACTGGTCCGTAAGTCGCTGGAGCTTGTATTTGAAGGCAATGCGTGTGAATGCCTTCTGGGGCATTCATTCATACTACATTAGAACTAGGTATACAGGGTGTAACAAAAAGGGTATGTTAAGAGAAAAGATATGTAAATAGCCCACTGTAGAGAACCTATCCACAAAATTTGAGATCCGAAATTACATGTTTATTTTTCCCGATAGTATGGAGAATTTTTAAATATCTCAGGAATTTTCATACAATCTCGAAAAATAAAAATGTGATTTCGAGTCTCAAATTTTGGAAATAGGTTCTCTATAGTGGGCTATTTATATAGCTTTTCGCTTAACATACCCCTTCTGTTACACCCTGTATATCAAGTGTAAAATTAAATTTGAAGATTTAATAAGGCGAAGATGCCAGATTAATATAGGTTATTTGAAGTGAAATACTCCAAAAGAGAAAACTTACAATAATAATGCAATTCTTTAAATTTACCCAATCTCAAAGATGATTTTACTATTATTCACCATAGAGATATTGCGCTGTAAGGAAGGCATATAAGCTCCCCCAGGTCAAACACTGTAGTAAGTAAATACGTCAAGTGCGATCAATCTAAATCGATTCTGAACAACACTCTCTATTTGACGTACTACCTACCGCGAACATACCCTTAGAAATCCGATTAAGAAATAGCTCCAGGGACGTACAGGAAAATGTTTTTTTTAGAACAGCCAAATTTTTAATTAAGATGTTTAGGGAAGTATTGACAACAATTTGAGATTTTTATTCTTCCCATTCTTAGAAATCAAATTCTAATAATGTTTGCAGGTGTCTTTCATTGCCTTTGTACCTATACTAGATTTCGGTTAATGAAGGGCATTAGAAGTTTAGCAGTGTATGAAATCAGATTTGATTAAATGAAATGAAATGAAATTTAGTGTAGGTATACATCAGGTATTCTTTTTAATACTGTCTCTTGTTTGAAGGATTTATATAAACCTGACATAACATAGGCCTGTTGCACTCCACTGCTGGACGTAGGCATCCCCAGGGCACGCCACAAGGTTACTGACATAGGGGTTTTGTCCACATCCCGGAAACCACTCTACCGGACCACGGACTCTACCCACGGGCAGAAATGGTCATGCTATACTCTGCCATACCACACGACATATTCTGACGGCACCACACGCCAAAACTTATTCTTATTATTTATTTTACACAAAGACATTACAAAAAAGACAGAGAAATTTACAAAAGAAATGCATACAAAGGCGTGCTTATCTCTGCAAGAGATTTCTTCCAGCATACCAGAGAGCAAAGTGATACAAATAAGTTACAAAGGTAATAATGTGTACAGACACAATTAAAACTAGGTAACTATATAATACTTAAACAAAAATAATACACATACATAAATAGATACGTACCTACCTACATAAATATAATAAGAGTACAAGTAAGACATAATAACATTACAATACAGGCTAGGAATAAAAATAAATAACACAATAGGTAAAGCAACAATTCGGCAAATAATTGAAACCGATCAGTCAGCTAGTGCAAGAAAATGATCTCTTAATTTACTTTTGAAAGTCTCAACCGTCAGTCATGCAGTCTTTATATACCTAGTTTAAATATCTATGAAATCTTACCTAAACAGATCACTATATTCACTATCTTGCCAGACTCTCTCAGGCTCGTCACTGCTGGGTATACCGAAGAGGGACTCCCGGAAAGCTTCCCTCAACCCTCGAGGATGCTGCTCCTTCCACTTGGACACCCTCTCCCTGTACCTGTCTCTGGCCCCATGAAGCCGACCCAGCACTCCTTGATACTCATGCAGTTTGTCCGCCATTTTGAAGTTTTTATTTTTGTGCAAATTATTTAACGATTAACGACATTTTTCTTTTGTTGTGATCTTATTTTTAGTGTAACACTTTTATTAGAAAAGAGTAGATAGATTAAATTATGAGTCACTTGCATAAAAAACAGTTCTATGAAATAACATTTCCACGCAAAAATACACAAGAGTGTTTTAGAAAATAATAAGAAGCCAAACTTTATTACATCTAATTTTAAGTTGTATGAATACAGCACTTGTATAAAATTACGAATCACTATGTCAAAGTAATCGTCATTACATCACTGCATCGTTGTTATCACGTCGCGAATTTAGAATCGTTTACCGTTTCAAATATTTGTTTTCGGAACTAGTTTTTCGAATAACTTTTTTATTCGAATTCCAAGTTTTAAATATTGATAGTTAGTGGAGTGGTCAGCTATGCCGGGAGGCGGAAGTTGACTGGAGCGAGGGCTGCCCTTGCCCGCCTTGCGCCGCGCGCCTTACAGAGTGGAAGTTACTGGAAGCGACTGGATTTTAAAAGATAGACATTCTATTTTTAGGTGGGAAGCTTTTGCTTTGAGATAGCTTTTTCGTAAAATAAGATTTTTATATAATAAGGTCCTTGTATTATAGGTGTTTACATTACTGATGATGTTAACTGACATTATACAAAATCTTTACAAATGTGCCAGTCGTCCATGCCAGAGAAACCCTATTTCGCGAAAACATTGAACTTAACACATTCCGTTTTGTTATAATTTATATACGTAATTGTCTAATTATCATATAAAAAACCTTTCATCTGACTCTTAGCTTACTTTACAAAATATGTTATATTCTGCTTAGGAGTCATCCATAAATTACGTCACACGAATGTCATGATTTATTGCCCCTTGTCACAGATGGTCACATTTATGAGACCCCCCCTTTCTTGTGTGACGTCACATTTAGCTTTTTAGCAAATTTATATTTAGTTAGAGATTATTGAATGAAAATGTGACGAAACGAAATTTAGGACCTCTCCCACCCCCTTGTCACACAATGTCACAGTTTGACGACCCCCTTCCTCCCCCTTAACCTGTGACGTAATATATGGATGGCCCCTTATTTGATTGCCAAATAGAACAAAAACTACCAGATTAATACCCATCTAATACCAGAATAATTTCCTTGCATACTTCATATTATTATTTATCATTAAACACAGTTTTTGACTTCTATGTTTCAGCAGCTTACTACAGGCTTATTAAAATGAATCGCATCTTTATGTTTAAAACAACATTGATCAGAAGACGCTGGCTCCAAGCTTACGTTTATTGAGTCCCCGGAGGCGCGCTGATTGCTCCCTCACTAACGCCGCTGTAAGCTGTTGCTTCGACGGCTAATGTTACACCGTAGCGAAAGTACAGGGTTCCTATTACGCGAATGCGGGGCTTCACTAGAATACATCAGCTGCATCTCCTTCCGTGCATGTCGTAAGAGTCGATTAAGAACCTCAGGCGCTAAGCTAACAACTTGACACTAATCAAATCTTACTCGGGTGAAATTTTTTATCAACTAATTTGTTACAACTGTCCGCTCTATGCTGAAAGTGGCTGTTAGATCTCCTCTATGATCTTGCAGTTATTTCTGTCTACTCCATTTCGGGAATACAACAGCTGTGTCTATTATATGTAAGAGCCCTGGCGATATACCTATAAGAATCACGACTACACTTAGGTATAGCTAACATAATGCCATGCCATATCATGAGGTCTCATCCGCTAGAATGAAAATGCTCTTTCAAATTAAGTACTCTTAAATTGTTAGGTATTTTCAAACAGACACGTAACGCCTTCATACTCGTAATCTATCTCTTCACAAAATCATTGCTGCGTAACATCCACGTAAACCTACCGCAGCCATACAACTGCAGCGAAACTACGACACTTGACATTGACGGACTTAAACATCGATATAGGCATATAGGATACAAAATCTCCCCTGCCCGTGTTGCACTCGCAGAGATTACATAATAGTTGATCTAGTGATAATAGCTCATCAGCTAATAATACCCATTAAGAATGATATGGAAATATTTCCCCATGGCTTCGTTACCAGGCACTGGATATAGTATTTGTATAGCCGAAACGCAGCGGTAGAATGAAAAGTGGGCGTGTAATTTCCACAGTGTTGATACCACGACTCACGTAGGTAGGATTTTAAGTATTTACCACTGATGCCCATACATCATCATCATTTCAGCCTATTGCAGTCTACTGCAGGACGTAGACATTCTCCAGAGCACGACAAAAAGCTACAACTTTGTATGTCGGAAGTGTTGACAACTTAGTCCGGCCTCCTTATTTCCTAGCAAAAGCAAAGCGATAGTGAATATTGTACAAAAATCGTTGATTGTTGCTTGTCATATTCGTATTACGTAAAACGAATTTCAAAGGAACTTTGACATTTCAAGACGAATATTGTACAATTTTCGCTATCGCTTTGCTTCGGCTTTGCTATTGTTTTTACGTAATCAGGGGATCAAAATCACACTGCGGTAACCAACGTGCCTACCCAGCAATTGCTGCTCTATTTTATTATAATTACACTACTCTTACTTACCTACATTACAGGTCAATTTACTAAGATCGTCAGCCCATGATGAGCCTTAAAAATATTGAGGTCCTTCACGACCCTTGCGGTGTAAAAGAGGATACTTTAAAAATACGAAGCAACAAATCCCCAATGGATTTGTCGACAATATAGCAGCAAGCTGTATTGTATCGCAATACTAAATTGAATTTTATTGCCAAGATTTTAAGGTCGCTCGTCTTTCTGTTGCTGCCTGTTATCTGATGAAAGATGATGATTTATGTTTGTGTGGGGTGTGTTTCAAACACGCAAATTGATAGACATTAAGCTGATGTTATTAATTTTAGGGCCAATTTTTGCAATGGTGTATCTCTAAAACTCGATCAAGATAGAGACAGCATCAACTCTTACCGTGTTTAAGGCTTTTAGAGAAGTCACTGGGACCATGAGATACCAGGTTCTTATCGCCTCTTCAAGGAAATCTATTAAAGAAATTTCTTCACGTGGTTTTTTGTTAAGGAATTCATTCTTATTAAAATAAAAAGGAAATGCCATCAGTCTTTTGGTAAAGCACCATCTATGTTGTACCTAACTAAATACGTATAGTGTTTATTAAGATGAACATCAGCGGTGTTACTACAGAACCAAGTCTAAAGTTAAACACTGTTTAAAAGATACTTTGTAACACAGTACCTATTTGTTTTCACAATAACTACTATCTCATAACTTAACAACAAATTACAGATACTTGTATAGTAAAATGTACAAAACAAAAGTCATACTGTCTGTATATATAGGTACATATTCTTGTTAGCTAGAATTAAGTACCTTTCATTAATAAATCACGATATATTAATGTAGTCAAAGTATAAGTAAACCTTGTATTGTTTCAAATCAAATAGAAGGTTTCACTCAGCACGAAGTATTTTCTTCACTCCACTCTCTACAAGCTTTAGGCTCAGCTCAACCGAACGTACCATAAAAATAGTAGACCAAATTTTTGTAAGCGGCGTAGTTAGCAGATTCAATTAATGCTTTCTAATCGGATGGGTTCCTAGTCAAGGCTACCTCTGTACTTATCTTCCTCTATGCTACCTGTGAATGTATTTCATGTGCGGCTTTGACACTGCCGACCATTTGGTAAGTGTAGTGACTGCATACAAAAAATGTTAAGTAGTTCCGCCCCCTTATTACCTAACTAGCAAAAGCAAAGCGATAGCGAAAATTGTACAAAAATCGCTGATGGCTTGTCTAATTCGTATTACGTAAAATGAATTTCAAAGGAACTTTGACGTTTCAATGCGAATATTGTACAATTTTCGCTATCGCTTTGCTTCGGCTTTGCTATTGCTTTTACGTAATCAGGGGGCCGAAATCAGGCATTGGAGCTATCCTATGAAACAGACTCTACTACTCTTGTGAAAACACGGACATTTCTTGAGTCGACTGAAGTAGACTGTATCTTTATGACAATATTCTGATGTTTTTTATTTGATAATCTGTGCAAGTCCTTAGCTGTACTTCATTCTTTGTCACGATACGAACAAAATAAAACCACTTTACGTCTATAATCCATATGCATTACACGACTAATTTAAATTCCTTTGTACGAACAACCAATGAAAATTAAATAATGCGCCGTACGATTGAAACAAATGAAAGAACATAGTGATGTATTGATATACTCACGTAAAACGGAGGAAAATCATCTCGTGATTTATTTACGTTACAAACGTTTACATACCTGCAAAGAAAAACAAAATTCTTGATTCTCTACTGAATATAGGTAGCTTCGAAAAAGGCCAATGGTTTTCCCATTTGGGGTAGCCTGAACATTGTTATTGCTACAACTGAACATTATCAAATCAAGGCCATATGGCAATGGTGAAATAAATTTTTAGTCGATTTATGTTTAACATCGGCGTTGTTAATGCCACTACTTGGAAGCCAAAAGTTTCAACTAAATTAGGTATACGAGTATAATGAATGTGAAAGCATACACAACTTATTTGTCGATCGTCATCATTTATATGTTACGGTCTATCAAGCAAAGTTAGCGTTTCGGGGATTGCCAATTTGCCACCAACGTGGTACGTGTATAATACATATACCTAGCTATACCTAAGCATTATTTGACCTCTTCGCCATTACCTTAGCTCTTTCTCATCTCTTATATTCAATTAAAATCTCAAGGTCTGCTCATAACCTTGGCATCATCACCAGGCTTCAGGCAGGCCTTGCCATACATCAAGTGCTGACACCAGTGACAGGTGACATGCCATATCTCCGACAAAAACACTGATAACGGCGCGCGCGACGCCGGGACGTCAAACAATCGTCACGGCTAAGGAAATATTTTACATAGATTTAATAGCTGTGTGCACAGATCTATCTTTCTTTGGAAATCTTAGAAAAACACGATTGTTTTTCTTATTAATTAGGTATTCTTATATCTAGAAGCGTATGTAAAGAATTATTAAATTTATTTGATTATATAGGGTGTAACAAAAGGGATATGTTAAGCGAGAAGCTACGTAAATAGCCTACTAAAAGGAACCTACCCACAAAATTTCAGACTCGTAATCACATGTTTATTTTTCCATATAGTATGGAGAATTCCTAAACAACTCAGGAATGTTCATACAATCTTGAAAAATCAACATGTGATTTCGAGTCTCAAATTTTGGATATAGGTTCTCTATAGTGGGTTATTTACATAGCTTTTCGCTTAACATACCCTTTCTGTTACACCCTGTATAAGTATAAGCCATGCAGCAGCTAAAGTGAATAGAATAGAATAGAATAGAATAGAATAGAATATGTTTATTTGCTCTTGTATAGGGTACAGAAAAGGTGTCAAATAGTTAACAGGAAACATCCTATACAGCCATAAACATATGGCATGCAAATTTAAATTAAAATTAAGTGAAGACATTTTAGTTCACACAGTACAATAGTATAAAATTAATATCAGATGTCAAATCCACGAATAAATAAAATACAATTAAATACAAGTCACCGTCTAACACAAACAGGCACCACATGACCGAGCAAACATACATTTAAAAAGTGTCTTTACAGATATAAAACTCTTCGATCGAGTAAAAAAGTCCTTAGAACAAGCCACCGAAACAACACAGTTTTAAACTTATTAATAGGCAGGTCTTTAATTTGATCTGGTATATTATTATAAATTTTTATGCACACACAGAGACAGTTTTTCCGAAATCTAGCGGTTCTCTGTATAGTGTTGAGTACCAATTTGTTAGGATATCTATTTTGGTCTTTTTGTAACATCCTTAGACTGAACGAAGTAGGTACTCATGTTTTGTTTAACGAATTTACATACTTCGTATATGTAGAGGCAGGGAAGTGGAAGAATACCCATCTCTCTGAAGTATGGTCTACAGGACACATCTTGAGCCAATCCGCAAATGGCTCTTATGCATTTCTTCTGTGCAATAAATACCGCCTTTACATTTGTACCGTTCCCCCATATAATTAAGCCGTATCGTAGAATTGATTCTATGTATGCATAATAGGCAGTAATAGCCGTTTGTTTTGAGGCAATTTTAGTTAAGTTATGCAATGCAAAAGTAAATCTATTGATTTTGTTGCATATTGTATCAATTTGTTCCCTCCAGGTTAGTTCTTGATTTATATTGATGCCAAGAAATAATGTATTATTCACCCCTGTAAGGCATTGACCATTATAATTTATATTCAATTTATCATTTAAACTATTAAAATTAATGAATTTGCTTTTATTAATATTTATATGTAAGTTATTTTTGTCTAGCCAATTAATTATAGATGTCAATGTATTATTTATATTTAATTCGTGGTCACTAAATGGTATGTCTTTGTTGGAGGTTACAACTACTGATATGTCATCCGCAAATAAAATACTTTTGTGTTCAATTATTTCTGGTAGGTCGTTAATATATAAAAGAAACAACAACGGTCCAAGGACACTTCCCTGGGGAACTCCGAATTTATTTGTAAGAGGAAAGGATCTATAGGTCTGAGAATAATTTTTCTTATTCAGTTGAATCACTTCGACATATTGCTGTCTATCCTCCAGATATGTTTTTAACAAGCTAAGAGCTGTTTGTTATTCCCAACTGCCGGAATTTTTACTTCCTACATTACGAGATTTATGATAGATAGATACCTGTAGCGGAGCCATCTATCGAATGCAGGAGAGAACCACAATCGAATGCAAAATCCTAAAACGCGATATCCAAGTTTCTCACAATGAGAATTGGAATATAATATGTAGGTACATGGGCCAAACAACGACTAGTAGCACGGTGGGGCCAGAAGCGCTTCCCTTTTCACCACCCCCACATACCTATGTGACAACAATTATTTTAATTATTTTGAGTTGAAAATCAAAGTAATCGGGATACAAATACGCTACGCTTAGGTAATAGGGTGTCTAAGAACGATTAGGGCACATGTTAGATATTAGTTATGTCGTAGCATAGAATCAAATAACAGGTCACTTTTTTAGATAAAAATATGCAGATGTGAGTTCAGTCTTCAGCCAAATAAATCGTGATACGTAATATTCCCATCAGCCGACGACATTTCAACCGGTTGCAAACCCTTTCTTTTTGCAATATATGTATATATTAAAAAACCATTTGCACATATATGTATGTTTCTGTTGAAGTTCTTAACGCGATCAATTAACTATGACAATCATTTTCTTTTATAAAGTAGGTGCACAATAAAGATGTCCTTCCATTGTTTGTTGGATCCACATATTCACTGAGTGAAAGAAAAAAGTGCAGTAGATATCTAAGTTACATTTAGACGCGCTAAGAATCATTAAATGATTATCACTTATAACTCACTTATTTTACTTGGGTCAATATTTGTAGATGTGAGACTCTTACAATTGAAAAATCTAATTTTCACCTATGCTTTATCTTGTTAGTAGTACTAGTCTTGTTTGTGCCTGAAAGCGTCGGTAGGCTCGCACTTTAACTTAAAATAGATTGACCGCTGAAGTGTGGTTGTATAGTTTACATAATATCCAGTTCGTCAATTTTTTTAGGGGATGCTGACTGTACTATGATTGTTTTCAGTATTTACTCGTACTAACCAATAGCTACAGGTACTAGTAGTGGTGTACTATGACGTCACAAATAATGTCAATGTTACTCGCAATTACTCTTGTATCATTTAAAGGAGAACAATAATAATTTTCATGACTGTTAGTTCGGGTCTATTACCTATTGTTATACCTTATTAGTTTTTAATGATTTAAGAAGCTGTTGTCGATTTTGAATATTGAAACGTAATATATTTTTTTGCTAAACTTTATAGCAATATGTTGGTACTTAATTGATTCCAGTTTCTGAAATCGTACAATAATTTTATCACATAGAAAGTTATGTTTAAGTAATACATACCTGTGGGGTAAGCACGAACCATTTTACGCTGCGTAACACTAGCGACTCGCTAGCAAAATCTTTGTGATTAGACAGTTGGACGATAGCGTTACGGACTTGGGAGTTCGTGCTTACCCCTCTCTCTGGTTGTTTTTAATTATACCTACGTTAGTCAATTTCTTGCAACATCACTTTTATTTTTGTTTGCACCAGAATACTAAGAAACCCTCTCTGAGAACAAATAAGTCTGTTTTATTTACTCAAAACTTACACTAGATAATACTTCCTTCGCTTTAAAATAAATAATGATCAGTTACTGCGTGATATAAATCATATTTATGACATCTTAATATCTCTTCAACACGACTACATCCTGTACACAGCCACCAATTTACATAACGCAGCTTTCATACTATAGGGGCACATCTCGAAAATTTTGTGATTTCGAGTTTTCATAATATATCCGTACAAAATCAATAGGCAAACATCTTAAACGCATTTTCCCAATAACCGTTTTTTTTAGTTGTGCCCCTATAGTATGAAAGCTGCGATAAGTCCTAAACAATTCGTAGTGTCCCTAGCGTCTAATCACAGTCACAAAGAAATTTAAGTACCTATTCAAGATCATGTTGCTACATTTTACCATCTCCAAATATATAATAACTTAGATCTTTGCCTGCTTTCTTTTGTTAACTTACTTAAAATAGTACATAGATTCTAACAATAGGTACTCTATTATTATGGAAGACTAGTTTGCCTTTGGATACGTAAAAGTTTAATAAACGTAAACAGGTGATGTACGTTAATGTTTACGCTACAGTAAACATCACAAGACCTAAGACTAACAGAAGAAGTACATTTTCTTCACAACCATTTTCAATGGTTGGGTGTGATCATGAAGAAGCGGTGATTAAAGTTTAAGTCAATAGTCTTCTGCAGGGCTAATTAAACGAAATGCTATGAAAATGGGGCACTGTAAAAAACCTCACCGGAGACATCCGATAAGAAAGGATATTTCAAAAAGCCAACAGCCAAGTATGGAGACAAATCCGCGGGCATCCACTAGTTTATGATCTGGGGGTAAATCTCGAATATTTTTATCACCGACAGTTTTATCAGCGATTGGCAATAGGCTTGTGTCCACTAAAAAATAATAGGTCATGTTGTAATATATATAACTTTATTGTTATGTATAGAAGTAAATACAATTATTTATTTATTATAAAAATGTAAGATTATTAATATTTTTCATTATTTAAAACCGAAAAATATAAATTTAATCACGTGACAGTGAACGCCAATCAGAGAGCGTGACGTCAGTCAGTGCGTGCGCCATTGTTGTTGTTGACGTTTTAGTAGTAAATACACAAACCCAGTAACAATTATTCGCCGATTTTTGCAAAAAAACTTCTGAATTATCGATATTTCAAAAGGTTGAGATAAATAGCTATGGAGTCCGGATTTAGTAAAGCAAATTCGACTAATCTACCAAAAATTGACGCTGTTATGCTCGGAACATTTTTCGCAACTAACAGTGATTTTTGTTCTTCGGAATTTCGCAACGTTAAGACTTCAATGTAAGTAAACAGAAATGTAAAACATTACTTAGTAAGCATTCATTCAGTTTACTAAATAAAATGAGTTATATTTCCTGAAATAAAGACTTTGATTTTAGGTTATTTTGACTTGATTTTATGTACCAACTAGTTGCATTTTTTTTTTCAGGTCTTCTAGAGCATCATACGGAGACGATGCTATTAGCTACGTGCAGCTGAAGCGTGACGCCCATTTGTGCGCAGTGAAATGCAAAATGTGTCCAGAACACAAAGTTCACGCTAAACTATATGGATGCACCCTGATTATTGATGAAGAAGATGATGTGATTGTTTCAGTAGTATGTGAGGACTGTGTTGCTTCAAGAGGTGGTTGCAAACACGCAATCGCTTTTTTATTTTGCGTTCACCGTCGTAGCGAGGAGCCTTCTTGTACATCAACCGAGTGCTATTGGAAAAAATCAAAGTTGTCTAGAGTTGGCAGTACTTTGAAATCAATCACGACCAAACAACTGTCAAAGAGCAGCCCCTTATTGCCAGCAAATAACATAGTTCTGGCAAAATTCATAGAAGAAGGAAGGAAAAGAAAAGTGCATGACTGCGAGCTTTTAAGATATCAACCCAATTATTCTCCAAGCGAAACTGAAGCACTTTCAATGCATCAGCTTATGCTAAAATATAAAGAGAAATGTGTTGATACATTTTTGAGCAATGTTATCATTACAACAGCTCTAATTGAGAAGGTTAAAGAAGAAACAATAGAGCAATCCAAAAGCAATCTCTGGTTTGAATTAAGGTATGGCCGGATAACCGCATCAAAGGCATATGAAGTTAGTCGTTGCAAAACAGCTGACGGTACACTTGTATCTTTGATACTAGGTGGAAAAATCCCAGAAACCAAACATATGAAACGGGGCCGTGTGCTTGAAGATCAAGTGAGAAGAACCGTGGAAGATATGCTAAAAAAAAATATTACCAAGTGCGGTCTTGTATTGAGTAGTCATTACCCCATGATCGCTGGCTCTCCAGACGGATTATGTGATGGCAATATTGTTGAAATAAAATGTCCCATAAGTGCCAAAACTTATAAAAAACTATATATACAATGGCCAGCCTTCAGAGAGATGTAATGCTCAGATGCAGCTGCAAATGTACCTAACAGCAATGAAAAGTGGATACTTTTGTGTAGCTGACCCTGACTATGTTAAAAATAAACAAGTGGAAATTATAAATGTGCCATTTGATCATAAATATGTACAAAATATCAGTGAAAAGTTAGTCTTATTTGGAAAAATAATATATATCCTTTATTATATAAGAGTGTAATATAAGATTGTGTTATTTTTATCATAGGATAGGTATAATATTTGTTATGGGATCTTAATAAAAAACAATTTTTTGTATTAGTTGTTTTATTTTATCAAAGAGTCTTGTAAGTTAACTAAACCGCATGCTATAATTATAATATCATCTAGTATTTTAATAAAATTAAAATTATACATGCATGTGGTTTTAGCATACAAAATTCTCGTAAACGACGTATTAGACGCTCTATATGTATCCTTATGCTGGCTATCTGTTTAGTTAACTTTGCATCATTTTTAGTCATTTTCACTCCACTTTCAACACTTGGAGGTCTTATCAATGTAACTCCTGACTTATGCAGATATTGTTCAACATGCTTGAAACCTCTATCTGCTAAAACACACATACCAGGCTTTAATGTTTTTATAAAATCACATGATTCTACTAATAAAGTGTCTGTTGTTCTGCCCCCAAACCCAGGAGAAATATAATTTATTAATCCGTTGGGTGTACAGGATATTAGGTATTTAATTGTATTGGCCTTTTTATAGTCAGACCAAGTTAGGGCTTGATTTACTGCTTTGGATGGCTTCTGCACTTCAATTTCAAGGCAGTCAATAATACAACTGGCATTGTGAAAATTATGTCTAAATGATATAGGTAAGTTTTTTTTAGTCATTTCACTGTCAAGATTAACAATAAAAGAACGCATAACACTGGCTATTAATGGTATATTTTTATTAAACACCTTACTTAAATATGATGGAGTATTCTCATAATCATCTGCCAGTTGATTAAATGTATTATCCAACCTAATTTTATGTACAGTGGGTTGCCAAATTAATAGGGACAGTCACATTTTTTATATTTTTTTGTCTTCGGGCGCACTTAACTGCTCTTTTAAGTGGTATAAGTGTTACTGGCGTATATTTTTATGTTTCCAGCACCTCTATAACTCAAATCTAAAGTGAATTTTAAGTACTGAGTGATTTGTTTATTTTGTAAACATATTTTAATAACGGGAGAGACACAGAGTCCTTCACACGTGTGAAAGTGAAATACGTAATAATTGTGTTTAAAAAGTTATTTTGTGATTTTTGTGCAATAATTTTTAATTGCAAGTAAGTATTGTTTAGACGTCATTAAAAATAATGTAATTTGAAGCGGATTTTAAGGTAAAATTAATTTATATTTATTTTTACAGCTTTCACTATGGGTCGAGGGGTAGATTTGTCTCCAAGAAAAAAATCTGAGGTTAAAACCCTTCTCCTACACACGAGTCATTCTCAGAGGAAGATAGCAGAACTAGCCGGCATTTCTAAGTCAGCTGTTAATAAAATTAAAATAAATTTAGACCAAAATCAGCCACTTTCGCCTAAAAGAAAAGGCAAATGTGGAAGAAAACGGATCACAACACCAAGGTCCGATAGGAAAATCCGTGATATCTGTTTGCAAAACAGAAAGAAAAGTGCTGGACTGTTAACTCAGATGGTACAGGAAGCTGGAATACCAGTTTCTAGGAGAACTGTACAGCGAAGGTTGGCAGAGGAAGGCTTGACAGGTCATCGTCCAGCGAAGAAACCGCGATTGACAGAGGCGATGAAACAGAAACGGCTTGCTTGGGCTCGTGAGCATCGCCTGAAGACTATTGAAGACTGGAATAAGGTAAGTTCTAATATTAATTACATGTTTTATTGTATAAAACTGTTGATAAACCATATTTAAGAAAATTATTTTATTTTTTATTTTTTTTAGGTGTGTTTCTCAGACGAGTCAACATTTGAGATTCTAGCCGACAAAAGCAGTTTTGTCAGGCGGCGGCCAGGTGAGAAATTCCACCCCGACTGCATAGTGGAACGTGTTAAACACCCCGTTAAAATAATGGTATGGTCTGTCATAAGCTCTAAAGGGGTGGGCGCCTCTACATTGTCCAGGGAACTATGAGACAGGACCAATACAAGCAAGTCCTAGAAACTCGCCTGTTGCCGCAACTTCAGGAATGGTTCCCGGATGGGGAGGAATTCGTGTTTATGCACGATTCCGCACCATGCCATAAAGCTAGGAGTGTAACCAAGTTTTTGGCAGACCATAATATTCCAGTTTTACCTTGGCCTGGCAATTCCCCTGATATGAATCCCATAGAAAACTTATGGGAAATTACCAAGGCGGAAATTGCCAAGGAAATGATAACAACCAAAGTAAAACTAATTGAAAAGTTGATAAATGTATGGCATCACAACCCTAAAATAAAAGAAAGTGCCAAACAGTGCATAGAAAGCATGCCGAGGCGAATTGAAGCCCTTATAGAAGCTAAGGGAAATGTGACTAAATACTAACAATTTCCCATGACAGTTTTTATATACCTGTAAATATTTTATAATTGTCTAAACATTATTATTTTTCTTTAAATTACTTTTAAGATGTGTCTTTATTATTATTAAATGTAATTATAACTTAAAATGGTGTTTTAAATTAGTTATGGACCAATATTGTACAAAAAATAACAATTTCGTGACTGTCCCTATTAATTTGGCAACCCACTGTAAACATAATAATATATGATGTTTGGGAATATTTAAAGTCTCCTGAATAATGTCAATCAAGTAATAACAAGTTTTTGAAAGACCAATGTACAATCGAGGCTTCTTCTCTATCTTTTTTAATGTGTTCGATAGAGTCTCCGTAGCTTGTTGTTGTTTCTTGTAATCTTCAAGTATTTCGCTGCAGTCAGAAGATGATTTGGTTTGCAGTGAATGCACAGAAGGTGAGTGACTCCTGATACCTCCTGAGTATAGAGAAATTTCACCATCTGAGGGCTCATCCTCGGTAAATATATTTCTTGTTATTTTACCCGTCTCCGCAGGTCTTGATTTCTTGAAAGTCTTAACTTTGAATGGGGATGTGAAACTTGATACTAGCGATGGTTTCAATGGTGACAATGCCTGATCTTTGTACTTCGCTCCAGCTTGCACAGCTTTACTTCTGAATTTTGGTGTTATTAAGGCTTGAACAAACTTGTCTGATGTTTTACTTATAACTTCTTGGACATTTTCTTCACCCAACTTGCAATCTAAAAATATTTATTTATTTAATCATATAGCACAGAGACGGATCATACTACAAACAAGGATATTTATAATACACAGTCTAATCTAGAGGTAAGTATTATAGTATACACAACACACGGGGCTATAAAGATTCTGACAGTATTTATTATCAAAATAAACTTTAACTTTATAAAAAATATGACATTTAGTAGGTAACATTAATATTTGAAATTCATGTATGAACCAACTATTTGGTTAGAATTATAAAATTAGAAATGATAAAAGTAATGTAACTATTGGTACTTGTACTCTGAACTACTTGTTTTATATGTTAGGCAGACTCACTTGAAATGATATTAGAAGTATCTTCTAGAGATGAACTTGTTGTACAACTTGTATTATATTCATTTAGACACTCTGCAATGGTCTCAGTTCTTTGTTTCTTTACAATGTATGGCCGTTCTATGATGCTGCTCATTCGTTTTCTTCTGTCTTCTTGGCACTCAAACTTTGTTGGAATGCAACCTGATTTCATAAGTATCTTTGATACTTTTCCCATGATTTGATACTCCATAAAATTCGTCATATCGTTTGGCATCTAGAAAAATAACAATAACCTGTATTTAACAATGATACCTACAACATAAAATCTCAGATTACATCAGTTAGTACAAAATTAAGTCAGAATCAAAATAACCTCAAATAATTTAATAGCTACATTTACAAAGTGTTTTTTTCATTGTAATATAGGTACAGGGACTGGAAAGTCATCTTTGTTTAAATACTTACATCAAAATGATCTTCGCAAAAGTACATTCTTGAATCTACAGACAAAATACGGGCATCATCTCTCCGTGCAAGTTTTAACCACTTTCTCCGTATTTGTTCATTCATGGGAACTCTTACAAACAATTTGTTTGGTGTCATTACACTTGTGCTTTTACACTCAGGCACTACACAATACTTATAAAACATGGAATTCATTTTTAAATTATTAAATGTAAAAAAAGTATTCACGTTCACGGTTTGTTTTGGTTTGGACGCACTGAATGACGTCATTGAAGACGCCATGACAGTTTAGAGCGTTTTCATGAAATATTCGAACAGGTTTTTTAAAAACCGTAAATAATTATGTTAGTGATTGATTATTGTAGAAATATTAACTTATTTCTGATATATATGTAAGAAAGAAAAGAATGAACCACTAATTACATTTTAGGACACAAGCCTATTGTTGGTGAACCTAAGTGGGTAAACCTATAGAGTAAATAGCGATAAACAATAACATGAATTACATCTGTTACAATAATAAAATTATAGATATTCTAAAATCCATTTTACTTCAGATATAAGGAGTAATTAATTACAAGAAAAAAATGGTATTTCTACTTATTATCTCAAAATCATAACATTATTATAGTTGAGACATCCCCAGGAAGCAAAACAGATGCTTGTGTTGGGGGGGTCTCGCTCTTGTTCCAGTCGTATCTAAGTTTTGAGTAAAATAAACATAATCCAAACAACTTAATCTAAAATGTGTTTAATTCAAGATAGTTTCAAGCTAATTTTTTTTAGTAAGTAGACCGCTGTACCTGATAAGGAAGTTACGCAAATGAATGAATGTGAAATGATAAAGTCAATGTGAAGAAGAAGTGCATAAAGCTATTTTTATGTATTACTCCATCTGCATGAACAACACAATGTTCCGACCTCCGTACTGTCAACTACCCTTTACGGGGTAGAAGTCGCTGGCGCCCGCTTGCATTTTACATTTTTCTTTGAAAAAGAAAACAATGAATAGTAAACTAAGATGGACATAGGAAGCTAAGCTGGCGTGTTAATAGGATTGATGCAGGGGCTTCATCAAACGTGGCTAAACGCGGCTTTGACGTCACCGGCGACCAATGGAGTCGCTGTATACTCGTATAACTATAAATTTTACATAATAGGTCAAACTAATTCTTTAAGTTTATTATCCAAAATAACTCCTGTTACTACTGTAGGCTTTGAGTCTGGTAGCTTCATAGAGAAAAGAGAGTATGTCTATGGATAGCCTAGACAAAGTAACAATTTTATAAGCGACAGGGTAGTTTGCGAAGTTATCGAAACATTGACGGCCGATTGGTGTAGTCGGGAGTGACCCTGCCTGCCGCGCTATAGATTTGAATCCCGGTAGGTGCGAACTAGACGTGTGCGCCGATGATAAAATTATCGGCGGCGGATGCCGATCAAAAATCTTTTCAGCGTGAAGAATTGGGATATATCACCATAGTTTTTATTTGAGGTAGGTAGGTACCCGATGCGCCTACCTGCTGGACCTTCAAAAGTTCGCAAAAGTGGGCAGTCTGATGGATGTGCTGTGCACGCTCCTGCTGACATCTGCCGGAGCCAAAGCTATACTACCGGCAATGGACCTTCAAAAGTATGTAAAAGTGGTTTTCAAACATTTAAAAGTCGCGCCGATTTAAGCTTTAGCGCCGAATCGCTAAAATTGGCGTTAGTTAAGTCGATTTTTCTCAGCTATTGCAATATATAGGAAAGTGATATTTAATAATCGAATTCTACACTATATTATCTCACTTTCTTTGGTTGCAGAAACACGATTCATAGACTTTTTTACGATAGAAAATTGTGTTAAAGATACCTCTATTTTATCAAATTTGTTTATTTTACAGGCAAACCAGAGCGATTTAAGCCTCAATTTTTGTATCAATAGACTTGTCTAAACATACTCTAAAAACGTATTCCACATTTTAATTTTCAGTTTTTAATTAAAACGCGAAAATATGTTTTGTCGCTTACGCTCTTTTAGTTTAAGCCAGTCCCCGCTCATATTTGTATGTAAATAAACGTACCTCCACCCTCCCTCAGTCGGCCACCGGCCTTGATTGACGCAGGGTCTTTGTCAATCGTTTTCCCGAGCTGTTATTTTTCTCTGTCAAATTTTAACTGACTATTTACTGGCTGACATTATTATCTAAGGGTAAATTTATATTAGGTACAACAAAAGGAATTAGATACGAGTATTAGGAAATTAGCGGGACGCAACATCAAACGTGGCAATCATTGAGGCTGAGGCAGTTACAAGTACTTGAGACAATAAAATTGTTATGGCAATATTTAACCTGCATTAATGCGGGGCATTACTGGAATAAACCAGATGATGCTTTTTTTAATTTTTTTATTGCAAATCTAAAGGTTCTCTACCAGTCAAGCAATATTTATGGTGAGAATGTACAGGTAGCGCAATGGACAAAACAATTTCAAATATAGGCTATACATAAAAATAAATATTAAATAACAAACACTAGTAGCTAAGCACACTTAATTCTATAATTAGTACATACTTACACATAATACGACATTGGACATGGACCAGGTTCTGGACTCTCCTGTAGACTGCTCAATTACTCTCGACTTAAATACCTCAACATTAGAAGACTCCCGAATCATTACTGGTAGATCGTTCCATAAGCGAACTGCAGCGGTAGTAAAAGAGTCAGAATACAAAGCAACATTGCGCTCGGGCTCACGGAGGGTTTTGTTGCGGCTAGACCGGAGTGGTCTATCGCAGGAGAAGAACTCGAAGCGTTCGGAAATGTATTGGGGACCAAGAGGATGGTTCAGGGTATTGAACAAGAAGGAACGTAGGTGAAGATTATGTCGATGTCTAATATCAAATGAGCCAGTTTAGCTGTGCACGATATTGGGGTATGTGGTCATATTTACGCAAGCCTAAAATTATATCGAATATACATAGGGGGAGAAGGCGGTCCAACTTATCTAAGAGTTACTCATCTGGGTAGCAGACATCAGCATAGTCAATGATTGGGAGCAACAGAGCGTTGACTAACGTGATCTTGGCTGCGCCCATCGTAATAACTGAATAGTGTGTTTTTGAGCAAAGAATATTGATAAGATATTTATTTACCCACCCGTGTCGTCGATACAATGCAGGATGAATTATAACGTTTTTATTAACTAAAAAAATAAGTAAATACGAGTAAATTTTCACGAAACGACGACGTCGCATCGTGAATCGACGCCGCAGCATGTGTGGAAACCCTTAGTTACTCGTATGTGTGTCACATTTCTCTAGTCGATTTACCAACTTATTAGTAAACTGAAGATGTCGCCGTGTGTTACCGAACGAAATGATATTTCAACGTGGTGACTGTAGTTCCTTTTTCTGCCACTTTGCAGATAATTTGGCAAACGCATACATTTGAATCCCTCATAATAATCCGACTAATATTATAAACGTGAAAGTTTGGTAGGATGTATGTATGTTTGTTGCTCTTTTGTGCAAAAACTACTGAATGGATTTTAATGAAACTTCACAAAAATATAGCTTACATATAAGAATAACAGTGGACTTTGCTAGGATTACATTTTAGTCCAACACCCTGTTATTTATAATATTTCATTTTTGTAAATAAAAATGAAATGTGTTTAAGTGTAATAAATAACACATAGGCATTATCTCGGGTTAACATTTTTATCCCGGATAATTTCGACATTTTGTTTGTTCTGCAGTATGTACGATCGGGCGCGGACGGAGTTGCAGGCGTCCACTAGTTTCAAATATATAGGCAAAGTGTGAACGATGAACTATCCAATTTGAATTTGGAATGACTGTTACGTTGAAGCTTTGAAACATTGTTCGCGATCTATGTAGATTTCAACAAATCCGTGGGACTCGCAAATTGCGTAAAACTTTCTCGAAACTTTAATAAATAAACTCAGTGGGTACATGCATTTTGGAATTATTATTGAGCACGGAGTCACCTTAACGCCGGAAACCAAATCGGCGGCGGTGGCTGCGTGCCGACGCGGCGCACACGTCTAACGAACATTGATACGATGAATATCGATGTTTATTTCAGAGTCATGAACGTTTCTATACTAATCTATGTATATTATGGATTTTAATGTGGGACTAAGTTAATGTGTTGTGAAGTGTGTGAATATTTATTTATTTATATGATTTATTCACTCCAATATGAAACCTTCGTTTATTACGTTTGTCAAATGACGTCGTAGTGAAGTATAACCGCAGTTGGCCGAACTGTTTGGATAACTTTACGAATTTCGCTGACTCTTATAAAATTGTTGTATTGTCTAATCTAAGCCTCCTGGTACGTTTAATAGTTACTATACTACATCTTCTTCTGAGCATCCTGGCAGTTGATATCGCTGTTATATTTAGTTTTTTACCGAGTGTCAAATGGTCACATGACTCGGTTATAAGAGTGCAATATAATAATTCACAAACCGCTTAGAACCGGAATAAACTAGATAAGTTTGGGCATCCTATAGCGATTAATTAAGACAATACAACATAAATAGAAGGACGCACGTCTACACGTTGGTTAGGTACCCTAACCTCAACAGTTTTTAGTGTCGCTACCATCTATGCAAGCTATAAAATAGAGTACGGCTGGACCGAAGTTTCCGCCTTCTTTCGCCTGACTATAAGGTGGTATGGAGGAGACTAAGGACGCTAGCTTTAATTTGCACGCAATATTTCGTGCGCTGTTTAGATAATGGTGGAATAAAACTATTAATGTATATTAAGATCATTATAGGCCATCGCTATCATACACCCTTCAAATGATCTGTGAATTTCCGCTTCAGTACCTATAATACCTACTTTATAGGAGTTTTCAAATATCAAGAAGATAAGCCAGTGCTGATTCGGAGCTTTACTAGATGTAAGCTGCATCTCCTTCCTTGCATGTCCTAATAATCGACTAAAGAACTCGGGCATTCTCGTAGGCAATAAGCTAGCAACTTAACAACCCGTATCATGAATTTGGTGAGAGCGTGATGTCTCGCTTTTAAACGTCAAATCCACAGAGCTAAGTAACAAAGTTACTTAGTAATAACGCAACATCATTGATACATTAATTATTTATCAGATCTTATAACTAGGTCCTTACCCTAAGTGTGCCTATACGGCATGGCAAACGTGCCAGTATCTAGTGTTAGTAACTTAAAATCTAACATGCACATGCATACTTATTCTATGGTTAGTACACGTTACATGTGGAAATTATAAGTAAATTGATATAACAACTTTACTGGGCGAGTCACAAGAAACAACTTAGCTGAGGACGCGTTGAGTGATTCGCGTGAATTTCGCGATAGTTGCGCTGTAAATATCCAACTCAGGGTGCGCTTTGGATACCTCATTATATAAACGGAACATCCTGACCAGGGGACTATACAACGTCGTGTTATTATTATGTACTTCGAGTAAGAAAGTTGGTTGATGACGGGCGTTATAGCGGCCAACCACAATCTTCACATGAGAAAGAAGGGTGGAGGAGTCTAGTTTGTGATTAATAATTTTGTATAGATATAATAAATCTTGTCTATCCCTGCGTACATATAATGGGGAGACTTCCAATAACTTCAATCTTTGCTCATACCTTTCTCCCAAGGCCCTTTCTGAAAGCCACCACACGCAGACACTTCCTTTGGACACTCTATTCTGTTACGATGGACATTATAATAAGGAGACCATATTATAGACTTCACTTCACAGACTGCTTCTCTTATATGCTGTAAAAGGTCTTGGAATCATAGTACATTATAAATATATAAATATAAATATTCACACACACTTCACAACACATTAACTTAGTCCCACATTAAGATCCATACGGTCTTGTGTCGTGGGTACTAAGCAACGGTATATAAATACATAGATAAGTATAGAAACATCCATGACTCATGCATGACATAACATTATGTAGAACAACTGTGTTAAATAGATTAAAAAAACTTTCATTAAAGAAACAGTAACAAAGAATTAAACATACTTAAGTCGGTAAGTAAGATATCAAGCGATTTAATGTAAAACTTTAGATAAACACAAGACTAAAACCTTACTATTATTTATTTTAACCTACATTCTGTTTACTATAATAATCCTATCACTTTAGAGTTGTCACAAAAAATCTAAAATAAAATAAACGCAATCATGTCACGTTTGATATGAGATGATGTATGTAAAATTGAGATATTCAAATGACATGGTGATAAAAACCTAAAATAGCACCTTTTCCTAGACATTGATTGATTTCATAGCGTTATCATTACGGAAAGATTTAGACTGTTTGATGATTTATCATAGGAAAACCTGGTTTTTAGGAAACTACGTGGCTTAGGTACTTAACTATAACAGTCACTTAGAATTTCAACTGTCTGGCTATCACTGTTCATGAGATAAAGTCTGGTATAGTATAAGACGGATAAACAGACGAACAACGGAGTTTTAGTAATAGGGTCCTACTTTCACCTTTTGGGTACGGAACTGAAAGAATAAAACTACGGTTAAGTAAAGTAAACTCCATTGGTAGGTACAATCTTAAAAAATATACATTTGTTGTCAAGTCGCAAATTACTGAAAGCCTGCAACTAAATGTTGACTTGTCTCTCGCCATTCGAACAGCTCCTTCAAAGTGACAACTCCTGTCCATTCCCGAATATTTCGAAACCAAGATTTCTTCCGCCTACTGACGACGTCCCTTCATAATAATTTGAAGCAGTTGGTATCTATCGTCCTGTAAAATATTACCTAGATATCCAAATTTAATCATTCTAATCTCGGGTTGCATAAACGCGCTGGAGAACTATCTCGTTGGAAACTTTGTGTGTTCAATTGATACGGAGCATACAACGATACTTAGATTAATCAATCCCCAGAAGGAGTCATCAATTACCAAAATTCCTAAGAATAAAATGATTGTGACTCAGAAAGAAACAAATATCAATGATAGGTTATTCAGTTTGACGAAATTAAAGTTGTTTAAAAAATATACTTTTAATGTCAGGGGTTTTGTAGGACTTCTTTGCGACGATATCACAACATTTTAATCACACAAAGGTTCAACATCTATGTTAAATGTAAGGAAAGAAATGGTCTGCATTTTCATTATTGTGGCTGTGACCGTTAACTAGTCCAATCGTGCGGTTGCACTTGACCGACTAAACCACATAGTTCCTTAATGAGCAGCACATTACGTAATTTAAATACATCCCACCAAGATGACAGAGAAAATATAAGGAAAATTAACGGCGGTGATGATAGAGATCAGCTGTGACAAAAAATATATAGTCGACAGGTGATGGGTAAGACAGTTTTCTTTTACATAAGAATGAAGACTTCAGACTTCAGTGCTAAAGCTCATGGACCTAAAGGTAGAACATTTATATACGCCCTGTTTATAAGAGATGATAAGCATGACAAAGATATTGTAAGGGGAGTGAATGCTGGGAATCGGGTGAATGATGAGTAGCCAGAAAGTGTCGCAAACGGCACTTTACGGCACAGGCTGTTCATAGAGGTGTCTTGGTGCCGATTCTTATTGGTAGTGAAAGTTGGGTATGGCAGAAACCAAAACACCAAAGTCAAGTGAATGCAGTGTAAATGAGAGCATTGAGAAGTATGTGTGGAGTCACTTTGAAAGATAGAATAAGAAATGAGGTGATCAGAAAGAAGTGTGGTATAAATGAGAACGTTGCGACGAAGATTGAGAAAGGTATGTTGAGATGGTTTGGGCATGTGGAGAGGATGGATGAAAGTAGATTGACAAAGAAAGTGTTATACACTTTCTTTGTCAATGGAAAAGTGGACGGAAGAGTGGATGGAAGGGTTGAAAGGGGAAAACCTCGCCGGACTTTCACCGATCAAATTGGTGAAATTCTAGAGAAAGGTCAGGTCAAGAGTACCCTAAACCGACGAACTTACATGAAGAATATCACAAGAAAGTAGATGAAGCGAAAGAGGTGTGTCAATCGTAGCAAATGGAGATCCGCGATCTCTACCTACCCCTCCGGGAAAGAGGCGTGATTTTATGTATGTATGTTTTTTTTTTTTATTTATTTTTTATTTATTTATTATGGGTTTGTCAACAATCACTACAATGTTCTTACTTATTAACTAGTGACATAAAATTTAAAACTAATTGTAGAATTATTTATAGACAAACACAGCATGCACAATTTTGAACCATAAATCAATTTAGTTATGTCTTATAATGAATGCAGTTAAAACACGAAACAATACTAACCAAGACCAGCAACACTCAAGACTCAACAGCCAACTTCAATAACCGATCTAAAGAGAACTTTTGTATAATTCAGATTAAATTGTATGAATGTTGTCATACAAGATTTAAAATTAAGAAAAAGAAAAAAAATATTTAAAAAAGATAAAGATAAAAAAAAAAAAAACCCGAGATTCTTTGTGATCTCTAGTATTGAAATAGGCCGCAAGACATTCCCATGGCCTCACATAGAGATCTACGAAAATTAACTATTGAATCAGCGTGTAAATCAACACAGTGGTGCCACCGATTATATACCCTAGAAATACGAGGGATGGGGGAGTTCTGACCGAGTACCGTCCTACGCATTGGTACAACAAGGGGAGTGATGACAGCTCGTGGGTATCGTGCAGGGGCATTCAATCTAAATTTACCCAATAACTGCGGGGAGTCCATGACATTACGGAACAACCTATATAGGAACACAATATCCATAAGCTCCCTGCGTTCATCGAGACATGGAATCCTGAAGTATTCGAGCCTATCACGATATGCAACACATCTTTTAGCCACTCCTGTAGAGTATGCAAGGTGGTATAAAAATCTTCTTTGAATGCGCTCTAGTTTTAAGGAATGACAGGCATAGTGCGGTCGCCATACCACACTGCAATACTCCAAGGCTATTGTAAAGTAATACCTTTGTGTCAGGCAGGCGAAAATCTTTGCTGCTTCTTATAATAAACCCCAACATACGTGACGCCCTATTAAAGATGTTATCAATATGTGGTATAAATGTTAGTTTCGTGTCCACTGTCACTCCCAGGTCCCTCACTGTATCCACTTCCATCAACATATTCCCATCAATGTGGTATGCGGATTGAATTATATTCAATTTACGAGTAAATTTAATGTGTACGCACTTCTTACTGTTTAAAATCATCCCGTTAGCATTACACCATTGATTCAGCCTATCGAGATCCTTCTGAAGAAGCACTGTATCATCAGGTGTTTTTATTACTCCAGCTAGCTTTAAATCATCAGCATACATGAACGGGGCAGCGAAAGACATTATGCTCGGTATATCGTTGATGAACACATTAAATAGAAAGGGTCCCAAATGGAACCCTTGTGGGACATCTGAAGTGATGGTATACTCGCCCGACCGATATCCATTTACAACAACAAAGAAGTATCTACCACTCAGATATGACCGTAGCCATTGTAGCAGAGGGCCCGACAGTCCATAATACCTTAACTTTCTCAAAAGGACACAATTAGGAACTTTATCGAAGGCTTTGCTAAAATCCGTGTATATCACGTCCGTTTGCAAATTTCTATCAATAGATTCTGCCAAGAACTCTACAAATGACACTAAATTACTTTCGGTTGATCTTCCAGAGACAAAACCGTGCTGTTGGTCGACCAGATGGACTTTAAAAAAATTTTGTAGGACTGGACAGATCAACGATTCCAACACTTTAGCTAACGTTGAGAGAATCGATATCGGTCTATAATTCGCCACCTGCGATTCTTCATCGGACTTGTACACCGGGACGACTTTAGCCAGTTTCCATTCATTTGGAAAGATTCCACTAGCCAGGGATCTATTGTAAATGTGAAGGAGCGGTGTGAGCAGACCAGTAGTACATGCTTTGACGAATACTGGCGGTATTCCATCAGGACCTTTCGAAGCATCCAACCCTTCTAGCCTCTTACGAAGTTCATCTCGAGATATTTGAATCACCGACAGGCAACTGCTCCCAATGCTTATCAAATCTGCACAACCCGTCCAACCATCAGATACTCCATTCGTACTGTCTGAATACACAGCAGCAAAGTATTGGGCAAATAAGCTACATACCTCTTCAACATTATTGGTAGTAACGGTTCCGTTCGTAATTGTGGATGGGTACTTACCTTTTCCTTCACGCTTGGACTTTATGTAAGACCAAAAATGCCTAGGATTGCATTTTTGTAGACTAATAGTTCCTATCGTCTTAGGATGCCTTTCCACGACATCACTTGTGCAACATGCTGGATGGAAAACGATGCCACGTAGGAGATAAATAAAGTACTAAGCAACGGTATACAAATACATAGATAAGTGTAGAAACATCCATGACTTGGAAACGAACATCATTTATCATATTTATGTTTATGAAACAAAATAAAAATTGGCATTACATGAGAAATGGTACAAAGCTCCGGTTTAGTATTCCGTATCACCCCGTCACGTATTTCTGGAGGTCACAAATTTATGTGGCATTGTCAATCAGTAGCCTTAACATAAACCAAAACAATTAAATTCAACGAAGGTTATTTCCCTCAGTCAATAGTTTAAAGTTAGTGTAATATATGTAACTTTACCTAAGTATATACTTTCATCATCTTTAATCTTATCTTTCTGCCCTTATATACGATTATTTATGGGGTCGGTGCAAGAAGACAAACCTTGAAAAGCGGCAGTAGGCTCACCTCTTGCCACTTAAAATAAACTGACAGGTTTGCCGTAATTGTACCTAGTTAGATAGGTATAGTGCCTATGCATGTTCATCCCTTAATTAATTCCCATGATTAGGTACCCATTTTCATAGATAATCTTTCACAAAAAAAAATCAGTCTAAACTGGAAAACTTCTCTATATTGGTTTAGCAATGATGCATGAAAACACGGCTGTGTTCCCAGCCGTGTGTTCCTGCAGCCACGTTTAGTTTATCAGTGACAATAATGCACTGTATATCTTCTATATCTATCTATACAACCTCCTGCATCCACCGCTTAGTAGCAAAGGCTCCCTTCACTACGTCAGTGTCCTGGGTCAACTTTATCTTTTACAGTGGCTAAAAGAAATAATTAATATTGTTTAGAGTCGGAAAACTACTTATTTATTTAATCTTACTTACGTATGTTGTTCGCACTATCGACGGGTGTCTAAACTGACTAACTAATAATTATATAAATTACATTACGTACGAAGTTTCACAACATCTGACAGGTACTTATTTTGGGTACTACTACAGTGTATACGTCCTCGTATAAGAACAATGGACCTCATCGCGCGCCTAATCAGCCGGCCCCCTGATTAGGTAAAAGCAATAGCAAAGCCGAAGCAAAGCGATAGCGAAAATCGTACAATATTCGCCTTGAAACGTCAAAGTTCCTTTGAAATTCATTTTACGTAATACGAATTTGACAAGCAATCAGCGATTTTTGTACAATTTTCGCTATCGCCTTGCTTTTGCTAGTTAGGTAATAAAGGGGCGGGTTGTGATTAAAAATACTGCTTCACCAATACACGTACAAGAAAAAATGCTTAGCTATTCCAGCTTTGGCACCAAACCATAAAAAAATATTTTAATAATAGCCAAGAACCCGCTGGAGTTAAAATATGTTCATAATTGATCAATCATTGACACCTTACTACAAATAAAAGCACAGGTTTACCATTGCCTCTACTTCCTTGCATGAAGACGTTCTTTTCTTCTTTCTCAATGACATTATTACTTATTCGGGTACTTAACAATATGCAAGCAATACAGCGAACTACATAGAGGCTACAAACAATCCACGTAATATTGGAGGAGGGTCAACTAACCCGTGACAGGAATATTAAAACGGTAAAGGAAACAAACAGAACCTCGACCTCTTTGCACGTTACGAAATAAACAATTTTAGTATACACCACATCAGTGATAGTTATTTTATGGTAGCTACTCATAGATTGTTGTATTTGTTCTCGAAAAGCGGCGGTATGCTAACCCCCTACCACGTGGGACTTAATGGTATAACCGGTGAAAAGTGGGTATATAATTTGGATACTTCTGCCCATCATCTTTGGGGGATAATGTGCGTTACTGTATGTAGGCATGAAACCCTGTACTCGTAAATGGGGTTAAAAAAGGTATACAAAAGTGCAAAAACTCACATCAAAATACACTTACTAGGATGCACTACCTATTTAGGTATCTATTTATTTTACCTATAATGAACTATTATTTCAGACAATAAGATTCAACTCGATAGATTTTACTCGTACTAGGTATATAGGTGATTTTTGGTCCTCAACGTTTCCTAAAACTACAGAATCTCCTTGTCATCACGATCATTTTTCTCCATGGAAGCATACCCTAAAATATTAGGGTCCAAAGTTGAGTAAATAGACTGCGTTTTTCTGCTTAAATGCACATTGACGCGTGTAGCAAGATTTTTTCATGAGAAATAATTAATATCTGTCTATGAAAAAACTAGCATAAACACTGGACACTATAAATTTCGCCCGATCAAGTAATTAAAAAAAAATTACATGGTTTCCCAGCATTTTTTTGGCATAAACTTACTTTATTTGATGTATAGAGTACGTACCCTTCGTTAAGGGTGGCAACAAAAAAACATCCTGTATATCCATCTATCCATCCATCCATCCATACATATAATAAAATTGTAACGCATCGATGTTTGTGCACGCTAATCTCAGAAACGGCTGGACCGATTTCGATGCAGTTTTCAAAAATATATTGTGACAGGTCCCACTTAACATATAGGCTACTTTTTATCCCGGATAATTTCGACATTTTGGTTTTTCTGCAGTCCACGCGGATGGAGTCGCGGGCGTCTACTAGTACATAAATAAATCGGTCAGACTAACCATGATAAAAATCTCAAATCATGTTTCCTATATCCGGCATAACCTAATAAGTACATACTTATTACAAAAGTACTTCCTACCTATATCTTGATAGCGTACCTACCTATAAAATAATAAATAATGTAAGTACTCATAGCATATGACTATAATACATCAAATCTAATAGAGTTGGTGCACAGAGGCTTAAATTTCCTAACAGAATAAGATAAAGGCAACATTTTTATCTTGGGATTTTTTTTTCATAATAATTTTCGTTCACTCAACGTACACTAACTTCCGTTAATAAAGGCCGATTTTTTCAAAGGTCAGATAAATAGCCTATCAATAAGGGTTAAATTTGATGTTGTCTTTCTTTAAAAATTGATCGAGATATGTACGAGTAGAGACAGCGTCTTTATCCTTAAGATAGGCTATCTGACTTTTCGAAAAATCTGTTCTAAATCAATTACAAAAAGGTATAATACCTACTGCAAAAACTTTTTAAAACAGTATGTTGTACTTTTTAACAAGACAAGGCTGAAATATCATTATACTTACTCCAGTTCCTGGTAGCAGTCCCCGAGGATTTGTAGCTATTCGCTAAAATATACGGGAAACAATCTTCTTAAGTATGACGACAAGTAATAGCGATTTTATTAATTTTAAACTGGACTGCTTTACTTTCGAGTATTTTCTTTCTTTAAGACAAATCATTATGTAGAGCCTTGGTAAAAATAACATTAAAAAATATAGAGTAAGGTATTATTCGTGTTTCTGTATGTTTTTTTACATGTATCATAAATCATAATGTGTCGAAGAGGAGGTGACATAATATGTGAAATTATAGTTTTAACTTTAAAATATTTCTAGTTTGTATTACAAAATTATTGTGCATTTTACTGTCAGATAGTAGGTATTAGTAAAATTTGTTGGTTCGCGCCTTATAAAGCTTATAAATATAAATTACTAGATAATTAATGTACAGTAGAGTAGTAATAAACACGCAAAACGATTGCCAAAAAATAGCTCCCAAAGCTCACTCCAGCGCATGTAAACCCGCCTTCCGTTATATAAAAAAGTTACATAAGCCACAATGTCAAGTCGGTACAAGATCGATGGCTCGTCAGATAGCATAAGATGAGCGATGGCCTTATCGTTATCTACAAAGGAATCCTCGAAGAGACGAGGTGTGCGCACCACATTCGCACCACAGCCTCAGCCGGCGACACGCGGCATCCTTGAGGCATCGCACGCGCCACTCCCGCGCATCCTATATCCCGTAGCAGGGTAACGATGTAAACGCGCCTATTAAACGTGATCTCGGACACTTTGTTACTTATTTTTTGGAAACTGTGAAGTGAATTTGTGAGACAAAATGGGTATGTAATTTTTTTATTATTTTGTTTTTCTCGCGTGATACGTCGCTCTACATTTTTCAAAGTCAAATAAAATTGAATTCATAATTGCTGTTAATTCAATGTAATACTTTCTTTGTACCGTTAATTACCTTCTAACAGCGTCGATTATAATATTACAATGGACTTGCCGAGACTTTAGACACTTAAAACTTCTTCAGTTGTCACAAAAATAATGTTGGTTTGCAGAAAAAAATGGTATCTAACTGGATAAAACTCTGCAGTTTGTCTCGAATGTAATGACAGTACAACAGTGTAGGCATCAAATTAGGCTTCTCACGGTTGTCACTCATGAAAACAATGGACGTTCAGGATTTACTAGTTATTTTTATATACGAAAGAGCTCAAAACTGACGCTAACTCTAACAACTATTGTAAATATGACATCTTTCTCCATTGGACCGAAATTTTGTCAGTTTTCAGTTAAGTTTAATGATTCTAAATACTTACCTATCTACCCAGATCTTTAAAAAATGTTTTAACTAAGTCAGCCAATAGGTACAAACCGTAAACTATAAATTCATATCTTTTAAGGGGTTAAATAAAGCTCTATTTATTTTAAGCTTACTTGATTCTGTAAATAAAATTCATTTCCATTGTCTTCAAAACAAATTTGATTGCTTAGAAACTTTTCTTACAGACCAAAACTTTTCATAGGGGAAAAAACAATAAATCTGTAAAACTTTAGAAATGCCCACTTGCAAAAGAACTTAACCTAGGGTTAATTTAGTGGTTAGTTTGGTCAAATATCAATACAGTCGTTAACCTATGTTTATTTGTTCTTCGTTATTTAAAATGCATAATCACAAATTAAAATACAATAGATTTTTCGATGCTATTAATTTTAATAAAATGCACAATTAATCATTAAAATATCTCCAGATTTTCTTCAACATAATTTTTCAGTAATATACTATATCTAGTATTTGCGGAAAATGTCCTTGCAATTATGTGACAGTAAACAAATGTAATAATGTATGTTAGTTAGGTATTATCTTATCAACAGAAAGTGCCCCCATACATAGGAATCTGTTTATAGACTTCGCCATGGTCACGATTTATTAATTTGAATAAAAATGTCAATAGCAATTTTGCTACCACAATTGCACAACTCATAGAAACTGATACTATTTATAGATTACAATCCTTTTTAGTAAAATAGTGTGTAAGTAAGTAAGAGTTAATACTTAGTTATCGTACTACCCATCCAATCCTTAAATGGATGGAATAGTAGAAAATTTTGACAACGGCCCCTGAATTCTACTGTCAGACAATAACACTTTACTAGAGGTCAAGATAAATCCCCGGATTATTAGTTAGTTGATGCGAATTTAAAAAACATTTTTTTTTTCATTTTCATAAATAACTAGCGGACCCGACAGACGTTGTCCTGTCCCACGTCTTAAATACAAAAAAAAAACATCTAGCTAACCAAATTGTGAATCTAAACCATTTTCGAACCCAACTTGAACACACACAATAAATTTCATCAAAATCAGTCCTACCGTTTAGAAAGAGTTCAATTACAAACACACATTCACCCCTTTATCCCTTATGGGGTAGGCAGAGCACCAAGGGCCGATAGAACCACATGGTGCCACTTCTGACCAATTTCGAGGGTATAGTTGAGATGTACAAGTTCGGTTAGTACAAACACACGAACAGAAGATTTACCAATATATTTATATTATAATTATAAAGATTGCAAGTTCAATGTAAAATGTGGGATAACGGAATACAAAATACAACCTGCCCCCTGGATTAAAGAAACAGAAAAATTTCGTGAAATAATGTCTATTTTTTTATAGCATTATCAGGAATAAAATGCCGCTTGTCTAAGGGGTTGCGTTTCGTTGGGGTACATTCACATTAAAAGTGAGCAGACACTCTATACTAATAAAGGAAAGCACACAGGCTGAGTCTAGCTAGACAATGCTTTTTTAGCAGTTCGGCTGGAATGAAATAGGTAGTAATGTTTTAAGTGAGCAGATTCTTTTAATAAATATCTATTTATTGTAAGTAGTAGGCTAGAAGTAGATAAATGCATGTCAACGATGTAAATAGAAAATTAAAGTAATATTATCGGAAACATCGTGATATTTTATTATATTTTACTACTTTGAATCACCATAATAATACTGAATAATTACCGCAGTTATTGAGTAGGTACATACATCCTATGGAACTATTATCAAAGTAGATATTATGTAGGTGTATACCTACCGACTATGAGAGTGAAGGAATAGAGAGTTCACCTGGGCGAACATGCGAGTACTATATCTACTGCGCAGTTAGGTTAACTCTGTCTGTTTAAGATTGGCCGAAATACGGTCGGAGATTATTACTTTCGCGAAAACAACTTTTCGCGTAAATCTTGAAAAACAATTGATGTAGGCACAGGTTCAATAGGCATTATTAACCTATGTGGCTATTCACAGCTTTTATCAGTCCTAAAAAGAAAAAGTGGAGTCTATCAGGGTTATTTCTCTATCTCATACGCTTAGTAGCATTCTTCCATAAACGTACCTTAGAATCTTTCCCATGGTCATCAAACGGATTAAAAACAAGATTAATCCACACGTATCCAGTACCCACTGGATCAATCCAGAGAATCCTAACGCATTTAGTGTATCGGCTCACTAAGTAATTAATCTTAATCAAAAAAATACAATAAAGTATTAAACAGAGGCAAAAAGGAGTGCCTTTTTAAAATTAAAATTTGCCGCAATTCGGTCACAAGTCGCATGCTTTTGAAGCGTGTTGGTTATTATTAATCCGAACGCCTCTAATTGGTTGGTTTAATAGACATTTAATTGATCCGACAGCAAGAACTAAATAGACGTCTTTTGTAGCCGCTACTAAACATATGACAGTCTTTTGTTAATAGATCGGCAAAAACCGGATTGTTAAACCTAGGTTCAAAGAAGTAATGATAATAATGTACCCATATTTAAGCAAATGAATTATCTTAATCTGAAAGTTTAGTCATCTAAGCCCCCGTTTTCTAAAGCCCTAATTTCATGTCATCTTAATAAAAGCTCTCCTAGAGGCGAATCAGACCACGATTCTCTTCTGAGTTTACATAAAATTAAATTTATCTGAAAATTTTTGAAAGATTTAGTACCAAGTATTCATTTCAGCTATCAAGCTTAATTTATTGGTATAATAATACGACTTAGTTCCGCTTATTAGTCATTAGGTACCTATGGTTCAACACAGTTCTAAAACGTTTTTCTCGTAGTAAGTTCGTAGCTCTTACGAGTAGCACGTGTTACGGATATGGCGTAAAAAGATATTCATGTCGATGGACATGGATATTTCAAATGCAAATTATAATTCAAACAATAATATAAACTTTTAAAAACCTTATGAAATTATACTAATCACGCCACATCGAGATTTTTAAGCAAAGCTACTCGTATTTGGCCAATGACATCGGTGAGAATAAACGCAATGACATTTCCATTTCTTATGATAGGTCTATCTTTTAGGGGCGACATCAGAAGTGAACGCAAGATAGGGACATCACAGGCTATCTCCATTTCTTATGATAGGTCTATCTTTTAGGGGCGATTTTTCCAAAGGTCAGATAGCCTATCTGAAGAATAATTTTAATGCCCTCTTTCTCTAAAACTTAATCAAGATAGAGACATCACCAGGCTATCTGACCATTGGAAAAATCAGCCCTTAGACATCAAGGGAAAAGACGCGGAAGACGAAAGATCCTGTTTGCTATTCGTACGAACCATCGGGGCATACACGGGAATCGCCAATGTGGAGGAAATATTCCGAATTGCCAGGGACATGTCTATATTTAGTAGCCTCAGTGGCAGACCTCCAGTAATGGAGTGCCACTATATGAAGAAGATAGTCCGCTCTGCTGTATACTCGTCTATATTTGAGTATTTATCGTATATTTAAATGTTCTAAAAATAAGTATACCTTTACTGACCATGTCACTGTCACAATGTTTACCAGCATTGTGCAGTACTTGAAGAGATAATTTTAATTAAACATGTCATTTTTGTTTCAATTGCGGCTTTTACTGTCATATTTCTGTAAACACGCCACCGAGATGTCAAAGATTGTTTAGTGATAAGATAGCATTGGATCCATGTTTAAATAATATTTCATTAGTAAATAATAATTGGTTAGTTCTTAAATTAAATAACTATGTATGACTGCTATTAACCTGTAGCAAATTCAAGAGTTTTCCTCCTTGGTTTCTGGTTTTCCACGGCACTAGAAATGAAGTTCTTACCTACACTGAGTAAATACCTAACAGGTACTTATTTATTAAGTAAGTTTGAACGTACTAGGCAGGTATACCTACCTAATTAATAATAATAAGTGGCATACAAGTAGATGTATTTTGAAAGAATTGTTAAATGAATGTATTTATATTCGCCGCCGGTAGGCTCACTCCTTATGTCATAGGTATTATATATAGGGTAGTCCTTTCTTCTCCGAATATCGATCGTACGAAAATCATAATCCCTAACAAGTTTGCTATAATCATTACTTTCCATAATGTTCGCGTATACAAAATTGTATATAACTAATCGTTTTTAATTCTAATACTTTTGTGCCATAAGATCGGGTGTATAGCACATATAATTAGATGTCCTAATTTTTCTTGCTATAAAGTCACATGTCCTAAGTGTTATATTGTATAATGTATGTTAGACCGAATGGTGATTTATAATAATATTGTAAATAGAAATCTTTCTAAAGCATTATTTAAAACAAAAATTAGGATGAATAAAAAATACAGGCACTTCGAATCGAAAAAAATCGACTCAGTTTACCCCGACTCCACGCAGTCTTGTCTGCCCTAGAGTGCAATGTAAAAGCGCATAGGCGCGGAGGAGCGAGGCGGCCCGCGAGCTGAGGAGCAGGTGAATGCAGCACCGGCCAGCCTCAGCCGCGGCGGTAAGCGATACATCCATCTGCGACGATAAGCTCGCGTGGGACCGGACCGTAACAGAAACCATGCCTGCTGCATATTTGCTTGCATTCTGCATGCTTGCTTGCATCCTGCATGCTTGCTTGCATACTACATGCTTGCTTGCATACTACACATGTTGCTTAAAACAAGCGCCCATTGCATGCAATTTTGCAGAATGATAGTTGATCTCCTTAAAACATGGAAGAACGTTGTCCAAAATATAGGTCCAAAGGTAAATAGACTGGTTTTTCCATAAATTACGCGGACTTACAACTATTACAGACACTATAAAAGATCAATTTCCCAGCATGTCTTATAGAGTACGTATAGGTTACCCTGTAGATTGTGATATTTGTAGCAAAAAAAAATTTGGTCATGTTATATAGGTATTTAGGGATTTCGGTTTTCGGCAAGTGATATTATGAGACATTAAGTTAGGTCTACTTATCATTCAGACACATGATGATTATGTCACAAAACATTATGGACGTTAGATTATGGATATAAAAATTTTGAGACAAAATAGAGAATCTTCATATAGGCTTCACCTCTTTTAGAAATTTAGAGTGACTTTCGTAAAATGAGCGATACCTCCCAACCTACTAAAATGGATTAAAGTTTAGTGATTTGTCACTGGGCATTTACACAGGGAAAATACAACATTTGCTCCATTTACCTAAATACCTAACCCTAACTTTAGGTATGGCATAGCTGAATACCTAACTGATAAGAATCATTGTTCATAAACAGACAGAAGTACCTATCGCAGGTAACACTTCAGCTTGACATTATCGTCTACTCGAGTTGTACTGGAAGTGATACCAATGATTAATGCTGCAATAACAAGCAGCCGAAAATCTAAAAATACTCCATGATGCTGTTTTTCAGATGACATGTTGTCTGGGATTAGCGTGTCGTGCCTTGCACTTTAGATACGTTGGTTTTTTATCAAAGACTTAGGTTTATGCAATTGTAAATCCCACTTGCACAAGATCTTGTTGACATTGTATTATCTCAATTTTAAGAAAGGTCTCGTCTAATACAGTTTATCTATTCTTCTTCTTCTTCGGCCTATTGCAGTCCACTGCTGGCCGTAGGCCTCCCCCAGGGCACGCCACAAGGCTACTGCCACAGGGGGGTTTTGCCCATAGTCACCACACTGGGCAGGAGGGTTGGTGATCGCAGTGTGATTTTATCTATACCATCATGAAATTGAATGTGTTGAATGAAAATGTTATTGGGCACCTATGTTTTATGCGCTAGGTGGCTGGGTTTGAGTTTTACTCGTGTTAGTATCTTTAGGGCTAGGTACTTACTTAGTTGTTGTTGGAGGATTACGATCTCAGTTGTAAGCATACGAAATACACATTAAAAAGTACCTACTACTTATGTGACGTTTTTACCAATAGTAAGCTTTACAACTGTGGGGTAAGCACGAACCTCTCGATAGTCCGTAACTGTCAAATCACATAGATTTTGCTAGCGAGTGTCCGCGTTACGCCGCGTAAAATGGTTCGTACTCACCCCACTGCTCAGACAACAAGCACTAAAGTGCGTATCGTGTGAACTAAATTGAATTGTATCTATCAGGCGGTCCTAAATATTTGGAAAACAGAAATTTAAATAATCGTCGCATATTCTAATAATCCGTCAAAATTATGCATGCCATTGTAATGCATAATTAAATAACAATATGCTCTTTATTGGCGTGTATAATCAGGTGTAATAGACACATCAATTTCCGGCAAACGTAAAACTACGTCGATATCGTGCCAAGAGGGTACAAATATAGAATGTAGCAAACGTCAACAATTCCCAGTGTGAAAGTGTTTAAAAATATTAGCATAAAATCTTCAGTAGCCGATAAACTATTAGTCGCAAATCGCGTGTGTTTGTGTGTTACGTTGACATGGAAGACATAAAGTGTATCCTTAAAATCATAGTTATCAAGATTTTTATTATAATTTCCTAAGTAGAATGACGACGTACATAGGAGCAATAAAATGCACTGACAAACACGTTTTAGTACATAGTTAAGTTAAGTTGTTATTAAATGTGCTTACTAAGAAAATATTGTATTACTTTACTATAACATGGAATTCGTTGTTGTTGCAGGTTTGGATTTCTTAGAGCATGGCGCAGATTTTGAGGCTGCGATATCGGCAACAGGTGAGCTATAATTGTATTTTGATTGTATATCACAAGTACCCATCTATATCATCTTACTAGATAGAAAGAAAACACGTAGTAATTCTGTGGAATGTTGCGTGCTGGCAAATCGTAATGCTATTCACATTAAACGTATCCCAATATGCAGTTGTTGATGCTTTGACAACGATCAAAACAATTCTATCTAATCCTAATGAGTCATTCTTCGTGTTTTTTCTTGAGTTAATTTAACGCCAGTAGGTACTGAGCTTTGGTTGAAATTTTTCAAAACTTAAGCGTGGTTTTGTTCACCCTATATTCTATTACAATTTTATGTATTAAGTTGTTACGTCCCGTTAGTTTTGTTTGTGAGCATCAATAACATCAATAGAAACAATAAGATAATTTATTTCTTACACATATTTATTATCTAAATTTTTCAAAACATATAAGGTTTTTTATAAAATTATTTAAGAATAAATTCTTATGTGTGATTTGTTCACCCATATTTTATTACATACAACTGTTTGTTTGAAAAACTTAATTCCAATAAAAAGGATAGAATGTAGCCATTGAATCTTAGATTTTTGATAAATAAGAAATAGCTCGAATACTTCGATCTACAGTGTTCGTAGATTAATATCACATACATATATGTACTTATATCTATGTAGATAGTAGGTACTATGTAGAAGTTACATTGTATAACGTAGAACTCATTAAGTAGGTAAGTAATAGGACGTAATGGTTTGTTTTGGTTTCATGTTACAATGAAAAGTATGTAGCTACCTTGATATTTACTACTAATGAATTTCACAATCAAGTTTTGTAGTTTAGATAACTAGAAATTTTAAGGCAATTTACAATTTACAATTTGCAATTTACAATTTTAAATTTTAGATTTAGGTAATATTATTATCTATCCGTATCTTTTCAGTTAGTCACCTTTATGAACTTTAAGAACCAATCAAGCCTAAGGCTGTCCACCGAAGCGGAACGAGGCGTCGCGTCGGAGCGGAGAAACGGAGATATTTTAGCCAATATCATTGTCCTGCGTTTCTGTTGGCTAAAATGTATCAGTTTCTCCACTATTTCCGCTTCGGTGGATCGGCAGGTTTCAGCAGGATTGTTTCCATTGTGAAAGAGTGATGTCGCTGACTTCTTCTGTGACAAAAGGGGGAATTCTCCTAAAGCACATGGTAAAGCTCCACAAACTGGACTATGAACGATACTAATAAACGGTTGGCGTGAGTATTCACTAATGTCACATTTTAACACCGCGCGTTCCGGCGCGTTATTCCGTCTCGCTCACTTATTCTTATCTTCGGCAATAGATCGGTTAGCTTTAAAGTGAAGGAGTTGATCACCTCTGGATATTACGAGGATAAGTTGCGGAGTTAGCAGCTTACCGACTGGGAGTATGCCTGAGTTCCTTAGTCAATTTTACGACGTGCATTGAAGATGCAACTGATGTATTCTATAAGACCCCGCGTGAGTACAGGATATTCGAAATTTATAATGGCAAAAAAAATGAATTTGATTCGATCGAATAATGGGAAGGGCATACCAATAAACTTTCCTACTAGTAGGTATTTAGTAGTCTATTCACTCCGCTTTTGAACTGATCGCGTCTCAACACAGACTGTCTAGTCACATGCATAGGTGGCCCTCATTAAAGCGCGACAAGAATCATAATTAATTTTAAATGAACTTGGTTGCAACTATAATCTATCTCAGCGTCAAACGTTTAAAATGCAAATCTCACTTTATTGAACACTCTCTAAGATAGTTTAAACTTAGACGTTCTTTCGCATTAGGTTCTAACACTTTTAACTTAAAGCCTGCTAGTGCAAGGTAGAGCAAAGTAAGCAGACTGGCAGATACCTATCGAAATTCTAAAAGTACAGTTTCCCTTTTATCGTAATCTAGTTACAAACTTGTGGTCCATTATTTACTAAAACACAATTGTCACTTAATAATTTATCACGGTCAGTGCTTCTATCAATGTTAGTAATTGTTTTAATAACTTAATAAGTACCTACTCCTCTCCTAAACAAACATTGCCAAAATAGAAAATAGGCTTATATTACATTGTCAGTCACCTCCGTCTTCGATTAGTTACCTCTTCCACGAGTCTTTAACTTTAGTTATCAATAGTGTTATTATTAAACATCATCTGCCATCAAGCATGAGCTAAAATTTAAGGGATAAGGAAAAAAGGTTCATGTTCTCTCTATTCCTCCGGAAAAGAACTAAAACGATTAAAAAGAATTTTGTAACATCATTCTTAACAGTCTGGACCCTTACTCGAGTTACCTATGATGTAATATAGTATTGTAACATCACATTCTGTTTTGACAACTCTTTGAGGACATATTAGGGCCGTAATGTATCGCTTTGTAGTCCTGACAGCACAGCTGATTGTAAAATAACCTACTCCTTTAGTTTCATAATTAGTGCCGAATTTGATACGCAACGCTTCACAGCATAATATGTGCGGAGGGCAATGTATCTACCTACAGTCGTGGTTTTTGTAACATGGGTAGTATAGTTTTAGTCCACTCTTTAAACCAGGTATTTTGGAATATCTTCCACTGCAATGTCCTTTGATTCTGAAATTATTGAAATTTCGTTTTATGGACTAAATTCTATTTCGGATTCTTCATCAGCCTATTGCAGACCACTGCTGGACGTAGGCCTCCCCCAGAGCACGCTACAAGGCTACTGTCACAGGGGGGTTTTGCCCATAGTCACCACGCTGGGCAGGCGGGTTGGTGACCGTTCGGATTTACATTATTGAAATAAAAATACAGATTTCACTTTATTCATTCAAAGCTTGGATTCTGTAATAAAAATTGGCATTGATGCCCTTTTTAGATCCACTGACTGTAACCATGCAAAATGCAATACAATAATAAATATTGACAACCGACCAAACTGAATGCAAAGTTATTTATGAGTTCTTTATGAAAGTGCAGGGTTATCGACGTTTGTCGAGCGTGGACTAAACGACTTGAATGATATGACCCTGACTACATAAACACAACCCTGGTTATATGATCTAAACTTGGATATGTGGAATCTCCCAGATGAGTTCATATCGTAAAATTAATTGACTTAAAGATGCTTTTACTTAACTAGCCGTTGCCCACGACTGCGTTCGTGTGAACTATAGAATCTTCGTTTCTTTCGTATGCGTGAGAATTTTTTCAATGAGCCAATCTATAAATCTCCAACACAGTCATTAAAGTGATATTACGGCAAGACATAATCAATATATTTGGAGATTAACAGGAAGATACTTAGATAATATATTTGTTACCGTCGACATTTAGCTACTAACAATAGTGAATCATACTGAACAATTTCCTCAAAACACAAATTAACGTATGTTTCCTCATTCTCAGGCTTTGGACGTTTCCATTTCTGTCTGCTGGCCATCACGGGTCTGATCTACGCGAACACAGCCCTCGGCATTACCATCGTGTCGTTCGTCCTGCCGGCGGCGACATGCGACTTCAAGATGACGTCCGCCGACAAGGGGTGGTTGACTGCTGCCCCTATGTTGGGTAAGATAGTGCAAATTATGATCCATTATGTTTCATATAAGGCGCCATTTATTTACTAAGACGATTAGGGGGGTCGACCATTCCTTATTTCTTCTGACAAGGGTATGGGAGGGAGTCTTAATAGTTCTTACGTAACCTCCCCTTACGTACTCGTAGGGGGTTAAAAACTAACAAAGATAGTCTTACGTAATAAATGAATGACACCTAAGCTGTTGGTAGAATAGCTAACTCGGTGTATCAAAGTTGTACACAAAACCCAAATTGTAGGTGATTGATGTCATTAATAACTTGAAAGCATACAATACTTAGCTTATTTGTTGATTTGTAATTTTTTATATGTTACTTTCTATATTTGTTACGGTCTGTCAAGTATAAGCTGGCTGATTTATTCGTTAGTAGACTGAATGAGGTACCTTATTGACTTGACTTCTAGGCTTAAGGTTAGTTTGATTTGGTACTTTACTACGCTGTCTTAATGATAGTAAAATTACCCTACTTAAACTTTTTTATTATTGTAATCAACTGTTCACTCAAATTGTTTGAGGAATCCTTCGTCAATTGCATCATACTTCTCATTATGCAATGCAGGTCAATGCTTTATATTTTGCATTTTATTCTTTAATGACATCCTCCTCCTGATTGTCCAGCCTCGAGTTATATTCGTGTCGCTTGATGATAAAAGGCACAACAAAAGTTCTTTTTTTTTTCTTTCAAACTGGTTGTATGTGGAAATCAGCTTCATGTATTAATGTTTTGAGGTACCTACTGCTTAACTCCGCCAACTACAATACTATAAGTATCCAATAAATTAAATTCGAAGGTACTAAGATTTCCAAATTACCATATAGAAGACAGGCTGGCATCCACCTGAGAATATCCTAAATATTTATTTCCAATAAGTAGGTACTAGATCCATGTGGTATCACATTGACTTCACTTTTCACCACAAGAGTTTTACAACATGGCACTCTAGCTTACGTTTTTATCATCAGGTATGGTGATCGGATCTTACTTCTGGGGATGCTTGGCTGATACCAAGGGACGTAAGATCGTACTGATCTCCACTCTGCTAATGGATGGCTTCGTGGGCATCCTGTCTTCGTTCGTCCAGATCCTTCCCATCTTCATGGCTTGCAGATTCATCAACGGTTTCGCGTAAGTTACGGTTGATTGATGATTGATTCTTATCCAAGGGATTTCTCGATGGCACGGTCTGATACCAAGGACATAAGAGTGGACGTGGCTACAGCCGTTCCGTCCACAGATCTTATAGAATGGACGGACATGAGATATAAGTGGATGGTGAGAAGGGGATAGATCGATCTAACAGTGCAATCTGACCACAAATATAGGTGAGGGTATTGGCATGGAACTAAAGACATTACTGGATATGTATAAAAATATTGTCAATATGAAGAAAAGGTAAATGAAACATAACTTGGTCGGCTTTATTTACCAAAGGATTGATTGGCATCCGATCTATTTTCTAACCGGAAAAACGTTGCTCGTTGTATCACGTGCACGGATCACACTTATAGAGTAATTACCTACAGAGCTAATACTTACTATAATTATAAGAAGTAAGGACACGTCTACACTTCTTAGGTAGGTAAATATATAGGTAAGCCTAACTTGCATTTAACTTCCTAAATATTTATAAGTAAGGTAAAGGCGAGAAAATGTTTTCCAATTTTTTAATTGGAAGTTAGTAGGTAACTACCTATTATAGGCATGTCATCTTTATTTAGACGGTTCTAAAAATCTTGGTAATCAATCCAGTTACCAAACGTTCAGTACCTACCTGCCTACCCTACATGGATAAAGTAAATCGATTGTTTAAGAACCGCCCGATTGAATGCATCGTCCTTGTCAATATTTCCTAAGGAGATCTGCGTAGGCAATTAAAAACTCTCTTGTGTCTTTGCCTGTCTAGAAAACAATGACTTGTAGATGAATTATTCCCACAGTTGTCGTCAGATGAGATCGAATGTAATTTTAACTAGATTTATTTAAGAGCAATTACCTTTTCTTTATTTATGAATGTCAGAAGTCATGACCAAAGAAAAGAAGAAATTAGGTAGCTAGGCTCCTAAATTTACTGTACCTATGTACCTTGCAACAGACGAGAGCCTATATAGCATGCATAATATAATTATTTTAATACCTAAATCCTGTTTTACTTCCGGCTCGTGTACCTACTTACTTAACGTAAATTTTCAGTGTGGCAGGCGCCATGGGAATCTGCTTCCCCTACCTCGGAGAGTTCCAGGCCACCAAATACAGAGAAAAAATCCTCTGCTGGATGGAAATGTTCTGGACTCTAGGTGTTATCGTATTACCATGTAAGTTATATCACCTGTACCTATATAGATATCGAGGGGTGAAAGGCTATTGCGCCATATACAGGGTGTTTTTTTGTGGCCACCTTTAACGAAGGGTACGTATTCTATACATGAAATAAAGTAAGTTTATGCCAAAAAAAAAGCTGGGATTTTTTTTTTTTTTTTTTAATTTTAAATTCCTTGATCGTGCGAAATTTATAGTGTCTAGTGTTTATGTTAGTTTTTTTATAGACAGAAAAATATTAATTATTTTTCGTGAAAAAACTAACATAAATACTGACACTATTTCGCGCGTCTATGTGCATTTAAAAAAAAATGCAGAAAAATTTTTTTTTCCGCAGTCTATTTACTCAACTTTGGACCCTAATATTTTGGAAACCAGACACTTCCCAGGTATGCTTCCATGGAGAAAAATGATCGTGATGATGAGGAGATTCCGTAGTTTTCGGGAACGTTGACGACCAAAAATCATTCTGTATATAAATGGCGCTTATCCCAAATAGCCTTTCACCCCTCGATATTATAATTATATGGAAACTGGAGGAAACCTATGTGCGGCAGTGGTATTCCTATGGCAATGATGATAATTAAAACTCCTCCATATTACTTTTGTTTTCCTATTATAGAATTCTCATGACGCGGTTGTAAACATTTCTGAATCCGAATTGAATTAAAACACCCTATTTCGTCCAGTGATTGCCTGGGGAATCATCCCCATCGAGGGAATCCGCATGGAGAGCGGAGCCTTCTCTTACGACTCTTGGAACTGGTTCGTGGCCGCCTGCGGAGTCCCCTCCCTCTGTCTCGGCTTCTGGCTGCTGTCCTTCCCAGAGAGCCCCAAGTTCATGATGGAGTGCGGCGACTACGATGACGCCCTCGCCTGCCTGAAGAGCATTTACAAGCAGAACACCGGCGACGATCCCGATAACTATCCCGTGAGTTAAACATGACGTTTGATTCTGACTCCACAGACTTGGCCGGCGACATTCACAGTAATGGTGTAAAAGCAGACAGATGACTGATCATTAAACTTTGTGACATATTTTTTCTTTAATGCGTTCAAAACGGAAGAACTTAGGCGATTCGTAACTATTAGTAGGTCAAAAAGTAGTTGTTAGCTAAGCTATACAAGTAGGTAAGTACTAACTTATACCAAGCATTCTAAACCCATTAATCATTTTCAGATCAAGAGCCTCAAGGAAAAAGTGCGAACAGTATCGGTGGCGTCCCAAAGCTCACAGAAATCCGTCCGAAGCCTTAGCATACGCAAGCGCAAAGACCTGAAGCGTCTTTTCACAGAGATCTGGACTCAAACCAAGGCCCTTTGCCGACCCCCGTACCTGAAGTACACCATACTCACCTGCATCATCCAGTTTGGCTTGACTACTAGGTATACATTCACAAAATGATTAAATTAGGTAGGCTAGAAAATCAGCAGACCAACAATCGTTTGAAAACAGCTTAAGTTTCCATTTTTATTTAATCAACGAACATATCATAAAATTATATGAAGCAGTACTTAAACGCGTGATTTAATGTATATAAGTATGTATGAACAGAGATTTATTTAGAAAACAGAGTAGGTAACCTATCTTTGCGCACGCGTATGCCTTTTTATAGAAAGTTAACAACATAATATGGTAACTACTTCATAACTCTCAAGGCATTAACTGAACTATCCATTTCCACAGCTACTACACACTCATGGTATGGTTCCCCGAATTATTCAACCGTTACGAAGAGTTCGAGCACCGTTTCCCCAACACGTCTGCGTCAGTTTGTGACGTATCTGGCATCGTGGTCGGTGACGACGCCGTCTCAGACCCCTTCGACTGTGGCAAGACCATCGACCAGAGCGTCTACATGCACACCCTGATCGTCGGTCTCGCTTGCATCCCGACCTCGCTTTGGCTGCCTCTTTGCGTGCACAAGCTTGGAGCTAAGTTCTTCCTTAGTAAGTATTTATAACTGGGTTTGTATGCTTGTTTAGACTAAACAAAATTTTGAATATTCCTAGGTTGAATGGAATAAGTCAGAATACTAATGCGTTTGCAAATGGTAAGCCACTATACCTACCTACGTTGATAAAAGCTTCATTACATAGGGACCTTTTTGTGTACCTAGCTTGTACAAGGATGATAACCTTGCCTAATAATTATTATAATATTATAATATTTTGAAATTAATTCATTAGCAACGAGATTTTGCAATAATTTTAAAGCTCATGACAAAATCGATTACTACCCACGTTTAAGGTCAGACTCATAAGTTCTCATCATCTGCCTATGAATTCAAAAGTGGTTTAAAACCTTCTCAATATTAACGATCCACCTTTTCTTCCTCAGTCTTCTCCCTCGGCTTCGCCGGCGTGGTGACCGTCGGATTGTACTTCGTGCAGAACTCCACACAGAACCTGGTGCTGTCGTGCATCTTCGAAGCGCTTACCTCACTCGCCATCAGTCTTGTGTTCTGCGTACTTGTCGACTTGTTCCCTACGAACCTTAGGTAAACAGTACTGATTGTGTATTATGAGTAGATATCGGCCCGAAGCCTAGGCTCTAGAAGACCCATATATCAAAGTCCAGAACAAATCTTGAAGAAAATATGGAAGTTTCTTCAGATTGAACTGTTCCCTTCATTCAGTCCTACTGAATAGCTCTACCGTAGGACTGACAAACAGTCCTTGATTGCTATCTAGGTAAACATAAGGAACTAGCTTAGACTACTTTTAGACACAAGCAACAGGCGATGTAATCTTTGAAAACGGCCACCAGGAAACAACTCATAGATTCGCCCTTAGAATATATAATCGGGGATTCCACATAATATTGTGTTTGTTTAGGGTAATGGCAGCCGCGTTGTCCTTAACCGCGGGTCGAGGCGGAGGTCTCATCGGAAACCTGTCCTTCGGCTACCTCATTGACATCAACTGTGTCATACCTATCGTCGTCTTTTCAGCATTCCTCTTCAGTAAGTACATTCATACATAGAATAGAATCGATTTTTATTTGAGGAACACGTACTTAGATATAAACAAACAACAATGAAATAAGACAATCAGGGAATAAACATATACCTAAACCTCAGGTAGAAACATAAATACATAAATAAAATCAGGTGTCTTTCCCGGAAGATCTCCAGTTGGCACGGTCCTGACACACCTCTCTCGCTTCATCTACTTTCATAATATTCTTAACGGGCGCTTTAGGCCCGTCTTGACCAGACGTTTCTCTAGAATATTCACAAACACATAATAAAATATTAACGTACATTTTTCTATTTCAGTTGCTGCAATTCTCTGCTTCTTCTTGCCAAAGACGGGACAGGAAGCGCTCGACTAAAAATGATGGTGTTCTATTCCATAGCTAGTGCAAATTAGACTACAAGTGTCTTTGAAGTGGTTGTACATATCATATAGGATGTAAATATTGAGGACTAAGAATACTTATTTATTATACATAATGTGTAATGGACGAAGCGAGGTACCTATGCGACGCTGCGTTACCAATATTACTGTGATTCAGTATACAAGTGTCATGTATGTGAACATAACAGTATTTTAGAGTTGACTGTGTAATATAATTGCAATTAAATTATTATTAAAGGTTATCGCCTTCTAATTATGAAGTTGTTCTAATTAATTTCTTCCGTTCAGCTTAATTGAAGGCTCGAGCACACCGGATGCGTGTGCGTGCACGTAAGCGTAGACGTATACGTACCTTTGAGTTGTAAGCCTCGAGCACACCGGATGCGTATGCGTAGACGTAAGCATAGACGTCAAGCGGTGACAGTTCTATACATTAAACTCAGAGGTACGTGTACGTCTACGCTTACGTGCACGCATACGCATCCGGTGTGCTCGAGCCTTGAATCTATCCTATCAAACGCGAGGGCTAAGCTCAGCTTATAATCTGTTCGCGTATCTATGTGTACACTCATACATAGATACGCGAGGCCTAAGTTGAGCCTTGCGCTTGTTAAGTACATAGTGTAGGTATGAATCGGCCTTGAGCGCTAACAAAAACATTTCACTTAGGGCAGATTTTTCCAAACGTCATAAAGTTGATGTTGTCTCTGTCATAATCAAGTTTTAGAGAAAGACAGCATCAACTTTATTCTTCTGAAGCCGGCGCCAGACAAGCCGGCGCCAGACATCCAAAGTTTGGACAAAGATTTGCACTTGATTGAACACTTGTTTGATGACCATGTGTGGCACGAGGTCCCTTGTTTTATTACGGTACATTTCACACATCCATCGCATGTGTGCCAATCGTCGTTCATCTTGTTCTACCAGCGTACTGTGGAGAAAAGTATTTGCACTTTGCCATGCGGTGTCGGTTTTTTAGCGCGGGGTGATATATCTGGTGTTTGGAAAGATCGCCCTTGGACAAATGGTCAAGTGTAGGCTACGCAAACATTTGAACACATATTACTTTGAACGCTTTGATGTGCACTAAAAAACCGACACCGCATGGCAAAGTATCTTTGTTCCTGCCATTCAAACTTGCCACACATGGTAATAAAGTGTCCTATGTAAATTACTTACGGATTGTATCAAAATTATTATAGATAAATTGTTCTAAAGAATGGACAATTCGATAGTTTAGGGTCGGCAAGACTAGACTAGACTAGATTTGAATAAGAATACGGTTTTATATATTAGTTCTTAATTTTATTTTAATTACATTTACATAGAGCAACATTATAAAAAACAATAATTGTGTATTCACAGAAAAATAAAATAATTAAGCCAATTTCTATAACTAATCTTGAGAGATTTTTTGCATATCTCAGATTTAACCTTCAATTGTTTTCATACAAAATTTCAAATTAGGAATAAAAGAATCCGAGATTCTTTTTGATCTCTCGTATAGAAATTGGCCGTAAGTAAATACTATTATGATAAGTATTAAAAGTATTAGAACATTCTGGGTAAACTCAAACATCACTACATAATTTGATAGATATTCACACACTTTTTCTGGTCAAATGTCCTGACTACCTTTAGACGCGTATCCTTGTCAGTGATGTGGCCTCGTTGAAAAAGATGGTTGTAAGTATACTGAGAGCTATACTTACTAGAGGGGGCTAGGGTAAGCGGGGGTGTGGTTCTTACAGGGGGTCCAAACGCCCGGCTACTACTCGTATAATATTGTCTCATCTTAACAACCCGGACCCCCGAGACTCACACACACACTACATTGGCATTATGACTTTGTAAATGAGACTGATTGATTGAATGAATGATTAAAAGTGATCAGTTTAAGTTCACCCAACCTTTAAATTAGATCACATTTTCAAGCTCGAAGCTTATCAACATTCATTACTGGAATAACCGAATTTAATTGAATACAAATTCATATAAACTTATCTATTTCAGTGTATAGTTCCGTACATTCAGACAATGGTAAAGTTACAAAATGGCTTGTGGCCATTTGCAAAAACTGCCTAGAGTCCGTTTCTATGAATATTTTGTTCATAATTTCATTCATGGTGCAATTGTAGCAAGAGTACACTGAATGTGTTTTTACTAAAAGTTAAACGACTGGCAGCTCACAAAATGAACATAAATTTTTATGCGACTTTCTGAATTATGAGTTAACGAAGAGTTTAATTTAAAGCTTTTTTAAGAAAGTCCTGAAACATAGGTAAATAATTTCATAATGGATAAATAAGTAACCTTCCTTCTATAGAAGGATTGCAACAACAATTTTACACAAGATTTTTACCTTAGACATAGAGTCTACAAAAAGTAAAAAAAAAGATAATCGGGAAATTCACACTCAAATACATATTTCGAAGCAATACTTACTTTACTCAGGGCAGATGCTGGTACTGGAGTCAGACGTAAAAGGATTTTCACTATGTGGATTTGTCGTTTAAATCCTACTGATATTATAAACGCGCAAGTTTGTAAGTATGGATGGATGGATGTTTGTTACCCTTTCACGTAAAAACGGCTGGAGCAAATTTTAAATAAAATTTGGTATGGAGTTAGCTGACACCCTGGATTAACACATAGGCTACTTTTTATCCCGGGAAAATATTTTTTATTCCGGGTAATTTCGACATTTTGTTTTTACGAAGTCGCGGGCGTCCTCTAGTGTGACATATATTATATCTCACTCACCTCATGCCACGGGTGCAGATCTTTCAATGCTTGAATGAAACTATTATGTGATGATAGGTAATGACTTTAAATTATGTAAATAAATAAGTAATAATAGTAATAAGTTAAAAATACTCTTCATTACATAGTATAAAACAAAGTTGCTTCCTGCTGTCGGTCCCTATGTACGCTTATACGCTTAGATCTTTAAAACTACACAACGGATTTTGATGCGGTTTTAATAGACAGAGTGATTCAAGAGGAAGGTTTATATGCCCTTTCACGCGGACAAAGTCGTGGGCGGCCGCTAGTTAGGACTAAATTAATCAACTTTTCCGAGTGCAACCGAAAGTGATACTTGAAATAGGTATTTTGAGTGCAACCCCCACACATCTACCTTCATGGGTGTCTCATACTTTCTATATAGGTACCTAAGTACATCTCTAGCGCGTAGTCTGCGCCCCGCTAGGTACTTGCGGCAGTCCGAATTCGTCGACGGGCACTCCGTCTTTGTTCCGTACGCTATCCGCGCCGGGCTCGCGGTCCGGCGCCGCGGGCAGTTTCACCACATCGTCGAGATATGACGCGTCATTGTCTAAGGCTAGCTCGTCACCTGAAGTATTAAGAAGGCAGACTGTAACCCTGAGTTGACAATGGTATTATGGTCTATTCTGACCGTCACACCTAAAGCTAGTCCTACCTGTCCCTTTATTTTGCAGCCATTTATGTTAAAAATGGAGAGGGATAGACCTGTCTAATTTATGTTTACGTTTAAGGGTCAGAATCGACCATATTATCATCTGTGATTATATAAAGGAAGTTTGAACCAAAACGGTGACATTATGTGTTAATCATCTGTGCATTTAGGGTTTTGGCAAAACGGTGACTCCTAGATTTTTTGGATATGACAGATAAAAATCATACATATATGTATCGATGAACATTGTAGTGCGCGATAAGCGTAGATAGGTTAGAGAAATCGAAAATACCTATTATATTCTTTGGTTAGATAGGTTCAGTGAATCCAAACTTAATATTTTTTATTTAGTGTTTTAGTTTACTCGTTTTTAGTATCTAGTTTCGATTAGTCTAGTTGACATTATGTCAAAAAGGAAAAAAGAAAAAAAGAAAAAAAGAAAAAAAGAAAAAAAAGAATGAACGACAATTGAAAAAAGGAAAAAAAAATTTTTTGACTCTAGAAACATTTGTTTAACTTATCTCGCGCCTTATCGTATTAGCACGGGATAAATCTTTAGTCGTTTAGTCACGATAATTATGGTGGTATAAGTCAATGTTATCCACGGGTGCAGGTGTTGGTAACAACTACAACATATTACCTACTACATATTATAAAACAAAGTCTCTGTCCACTGTCTGTCCGTCGGTATGTATGGTTCGATCTTTAAAATTACGCAACGGATTTTGATGCGGTTTTTTTTTTTATAGATAGTGATTCAAGAGAAAGGTTTATATGTATAACCAGCTACCCAACCTGGCTCCGCACGAGTGCAATGCCCCTTTACGCGGACGAAGACGTGGGCGACCGCCAGTTATATCAAGCAACTCACCTAAAGCGTCCAGCTCTGCCGCGAGGTCATCATCATCGATGTCGGGCACTCCGTACTGTCGGCCGAATGCCTCCTGCACCTCGTCTGCTTGTTCTAACATGTCTGCTAGCTCGTCATTTACATCCTGAAGTGGATTAATAATAAATAAATCAATTACACACGCTTCACAGAGCATTAACCTAGTCCCACATTGAGATCTCTGAGGTCTTGTGTCTTGGGTACCAAGCAACGGTATATAAATAAATAATTTGTTTCATGTACAGATTTTAATGTTGCAAAATTGTCACTTTGCTCGTGCCTCGGAAAGCACGTAAAACCGTTGGTCCTGCGCCTGATCTCTCTCCGGTCGTGTCGTGTTTTCGTCCCATCGGACTATGAGAGTGAGGGAATAGAGAGTGCATATGTGTTTGCGCACACACTTCTGCACTATAATATCTCCTGCGTACCTGGCCAATCTCCGTAGAGATTGGTCGCCTTGGCCGAAATACGGTCGGAGATCATCATCATATAAATAAATATAGAAATATATATAAGATAGAAACATAAATCGATATTCATCATATCAAGGCCAGGGTCATTACCAACTTCCAATTAGCTATCTGTTAAATTATCTTAAGACTAAATCATAGAATAACGAGTTCAGAAGGAGTCATCAAAGACAAATTGTACATGCAGCGTAGTGAAGCAAAAACCTAGGCGAAAATGCCGCATTCTTCCGCTCTTCTAATCGGGTTTGTTGAGTTGGCGACCAGCTTAGATGAATGCGACCAGCGAGAAGCGATGTATGTAATTTCAATCGAGAAATGCTAGCTCGTATTTACGTAAATATAAGAATTGTTAGTTTATATATGTCGCAGGCAATTTGTATGATTCGTCTTTATACAAACGGCGTCGTCCGTTTATAAACAAGGCATTTTGAATAGTAAGAGAAAAAATTCTTTTAGTCATCACTGCTACAGAATGAATTTTTTTTTTTTACATGTATTGTTATGGGAAAACGCGTCACTCGACACTCTCGCTGTAACACGTAATTGATTATTGCTAAGCTCCAAAACCCATACTATTCAAAAATTGTTAGGGCGTGTTTTACAATATTTATATACACATTTAAAAAAAGTTTTTTTCGTAGGTATATTGTACACTGAATTGTTCTAAATAAAAGCAGAAATAAATTATTGTAAGTATATCTATTAGCATTGGCAAGTGCCTCAAAACTTCAAAACACAATCTACAAGCACCCACCTCAATAGAATCAATGTTGATCTTCTTAAATTCCTTCTTCATCTGTGTCAGTCCATCTTTCATAGCAGATATGGTAACTTGTGTGTCCTTTAGTGTTTGTGTAGCATAGTTAGCTTGTTCCATGTTAAATGATTGCTGTCTTAGGTTCTCCATTTGCTGTTCGTATCTGAAATATAACCACACATGGGTCAGAGAGTCTGTCCTATTAGGGAAGGGAAAGATTCGGCTGGCCGGGGGGACGCGGGCCAGGCTAGTCGACCCCTGGTATTACCAGGGTGCGCCCGGCCACTTGAGCTGCCACTGCCGCCGGACAGTTCGCGAAAGAAGAGAAGGGTGGATAGGAGAAGAAAAGGAAGGAAGTCAGCCAGGTATGAACTTTATTGATAAGTTCATGAAAACACTTTATGTGGTTTTTGTGTGAAAAACTAACAAATAATGTTTATAAACATACTTTCTCATCACATCCATAATTAGGCACACCTTCTTTGAGAGAAAGCAGCAATATTTAAGAAATGGGATATAATAATAACATAAGGGGTGTATGTAATTAAGTGCATCACTATTTTTTCCTTTCATAGTATACAAGTACATTATCTTTGTTTCATTGCAACAGTAATTAATTTGCTAGATTGACAAAAAATAATTTTATTTCTTTAAGGAATAAATTTAAATTGCAATCCCCTATTAGTAAATCAAACAACTTATACTTACTGTTTTTTCTGTTTCAGGACTCTCATTGCTTTTTGTTTGACGGAGTTCTTGGCAGGCCCCTCCCTCATCTTGGCCATTTGATCTTTGTACTTCCTGAGTTCTGCCTCAAGTTTTTGAACCTTCTGTTCAATATTATCTGCTCGACTGTCAACCTAAAATGTGACAATATGTTTAGTGATTGTTATCAGTTGTTATTTGTGAGCAATGTAACAATCAACCAACCTCCCATTGATACTATAGCTTTAAGTATAATATACCGAAAATGGCGTAGCCGGAACTGTAGGGACAGGAATTTTGTGACCACAGCTGTGTGTACAGTGTGTATATGTCGATTTTGTAACCACAGCTGTGTGTACAGTGTGTATATGTCGATTTTGTAATCACAGCTGTGTGTACAGTGTGTATATGTCGATTTTGTAATCACAGCTGTGTGTACAGTGTGTGTATGTCGATTTTGTAACCACAGCTGTGTGTACAGTGTGTATATGTCGATTTTGTAACCACAGCTGTGTGTACAGTGTGTATATGTTGATTTAGTAAGCACAACTGTGTGTACAGTGTGTATATGTTGTATGCTATTATTTCCTCTTGTAAAATATTATAACCAATGACTGAGGTCTTAAAGCACAACATCAAACACAACTTTCAGTTTACATACTGAGGCATTATGGTCTATTTTAGCAGTTACACTTAAACCTATACGTAAAACTAGACCTACATGTCCTTCTCTCTCTCAGCTATTTATGTTAATACGGAGAGAGATAGACCTGACTAAGATGGTTTAGGTTTAAGTGTGACTGCTGGAATCAACCCTATTGTCAGAATATGATAAAGAAAAACAATGATAAAGGAATGAAAAAAGAACAATAAAAAAAGATGTACATTGGTAGCTTTACACTGTGGACAATTGTACAACGGTTTGCATGCAAAAGAAAGTGATATCTGATCTTTTATTACCTAATTTTTGTTAACCAGAATACTAATAGTCGGGCTAGCTGGCACAGAAGACACGCCTTCAGATAGTGGGTAACGTAACGTTATGCTACTAGCATAGTTTTAATACTTCGGTTAAAATTACCAAAACATCTTAAGTAGGTACAGTATACAAATTATTTTTTTTGCTAGAAAAGACACTTAATAACATTCTACAACATATATTTTACTAGTGGACGCCCGCGACTTCGTCCGCGTGGACTACAGAAAAAACAAATGGTCCAAATTACCTGGGATAAAAACAAATTTTCCCAGGATAAAAGTAGCCTATATGTTAAGTGGGACCTGTCACAATATATTCCTGAAATCTGCATCGAAATCGGTTCAGCCGTTTCTGAGATTAGCGTGCTCAAACGCACAGACAAACAGACAAAAAATTGCCTATTGCGTTGATAAAGGTCTCCTATATTTTTTCTCATCTTCCATGTACAGACAGCGATCCGTTACATTTTTATTATAATGTATAGATAGATAGAAGATTATGATTTAATAATAGTTAGGGATATGAATCATCAAAAATGCAGGTAGGTAATTTAATATGACGAATTTATCATCGAGTTTAAGATCCAAAACAGTAAATACTCACATTACCGATGCAATCCGTTATACTCGGACCCGGTTCCTTGGGTTTTCCTCTTCCAATCCGTTATACTCGGACCCGGTTCCAATTTTTTTTTTTTTTTGGGTTTCCCGAAGGAAAGGCAAGGGGAACTCCTACAGCCTTCATTGTTTAGTAAAATGTATTCGAATAGCAATGATGATGAATGGAAACTATTCATTTTCAAAATGTTTGGAAACAACCTACATGGATAAACATCCGGCTAAAGTTTTACTCGGCTTATGTATAAAAAAAATAGATTCACACCACAAGTAATCAAAATATAACTTATTACCAGAAAACATCACCAGCAAAAGCCATTTACAAAATCGAAAATTACACCTGCACCCTTCCAGCTTTTCACAATACACACAATTTCACACAATCCACAAACAATATATTTTGACAGTAACAGTTTTTTTTGTCCGTAATTATTGATAAGCAAAGAAACACAACGAACATTAATCCAAATCGTATGCTACTCCTATTAAGTGATTCTCTGAAGATCATGCAGTTTTTATTTGAAAATATATTTTATTCTACATTGTAGTAGGAGCAGGGCATAAGGAAGAAGAAGTCACTTTAGTAACGACTGTATGTTTATGATAGTTTCTTACTTGGCTAGGCAGGGGTGCGTTCGTGTAAGCCGGCGAAATCTTAGCCGGTTAAAAATTATCTAGCGAGGAATCGCTGAACGGAGTCATAGTGCTTATGTCAATGTCAGCTGTCAAATTCGATTGACAGTTTGTCAAACAATATCTATTCAACTCGATACTTGGAAAGTTTTTATTATTTGTTGTAATCTTCGTGATTTGGAAATAATTACACAGTTAAAATGGTAAACTCTACCTTCATTGTCGTAAATCATTCTGCCCCTTTCATCTACAACAATTTGCATTAAAATTTTATCCATGATCCACTCACACACAATACAATAAATTATTCACTCGTGTTTCAAGTTTTCAACTCAATTTAAAAGTATTCAATCAAGGCGCGAATCGAGCAAAAAACAACAGACAGCTGTCATTAATGTCAATCTGACAGCAGGATAAAATTTCGCGACCTAAAAAGCACGCTAGAATTTATCCTAGCCAGGCGAAAATTTATACCAAAGGACGTCGGCCTAGAACGGGTCGGATAAAATTTTGACAGTTTAATTTTTCGCCTAGCGGAGTACTTGACATTTAGTCAGTTTAAATTTTTGACTGGATGGTGAACTCAAATGCACCCCAGCATGATGGCTGGGTAAGTGTCGTTAACATTAAAAAAAATTGACAGTTTGCTTGCTGTGAAGTGACGTGATTCGGCGGGAAAAGCTGGAAGGGTGCAGGTGTAATTTTCTTGTGCATGATCCGTAAAGTGATGCTGGGTAAGTGTCGTTATAGTGCGTGTGCTACGCGCCAGTAAAACTTTAGCCGGAATACGACATTAGTTGTTTCTGCAAATTTTTGATTTTGACTAAAACTTGTTCTTGAGGATTTTCCCGACGACTAAAGAAAATGGCTGTATGGGCTTGTTCCCTTGCCTTTCCTTCGGGATAAACTTAACAAACAAAAAAATGTGAGTGACGTGACAAGTGACCTATCTTATCTATGGAAGTGACTGATTGCTAGTGTTGCCAAACTATCGACAGTTTGACTATCGATAGTTGACCTCGAAAATCATCTATAATATCGATAGCCCCGTGAGGGGCAATCCCATTGACACGCAGCAATACTATCGATAGTATTGAAGCTCAATATTGACATTACTATCGATAGTATCGGTCATGACTATTGTAATAATAATCGATAGTATCAATACTATCGATATGTTTGCGCGGTCGATAGTAGGCTGTGATTCAATAGTATGCTGTAATCTTGATGTAACTATTTTATGTAATGTGACCTGTATATACTAAATGTAAAAAACGGTAATCTATACATATAATAAAATTGAAACGGATCGACATTTATACACGTTAATCTCAGAAACGGCTGGACCGATTTCGATGCAGTTTTCAGGAATATATTGTGACAGGTCCCTCTTAACACTACTTTTTATCCCGGGAAAATGTTTTTATACCGGATAATTTCAACATTTTGTTTTTTCAGCAGTCCAGGCGGACGTCCACTAGTGTTAAAAATAAAACGGTATACTTAATGTAAAATAGTGCAACAGTATTTAAGGAGGATTTTATAAATTTACTTGTAATTTATTGTTGTCACGTTAAATGACAATAAAAATTATACGCAAATGTTTAAAAATCTTAAAACTATCTCATATCCTGTTAGCCACTAGCTAGATAATTATGGTATTAGCAATATATTGAAAAAAAAATCACTATCGCTGGGATAAAACTATCGATAGTATCGATTGTTATTGCAATATTCAGTAGCAATAGTCGACCACTAGTGGACTATCGAGCGGCAACACTCACTATTGATTGCTATTATTAGTAGGTACATATTTAGATTCGGCGGGAAAAGCTGGAAGGGAGCGGGTGTAATTTTCTTGTGAAAATCAAAATTAATTTGTAAATGGCTTGCATGTGTCCGTAAAATGATGTTTTCTGGTAGATAAGTTATATTTTGTTTGCTTGTGATGTGAATCTAGTGCGTATGCATGGTTTTATACGCAGGTAAGCCGAGTAAAACTTTAGTCTGAATACCATCTGTTCATGGGCTCATGTAAGTTGTTTCTGCAAATATTTTCATTTTCACAAATTTTACACTTGTTTTTGAGGATTTTCCCGACGTTTTCATTCATCTTAATCATCCATCATAAATTCAGAAATCATTTACTAAACAATGGCTGTATGGTGGGCTTAGTTCCCCTTGCCTTTCCTTCGGGATAAACTAAACAAAAAAAAAAGGTACATATTTAATTTTGATTCTTTCTTAAGTATGTACATACATAATTAAACAGCAAAATTATCCTATTATTAAAAAAAAATGGTAACAAATTCGGCATCAATAAATACGGTAAGATTTAAATTATATTATATTTTCTAACCTAGAACTGCTAAATTGTAACCTTAAATATCTTCTATGCTGCTCTGGGAGTGAAAAAAAAAACGTATTATACTACAGCTGCTTCTCTTCCCGTGCATACTGTACAAGTCAGTAGAGGGACAAGAGGGTCTTGGTGTTTTGTAGACGATGGGCTGACCACCCGTCACTACTAACCGAACTTGTACATCTCAACTATACCCTCAAAATTGGTCAGAAGTGGCACCATGTGGTTCTATCGGCCCTTGGTACTCTGCCTACCCCGTAAGGGATAAAGGTGTGATTATTATGTATGTATGTATGTATACAGGGTGTAACAGAAAGGGTATGTTAAGCGAAAAGCTATGTAAATAGCCCATTATAGAGAACCTATTTCCAAAATTTGAGACTCGAAATCACATTTTTATTTTTCAAGATTGTATGAAAAATCCTGAGATATTTAAAAATTCTCCATACTATCGGGATAAATAAACATGTGATTTCGGGTCTCAAATTTTGTGGATAAGTTCTCTACAGTGGGCTATTTACAAAGCTTTTCGCTTAACATACCCTTTTTGTTACACCCTGTATATCTAAACATTTCCTATACAATAGGTTTTTTTACGCAGTGGTGGTAATTAGTGTACCTACCTCTTTTTAGTAATATATCTTCATGATGTATTAAGGTCGGTCCTCTTTAATATAAAGGCAATAACTTACCTACCTTATTTAACAGAGTTGTAGCTCTACTTGCAATATTGTGAGGTGCTGGAAGTGGGATGTGCGACAAGTGATCAACCGAACCAGTCCATGCATCAAATATGCTGTCCTCATCCTTAACAGACCAATTACACAAAATGTGCACTTCTTTAGAGATTTCTGGAATTATGGTATGTCATTGAGTTACAATCAAATTAGTAGCAACACAAGTTACAATAATGATACAAGAAATGTTTTCATTGTAGAATTTAAATGTATGAATAAGATATCTCACTGCCTTGATGGAAACAATTCTGCTTAATGCTTAAAATTAGCACACACTGTGATGAACAATAATATATTTTCTACAGACTGGTTTGAAAACATACAACAGATATACATGCTGGGAAGCACCCCAACACCCCATCTCATTGCCCTTAGTGAATTCTATTTCTAGAAATACTCTGTATATCTTTTTCCAGCTACTGTGAGAATAACAATAGACGGTGGGACCAGACAATTCAACACATTTCTAAAATCATTGCCAACGAATATGCAGGAGCAGATGAAGAAACCTGACCTTGTTACTGGGGATTTTGACTCCATTTCTGAAGAAATTTTACAGGAATATAAAACGAAAGGTTGTAAGGTGAAGCATTTTGTTACATAGTAGGTATTTGATTATGAAAGATCTTGGTACAACTGGTACAGATAGGGAAATGAGTTCAACTACAGAGTTATATTCGTTAAGTTCTCTCTACCTCTCGTTCTCTACCTTTCTAAGTGCTGTGGATTTCTGTAACTACAATAAATAATAAGTTAATGATTATATTTATAAATATATAGAACTATTTTTAATATAACAAATGTACCTATAAATCATAGCTGGGCATTAACTCGTTAATCCGTTAATTGACAAAGTTAACATTTTGAGTAACGGATTAAGTTAACTTAAAAATATGTTAATGGACTCGTTAACTTCCGTTAAATTTCTCAAAGTCCGTTAATCGTTATAGTATATATAATAATCCAGCACAGATACCACTGCAAATCCAAGTGTGTTAAAATAAAACACCTTAAATGTGTTCAATGTTAAATTGCTGTAAGTATACTTACTAAGACTTGTGGTAATTTTATACACACTTCTGAGTGTGTTATACATGTTCATGTGTGTTTACTGTAACTCACTGGGATTTGCACAAGCACCGCGCCGCGCCGCAAAAACATGTCTTACATGTACCTATGTGTGATTCATGTATCATTGCGTCTAACATAATATAACTGGTCAGTCTACTCGTATGTATCAATTGGCTTAAATAGCAATTGGTCTTTAAATTACTATCAAATCGTCTTAAAATGAATGAAAATCATTGTTTGTCAACAAATTATTTTTAGGGTTCCGTACCTCGAAAAGAAAAAACTGAACCCTTATAGGATCACTTTGTTGTCCGTCCGTCCGTTTGTCTGTCAAGACTCTTTTTCTTAGGAACGCGTGGAGGTATCAAGCTGAAATTTATAAGTCAACGGTCGCCTGGAGCCGTGAGAAAATCAATCAAACAAAGTTTATGCCGCAAATTTTCAACACTCGCAAGGGAATCAAACCCAAAAGGGTACTTCCAGTCGACCTAGAATCTTGAAATTTGGCATGAAGATATGTTAATAGCACACATAAAGAAAATTCCGAAAACCTTAAATTTCTAGTTACATCACATATTTTTCTATGACTCGATTGTCGTTATGGGTACATTTTTACTTATATACCTACAGGTTTGTACGGAATCCTCCGTGCGCGAGTCCGGCTCGCACTTGGCCAATTTTTTTCTACTCTGTTAACTTTCAGAACAAACAGTTTTTATTTTTTACTAGTGGACGACCGCGACTCCGTACGCGTGAACTGCAGAAAAAATATCGAAATTATCTGGGATAAAAAGTAGTTATTCTGATATTTAAGCTATATTTTAAAATTTTATCTAAATCCATTCAGTAGTTTTTGCTTGAAAGAGCAACTAACATCCTTACAACTTTACATACATTCTTACAAACTTGCGCGTTTATAATATTAGTAGGATTTTTATCACGTGTTAACGGATTAACGATTAACGTTAACTTGCGTTAACTTTTTCGAAATGTAACGCTTTAACTGTTAACGAAGTTAAATTTTTTAGTAACGGATTAGCGATTAACGAAGTTAACTATTTGATCAACGGTGCCCAGCTCTGCTATTAATCTTGCAAAAGGGAATGGGAGTAACTACTGAGACTCCTTTATTTGTCTGTTCATGTTGTACCTTATTTTATGGTGCTGCAAAATTCAAATACATTATTACCAATTTTGTTTTAGATAATTAGTACTCCTGATCAAAACCACACTGATTTTACTAAAGCTTTAGTAGAATTGAATAAGTATTGCCTGGATCATCAGATAGAGGTAATTTTATGAACGACTGTTTCTGGGCGTACCCATTTATTTATAGACATAGGAAAGGAAAAAATATATCAAACTTAAATCTACAAAAAGTTAAAAGCTAAAACCCCTTAGGTACCAAACCGGTGGAGCTATTACCTTACTACCTGCAGTAACAGCGCCAAAGAGACAGCGTTGTGGACAGTTGAGAGCGTGCATCTGCGGAACGAGCGCGAGGCGTCCACCCGCGTCCCGTACCTCGCCACGCGTATACATACATTCTCAATTTTCGCTATCGCTCTGCTTCTGCAAGTTACGTAATCAGGGGGCGGACTTAACAGGCTTACTGGTGAAAAGTGGGTGTGTACTTTGCCTGCACACCTTAGGGTGCTTAGACATACATTGTTTCCCGTTGATGTTTGTTGTAACATTTCCACCAATATTGACTTCAACTTTATCACATAATTGGGGTTAACCTTTGTCTATGCTCCCTGACTGACCTCTTTTAGGATACAGGACGGGACTAAGGGCCGATTTTTTCAATGGTTAGATAGCCTATCTCTAAACTTTGATCAAGATAGAGACAGCATTAATTTTATCCTTAGGCTATCTGTCCATTGGAAAATCAGCCCTAAACATGTTTAACATATTATCATTACTGCGGTATTACTTATGAAATAATAATAAATCTTTTATAAAATATTGATAAGAACCCGAGTGAATTTTAAACTCACAACCACTCGTATTCCGTGCATTTCTTTTAGCTGGGCCATGTGGTTGCAGTTGGACAAAGTTCAGGCAGGCTAGATCAGATCCTCGGCAACATCCAAACATTGTTCCTGAATAGGGAAAGGTACTTATTACATCCCAACACCAAGCTGTACATCTTGACTGACGATGCATTATCATGGCTGCTCTCACCCGGAAACCATGTGATATGTATACCCGAGGAAATGATGACACAGAAGAAACCTTGGTGTTCTCTGATACCCATCGGAGAAGCATGTGAGAGAGTTAGTACTACTGGTTTAAAGTGGAATTTAGGTAAATAAATGATTTTTTTTTGTGTTTTATTTTAAGTTATTTTGTTGTAGCTGTTCTTGTGCTGATATAGAGCTTGACTAGTATACATCAGTTGCGTCTCTTTCCGTACATGACTTAGGCGACTAACTATTTAGGGTATCCTTTATAGGTCTGCAGTCCTGCTATCCATTTTGGGATCACTGTCATGTGTATGCCTCGGAAAGCACGAAAAACCGTTGGTCCTGCGCCTGATCTCTCTCCGGTCGTGTCGGCTTTCCGTCCCATCGGACTATGAGAGTGAGGGAATAGAGTGCATCTGTGTTTGCGCACACACTTGTGCACTATAATATCTCCTGCGAACCTGGCCAATCTCCGTAGAGATTGGTCGCCTTGGCCGAAATACGGTCGGAGATCATCATCATCATCATATGCATGTACGTTATTATAATGATCAAAGCTGTTTGCCCGGTACAAAATATCATTTACATGAAATCCTCTGAGTGCAGGCAGACATACAAATTTTTACAAGTTGGCATAACTGGGCAACTAAACTTGAAAAAATTGCGTTTTATTTCTTAATTGTTTTTACATAATGAGTGCTATAACAGTATCATAATTTTTCAGTCAAACAAACATTACGTTTTGGAGAAGTGGTGAGCACATCAAACACGTTTAGTGGTTCAGATACAGTGACAGTCAAATGCAGCCATGCCCTTTTATGGTCTATGAAGATACCTTCTATTATAAACAAATGAGGTGAGCATCTATGTTTATAAGTTAAAAATATGTAGGTACATTAACGGAGATGGAGACTTGCACACGATGGCAGAGAGGCTATTCCTATTTTCAATTAGATGTAGTCAATATGCATTCACTTACGCGTGGATAATATTAGTAAGGATTGTATTAAATATTTGAAATGATAAGTTTGTTTCTTTCTTGTCTATACATAATAACCGTCTATTGACTAACATATTTTTTCTGTTGCAGATTAGAGTGTGGCCAACATTACCGTAAGTGACGCTGCTTTTCGTCCTTGGCCATGCTCTTATACTGTCTATAGGTAGGTAGGTAGGTATTTATAAGATCTAGCTAGTGCAATTTTCATTCATCACATATACACTCGGCTGTGTTCCGAAATGGGATAGTTAGAACTGCAGGATCACGAAAGAGATCGTCTAGCCACGATTAGCGTACCGGGGCCAGATGTAAAGGATCAGTGACAAGTTTTCAGCTCATTACCTGAGAGAACGACCCTAAGGGTCTTAGTCAACTCTTACAACCATGGAAAAGAACTAAAAGAGTAGTAGCGGCTAAGTATATTTTCATACATAAATAGTGTGCCGCTGAGCGGGGGTGAAGTATTGGACGAGGGGAGCATTGAACACTGTAGCCCTGCCCATTTACATAGAAACCACCTTGTAGTGACTAGTCAAACTACTTGCTCATTATTATGGTTCAAGATTGATTTACCAGTGCAATTACTCATCGCTAGATGGCAATATTATATTACGTTTTAGTAAAAAAAAGTGCCATGATAAAAGCGCTAGTAGTGTCTTTGTAATTTTAATACGGTTACATTTCGGAGCACAAGCGTGTGGTTACAGCTACTGCGTTACTTTGACGCTAAAGCTCCGCCCCTATCGACGTCATGGCCTAACGATTGCCACACGACTCACTTCATAGTCTTATCTCCTCTTTTATACCTTCTTCATGGGTTACAGCTACTGCGTTACACTGGCGCTGAAGCTCCGTCCCTATCATGACGTCATGGCCTCACGATTGCCACACGACTCACTTCATAGTCCCACCTCCTCTTATACCTTCTTCATGCTTACAACGTATAGGAGATACAGTTGATTTGTTCTAGTGCAATATAGAGTGAATAATATTAATGAAGTATAGATTGGTTTGAAGTACCTACGTAAATAGGTACTATGCTCATGAAGCTAGAGGTAGGTATATCAATTTGAAGCCATACCTAGCAGCTTTGTTTTATATCTTTGTAAAATTTTAGGATATCAACCTCTATACCTATCTTAAACAGTTGTCTTTAATCACACGCACTCAACTATTGAAAAATAACACTTATGAAAAGAAAAACAAAGCACTAAACTACCACCTCCCATTCGAGAGCCCTTGAGGGAAAACTAGCACTAAGAATAGGAGATAGTAATTGACTGTCTCTGTCTAACCAAGCTATTTAAACAGAGACAGGTAACCACCACGGCTTTGGCTTCAAATATGTTTATGTCTCTTTTTTATACTTATGTACCTCTGGCTTCTTGACTGATTTTTAGCCATTTTTGTTTATTTTTAGTTATTGTTTTGTTTTTTATTAGTGATAGCTAAGATAGCTACTTTTTAGTACTTATTTAATTATACATTAAATAAGTTCCTATAGATTCGAATAATCACATACTAGGCTAAGGGTATAGGTTAATTGCTTATAGAATAAAACATGGTTATGAATTTGACGTTCGTTATCGTACATAACCTCCAATAGAGGTTAAGCTTGATGACGTCATCTAATGATGGCGTGAAATGAGAGCTTCCTATTGGACAAAAAGTCACTGTGGCGATTTTTTTATTCGATCGAGAAACGATGTTACTTTATCAAACCCATCAGGAATATTATCCTCGTGGTTTACTGGCGGCTTTGGAACCATAGACAAGGAATGGCGATGGTGACAGTTTTTTATTTTTTATTATTTGATATAAATATATCGAAAGATCACAGAATAAAAGAAACATTCGCGAAAGAAAAACTACGAGATATAACAATTTAAAAATCACAGTTTCATACTTTCCCGAACACGCTTCATCAAACTACATTTCAAAAATTCATAGATACCTACTCTATTATGACGTCACGTTTGAGTGACTTGTATACGCGTAAAAGAACTTTTGTTTAACAGCTATACAGGTGATTTTTGGTAGTCAACGTTCCCGAAAACTACGGTATCACTTCATCATCACGATCATTTTTCTCCATGGAAGCATACCTGGGAAGTGTCTGGTTCCTAAGATATTAGGGTCCAAAGTACGAGTAGAGTAAATTAGACTGCGTTTTTCTGTATAAATGCACATAGACGCGCGTAGCAAGATTTTTTACGAGAAATAATTAATATCTGTCTATGAAAAAACTAGCATAAACACTGGACACAATAAATTTCACCCTATCAAGTAATTTTTTTTTTTTCAAAAAAATTAACGTTTCATAGCATTTTTTTGGCATAGAGTTACTTTATTTGATGTATAGAGTACATACGCTTCGTTAAGGGTGGCAAAGAAAAAACATCCTGTAGGTATTATATTGAATGTGGCGTTTATAAATATGGTCACATAACAAAATGCAGGTGGTCAAGTAATGATAGTCATTTTTAATTAATTTCACATTTTAATAATGTACTTGCCCACCCAACTTTGAAGGCTTTTTGCAACTTCTTTTGAACAGTAATTCATATTGTAATTTTAAAGATAGTTATGATTTTGATAATTAATTCTCGTAGGCATAAAATAACATTTAAAATCAATTAGTCATCATCCCCATTGTTATTTATTAATGGTAAGTCGGGAATAGTTGAGCTACGAGAATATGGGCACAGTGGCACTTGGGTGGTACCATGTGATACTTAATTTTACTGTAAAAGTAGACTTAGATATTTACGTAACTGAATAAGAAACATACGTATAATACGGGTATTTCTATGTATATTCGTAATTTAATTACATAGTTGGTGTTGTAGTGGCTTATAGATTGCATGACATTAGTAGGTATATCTTCATAATTGGAGATTTAAGTTTGGTTTAAGCCTATAATACTATTATGCTTTAACGGCCTAATTCTGGGATAGCTTAGGACTCGTGCCGTCTCTTTTAGATTACCTATTTGATACAGACGAAAGGGCAAGACGACTTGTGTGATTGGGAATAAGAAAGTAAGGGTCATGCATACGGGCCACCGGACACAACCACAAAACGCCGCCACCGGCATATTTCCTGTACTTTTCATACACAACTTCTCGTGGCGGCGTTTGCAGCTGTGGCCGGTGGCCCGTGTGCGGCGACAATAACTTCTCGTGGCGGCCTTTGTAGCTGTGGCCGGTGCCCCGTGTGCTGCGACACTAAGGATATGAATTCGAAATTAATTCACTCCTATATAATTTATTGTTTATTCAAACTACAATCACATTCACTCTTATGTCAAAGAGAAAAAGCTTAGGTACCTGCTACCATCTCTCACTCGAGTGCACTCAAGGAAGAAATTCACGTTGAACTTAAAATCCGAGCGTTAGGCAGTTTGTGCAAAGAGCTTTAAACCCCTTCTACGCGATATAATCTAATTTGCCAATCAGATTGTCCCTGACTGTTGTGTGACTGACTACTTCTCCATCCACTCACACAAAACTTTAATCCTACCGTAACTTAATTTGAACATATCTACCATTAACCATTAAATGGATTTTTCAATTCCCGCGGATACAATGCAATTGCAAGTCTAGTCGAATTGTACGTAAAATTGTATCGTGTGGTAGGTATATTATAGCTTTTTTTTGTTTATACATATACAATCTGCCAAAGGACAAATTTTTACATGTTGGGATGGGAGTTGCTTGCGGTGTGGAGAATCAAGTCCTAAGTTGGTTTTACTTTTGTATATGTACTTACTTTACAAGACATAGTTAGTACGTACATCAATGTGTATATCAATAGGATAGGTAAGTACCATAATTATAATAATTTCCAATGTAATAAAGAAGTTGTGATAATAGAATTAATATGAAGGCTATAATTTCATCCAATATAAATTAAATATATTTTAAATTTTACACAGACATTTGTTGTTTTTTTTATCAGACATAATTTCTAACAAAGCCAGCAATATTATTAAGTGCTAACTTTTCTTAAATCCAAAAAAGTCTGTATAGGTCCCAGCACAAATTTTATACTTATCTGGCACAGGACGATTTGTTTTGGAATTCGCAACTAATAGTACTAATTTTATGGTGCCTTTTATATTGTCCATGAAACACGACCACATTCGCTGCCGGCAAATTTTCTAAGGATGCCGACATTACGCCAACGCCTAGCGCCTTGACGCAAATAAGCGTCAGCGGCACCTCTAAAAAGCCTAGAAGACGCAAATACGTAGTCGCCGGCACTGAATGTGTTAAATAAACTGTAAGATTTCTTTTTAATTTTACATTGAAGCATTACATACTTAATACTACCTTTGATACTACATACATACATATAATCACGTCTTTTTCACTTATGGGGTAGGCAGAGCACCAAGGGCCGACTACATGCTGCCACTTCTGACCAATACTAGTATACTTTATACTAATATAGGTATATTACTTTGCTCAGTCAGTAAGCAAGTATGTACCTAACAGATATTTAATTCTCAATACTACTCCAACATTCCACATACCTACCTATGTAATTCTAAACTAGTTACAAAGCAAAAATTAATGAGAACTGGGAAAAATGTGGTTTGAAAAAAAAATGTATTGTTGACATAACGATGAGCAGCGCTACGAGGCCGCGGAGGCTGCGCAGGAGTGCCAATGCCGCCAACTTAGCGGCACGATCACGAGATCGACTCCTCTTCCTTATCTGTAAACGTCAAAAAAATAATTGAACGCCGATTCCTAGACGGCTAGGTGTGTGTTGGTGCGGGTTTCTCTCGAGGACATTTTTCAACGTGAGTATCCCGATTTCTTCGTTTGTCTATATAAAGATTATCTAGTATTTTAGCAACTATAATGTGGTTTCGATCTGTAGACTAGCCATTCTGTTATTAGATTGCCAGTAGTAGCAGATAAGTACTATAATAGTTAAGTAGCAAGGTAACTTAGTTTCATTATAAAAACTGAATTAATGAGATATAGTTTTTGCTTCCACTTTACTTACTTACTTTTACATTTTACTGCCCTGATAGGTTTTAAAAGAAATCTCTATTGGAGTTAAGCTCGCCTTACCTACTAATTATACCTACTAATAAACCTACTAATTTGTAAAAATATTTTGATATTTTCGCCGTAATATGCAATTTATTAAATATTTATAAACGCGAAAGATTCGCAAAAGTTTGTAAGTATGGATGGATGGATGTTTGTTACTCTTTCACGTAAAAACGGCTGAAGCTATTTTAATAAAATTTTGTATGGAGTTAGCTGACACCCTGAATTAACACATAGACTACTTTTTATCCTAGATAATTTTGACATTTTGTTTTTCCTGCAGTCCACGCGGACGAAGTCGCGGGGCGTCCACTAGTGCAATTATGAAAACAACTGAATTATCATCATTTTTATCAATTATCTGTCATGCGTTAGTTCTGTACACAACACTCTCAATATCGTCTATATTAATAGCAATAGTGATATGCAACATAATTTAGATTCATACGACAGCATTAGTCTTTACTTTAGTTGACTTCATATCTGAAACTAATTATTTTCTATGAAATGTGGCAGCCAGAACTGCAGTATCATTAAAGAGATTCCACAGCCACGTTTAGCATAGCGGGAAGAGATGCACCTAAATGAGCAGTGACAAGTTGCTAGCTAGCCTGAAAGAATGCCCGAGTTCCTGAATCGGCATACACGGAAGGGGGCTGATGTATTCTAGTGAAGCCCTGCATCATCGGCACAGGACAACATAAACCTATATTGTAGTTTAGCTGATAGGATCCATACGATTACTCAATCATAGAACATTGGACATCTGAATAACCGCGTCAACTTTTAAATGGCTAAATCACGAAGTTAGTTAGGTCACATGCTCGTGCCAACCTAGCGACAATGCAACGAAACCAGTCCGTTTACGCGCCTTGATCGCGCTTGACGTGCGCGTGAGTCCTCTATAACAGTGCGTACGGAAAGTTAGTAAAGTTAACCCAAAAGGTAAGTAAGTTAACGCAATCTCCTTGGAAGTAACATTAATTAATAACTACCTAAACATGACTAGTTAATTTTCTAAGCATATTTTGTGAATACGTTTTCAAATGCATTTTTTTGAATGAATGCCGCTATAAAGCATGTTATTGTTTTACACTTATCGCATTTCTTAACGATTTACGTGTTTATGTGCTAGGTTTGGTTTTAGCGTTTTAAATAAAATTAGAGACACTTTAGATTTTACCATTTATTATTACATTTACCTAATAATCATGTGCTATTTATTTGCTTTGAATTAAAATCCTCTTATGTTGTGGTAATTTTTGGTTTAGATAAGTATAGTACTAAGCAAGTAAGTAAGCAGCTACTAGCTGCAGACATTTCCTTACAATGTAAATTAGATCAGAAGTGGGATTTAAGACTAACTAACTCAAATGATGAAGTGGTAACTAACGGTTGATTAGTTCGTTTTACATAAGCTTACACTTAATTTCTCGTAGCCTAAGTTCTCGTTTAATGATAAGACATTGTAAATCGAAGGTATCTTTCCTCGTCTATGATTCTACTTTAATCTCTAGCATTTACTTACGTAAAAATCTACAGAGGTAGGTAAACATACCAATAACCATTTAATTTTATCTACTGGAGTTCCTATGATATGTTTCGACCCATGTATCTATATTTAACCATAACAATAACCAAAATCGTTCTATGTTAGCGAGTAAAAAATTATATAATTATTTGTTTATCTATAAAACAAACAGCGGTGGGATCATTAAAACATTACGATCTGTACTATAGGCTACATATTGAATAATGAAGTGCCAAAACTAAGGCAGAATCGCAAATTAGGAACTTAGTACAGTTGACCTTAGATCTGAGTGGAAACGATAGTGAATTAGATGTTATATGCTGTCATACATATTATGTAGGTAACAAAGGGCCGAATTTTTCAATGGTTAGATAAGTCCGTATAAGTTAAGCAAAGTATCTGAAGGATAAAGTTGATGCTGTATCTATCTTGATCAAGTTTTGGTGAAAGATAACATCAGTTAGAACTATATGCCCATCGAAGAATCTGCTCTAAATTATAAGTAGGTAATCGACCAAGTATATTGAATTGTGTTAGGCGTTACAATATTGGAAAGTTCCCAACGTGTTTTCGGCCAATACAGGGCCCTACACCCTTCGCCCTCAAATATGACTCAAGATCACAGACAACTACTGTAGTAGCAGTTGAACTAGTCACGATGATAAATCAAATCCTACCAACTATTTTCGTAATCTTCAAAACCAATTACTGGGATCCAAACTTATTGAGTAACAAGATATCGAAAAAAATAACCGACTGTAAAAATTTTGATGTTAACCTTCCTAACTTCCCAGTGTCACTGTCGGCTAGACGAATTTAATGATACCTCTTAAACTCAAATGTACGACGAGGAAATAAATATAGGTACTTACCTCCATACATTCATTCAAAAAACATAACCCTCCTTCTGGCCCATCGGGTAAAAAAGCACTAAACAATTGTAAAAAGAAAATAATATAATACGTGAAGGACCTTTGTATTATTATGGCTATGATAATTTTCTGCTGTGACGATCATCACGACATACCTACATATTTTACAATCTGCCTACTTGACACAGAGTTTTTTATACCTTCAAAGATAAATCTTCTTATTCTAACAATGTATACAGAGATGATTAATCCTACTGATAAGCATCTTTAAAAATATTTAAGGATCAACTGAAATTAACTGGTTTATTTTCTTAAAGTGTAATGTAGAAAACATGATTTATTGATTCCAAATGGTGTTTGCCCAGGACCGAGTCCCACACCCTCTGCTAACCCCCGATGTATACTTAGTTCTACCTATTTCTTCTATGGTCCTGGTCCTCGTCATGCAAAGACTTCAGATAATACTTTTGATTTTTGTGGTTGATTTCATTTGTCTCATAAATAGTATAGTAATTTTTTAGATAGAAGCAACTTCGCACATAGCTGGACTTTCTAAAAAATATTTGTCTATAAAATAAATATTCAATGAATGTTTGTAAATTGGACACGGTCACTTAGTTCGGAATGAGTTGGATTTCTTATCTCGAGAGCGATTGGGTGTAGACTGCTCTAATTTATTTATATCTTCGCTTGTTAGTTCCGTCAGAACAGCCAGTCAACCAGTCTTATTTTGAGGTCCCACCAGGATTGAAGCTCACAATATTTTAGCAGTGGCCCTAAAAGCCACAGTGATATTGCTTCTTTTGCGAAAACGTTGCCATACGGAAACAACTAACATTTGTTTTACATTTTTACAGCCCTCTGTTGCTCAATCTTAGCAAAGCTGTTTTCATTATCTTCAATTAAAATCTATTTAATGTAAGTAGATATATGCAATGCAATGGCAAATCTGGCAAAGTGTCAAAAGTGTAATATTTTCTTCGATGACGTTGTTCTTATCAGCCTACACGCCGATTTCATTCGTTTAGACAAAATGTAATTAATAGAACAATGAGTTTTACTAATGAACATTTCGTGGATTAAGTATTTGCTTACACTTGACGGAAGTTATGACCTATTAATAAGTCTTTGAAACAGTGTTGTTTTAAAAAGACCAAGTACATGCAATCTACTTAATCATTCTGAGAAATTAACTTAAGCTATACGCAAAATATGTATTATTTCTCATTTCGTGTTAGTTAAATTATAGCTTATTTCTCTATGGTTATGCTTACATAGATTTACTTTTCTGTCAAAATATAGCTTTCGTTTCTTATACCTATAGCTTCTTCATGTCAAGCTTTAACAATAAGTATATCACATTCCAACGTGTCTACCAATTCATCTAAAAAACATTATGCAAAGAAAGTACGTGACTAGCAATTTGTAGATTAAACAGTTGTAGGACCTATGCTAACTACATTAGATATTATAAACATGGTTTATGTAGGTATTAGAAATCGATAAAAATAGTTCACTGGTTGAAATATTGACTATAGAACCAGTTGTACTTGCGAAGCTTTAAATTATTGATGTACTTTTACATAACGTACAAGCAAAATTATTACCACCATCGAAAGTAGTAGAACTGGCTGAAGTAGTCAAGTCACGTGCGTCTTACGACATTACTACCTTAGATGGAGATCTCAGACACTTGAGATAAACGGACTTAGCATCTCATGCGTCAAGATAATTGCGGAAAGTAAGGCCAAATATCATGAGTGATGACGTATCTACAGTTATATCAGAGACCTAAAAGACTAAATATCTGTACTAATATTATAAACGCGAAAGTTTGTAAGCATGGATGGATGGAAGGATGTTTGTTACTCTTTCACGTAATAACGGCTGCAGCGATTTTAATAAAATTTCGAATGGAGTTAGCTGACACCCTAGATTAACACATAGGCTACTTTTTATCCCGGGCAAATATTTTTATCCCGGATAATTTCGATATTTTGTTTTTTCTGCAGTCCACGCGGACGATATCGCGGGCGTCCACTAGTGCATCCATAAATAGGTATAGGCGGACACGGCTGTGTTTCTGAAAATGGGTTCCCAGAACTACGATTACGAAAAAATACCCCACACCCACGTTTAGAACTGCGGGGTCAGATGTTTAAAATCAGTGACAGAGCTGCTAGCTCATCGTCGCCTGAGAGGACGCCCCTAAATTCCTCAGTCTGTGGTGTATTCTAGTGAATATACAAATTAAAATTAAACTAAATATGCAAGTACGGAGAAAGGCTATTGTACCAACTACAAGCAAAGATATTTGAAACATTCCATGTAACCGATGATGGTAAGCCAAGTATTTGCTGATAGGTACTAAAATATGTGGTACTAGTACCTGCTCACTGGTGGTTATTATTATTATTCGAGTGAGTAACGCAGTGTTAGCATTCTGTGTATGATTAATGTAATAATAACAAATATTTTAACGCTCCTTTGTTATGTTTATGACTGGCATAATCTAGGTTGGGCCACACGTTTAGTCTACGCCGAATTATTTGACAACACCCAGGTAGGTAGGTTAAATGTTAACATTTATCCTATTGGCAATAATTCAAGGGATGGCTTTCTTTAATTGTTTGGTATTGGCTCCATGCGTGAAAATAAACGTTAGGATACTCGGGGTCATCGAAATTTGAAGTTGTTAAAATATTTATAAAAAAATTTTCAAAATACATTTTTTAAAAGCTTTTATTTTTATATATGTTTTATGAAACGAAAAAATTCCTCACCCGAGTGGGACTCGAACCCACGACCTCTCGCATTCCGTGCAGAGCTCTCACCAACTGAGCTACCGGGTCAATTACTCGGATGACGAATTCGACCATCTCTTTTAAACTTTATTCTTACTTTACGTTTTTGGCAACGTTATTTTTTCATCCCGATAGCTATGCACTAGCCAAATCTCGGTAAAGCTTTTATTTAATAAAATGAACTGATCGAATCAAACGAGCCCAAACTCGATGGGGTTGCATCGTTTAATTACGGAGTTCCTATGGCTATCTTCCAGCTCCATCATCCAGATCAGCTCTGTCATAATAATATGGCATTGTCATCCGATTTATACATGTATGCAAAATTTCGGCTCAATCGGAAACCGGGAAATGGATCAAATTTAACTTGCAAGATTTGGTTACAGACAACGGGACAGGTGAAACTAAATAAAACCTTATAATAAAACAAAACAACAAATAGCGTAATTTGTTAGTTACAAAGCTGTTCTATACGAGTACGTCAATACAATTTTCCTTAGATATGGGAATGGGTTTTGAACGTCAAATTTTGCTTTTTTTTTTGTGAGATTTATATAGGTAGCTACCTACTTATAGATATAATTAGTTTTGCCATAAGCTTACAATCTCATTACAACTAATCAGTATAAACAGCCTAGCTTCCAAAGTAGTATAGGTGTTCATTTGTCTAGGTTGCGTAATGCGGTTAAATTTAGTCCACCGCCCGAGGTAAACTGGTTTATTACATATGGTTTACCTCATCCTAACTAAACAGTTTTGTTTATTTTTATTTACATTAGTTCTCTTTTCGTTGAGCAGCTAAAATGAGTGAGATTGATCGCATTAGGTACGCCGGCTAAGGCGGTAGCACGAAAAATGGGTAATACGATAGAGTAACCTTTTAATTATAACAGTCCTTTAAATATTTTAGTAGGCTTTCGCAAGGTTTGCATGCTCAACTAATGGAAATAAAGATTTTCAGGACCTTGAAAATCGCCATTCGATTGACTTACCTAAGGTACATTCCTACTAATATTCATCACCTACTATGTATAATATTATAAATGCGAAAATTTGTAAGTATGTATGGATGGATAGATGTTTGTTACTCTTTCACGTAAAAACGGCTGGAGCGATTTTAATAAAATTAGGACTGGAGTTAGCTGACACCCTGGATTAACACATAGGCTACTTTTTATCCCGGATAATTTCACATTTTGTATTTTCTGCAGTCCACGCGGCCCAAGTCGCGGGCGTCTACTAAGTAGTTTAAAAATAAATGTTAGGTACATATACCTGGCAAGCATGTTTTATGATTTTAAACAAACATGTGAGGCAGGTAGGTACATACCTACAGTTGGCATATTTTTTCCGCTTGCCTTCCTCAGCAAAAAGGTCACATGATCGGAAGTATTGCACTGCACCGGAAGCTGTGGACCGATGACCTCCGGGATAAGTGTATTTACCTGTTGACTCCGAGCTTAGTCTCATTATCTGCTCTATTTTAATTCTTATTAACTGGCTGTACATGTCGCCAGAAATAGTGGTTAACTGGTAGCATTAAGTTCGCCCATGTACACTGTTTAAAAGAATTTTATTATTATTGTATCTCTGTTTAAATTCTCGGGACTACAGAGTCCCGGTCCTTTGAGAGGCGTGCATCGGGCCGTGGCCAAGATGTAGAGGCCCTTTTTAGAGAACTTTAATATGGTGTGGGATACACATGGCGAATACCATCGCCGACCGCACAATATGATACACCCGGCGATGGTCCCCGCCATGTGCAAGACTATTGGAGTGCAGATCTATGTCATGCGATGGAAACAAAGGTCATGGGCTTTGGGGCTGAATATTGGGTGGGGTTGGGTAACTGGGCTATTGAAGGAGACTAACGGACGCCTGCCATTACAACCAAGTCTCATAATTGTTTGGTGGCAGGCGGTGACTCGCCGACTCATTCCATGAGCCCCCTGAAACGGCCGCACGCACGGAGCGACAAAGGGGGCAACATTTGGTGAGTGGCTAGGGTGGAGGGGTGCCCCTGGACTTTAAACCGAAGCCAACTTGCCACTTACTGACGGGCACGTCCACCCTCGAGCTGTCATAGCTCTCGCGACTCCACTCTGCCCGGCCGGCGAATACAAGGCAGAGGTGGGGGAACTGTTCCTCGTCAGACCTCACTCCGGCGCCGGAGATGAGGAACAGGGTCTTCCCCCGGGAGTACTTCAGGTCCGTGGAAACGCTACCTCCCAACAGCTCGCCACAAGCTGCCCTGCGGGCTTATTATTATTATTATTACATGTATGTATATTCTAGTCTTATACGCCCGCGTGGATAAATATAATCATCTCGAGGATAGATACTAAATTGTCAGAGTTAAAAAGTAGCCTATTTGCTGCTCTAGATTGTAATACCGACCCATAGATGAGTTCTAAATGTCATACAAATCTCATTAAACATAATCCGCTCTTTAAGTATTTAGTCGTGATCTTACAAACAATAGATAACGTCCGTCATACATAATTCTTTGAGCATTTTTCTAAATAAATATATTTTAAAAACTTGTAGAAGGAACCTCTTGTACAAGTTCCCCCTATGTTATAGTTGCGGGCAAATAACAGCAGGTGTTTTATAGATAAATTGCCTAGGTTGTTAAAAACTCAGTAAACCGTTCCAATCGGTTAAAGGGGCATTTGTTTAAACATTTAAACGATTAAAAGTACGACAGAGGTTCCATTATGAGGAATGGGGGCCAAATGCTCGCCTCTACTACTTGCTGTCATAGCTACAAACGTACAAAAATAAGTTTACAGGTTCACTAACTAGCTACTTATTATTTAAGTTATTACAATAATTAGACGAGCCGAGACGAACAAAGCTTACCAAAATCTGTTATTTAAATTAGACACAACCTCACAACTTAGTGACTTGTAACGCCTGTCAATCTCTCTTAATTTCTTTTCATGAATAACGACTACTTATTACCCATTTTAAGTAAACGGTCAAAACAAGTTGTCATTCTGTATCGTTCAACAATAGACACTGACTATACGATGACTTTGACCACAATTCAATAGCATTGCCTATGTAATTTAGGTATTTAGGTAAATTAGCCGAAAATACCTGACCGTGTGGAAATTTTGATCCAGTGTCACTATCACGACGACGAATCTTAATACCTCTCAAGTTTACACGTACTCCACAAGCCGTTTAGGCTGTAGAAATATATATATATTATATGTATAAACGTGTCAAAATAAATATACATGCATATACTAGAAATAACCATCCTTCTGGCGCAGTTAGATAAAAATAAGAAAGACGGTAGTTTAGACTTCTGTCTGAGATTGAGGACCTAGACAGACCTACACTTAAACCTTAAGATAAAATTAGTCCTACTCGTCCTTTTCTATCTCAGGCATTTATGTTAAAAACAGAGAGATAGACCTGAAGATTAGGTTTAGGTTTAATGTACCAATTTTTAGAGCGAGTTCGCAAAGTTATCGAAGAATTTACACCAATAGCGAATAGACTTTATCACGTCATAGCATGCTCTCTAAAGACCGGTTATCTAATGTAGGTAATGTTTCGAACTTCGCTGTCACTAATAAAATTGTTACCTACATACGGACTGAGCGCAAACAAGGTTTAAAATTTGTTGAAGTAGGTATTTGGCTACTAATCATAAACAATGTAAACAGAAAGTCTATCAATAGCAGTTCCCAAAGTTTTAATAAGCCGCAAATCCTCCAAGAAAGCAAAGTCTACGTCACAGTCTTGTTTGATCAAAAGAGATAAGTTCAATGATAAGTTGCTATTTTTACACGGAATCTTTTTTTAACCTACCAGAACTATGAGCATGTGCATGTTGTAAAAGTCGACTAAGGAACTTAGAGGCAGGCTAGGCAGGTTTTGCTTTAGTTTTGGCTATGTAATTTAGGGAACACAGCCGTGTGTGTATACATATAATGTATGTAAACATAGGCCACCTCCCTTTTGTTCTTCCTTCACGATGAAGACGATGATCATCATTGCACATTCATTGGAGCAGGAAACGCCAATTCGCGGCCAAGCCAAGATCAAGTTTTTGTGAACAAAAACGTCTTCGTTTTTATACCTGTTCTTTCACTGGGCACAAAAGATTTGTTTTGTGGTTGATAGGTTTAAATAAACGACCGAAACGTATGATTTTTAAAGACTCGCATATGGTGGCCAAAGATTTAGCATTATGGCTTTATAATGTTTTACCATTGCCATCTCGATAATTTTGGACTTTGGATATACCTACAGGTGATTTTTGGTCATCAACGTTCCTGAAAACTACGGAATCTCCTCATCATCACGATCATTTTTCTCCATGGAAGGATACCTGAGAAATGTCTAGTTCCCAAGATATTAGGGTCCAAAGTTGAGTGAATAGACTGCGTTTTTCTGCATAGATGCACATAGACGCGCGTTGCAAGATTTTTTCACGAGAAATAATTAATATCTGTCTTGGAAAAAACTAGCATAAACACTGGGCACTATAAATTTCGCCTGATCAAGAAATAAATAAAAAAATCCAAAAAATCTACTTCATTTCCCAGCATTTTTTTGGCATAAACTTACTTTATTTGACGTATAGAGTACGTACCCTTCGTTAAGGGTGGCGACAAAAAAAACACGCTTTATCTTCATATCTATAGCAAAATACTTGAGATGTGCATGCGTGATCATTAAGGAAAATTTAAAGAAAACATGACAATCGACTTGCCTTGAAATTGAATTACAATGACCCATTAGCTCACACATGTAGGTACGTAGTCTTCGAGTGCATTTAACTGTTTCAAAAAGTAAAGTGGTTGTATAACAAGGTATAAACTCCCAAAGTTAAGAAAAAAATATTGATTTCTAGTAATTAGGTATGTGTCTTACCAACGTATTGTTTGGGATGAATGTCCGGCCGGCTTAGTTCCACATGAGGTCTAGAGTGTAACTAAGTGCAACACCGCACCGGGTCTATTATATTGAAATTTTTGTGTGTTATATACCATTGGCCGCGTGGTGCCGGCAGAGTAGAATTCGTACCACCTCATATCTGCCCGTGGGTATCGTAAGAGGCGAAGGTTCCCGGGAGGTGGGCAGTAGCGCCTCCCGTGTTGACAACATAGTCCAAAATACAAACTGCGGTCATCAACCTGTCTGCCCAGCGTGGTGACTATGGGCAAATACCCCTCATGGCAGTCTTGTGGCGTGCCTTGGGGGAGGCCTACGTCCAGCAGTGGACTGCAATAGGCTGATGATGATGATGATGATACCATTTAGACATTATTTTGGAGGACATCGCTTGAAATTTACGTGGCAGGTCACAAACCTTGTTAGCAAAACATAGAGAGTTCACCACATGTACCTACATACCTACTTACAAAAAATCCATAATATTAAAGTTTTAAGCATTCATATATAGCAGGGTAACATAATATAATGGGTTCACTAGGTATTTATCTTTTATTTAATAACACTTCAATTACTCAAGTGTAGGTACTCCTAATCATAACTTAATTCCTCACGGCTTACTGCAAGTGAATGAATCAGAATCGAACCTTATCAGCAAAACATACATGCACTTGAGAAAAGTAAACGATAGATATGGTCATACAAGTGCCAAGTGCATGGTTTATCTGAGGTTTATTAAAGGTATAACTGGCACTTTGGTTTCTGTATGATGAAAAAAGTCCGATAAGTACCTAAGTAGGTATGTATACGATTTTCATCAATGATATTCATCACTAGTGGACGACCGCGACTCCGGCTGCGACCTGCGTGGACTACAGAAAAAACAAAATGTCGAAATCATCTGGGATGAAAACGTTTTCCCGGGATAAAAAGTGGGTGGGACCTGTCACAATATATTTCTGAAACTGCATCGAAATCGGTTCAGCCGTTTCTGAGATTAGCGTGCACAAACGCACAGACAAACAGACGAAAATTCCAAAAATCATTATTTTGGGTACTATTGCGTTGATAAAGGTCTCCACAATATTTTTTCTCATATATCTCCCATGTACAGATAGCGATCCGTTACATTTTTATTATATATTGAGTAGGTACTTGCCGAAAAGTTGAATTAAGTATCATTTCTAAACAAGTCCCAAGATGTAGCTACTAAGCATGTAGTAGCTAATATACCTACATCATCATCCTTCACTGCTGGACATCGCCACGTAGGTGAATAGCTAAGTACTATATTGAAAATGGCCTGACTGCCATGTCACCAGATTATAATTTGTACTATCATAGTTTAATTAAAATCCGTGCATCTATGCTTGCTGTGAAAAGTGAAGGAAAATATAAAGTATGTGACAACAATGATATCACACAAGATACAGCACTCAACCAGATAAGTTCTGCTTAGGCAATCAACCTTGCCAGAGATATTTGCACTCGATACGAGTATGTCTGCCCTCATTACAATCTATGGCCCAGAGAATGGTCATTATAATTAAATTGCAACGTAACACATGTTCAGGTGCTGAATCACTTTATTTTATAACCTGTTATATGAGAATATTGTCATGAAATTCACAGACAGTATCGTCGATATTTAACATTTTGTCCAAAGGAGTGCACTTTTAAAAAATGTTTCTGGGTACAAATAAATACTTCTCGTAGTTATCTATATTCGATATCTTACAAAATTTAGATTTTCTTACTTTTCTCTGTTCCTAAATCTTTGAAAAAGTATTTCCGCTCATGTGCCTGATATTTTCGCTGTTTCGAAATGCTATAGATACGTAGAAAACGTTTAGGGTCTCACAATAACAGACGAATTCGCAGCACGGAGAGTACTTATTACAACCCTATACTTAACTTACCTACTTATTTGTACCTATATAGTAGTTGAGTATATCCCACAGAAGTTGACGTTCAACCATAAAAATGAGGCTATAAAAATGCATTCAGGTTGTAATTCGAATCTATTCGTTCCACTTCGCACAAACGGAAGCCTTTACGGCTCTCACATAAACATAGATAGGCAGGTATTCATTTATTGCCTAGCATAACAATAACAATGATTTAATCAGTCTTCATTTAAGCATAATGTTGTCATTAGAAAAACTATTGATATAACAAAACAACGTTCGTGGACGTACACTTGCTTGTAGATCTCGGCATTGCCTTTTGTCTGCTGTCACCTATAAACGACAGACATCCCACTTTATCATTATCATATCGGCCTTGAACATAGGCCTCCCTAATGACCACTGCGACCGGTTGATAGTGGCCTGCTGCATCCAGCAGATAGCCGCGACCCTGACCAAGTAATGCCGTAGAGGAAGAAGGTAATGCCATATCTTATTCCTCCTATGGTAATGTGTCCATCTCGCTTCCCACGCTGCGCTTGCCAATATCTCACTGACACGATGAGAACTATCCTGGTTTAAGAGTTAATAAAAGCCCTTTATGCCCACCTTTGATACATAAGAATCTGTAGTAAACTATCTTCTCTATTGTTCTAGAAAGAGGGATAAAACACCGCCACCATGGGGGCGATGTTCCGCAGCGAAGAAATGGCTCTATGCCAGCTCTTCATACAGCCTGAGGCGGCTTACACGTCCGTCTCCGAGCTCGGAGAGGCAGGAACTGTGCAGTTCAGAGACGTAAGTAGATATCCTTATACGATAATGTAATTCACCATGTCCATACGAGGTCCAGAAACAGTCCCGTGTTGGAGTGGATGACAGCTTGACGCGACAGAAGGAGTGTCGCCAACAGGTCGCCAATGACCACTACAGGAAATTTTTACGACCAATTTCAATACTAGGGATCATAAAGAATCTCGGATTTTTTTTATTACAAATTTGAAATTTTGTATATTACATTAGAACATTTCATCTGAAATATGCAAAAAATCTCCACCGGGAACGAGGCGTGATCTTTATGAATGTATGTAAAAAGTATTGTAGATGTATCTTTTAAACGAAAATTACTTTAAACCTTTAAACTTTATATTTACGTACCCAGGTAAGTAATTAACGTTATGTTAATAATTAAACTATTGTTTAAACGGAAACGACAACTGTGTAAATTGAGCTAATTAAAAGTAATCAACTTGCATGCGCATGCGTCGGCTTTTTAGATAATCATCTGCTATTAGTAAAGGCGGTCATGTGAAGAAAATGAGCTATGGGATTTAATACGTATTTAAGTTCTTCGTAACTTAATTAAAACGATTGTGCGTTGTATAGGAATAGCACTTTCTGGTAACTACAACGTCATAAGAAATATGTTAGATTAAGAGAAGAGAGCCGCCCTTCTAAATGCCTATCTCCACAGCAACTGCACTTTGTGAATCAAGTCGTACAGCCACATTGAATTCTAGCAGAAAATGCCAATTAGTTCCACTAATTTAATGCCTTGGTCTGCCGAACTTGCTGGGCCAGTCAAGGCAAGCCCAGCCTTGTGCCAGGGAGCCCGCAAGGTAAACCTCCTCGCCCAATGTGCCCAAACATCAATTACATGTGCAATGTCGTGTTGCATTGTATTTAAATGGAATAAATTTATCGTGGACTCCTTCAAGGCGATAAATAATCACTTATTGAGAGCAATTTATTGGCATTAACCTTATTATATACTCTTGACAATTATGATTGAGTTTTATATTGATAGTTACTGCGGCTACTGCTTTATAGAAAAAAAATATGATTGTAAACCTACCTATATTCATCATTGTAGTTGGCACATTATTTTTTATCTATCTATCCTTATAGGAAACATAAGGGGAATATTATGAGAAAATCTATCAAAGTAGCCTCCTATAGAAAATCTATACCCAAAGTTTGAGACTCGAAATCACATGTTTATTTTTCAAGATTGCATTAACATTCCAGAATTACAATACAATAAACACATTTGGTTTCGAGTCTCATAGCTTTTCGCTTAAGTACCCCTCGTGTTACAGCCTGTACTGTACAGGCCACCATATTTTCTAAGGTCTTTCATTGGTACAAATCCCTCAGTGTATCTGTACTATAAAATAAGATTTCAATAGACTAAGAAAGTTGATAGTTTGATCAACACTTGCACTCGACTGCTGCTTTTTATCTCGTTCACAAAACAAGCCTACTATAATCATAATTCTGCGCTTCGCTGACCGCTCGACAAAAAACAAGAGGTTATACAATAGGCGGCATAATCGACGGCATCCCGTCATGCATCAGTTCGTTATCGAGGGGAATCAAATTCACGGTTAGACTGCCGGTTTGGTCTTCAACTATGCAGGGCCTTTTGGGATAGTGATATATTGCGTCTACCTACGTAAGTTTTCAATGTAAGGTTGAAAGTTGCACAAGCAAGGTATTGTAACCGGTTCCTTACAAAATAGGTAAGTAGTATCTATTCCATCTGCACTAAGATTGGCAGGTTCGTTTCAGTGAAATATTTAAAATTATTGGGACATCCTGAGAACTGTTTGTTATTGTTAAGCCTATGAATAAACAGACCGAGATCCTTGATCCTAGCTTTTTTCTATTAATGACCCTAAATAGTGTTTAAATAGGTATATATTTGAAGGTGAAAATTTAGGCTATTTCAGTGGTCAAACTCGCTAGACTATCAAATATTTGTCTGATACATAGGTACATACAGTGCCGTAAATAGCCTTTTCTTCGCCCTGTGCGAGCTTCTATAACTGCGCCCTATTTAGTCCTGTCTGGTCTGGCCAAGAGGCCATTCTTGCGCCCCCCAGAGTCTACGCCCTGTGCCTGGGCACCGCTGGCACCGCCCTGTTTACGGCACTGGATACATACACTGCTGTGTTCCCGACAATGCGGTAGCGAGAATCACAGGACCCTAAGGAGATTCCAGACACGTTTAGCATGACGAGGTCAGACGTAAAAAAATCTGTGACAAGTTGTTATGTTACTATGTCGTCATGAGCATCCCACTTATGCTCAATCTAGATCACGACCACTTCTATCTCTATACCTTACAACATGTCAATGGCTAATATCTCTAATCATAACGTCACAGGGATCAAAATCGCGTAGTTCTTTATCAAGTTCGATTGACCCACCGACTGGTTGACCCTGGACTCGGGATCAGTTTTATTTCCTTTTATACTCGCTTATTCAGTGGGTCATAGGTGAACACGTAGGCTAATGATTAATGTTTGGACTTGTTTGGATGTCGATATAATTAACTCTGCCTATTTAGATCCCGTAACATCGGGTTACTTTGGTCATGTGGGGTAACTTTTGGCCCAATCAAAATGTTGAAGTAATCCTGTTTTACAGCTTGCCCTTTACGGACATCTATCGACAACTATAGGTATTCCGTATTATACCTAGATAGCTCCTGATGAGCACCGTAGCGGTTTTAATTTTTGTTTTTCTTTTCTGAGCCAAAATTACCCCCATAGGCTAAAGCACCTACCCATATGTTACGGTATCTGGTACCTGCTGTATCTGCCCATGGGCATAAAATGGCAGACTGTGTTACATTTGTGTCACTATGTTATATTCTATTATTGCCAGAGTTATCTACTTACTAGTTTGTACATTTCAACCGCTCATTAAACGTATGAATCATACAAAATTACGAAACGACCGCGCCTCCATAATTCCATCAGCTCTTATAATATTTAGATACCTACAGTCTGTTTTTAAACGATTTGTTGAACTTGATAATAGCTTCTTTGAATTGGATTTTATAAGTAGGTGTGAAAATAATGATTTACTTCTATGTTGTTCAAACCTAAAATCCAATCAAAAACCCTCTACTGACTCTGACCTCTACCTCTATTCAATCATCTAAGATTAATACAAATAAAACACGTAGATAGGTACCTAGTAGACTTATAAGTAATGGATTTCATATTTGAATTGGGCTCAATAGCGTCCGAAAAAAGTCGAAGCCATTTACCAGTGATTCGTATTGAACTAATACCATAAAAATTCTCATATTCCTATTCTCTCTTCGATAGATAGGAGATTTTTAATCATAAGTATGGTACCTAAGCGTTTTAGTATCTAGTGTTGGGTAAAAACAATCTCTCATCCTTCTCCTAGATTTTCTATAATTGATAAACTTCATTTTCCCATCTATATTCACCAATTTTAACACTTCTCTTTTCTCTTTTCCAGTTGAATCCCGACGTAAACGCATTCCAGCGTAAGTTCGTGAATGAAGTCCGACGCTGCGATGAGATGGAGCGCAAACTCCGATACATCGAGGCTGAGGTGCACAAGGACGGTGTACACCTACCCGCCCTGAAGGAGCCGCCACGGGCTCCCAACCCTAGGGAGATCATTGATTTGGAGGTATGTATCCTACTAATAAATGTGAAAGTTTGAATTTCAGTACCTAATAGCATGGGAACCAGAGTTACTATATTGGTGAGACCATAATTACTTACTTATGAAACTTACCTACCTTACTTACCTAGGGAGATCATTGATTTAGAGGCCAGTATCCTACTTCCTACTAATATTAATAGCAAGATATCCAGAGTAACTATTGATGAGTCCATAAGTATGAGACCATGGAGGTAATAAAAATATATTATAGTATTTTTTATTACCTTCATGTATGAGACTTAGTGCTGTACAAACTGAATATTGACTTCTAGCTAAAAGTTTATAGAGGTAAATACAGTGAACCGAAGGAGCTATAATGTTTTAGTGTTCATGGAATGTTAATGGATGTTATAAAATACACAGAAATATTTTGTAGGAAATAATAAAGTGGAACATGCTTACTTAAAATTCCGCACTAAATAATTAGCACCCGTACCGATACGTCAGCATTTACGTGAAGTCAGTAAATAATTTTAGCGAAACGCGGAGACATACCTATATGTTATGTTTTAAATAATATCTACCTTATCGAAGGATCATTCGAATATGATTCGGACTTCTGAGTATGCAGTACCAATATCTACGTAATATCACAAGGTATTTGAATCATTGAAATCCATCAAGAAATTACAACTTTACACAGGCTTAAAGCTGGATGTTAGTTCTATATATCTATGGATGTTAGGCTGTTTCAAAACGCGCCCGGCAGGCCCTAAACTCCGTTATCCGGTAGCTAGCGTCCAATCTGAATTTACCTTTATTTTAAATCTGTAGAAGCTACATTGTTGTACATATTGTGTTCTCAATTCTATATTTAGCCGCGCAAGTACCAATAAACTACAATCTATGTCTCCAGGCACATTTAGAGAAGACAGAAAATGAAATCCTCGAGCTGTCGCACAATGCGGTGAACCTGAAACAGAATTACTTGGAGTTGACCGAACTGAAGCATGTTTTGGAGAAGACTGAAGCCTTCTTCAATGCCCAGGAGGAAATTGGAATGGATTCCTTAACGAAGTAAGTGTCTAGTCCGGCTCGAAGGATTATCGTGTTACTATAATAGCATTGAAGTTTTCAGATTCAGATTTCATTTGGTTCACAGGTTCTCCTCAGTTAGCTGTATTTAGGTATACGTAGCTTTTCGCTAAAAACTTTTCTGTTAATATAGGTAGAGACACACAGTACCTTGATAGTTTTTCTATAGTGTGCATACAGGTGTTTTTTGGTCGTCAACGTTCGAATCTCAACGTTCCCGAATCTACGGAATCCTCATCGTCAATTTTTTGGCAAAAATTTACTTTAATTGATGTACAGAGTTACGTACCCTTCGTAAAGGGTGGCAACAAAAAAACAACTTGTATCTAGGTACGTGACATGTCACTAAGAATACCCTTTCTGTTATGCTGTATAGCTTTCTAAACTATACACAATTAAAGTCTCAATTTTTGTGGACAGCTACATTTAGAGCAACGCAGCTTCCTCTAAGCAGCTACAGGTGTAACCAAAGGGCTAGGTTAACGAAACATACCACTTGCACCCTATATAAAGGGCTGTAGTCTTAGCAATTCGCTAAGCACATCCCCTTGACACCAAGCATATAAAACCCCAGGTCGCTGATCTCGGACGAGACGGGCCAGCAAGCGGCGACTCGCGGCCGCCTCGGCTTCGTAGCGGGTGTGGTGCAGCGGGAGCGCGTGCCAGCCTTCGAGCGGATGCTGTGGCGCATCTCACGCGGTAACGTCTTCCTGAGACGTGCTGAACTGGACAAACCGCTGGAGGATCCCGCTACGGTGAGTGATGAATACCGACATAGCTGTACCTATTCTCAAAAGGTAAAAGGTTCACGAAGGGACATAGCGGAGGGGATTACAGCATAACGGTGTCTGATGTTATCGCTCTTGGTAAGTAGCTAGTTCATCACTTGAGCGATCGCCTCTGAATCCCTGACGTAATCCCGTACGACTCTTAAGATGATGTACCTATTCTAGTGAACCCAAGGAAAGCTCTATCAAAAACTAAACAATACTTAAAGTACCTAGTTTCCGAAACATAGCTATAAGTTTAAAATCGTGTGTTTGGAGCCCGGCTGTATCTTCATCGAACTTCAGGCTCATAGTGTGCTCCATGCTTTTGTCTGCATGAATGAGTGACGCAGTGTTGTACCTAATGTAGAGGCATACGGTGCTATGGACGTCACGCGTGTATTTACTAAAATGCTCGTAACTACTTTCTCAATTTATATAAAACAAAAACAGGTGTATTTCTAGATATCAAGGGTACACTTGCACACCTGTATCAAGTTTTGTATGACCTAACAAGACTACAGCGTAAGATAAAATTATACCTATATTTACAACATATTACACACATAATCTAGCAACCCCATTAATCAACAGGGCAACGAAATCTACAAGACGGTTTTCGTGGCATTCTTCCAAGGCGAGCAGTTGAAATCTCGCATCAAGAAGGTCTGCACCGGGTTCCATGCGTCGCTGTATCCGTGCCCACCCTCCAATACCGAACGACAGGATATGGTGAAGGGAGTGAGGACTAGGCTGGAGGATCTTAACATGGTTAGTATATTCGTCACGGTCAGTTTTCACTGATTCAATCTATTGGATCCTGCCAATTGGATAAGGTCTAATATTGTTCGGACCGTTAAAACCTTATCAATTAAGTTGTTTCTTTCCAGGTCCTAAACCAAACCCGTGACCATCGCCAACGCGTGCTGGTCAGCGTTGCCAAGGAGCTGCCATCGTGGTCCATCATGGTTCGCAAGATGAAGGCCATTTACCACACGCTAAATCTCTTTAACATGGACGTCACCAAGAAATGTTTGATCGGAGAGTGCTGGGTGCCGACCGCTGATCTACCTAATGTACAGAAGGCTTTGGCTGACGGGTCTGTGAGTATCTTATCATGTATCTTTGTTACTAAATTAATAACTACGAGTATAATCTGCCTTTCTAGGCCCGTGGTAAATTCGTTGCATGCCCCTATTAATAATGTTGGGATTTTCCTTTGACCAGAGTACTTTCTGGCTGTTAGCACATGGTATTTTGCCGTTGTGTTACCCTGTAGTTACGCTCCTGTATAGTTAGCTATATATGTAGCTCACACCAAATATATCGTAGTGAAATTAGACGTCCATTTGAACAGTGAAGGAATGAAGAATGAACCTGTGTTTACGCACTCCCGTGTGTATTATTTTACAGGAATTATTTAAACCGCGAGGGGAGTGCAACTGTTTCCCCATGCACAAATGTTATAACACGTCTTTATATTAAATCTATGATCATGTTTCATACAGAACGCATGCGGCAGCTCAATCCCATCGTTCCTGAACTGCATTGAGACAGATGAAGAGCCTCCAACCTTCAACCGCACCAACCGCTTCACTCGTGGCTTCCAAAACCTCATCGATTCCTATGGAGTGGCTTCTTATAGGGAATGCAACCCTGGTACGTAAAACTTCCGGTCAAACTTGCTACTTACAACCCCTTACTAAGCCGATTTGAATTCTTTCTAGCTTAATTTTGAATATTACTTAACTAAACTGTATCCCAAAAGTTGTTAAAAAATATTTAGAAGTTTTTAGAAGGCTGGAAAATATGTAAGAGGAATTCAAAAGGATGTTCCAATCCGTCACTATTTTTGTCCTTCTAGGGTGACAAAACGGGAAAAAATCTGTATTAGCGAAAAAAAATCTTATTATTCTTATCCTTCAATGTAGGTACCTACACCATAAAATTTTAACAAAAAGTTGATCGAAAAGAAAAATATTAAATTGATAGAATCTCTTTTAAATACACATTCGATCGTTTGCGTAAACTTATCCTTTTGATTATTATTAGTATGCGTCTTAAAAACTACATGATTTATCTCTCTCCCTTACAGCTTTGTACACAACCATAACCTTCCCATTCTTATTTGCCGTGATGTTTGGCGATTTGGGGCACGGCTTGATAATGGCAATGTTCGGAGCTTGGATGGTCATCAAAGAGGTTTCCCTCGCAGCGAAGAAGTCAAACAACGAAATCTGGAACATTTTCTTCGCCGGTCGATACATTATTCTGCTCATGGGCTGTTTCTCAATGTACACTGGATTGGTCTATAACGATATCTTCTCGAAATCTATGAATATATTCGGATCGAGATGGTCTGTGCCATACGATAATGAGACATTGGAGAACAACGCCGCTTTGACTTTGGATCCTAAAGTCTCTTATGCTGATGTACCGTACTTTATTGGAATCGATCCTGTGTGGCAAGTAAGGAAGATAACTATTTTTTTAACCGTGATTCTGTTTACTCTTGCTAAAATTTTATGATGATTCTACTCAATTTTTATTCAATATAAACTTTGCCAGTGAAAAAATTAGATGGCGTAATAAATAAAAGATTTTTAGATTTATGGCAATACAATAGCAGATATAAATGCACAGTTAAAGTCATTGACGATCTAATTCTGTTCTGTTGACTGATTGGGGTTTAGACAATGGCACAATTTTACGACCGACATCGCGTTCGCAAAGTTATCAAAACATATCCTACTATAAGCCTTTAAATAGGGCGCTCGTGAAATTATTATCTTAGCCATATGAACTACTTATTATGATTTTATGGTCAAATTTACATGTAACTTATTTTCCAATTTTTTTTTATAGTCAGCCGACAATAAGATCATCTTCCTGAACTCGTACAAAATGAAACTGTCCATCATATTCGGCGTAGTCCACATGATCTTCGGTGTCTGCATGAGCGTTGTCAACTACAAGTAAGAGTTCCTTTGTTATTACTTTCCTAGGATTTTTTAAAATAGTATGTCCAAAGTGAGAACCTGCTCCTTTTTCAAGTCGGTTGATAGGAGAGAGAAAAAAAGGTTCTATGTTCGGTTCTAGGTCTTTCCCCTCTTGTAGTTTATTTGATCAGAAAGATGCATGTTCAGGCAATAACTTAAAGTACATAGATAACTCACGAATACCTGACTGGAACTGAAAGGAACACTCGGTCATATCTGTATATTTATATCAACTTTTACCATTTCACCGCATTTTGCAGCTTCTTCAAGCGCCGCTACTCAATCTTCCTGGAGTTCATCCCTCAAGTGGTATTCCTTTGCCTGCTGTTCTTATACATGGTGTTCATGATGTTCTACAAATGGGTCGCTTACAGTACTACTGCTACAGGTGCGTTTATGGAAATATCCTCAGTGACCGTCATAACAAGTTTATTCATTCTTATCGATACGTGCCATAGATGTCAAAAACGTACGGGAGATGGGCTCCCGAAATTTGTTAGAGTCCTGATAATGGTCCTGATGTCCCTAAGCCATCAAATGTCAGTTCCGATGAAGGTAGCGCTAGTTACTATACACATTTTCTGTGTCACTGTATACAAAAAGTTTGCCCATTTTGCTCCAACTCCACTTACACCGGCCACGCCCCCCAGGGCCACTCTATACATCTCTATAGTCCGTGCATTCGGGAGACCGAGCGGTAACAACGATATTTCGTTTCGCCGGGGAACCAGTTATCAGTAGTCTAATAGCTCGCGACCTTGAGCGAATGATGTAGCCCTGCTTAAAGTCTGAAATGATGACTCTTCTCCGATCACCGGATACAACAAGTATAATACACTCAAAATTAAATCATACATTTCAGATGAAGCCTACACCCAAGGCTGTGCGCCCTCAGTCCTAATTCTATTCATCAACATGATGTTATTCTCGAGCCAAGAGCCGCAGGAGGGCTGCAAGGAGTTCATGTTCGAAGGCCAGGGGAAGATACAGAGGATCTTTGTGTTAGTCGGTCTCTGCTGTATACCTGTCATGTTGTTGGGCAAGCCGTTGTATCTGCTCGTTGCTAACAAGAAAAAGAAGGAACACAAGGTGAAGTTATTTCGTAATCTTATGGCTAGGAGTTTACTATCGAAAGTAAACTTACTACGTACATACATAAAGGTCATGCCCATTATCACCCAAGGAGGTTGGGCAAAGGTGTCCAAATTACACACCCACTTTTCACCACTTACCCTATTAAGTCTCACGTGGTAAGTGGTGAGCCTACCGCTGCTTTTTGGGCACAAATACAACAATCTAGCGACCGGTCACGAATCCAATAGGAAATGTTTCCGTGCTAAATTGGTATTAATTTATAAGCATCTATAAGTTAACTCACAAATTTTCGCCTATATAATATTAATCTGATGATATCTTTTTTATCTCACAATACTAAATTCTGTCACAAAATTGCAGCCAGAACATTCCAACGGCAGTGTCAACCAAGGCATAGAAATGCAGGAGCAGACCGACATCAGCGAAGCTCCCAAACTCGAAGCGCCGAAGAAACAAGAATCACACCACGAGGAGGAAGAGTTCTCCGAAATCATGATTCACCAAGCGATTCACACTATTGAATACGTGCTCAGTACTATTTCACACACCGCTTCGTACCTGCGTTTGTGGGCGCTGTCGCTTGCCCATGCAGGTTAGATTTTCTGTTTCATTTCAGACTTTATTTCTAGCAGCCGCTAGGATTTTTGTTCTAAGTTACATATAAACAAAGCGAAGTTACATATAAACTATTGAATCACTCTGTGATGTGAAAAAGCGCATCAAAATCCGTTGCCTATTTAAAGATCTGAGCATTCATAAGCATAAAGTGGGAAACCACTGTGTTTTGTAGTTACTATGTATTAATTTTAACCTTAGGATGCACCTTGCGAAGTAAAACTAACCACCACATTTTAGTGGTTGACAAATCTTCGGGAAATAATATGCAGCGCTTTTGCGCTTCATTTGACATCTTAGCCCGCTAGTCCAGATAGCTTCAATCTGCATTATTGTAAAAATGGCTCATTTTCTTCCAGAGTTGTCCGAAGTACTATGGAGCATGGTGCTGACATTCGGTCTGAAGGACCACGACTACATCGGCGCTATAAAGCTGTACGTGGCGTTCTGTTTCTGGGCGCTGTTCACTCTGGCCATCCTGGTCATGATGGAGGGGCTCTCCGCTTTCCTTCACACCCTGCGATTGCATTGGTATGATATTTTTGTCAATTTATGCCCCTATTGCGCTCGCGCTCGTCTTTGTAGCCATGTGTTGCTCTAAATACTTCTCAAATACTTGTAAATACTTCTGAATTTCGACGGCCGATTGGTGTAGTTGGTAGTGGCCCTGCCTGCGGCCCCGTAGGTCCTGGGTTCGAATCCCGGTAGGTGCAAACCTTGATGTGATGAATATCGATGTTTGTTTCCGAGTCATAGATGTTTATATACTTATCTATGTATTTATATACCGTTGCTTAGTACCCACGACACAAGACTTTAGGGATCTTAGTGTGGGACTAGGTCAATGTGTTGTGAAGTGTGTGGGGAAAAAAAACATGAATACCAAGTTTCAGTTATAAAAATCCATCTAGTAATTGTTGCTTTAAGATTGGGCGTTGTTCCACTAGACGACACGACCATGACATTTCGTAATCTAGAATAGGGCCGTGTCGTAGTCGTCTCGTCTAGTGGAAAAAAGTCATACTTTTAATACATTTTTGCTTCCAAAAAAAACCGTGGACGTGTCTTTGTCCTGGTCGTGTCGTCTAGTGGAAATAAGCCGATTAACATACATCTATTCTTACAATTTGTACATGTATAATAATTTTCGTAGAAATGATAAATAATATCATAAAATAATAATAGCACATGACCTATAGAAGGCGCAAAGCACTTATTGTTATAGTGGCATAATACATATACTTAGTGCATTATTTTAAGTAAATTTTCAATAAAGAAATGGCCATCTGCCCAATGCCAACTTTTTAAACGTATAAGGGTGGGGTATGTTATTTTTCAGTACAACTGACGCGTGCATAGTTTCACATACGTTGTATACGCCACTATTTATTTATTAATAAAGAAATGGAAAAAAATCCTCACCTGGGTAGGAATCGAACCCTCGACCTCTGCATTCCGTGCCAGCGCTCTTACCACTGAGCCACCGGGTCAATTACTCGGATGACGAATTTTGCCATCTCTCTTTTAAATTACATTATTGGCAACGTTATTTTTTCACCCCGATAGCTATACATAAGCCAAATCTCGGCAATCAAAGCTGAATCCCCAGCACAATGTTTAATGATGAAACGATCAACCATATTCTAACGGATTATATTATGGAGAAGTGTTTTTATGTTAGTCAAGATATTATATATTATAAAATTATTAATAAAGAAATGGAAAAAAATCCTCACCCGGGTGGGAAATGAACCCACGACCTCTGCATTCCGTGCCAGCGCTCTTACCACTGAGCCACCGGGTCAATTACTCGGATGACGAATTTTACCATCTCTCTTTTAAATTATTGGCAACGTTATTTTTTCATTTATTATTTATTTATTTGTTAGGGTCGGTTCATATCTGACGGAAAATCCGTTGCGTGTTTGTCGGTCGCGTAACGTCAGAACATGCAAATATATGACAAAACATTCAACCTTTCACACTCAACCGATGATGCGTTAGTGCGTTTGCCTATCCTGGAGATATGCTCGACGCATCTTCCGTCAATCAAAGCAAAGAAATCTGTGAAACTAGTCTAACAGTAATAATTTCTCCGCAGGGTCGAATTCATGAGCAAGTTCTACTCCGGTCTCGGGTATATCTTCCAGCCGTTCTGCTTCAAAACGATCCTCGAGCAAGAAGAAAATGAGGAATAAAGTAGTGTTCAGTAATATTAGTGTTGAAAGTTCTATAAGGTCACAATAGTAATTTGAAATATATTTATGCAAATTTAATGTACGTTCTTTTATTCATGTAAGTGTATGACGCCACGAAACGCAATGTACAGGTATGCCGCGCAAACGTCGTCGCAGGTATTACACGTTACATTGCTGTTTTTAGAAAAAAAAAAAATCATATTGCTCAACATTTCTTGCACCGGTATGATGAATTTGGTGAGAGGGAGATGTCTCACTTTTAAACGTAAAATCCACAGAGCTAAGTAATAACTAGACAAGGCAAGTGTTTCTACTTGGTGTGTAAAAAGGGATTGCAAACCACTTGCAATCAGCCCTAATTCATTCAGTCCTAGCTAGAGAACGAGTGTCTATTCTAATTCTCAAGTCTATTTTTACATGCAAAGTACATACACTTAGTTTATCTAGTTATAAATAGCTCTGTGAATTTGACGTTTAAAAGTGAGACATCTCACTCTCACCAAATTCATCATAACTGGTAGTGTAGTGATTGTATGCAAGTAATGCTGTTTAAACCTTTAAAATGATTAAAACAAACACATAACTATCTAAAAGATGTATTGCACTTATGTATCTAGTTGTACAGTTTTCTTTACTTCCTACATTATTTCTGTAATCATAATTATGTGAAACAGTTCTGTTTTAAGGTGGGTTATCTCCACCTATGCTGATACGGGACTTTAGCTGCATCTCCATCCGTGCATGTCGTAAGAGTCGACTAAGGAACTCAGGTATTCTCTCAGGCGATGAGCTAGCAACTTGTCACTGATTAACAACCTGTCCTCGTGGTGACTGGAATTTTTATGACCCTGCATTTCTAGCCACCCATTTGGGAACGCCTTTTGTGTTACCTTACGTTCTTAAATAGGTCTTAGCCTTATCCATAACATCCTTCCGCAATTTGGGATAGTCTGGATGTATTTTAAGTATGTGCCGGCACACCACAATGCACTCTGGGTACTTTTTGAGCTTTAGGTAGGCGTGCGCTAGTTTGTATCCCACATTGAGGTCGGTTTTGCCGGTGTGCGTCCAAGCGTTGGCATAGTTGTGCGCTGCTGTCTTGTAGTTCTGGTCCTTTTCCGCTATGTGACCTGGGAATTGTGGTTTATGTTGGTTACCTTTGAGGATTGTTTCTATTATGGAAGGAAGATGTCGCTCTACAATGCTTATAGCGGCATCTCACGTCAACGGTGAAAACAATCTGCTTTAAGAGGTAATCGTGACCATGGTAAAGTAACATTATTGCTTGATCAAATCAATATAGGTCTCCAATATATATGTAGGTAAATCAATATGAAGAGTACAGGTGCAAAACCAGGAATGTCACTAAAATTCAAAAAGTTAATTTTTGATGGCAATATTTTCATTTTCCCGCGTGTTTTTATTTGGCATTACACAAAAAGTGTAAAAACTAGTATAGTCAGATGCATTACTTAAGTCTCAAAACTGTATACAGGAACAGAATAGGGAAGGTCCATAGTGTAACGGAACGTAAGAAGGAATGTCCAATCTGTCAAAATACTTATGTCAACTTTGAGGTTGTGTCGAGTGCAGGTAGATAGAATAAGAACTACACAGTGATAAGAATGATGAAGATTCATTCATATTGTTGTCCATAAAATGAAACTTTTGGATTCCATCAAAATTACACATCCAATTCGAGGACATTCATACTTAGAATGCGACAAAAATATGGGTGATTGAAGTAGGAATAGGCGAACTAATCAGAAAATTATCAGAATTTTTTCAAAATCAATATCTGAAAAAATGCTCATTTCTGTGCAGTCCCAAAGAGAATTAATGTGTGTAAGAAAACACTCTAGAGTTATTTTACATAGAAGTTATTATAATGGTAGGTATATGGGAGAAATCACCCATAGTGGCAAAAAAGGGAACTGGATCAGACGGTAGTCCCTTTCTTCTCCGAATATCGATCGTCCGAAAATCGTAATCCCTAACAAGTTTGATATAATCATCATTTTCTATAATGTTGGCGTATACGAAATTGTATATTACCTAATCGTGTTTAATTCTAATACTTTGGTGCCATAAAATCGGGTGCTATAATGATTAGATGTCCTAATTTTTCTTGCTATAAAGTCACATGTCCTAAATGTTATATTGTATAATGTATATTAGATCGAATGGTGGTTTATAATAATATTGTTAATAGGAATCTATCTAGAGCATTATTTAAAACAAAAATTATGATGAATAAAAAAACAGGCACTTAAATCGACTCAGTTTACCCCGACTCCACGCAGTGTTCTCTGCTCTACTCCTAGAGTGCAATGTAAAAGCGCGTAAGCGGCCCACGAGCTGAGGAGCAGGTGAATGCAACGCACACCGCCGCGGCAGAGGCTGGCCGGCCCAGCCGGCCAGGAAGCCGAAGATGCGGTGGTAAGCATTACATCCATCTGCGACGATAAGCTCGCGTGGGACCGCCGGAGTCCCGCAGCGCCGGAGCTATGACAGAAACCATGCCTGCTGCAAGTTTGCTTGCATGCTGCATGCTTGCTTGAATGCTCCATGCTTGCTTGCATGCTGCATGCTTGATTGCATTCTGCATGCTTGCTTGCATCCTGCATGCTTGCGTGCATGTTGCATACTTGATTAAAACAAGAAAGTTGTTATTGGAAGGTTAGGTCCGTTAGGACCTACAACTATTATAGAAAAGCATTTTATGTCTTATGAATATTATAGACGTGATATTTATAGCAAAAAAAAATTGAGTCATATTATATTTAGGGATTTCGGTTTTCGGGCAAGTGATATTTATCATAGACTACTTATCATTCGGACACATGATGATTATGTCACAAAACATTATGACACGTTAGATTATGGATAAAAAATTTATGAGACAAAATAGAGAACTGGATCAGACACATCAAATGAATTTGAATTGCCAGAATTTTCCTATCATTTTTTTTTTACCTATTAGTGCAGAAAAGTATTACAAGGATATTATTAATATTAATATTAATGTATTTAAAAAGATTTTGTTCTGAGGGGGCTCAATCGTACTTTGAAGGCATTCGTCATGTATAATTAGTAAAAAAAATATTAAGTTGGACATTCCTTGTATGGGACACAGTGGACATTACCAGTTTTTGCATGTTCCAAAAGTTAGTTACTTTAATTTTTTAATTATTAAAAAATATATATTTTCATTTCAATATTTTATGTTCCTAAAAATAAGACTTTATAAGGTAAACTAAAGTTCCTATTAGCAGTTTATAATTTAAAGTGACACTTATGAATGTTTTTAACTTTAAAAAATTAAAATGTTAATTACATAACTTTTTGTTTTTGTGACATTTCTTGTTTTGCCCCTGTACCCTTCATATGTTAGCTTCTAAATCAGACATTAGAGTTATTCTATGAAACAGACTATAATGTACAAACATTATATAAGTTTCTTTAACATTACTTACCTAAGTACTGGTAAGCCGGTGCGCAAGAGTTGTTGTGGTTCAGGATCTTAGTTAGCAGCTCTTTGGCCGCGTCCACTCTGCCCGAGCTTACTTGGTTATCGGCCACTTCTAACCAGCATCTGCAATGTTTATTTGTTCAAATGTTTTAGAATATAGTTTACTTCAATAATTCGTATAATAGGTTACATATATAGAAAACTACCGGCCGCCCACGACTTCGCCCGCGTGAGAGAGCAATACACCTGTCACAGGTGACCTGTGCGAAGCCGGGGCGGATCCCTAGTTATATTTATAAACCTTCCTCTTGAATCTCTATCTATTAACAAAACGCATCTAAATCCATTACGTAGTGATAAAGTTCTAAGCATACATATAGATAGAGAGCGGAAAGCGACTTTATTTTGTAACTAGCTGTTCGCCTCCGACTTCGTCCGCGCGGTATTCGATTATCGCGTAGTGGTTCCATCTACCGCAATAAAAGTAGCCTATGTCCTTTCTCGGGCTCTAGACTATTTGTGTACCGATTCAAATCAGTTCAGTAGTTTTGCCGTAAAAGACGGACAAACATACACACTCTCACATTTATAATATTAGTGTAGATATTATGTCATGATCAGAGGTCGGAATTAGGTAGAGTCATTTATGTACTTGCACTGATTTCATACAGCGAAAGAATAAAGTGGATATGCCTCAAATTCCGGTATTAATTTTAAAGAGCAGAAATTTTATGTTAATTATCTTTGTTTTATTTGTCTATCTCTGGGGGTTTTATTATTATTTATTTGTAATATTGTCGGCCACACGGGATTGTCCATTAGAAATCCTGGGAAGGTCCACATTAATATCAACATTTCGATGCAAGTACATAAATGACTCTACCTAATTCCGACCTCTGGTCATGATGAATCACATCGTTAACACATAACTATAGGTACATATGCACTCGGCTGCAAGATGTAGCCAGAGAACTGTAGGACCACGAGGGTCTTACAGCCACGTTCAGCATAGCCAGGGGCGTAGCTACCGCCGTATCTATTATACGGGGCCCCCGGGGCAACGGGGGCCCCCAACTTGCGTAAGCAAAATTTAATAAAAACTTATTTTTTTCCTTTTGTGATAAATCTTTACCCTTCCTAAAGGCTCCCATACAAAATTTTATATGCGGCCCCGCCAATTCACGCTACGCTTCTGAGCATAGTGTAGATGCAAAAGATCAGGGATAAGTTACTAGCCTGAGAGTATGCCCGAGTTCCTTAGTCGACTCTTACTGCATGCACGGAAAGGAATGCAGTCGATGTATAGACGGCCGATTGGTGTAGTTGGTAGTGGCCCTGCCTGCGACGCCATAGGTCCTGGGTTCGAATCCCGGTAGGTGCAAACATTGACATGATGAATATCAATGTTTGTTTCCGAGTCATGGATGTTTCTATACTTATCTATGTATTTATATACCGTTGCTTAGTACCCACGACACAAGACCCTAGGGATCTTAATGTGGGACTATGTCAATGTGTTGTGTGTGAATATTTATTTAATTTTATTTATTCATTCTAGTGAAGCCCCGCATCAGCACAGGACAGGCTTATTAATCAGTCTAATCACTACATATTATAAAACAAAGTCGCTTCGCGCTGTCTGTCTGTCCCTATATATGTATGCTTAGATCTCTCAAACTACGCAACGGATTTTGATCCGATTCTTTTAAGAGTGTTTCAAGAGAAAGGTTTATATGTTTAATATCAGAACTGCACTTATGCGAAGCCGGGGCGAGTTGCTAGTATAAAAGAAAACTAACTTCTCCAAACCATCAGCTCTCTCAGGTGTCCAGGGTATGGAGGATATAGTCCTCTTCAAAATATTCTTCGCTCTGGTCGGCTGTTTTATAATATTGTACCTGGAACACAAAGGTTTGTTAATCCTGCTAAACTCGTACACACGGCTGTCCCAAAAACGGGGTATCCGTAACTGCAGTTTTACGGAGGAGATTCAGACACGTTTAGTAAAGACGTGTCTAATGTCAAAGATCTGTGACAAAATGCTAGCCTAGGGGACTCTTATGGCGAACACGGAAAAGAGGCAGAGGGAGAGTTAGAGTGAATTATAGAAAACAATTTGGGATATATTTCTGTAAACGACTTTTTTATGCGTATTGTGACATCTATGTGCGTACGTACGAGTACAACGGTACGCAAGTAGTACGGTATTGGGAAAGCTACCCCCCAAAGCTTTTCGTATCGCTTCGCTCACTACAAGCGGGGTGCTTTCCCAATAACAGAGTGGAACAGGGCCCTAACCAAGGTTTTCGCTTCGCTCACTACAAGCGGAGTGCTTTCCCATTAACAGATATAAATTTTAATAAACCGAACCTATTTAAATGTGAATGCGACAATTGTACAACATCAAAATCAGTACATGAAATAAATTTAGTGGAACAGGGCCCTAACCAAGGTTTTCGCTTCGCTCACTACAAGCGGAGTGCTTTCCCATTAACAGATATAAATTTTAATAAGCCGAACCTATTTAAATGTGAATGCGACAATTGTACAACATCAAAATCAGTACATGAAATAAATTTAGTGGAACAGGGCCCTAACCGAGGTTTTCGCTTCGCTCACTACAAGCGGAGTGCTTTCCCATTAACAGATATAAATTTTAATAAACCGAACCTATTTAAATGTACAATCTGAATGCGACAATTGTACAACATCAAAATCAGTACATGAAATAAATTTAGTGGAACAGGGCCCTAACCAAGGTTTTCGCTTCGCTCACTACAAGCGGAGTGCTTTCCCATTAACAGATATAAATTTTAATAAACCGAACCTATTTAAACGTACAATCTGAATGCGACAATTGTACAACATCAAAATCAGTACATGAAATAAATTTTGTGGAACAGGGCCCTAACCTAACCCTATGCTTCGAACTGGGTGATCCGTGTTTAACGTGTAAGCAAGCATATGCTTGCGTGTAGTCATAATTGTTATGCGGTTGATTTTATTTAATTTTTATTTAATTTTATTAGGTTTATATCTTTTTCAACTACTATTGAAAACCTGACAATATTAAAACCACTATCATTCAGTCAGACATAACTGAAGTTTTCAGTTATATATAAGTGAAAAGTCTATTCTAATTATCAGCTCGCTCCACTTGTTTTTGGTTTTCACATTCGCATAAATAACAAAAAGCGATCATCGTAGTACTCCGTCTGGTTCATCATAATCTTCTAATTTGTGATTCGTTGGGTGTCCGTTACATGGCGTAAAGTATGGAAGAATATCCTTGTCTTCGATCATGCTTTGGGGTAATAAACCATTTATATACCATTTTCTGATGTCGTTAGTGAGATATTTTAGAATAATCGATTTATCTAATGACTGAATAACTTCTTTACATAGTGTCATGTTTGTACTTGCATTAATAATATTTATTCGTACTTTGCGTCCAACCACCTGTGTTTATATTACGATAGTGAGAAGATATATGAGAATGAAATACTTAAAATATATATATATATATAGGTAATAAGGGAGCCCTACGTCCAGCAGCGGACTGCAATAGGCTGATGAAGATATATAATAATATAACAAAAAATAATATGCATCATTCCCTATTATCAACCATATTGGTAAGAAGACAATCATTATGAAATTTGTAAAGCAACCTCAAACATTAAGCGTTAAAAACATTTGTGTTGAACCGCAAAATGTAAGTCATCGTCATAACAAACTATTGCCGAATACAATTCGTTGTATTATTTGTGGGCCTTCGAATTGTGGGAAGACTAATTTAATGATTGGTTTAATTTTACATGAAAATGGGTTGAAGTTCAATAATATTTATGTTTATTCCAAAACTCTTTATCAACCAAAGTATATTTTTCTTGAATCAGTTTTGAAAAGAGTGTCTGGGTGTATCATTTCTTAAGTTTAGTGAAAATGATCAAGTACTAAGTACACATGATGCCAAACCTCATTCTGTAATAATATTTAATGATATTGCTTGTGAAAATCAAAGCAATGTTCGAGATTATTTTGCAATGGGTAGACATAAAAATATAGATTCCTTCTATTTAAATCAAACTTACAGTAAAATTCCTAAACAACTAATTAGGGATAATACTAATTTAATTATTATTTTTAAGCAAGACGAAATCAACATGAAACATATATACGATGAACATGCTTACACAGATATGACGTGGTTTGAGTTTCGGAAAATGTGCGCAAAAATTTGGGAGAAACCATATAATTACTTAGTAATCAACAAAGATTGTAGCAAGAACAAAGGATGCTATCGTAATAAATTCGATACTTTTGTAGTCTTTGATTGATATTTACATATTTATTATGTACATAAATATATATATATATGAATGTTTTATTCTTACCATATTATTACCAATTGACACACGGTAGATAGCATAACAAATTTCAAAATGGAACAATCATTAAAACATAAAATTGTGAACGCTGCTGAAGCTGTAAAGAGAAAAGTTCGCAAAATGCGTGACCTCGAAATGGATCGTAACAAAACATTGGAATCGGTCTTCAAACCTGTAACAGATCCTCTTAACGAAATTGTTCAACACAAATACAACACAAAGGTTTATAAGAAATTAAGTGAACCCTTAATGTCATCAAAAATGGAGGATGAGAACAAGTCGGTTATGAATAAAACATTAAAAAGAAAATCAAGCATCACTTATGACGATTATGCAACAGAGGAAGAAGAAATTAATAACGATGAAACTGATGATGAAACTTCTGACGGAAATGAATCTTTTAAGTCTATGGATTCTTATGTTGGAAAAAATACATCATCGTGGTCTTTATCTTCTGAGGTACTAGATAACGTACCTTTTGGAGTAAGAATTACGAAGGGAAAATTAATGCTTGGTTCGAGTCCAATCGAATTTAATGATAACAGTATTGCTGTAGCAGGAAAGACGTATGAAACTACATCGGGCTTAAAACAACTTTTGCTCAAGAAAACCCCTGATCTAAGTATTATAACAAGTAACGATTTAAAAAAATATAAGACGATGTTAATAGATACTAATGCACATCGACGAGACTATGATCCAGAAAAACCTATAAAAAGTAATAAGGGTCAGAAGTACTTGCAAATTATTAAACCACTATTCTGTATGAGTAAAGAGTCACCTAGTACTATCACACAAAGGAAAGGAGAAGGTTTACCTATTCAGAAGCAATGGAAGAAAAATGTAGATTTTGTATATTGGGATGATCCGAACGAACTTGTTGATAGGTTAAAGTTGTTGATTGCATCCAAAGATGCTGGTAACACTGGACTAGATAACGAAATAATATCTATTGTAGAAGAATTACGTGAGAGTGGTATTGTCAATCAATAAATGTTGATGTAAAACTTAGTTTAGTTCACTTTACTTTCAACCTTCAGCTTATTTAATCTCAACATGAATATCGATAAATTCGGACACCACGTTCATAAAAGAATGCGATTTATGGACATGATTGTAAATGAAAATAATAATAATATACTGAAATCGGAAAATGGAGAATTTAATTTAAAATCAACAAGATTGAGGGGTGTAAAAATGCCTACTGAATCAGATGACATTGTAAACAAAGAATATGTTGACAAAATTGTGTCAAAATTTTACACGAAGGAGGAAGTTGACTCTTTGCTTAACAATTCATCTGCAAATATTTTACATAACATTGAAACAATGATAAAAGCTTTAAAAGCATCAATACCACATCTTATCGATCAGTATCTTCAGAATATTTACAGTAACACGAACAAGGATCGAGTTAGACCATCATAATGATAAAACAACAAGTTGTAAATGAAATTCATAAAGCTGTGCGAAAGAATTTTATTCGAAGGTCTGTTATGTTGAAAGGAATTGATGACTTATGGCAAGCTGATTTGATTGATTTCCAAGATTTAAAAAAGTTTAACTCATGATTTAATTATATTTTAGTTGTGATCGATTGTTTCTCGAAATTTGCTTGGGCAGTACCGGTAAAATCAAAAACTAAAACCGAAATCTCAAATGCCTTCGCAAGCATATTACAAAAATATCATCGTCATCCTAATTATCTACAAACTGATAAGGGAACAGAGTTCTATAATGATGTTTTTAGAAGGTTGCTATTGTCTGTAAATATTAAACATTATTCAACTTATTCGACTAAAAAGGCGTCTATAGTTGAACGATTTATTAAAACATTAAAAAATAACTTATTTAAAAAATTTAGTCTAAATGGAAATTATAAATGGGTAGGTAAGCAGCTGAATGATGTAATGTATACATATAATAACGCAAAACATAGCACCACCAACTTCAAACCATCAGATGTCGATATTTCCAACACGGTACTAGTAATGAAAAATATTATAAAATCTCAAAATAAAAACAAGAAGAATAATTTCAAAAATAAGTTTGATGTTGGTGATTATGTTCGTATTAGTAAATATAAAAAATGTTTTGAAAAGGGTACACACCAAACTGGTCAACGGAAATATTTACAATCAAAAAAGTTAATAATACCTGCCCTATAACTTATTTAATAGAAGACCAACAAAAGCAACCTATATTAGGTGCTTTTTATGAACAAGAACTTCAAAAAACTAAATATTATAATATTTATTTAATAGAGAGAGTTATTAAAAAGAAAGGTAATAAATTATTTGTGAAGTGGCTTGGTCTAAACAATGATAGTAATAGCTGGATTGATAAAAATGCTATAGTAAATTAATAAATCCGGTATATATTTAGCGTATAATTAAATGTTCTAACATTAGTTATTAGACAATGCGTGGTGGAGGACTTGTTAACACAATCATAAATAATCTACCATTTGAAGCACATTTACCTGGATACAACTATTGTGGACCAGGAACCAGATTACAAGAACGCTTATTGCGCGGAGATAAAGGAATTAACGCGTTAGATGAGGCTTGTAAGCAACACGATATTGCATATAATAATCCAGATTTACCCGTGAGACATAAAGCAGACTTAGTACTGCTTAATATGGCTAAACAACGCTTAAAATCGAAAGATGCAGGTAAAGGGGAAAAACTTGCATCATTGTTAGTGAGTAAAGTAATGAAAACGAAATTAAAGAGGGGAGCGGGTGTTAAGTCATTTAAAGAATTAGTATCAAATATACGATCTCAAATTCGAAAAAAGAAACCTAAAAATACAAACACAGCTATAAAGTATGCATATTTAGCTGCTAAGAAACTTTTCTCTAATAAACATAAAATCCGAGTACCACGAATCATTCCTTTACCCAAACAGGAGGAATTCTTCCTCTAATACCGATATTTGCGGGATTATCAGCTTTAGGAAGTTTGGCAGGAGGAGCAGCAACGTTAGCTCGTACCATCAACGATATTCGACAAAATCGTCAGGGACCTGAATCGCAACGAAAGGAAACAATATCAATAGGCAAAGGTTTATACATCAAACCATACAAAAAAGGAAGCGGATTATTTGTAAATTGTTCAAAAAACTAATCACGAGGCTACCCAAGCGTGCTTTGAGTAATATAGATATTCTGAAGTATACAAAAAATATTCCATATTTTCGCGGAGTGTTCATGAAAGATCAGTTACCACCAAAAGTAAAACGCAACGAATGCGGAATTGTCAATTTAGATAATCAAGTTAATAATGGTACTCATTGGGTAGCTTACGTCAAAGTTAATAATTATTGTGAATATTTCGATAGTTTTGGTAATCTGAAACCACCAACAGAACTAGTTCAGTATCTCGAGAATAACAATATTTTATATAATTATAATAGATATCAAAACTTTAATGAAGTTAACTGTGGACATTTATGTATAAAATTTCTAGAAAGATTTTGGAATAAACAGCAAACGTCTATATAAGTTAATCTTCGTTATTTTATTTATCATTTTCACAATGACCTTTACTCTATCCATAACTGGAAACTCATCTGTCTTATCCACGTTTTATTCACCCACTCTTCAACTTGATGGTGAATATGAATGTGCTCTAGTGTACTTGTCTACGTTTAATTCTATTCCAAATATTGACAGTAGAAATAATAAATTTTATTATGACAAAAATAAATTAATTGAAATTCCAGAAGGAGTGTACGAACTTCAAGATATTAATGATTACATAAAAAGTAATATTAAAGATGTATCTTTTCATTTAAATTGTAACAATAATACATTGAAAACATCTATATTTTGCACTAAGGATGTTCATTTGAGAAAAATAATTCACTTGGATCATTGTTGGGTTTTGACAAACAGTCTCTCAAAGCTAATATAATACATGTGTCACATCTTCCTGTAAACATTTTATCAACGACAGTGGTAAGGGTTGAATGTGATATAGTAAGCGGATCATTCATTAACGGAGAACCTAGTCATATTATTTATGAGTTCGCTCCAAACGTGCCACCTGGATATAGAATCATAGAAGTTCCAAAAAATATTATTTATTTTCCAATCAATCAAAACAACATTAATAGTGTTAATATTAGGTTGTTGGATATAAACAATAATTTAGTTAATTTAAGGGGTGAGGAAGTACAACTTTATTTACATCTCAAGAAAAAATGATAGTCTATAATAAATATGTAAGTTCAAAAAGTAAAAAGTTCAGTTCACATCAAGCTATCTCAAAAGGAACACCTAAACCTAAAATTCAACTTACTCAGGAAAACATAAACTTTCTCAAACAAATCGGATTGATAAAATGAACATGTTGGATATATTGTCGACCCCAACCTATAATAATACAGTGGACAGCATCGAATTTCATTCTTATAAACCATATATAACTAGTTTCAACAGGAACGATGAGATTCGCATACCTATTAATCAACAAGATTTATACATATTACCATCAGCGAGTACATTATATTTGGAAGGCAAAGTTATCGTAAACAAAAAAGATAGCAAAGACGTAGCTACGAGTGTTCATTTTACAAATAATCCTTTGCTTTACTTCTTTCAAGAAATTCGGTATGAGCTAAATGGTATAGAAATTGATAAAATAAAGAACGCAGGTATCACTACTACTATGAAATCATTACTTTCTATGAATGAAAACGAGTCAAGAATGTCTAAAGCTTGGGGGTGGGATATTGATGGTACGAAAAACGTAAATTCTGGTTATTTTTCTGCTTCTATACCCCTCTCTTATATTCTCGGATTCGCTGAAGATTACAAAAAAGTTATAATAAACTGCAAACATGAATTAATCTTGTTGAGAAGTAATACTAACCTGAACGCTGTGAAACTGAGCACAGGTGAAGTATTAGACGATATCGAAATCACCAAAATTATCTGGCGTGTTCCACATGTTAAGGTATCTGATAGGGAAAAACTTAATTTGTTAAAAGTTTTAGACAAAGACAGATCCATACAATTAGTGTTCAGAAATTGGGATCTATACGAATATCCTTTATTACCAAAAACCACAAAACATACGTGGTCTCTTAAAACTTCAACTCAAATCGAAAAACCTAGATACGTCATAATAGGTTTGCAAACTAACAGGAAAAATAATGCGAGTGCAGATATGTCTCGTTTTGATCATTGTAATTTACGAGAGGTCAAGGTTTATCTTAATTCGACTTATTTTCCATATGAAAACCTTAATGTAAGTTTTTCTAAAGATAATGTTGGTTTAATACGAGCAATATGTTAAATTTCAACAGTCCTACTTCGGACGTCGCATGGAACCTTTACTTAACTCAAACAATTTAAGGATATTGCTCCGTTGTTTGTTATCGATTGTTCTAGACAAATAGATAACTTGAAGACGGGAGCTGTAGTGGACGTAAGAGTAGAAATAGAGAGTGATACTGATTTACCCGATAATACTTCAGCTTACTGTCTTATCCTTAATGATTGCATAGTCGAGTATAAACCATTGAGCAGTCTAGTCAAGAAAATATCATGACTCCTGATATAATAATAGTTGATATCCAAGGATTTAAAGATTTAAGCAATAAATTTATCATAAAAGAGATGGCGATAGCTACTCCGTGTTATACACAGACATTTTTAATTAAACCGCCATATTCGTTTAACTACTTATCTGCACAAGAAAAAAAGCAAGTGAAATGGTTAGAAAGAAATCGTGGCATTTATTGGAGTGAGGGACACATCGATTATAGAGAATTTAAACGTATTATCTCACCATACTTACAGCATAAAACAGTTTTAATGAAAGGTAGGGAAAAAATAAAGTGGTTGACGGAATTGACACCAAATTGTAATCCACAAGATGTTGGAGAAAAGGGGTGTAGTAATTTATTACAATTATGTAACCAATATTGTAAAGATTATGATTTTAATTGTATTTTTCACACAAAGCACTGTGCTTTAAAAAATGTACTTTGTATTAAAAAATGGTACATCGAAAATAAAAATATCCTCGAATTCAATTAAGTAATGAAAAATAAATATTATATATAATTGAGTTATCTATGTGTTTGATTTAAGCCCGCAGCAAACAGAAGACGTAATTAACGTGCGTTAGAGCGTTAAAGCATTCCAACCGCGTTGTGTTGTATTGAACTAGCTATACCTATCCTGTCAAACAGAACGATACGCGATGCTCTAACACAGCGTTATGAACGGATGAACGGTATGAATAAAACGCTTACACCGTACCGCGTTAATAACGCTCTATTTTGTTGGCGTCTTAACTAAATCACGACTATCAATAAAGATTTTAAGTCCCCCGTGGTAAGGGGTGAGCCTACCGCCACCTAGAGACTTACTTATTCCAAACGTGAATGTAATCTAGTAATATTGCTTTGGTCATCAAATTATATCCACATGAACAACGCGTAACACTGACCTATATTTCATTTCTGATCATGTTACAACAAGATTATGTAAGATGCGTATAGGTATACTATGAATAAGGTGATTCATAGGTATCTACGCGACATATCTACTCATAGTTTTATTACTAGCAGCCGCACGCGATTTCGTCAACGTGAACTCAATAGTCTATGTGTTCAGATGTAATTTTAAGCTATAAAACTGCTAATTATCATCAAAATACGTTCACTGGATTTTTCGTTGAAAAAGTAACAAACATCTAATCATCTTTACATTCTATCAACCTTACATTTATAATATTAGTAGGTTATTGAGATTTTATCATTTTATCTTCTATCAATCTATTTTATTAAAAAAAACTGTCTTAATGCATACTTAGTAGGCATACATAATTACATCTCGCTTCTACTAAAAATCCTATTTTAGAGTTCATGGTTACCATAGGAATTTAAGGAAGGAATACAATACGCAAATAAAGAAACCTTAGATAGTTCTTATCATAGACCACTTTGAACGATGTCGCGTTGGCAAATACAGCATAAGTTATTAGCTGAAATTGATACAGTCAAAACCTAACAATAATGATGTTCACACAATATAAGGTTGCTTTGTAACAGTACGAGTATATTGGGTGATGATGTGTAGAAAAATATGTATACTTACATAATATAATATATTTGATAATCAGCCTAGTCGAACACCGTCGCAGATCAGCTCTATTTTGATGCTTCTGTGAAACTGGATACGGGTCTTTTCTGTAATAAAATATAAAATGGTTAGATTCGTTATACTATTTATGTGTGTTCATACTGTTGGAACACCACCTACATCACAGAAATAATTCTACATCCAACAGTGGTTACGAGAAAAAGTAGTCTAAAACTCTTTTAGACTAGTTGTTTAGTTAATAATAACTACTTTAAAAGTTAACATTTCAGTTTAGGTTCCTACTCAATTGTATTAGCAATGTTACTATAAATCCGTATAACTATAGATCTCAACAACGTAAATTGCTAGGTTTCTTCATTAGCTTATGATATCTATGTTATATAATACTAGCGGACACCTCAACTCCGCCCGCGTGGACTACAGAAAAAAGTGTCAACCATAAGTATAAAGTGGTTTACGTACTTCTAAGTAAAAATCTGGTTTTAAAACCAAGGCGCGCAAATACGCACCATCCCTATAAGGAACTATAGGGTGTTCTCTCAAGCGATGAAGCTAACAACTTGTCACCGACCTTATATATCTAACCCTGCTACGCTAAACGTGACTGTAGGGATCTTTTCGATCATGGTGGCCATCTCAACTAAGATTAGCTGACTGCGCAGGATATAATTATAGTGCGCAAGTGTATGCACAAACACAGAACAAGAACAGTAAAATTGATTTAACTGATACATACCGAAAATGATTTAACGAAGAACAGAGTGACAAAGCACTGAGACGGTCAGCAAAATCCAGCTTCAGCTTCTATTCCAGAGTCGTGGTGTGGTGGTGACAGCTCAAGTCCAGAGACGGTGAACAAAATCCCAACTTCGGCTTCTACGGCGGTGATGACTTGCTTCAGGCTCAGAGCGCTTCTACTTGTACTTTTAAACAAGGACTGGAACGTGTGAAGCATGTTTCGAAATGTTCGTGTTTTATACCATTCCTAAAATCGAATAATTAATTATTCAAACGAATTATGTTTCATTAAAATCGTTTGTACTTACTACCATTTGCTTTAAAACTACATAATTACAAATTTGTTAATGCGGATATTTTTTTACCTTCAAAGTAATAATCACATTTAGCTTGCATTTTTTGAATGAGTATTATATTGAATCACTTTTATATTACCAATTTATCATTGCATTTGGTAATTCAATATGGGTACACTGAATGTATCTAGCTTGCACTTTTTTAGCGGTAATATTAATTAGGTAAATATTTTAGGCAAACTAGAATAAAATTTGAACAAATTTAAATAAGCATTTGATTACCTCGATTTCATTGAATAATTATATTTAGCTTGCACTTTTTGCACGACCTCATTACTGTTTTTGTTTCACAAATTAGCATTTGCGTTTGGCTATTCAATTTATGTGTAGAAAATGCCTCTAGCTTGCACTTTTTAGCAGTATATTTGATTTTGTCAATATTATTTTCGCCAAACTAAGGTAAAATTCGTGACAAATTTATTAATGCAGGTGTTTTCCTAATAATTACAAGTTTATTGCATTTTTTAATCAACATCTTTATCTTTGTAAAATTCGACATTAAAAGGCCGGTTTAAAATGGTAAACCGTCACAAACAACCCGGACTCATCCAAAGGACTTCATTCAATAGACTCAAGTATAGCTGCACTCCTAGTCGAGATCCTGCGCCTGACCAAGCTGTGAACATCTAGCTACACTTCTAACCGGGACCCGCTCATAGCCAAGACAAGACTTCGAAGCCTAACAGCACTCCTTGTAACGCGGTTACAAGTCAAGATCTTGCTCCTCGCCAAGAAGCCGTGATCATCTAGCCGCACTCATAGTGTAAGTATGTAACATGCCTATCCAAATTCTTTTCAGTTGTGATAGCTCATTGAGCTAAACCTTGGTTAGGCCCTGTTCCACTAAATTTATTTCATGTACTGATTTTGATGTTGTACAATTGTCGCATTCAGATTGTACATTTAAATAGGTTTGGTTTATTAAAATTTATATCTGTTAATGGGAAAGCACTCCGCTTGTAGTGAGCGAAGCGAAAACCTCGATAGGGCCCTGTTCCACTAAATTTATTTCATGTACTGATTTTGATGTTGTACAATTGTCACATTCAGATTGTACATTTAAATAGGTTCGGTTTATTAAAATTTATATCTGTTAATGGGAAAGCACTCCGCTTGTAGTGAGCGAAGCGAAAACCTCGGATAGGGCCCTGTTCCACTAAATTTATTTCATGTACTGATTTTGATGTTGTACAATTGTCGCATTCACATTTAAATAGGTTCGGCTTATTAAAATTTATATCTGTTAATGGGAAAGCACTCCGCTTGTAGTGAGCGAAGCGAAAACCTTGGTTAGGCCCTGTTCCACTAAATTTATTTCATGTACTGATTTTGATGTTGTACAATTGTCGCATTCACATTTAAATAGGTTCGGTTTATTAAAATTATATCTGTTAATGGGAAAGCACTCCGCTTGTAGTGAGCGAAGCGAAAACCTTGGTTAGGGCCCTGTTCCACTCTGTTATTGGGAAAGCACCCCGCTTGTAGTGAGCGAAGCGATACGAAAAGCTTTGGGGGGTAGCTTTCCCAATACCGTACTACTTACGCAATAAAATATATAAAGGTAAAGGCAAATGTGTAAGTGAGACAACAATATAATTATATACTAGTGGACGCCTGCGACTTTGCCCGCGTGAACTACAGAAAAAACAAAATGTCCAAATTATCCGGGATAAAATCTGTTCTCTGTAAAAATGTAGCTTTGTGTTATTCTGATATGTATGTAAGCTATATTACTGTGAAGTTTCATCAAAATCTATTTAGTAGTTTTGCGTGAAAGAGCAACAAACATCCTACCAACATTTTTCTCACAAACTTTCGCGTTTATAATATTATACTATACGCCAACGCTCCTGGCACGCGCTGTCATCTAACGTTCTATGACTGCGTGTGCCAGGAGGGTTGGCGTATAGTATAGTAGGATACTTACGCATTAGCAATAGCCAATATAAGATAGGGGTCGTCCTGATAGTTATCTTCGGTAGCCAAGGCAAAAGGTCCTGTAGCACCTTCTCTGCTTGGGGTTTCTGTTTCGTAGCCAGTTGTAACAAGGCTTGAATTGGCTTGCGCTCGCTGACTGGTACTTCAGACAATAGCTTTTCGGCCGTTCTTAGAGCTAGAAGTCTAGTATCACTGTAATAGGTGAATTGGATAATATACTATAATGTATTCATCAATTTAACAATCAATTCATTCTAATTCTAAGTATAATATAAAAATGAATCGCTGAATGTGTTGCTAAGCGCAGATCTCAAAAACAGCGGAACAGTTTCCTATAATTAAAAAAAATCTTGAAGTACGACTATGGTTCGTAGGGAGAGATTTTTTTTTAATTGCCTGAAAATGTCTAAAAACACTACTCATCTATAGCGCCCGCCCACGACTTTGTCCACGTGAAAGGGAATTACACTCGTGCAAAGCCTATCCCTAGTTATGAATAGAATAAAACAAAACCCTTAGCATTGTATTAAATTGATCCTGTTTAGGTACCAACAGAATTGAAACGCAATTTTTTGTACCATAACCTCTGTGACCGATCATTTTTTTAGCTGTTGCTCCTGGCTTAGGTACAGTAGCGGGAATGAGTAAATGGGCCAGTCCCGGTATACATATAAAGCATTATCCAACACCACTGTACTTCTCCATAGAGGAAATTCTCATTCCTCTAAGACTTCTCTGTATATTAGGGGCCGTCCATTAATCACGTGATGGTTTTTTAGCATTTTTCCCCTTGCCCCCCGCCCAACATCACGAGTATTTTTAGTACCTATAAAGAAACTAAACAAAAATAGAATATTGTCTTTAAATACAGGTATAATAGTATATTCTTATTTTGTTCTAAAATTAAGGAACATAATAAAATGTCTAGACAGAAAGGTTTCAAAATCGTGTTACGAAAAAATAAATCAAGTGATATTGAAGCCTCACGTGATTAAATTGATGGCCCTTTCTAACTAATTTTTCTGTACCTTATAAATGTTCTACCTACATAATGTTATTACCATCTCATATCTTTTTTCCATTTCTTAGCTTATATTTCCTGTGAAGCCAATGAATAATATTCTATATGACTCACTCGGTCTCCGTGTCGGCTTGGTCTTGCACCAGACACTGCATCGCCATACGTCTGGCGGCGGCGACGCCCCACGCGGACCGACGCGCGCTGTTCAACTGACGCAGAGAGATGTTCACCTTACCGCTATACATCGAGCAAAGTCCGGCGCAGTAGCTGTAACCTAGGGGAAGCCAACCACATTTAGATGTAGAACAACCTCATTTAATAAGATGATTTGTGCAAAGTGGGTGTGTAATTTGAACACTTATGCCCAACTTTCTTTGGGGGATAATGGGCGTGGCGTATATGTATGTAACCTCATTTATTTAAAGAAAAAAAGCCGACAAAATAAAAATTTTGAACCAGTGTTAATGCCACAACTAAGACGAGTCTTATGATAGCTGTGCACTAGTGCCAAAGCGTAATAATCTTCTTCTTCTTCTTCAGCCTATTGCAGTCCACTGCTGGATGTAGGCCTCCCACAGGGCACGCCACAAGACTGCCATGGGGGGTATTTGCCCATAGTCACCACGCTGGGCAGGCGGGTTGGTGACCGCAGTTTGTATTTTGGACTATGTTGTCAACACGGGAGGCGCTGCTGCCCACCCCCGGAAACCCTTAATCGCCTTATCGTACGATACCCACGGTCAGACATGGGGTGGTACGAATTCTACTCTGCCGGCACCAATTATGTACAAACTTACAAACACACGAAAGTAAGGTCTACCTCAGTGTCGGACTAAATATATAATTACAAACATATGGTGTGCAATATGTTAGCAAAATGATTCCAGCCCGGCTAGCACGGCCAACGATACACGATATGATAAGTCAAGTTATCGATACCTAGCTGTCAAAATTCGATAAATATAGCCGCCATGTTGAATTTTATCGATACAGCGAACATGACCATGCCGGTAACGTTACACGGCACGATACGATATGATAGATAAAATGCGAGCATGTGCATCGGTTACTATCGATAGCGCCGAACATGACCGTATTTTGATGTTAAAAATATCGAATTTTGACATCAATTCAAGATATTGTTATCGATGAACATTGTAGTGCGCGATAAGCGTAGATAGGTTAGAGAAATCGAAAATACCTATTATATTCTTTGGTTCGATAGGTTTTCAGTGATATGCTCCAAACTTAATATTTTTAATTTAGTATTTTAGTTTACTCGTTTTTAGTTTACATAGGTAGGTCAAAGGTAAAATTAAATTATTAGTAATTGGTATCGATAACATTCAACATGGCGGCTAATATCTATCGTATTTTGACAGCTTGTCGATAAATAGGTTTATAGTATCGTGTTTCGCTGGTCATGTTAGAGCAGTTAACATGACATCTGATGTCAAAAAGGAAAAAAAGAAAAAAAAAGAATGAACGACAATTGAAAAAAAAAGAAAAAAATATTTTTTACTCTAGAAACATTTGTTTAACTTATCTCGCGCCTTATCGTATCATAACACGGGATAAATCTTAACGTAACGTATCGTTCCATTGGTCATGTTCGCGAAATCGATAATTATGGTGGTATAGATACGATACGAAATCCTTTATCGTATATCTACTTATCGTGGTCGTGCTAGCCCGGCAGGGCTCTTAAACAAAGTAATATTATATGTATATTATATCTCGATCAAATCAATACAAATTCGTCATCGACACATATACTCATAGGCTTTTATGTTAGCAATATCTGTTCGTCAAGTCACGTGACGAATTCCAACCGCTATTGGTTATTTTTAATGTCTACGAGTTGCGAAAACGAATGTCAATGCCAAACGATGTTACATTTGTCTAAAGAGGCAGCTTAGCGTAATATTGCATTAGATCCACTTAAGCTTGGCAGTTTGTAAACATCAACCTATTTAGCTATAAAACATTACCTGGATCCTCCTGGTCTCCAAGAGCCAGCTTGGCGGTGTCCAAGGCAGCCTCCGCTTCCGCCAACCTCCCGCGACGCCACTGCACTTCAATGAGTTGGGCCAACGCGTGCCAACTCAACGGTTTCACCGACAGGATCTGACTTAAGTGACGCTGGGCCGTTTCTAGGTCCACCTAGGTTACAAATGTTTGAAAGGTCAGTCTCGTAGGGAACTAGCTAACAACCTCACGCGACGCCATTGCACTTCAATGAGTTGGGCCAACGCTTGCCAACTCAACGGCTTCACCGACAGGATCTGATTTATATGACGCTGCGCCGTTTCTAGGTCCTCCTAGGTTATAAATGTTTGAAAGGTCAGTCTTGTAGGGAACTAGCTAACAACCTCTAGCGACGCCACTGCACTTCAATTCGAGTTGGGCCAACGCGTGCCAACTCAGCGGCTTCACCGACAGGATTTGGTTTAAATGAACCTGGGCTCTTTCTAAGTCTACCTTATAATACGATTAATGACGATGACAATGTACCAGTGTTTCAATTATTGAAATACTAGCTAGCATCACCGATCATGTCAAGTTAGGTGTTTTAAAACAGGTACGATAAAACGTACCTATTTAATGTCTGACAATAAATATTTCGAAATCAGTTTGCCGAACAACGCATGGAAAATTATAAAAATAATACTACACGCCTCCCGGAAACCCGTCTCATACGAAACTCACGGATAGACATGGGAAGGTGCTATTTTTGTCTGCAAATAATTTGACCTTGATACTTGACTTTGTTCCTGTATCCCCTAGATGGAGCAGACCTCCGCCATCCCCATAGGTTCTGAGTTTCGTGTTTCACTAAATCAAATCATTAAAAAATCTGAAAAAAATAATTGAAACCCACCTTTCTAAAAGCCAAGTCCGCCATCATGACAGCCGCGGATTCGTTGTTAGGATCTGCGTCTAACAACACCGCGCAGGTTTGTTCGCATTTCTCAGAGTTGTTCATCTGGAAATAGATGATTATTTATTTGGTGTTATCTCTATTATTCCTTATCTCTATAATTTATTATCGTGTTAACAAATTTGCCAACGACGACGTGACACGGAAAAGTGCTTTTAGCTTTCGTTTTCTCGGAAAGTAGAAGTCATATATCGCCTTCAACGGTATGATGACCGATATTGGAGAATAAGAGCGAGCGAGAAGGATACACTAAGCTAGAAAGAGAACGCAGCAAACACATTAAATTGCCTCATCTTATAAAAAGTCTCTTACCTGAGCATACAACTTCGCCAAAGCCAGTAAGGTATTTGGATCCCTAGGCGTATGTACCAAAGCTTCAGAATACAATCCCGCGGCTACTGCCGGCTCTTTAGTCGACTTCGCTTTCGCCAAACTACACAAAATATCTGACAAACACTTCTTTTCTACTCCCAAATCTCCCCTCGAGTCAATCTCAATTCTTTTTACAACCACCGACTGTAGTTCTTTAGCCTCGGTAAGTATTAACGCTGTGTTGCCAGCGTAAGGTTGTTTTAAATCCCGACTTCTAGCTTGAAGGACGAGATATTTGACGCGACGTCTCATCGTGTCTACGTCCTTTTCTTTGTTGTACACCTGATTTAGTTCCGATGATATTGTTGAGTCGACCTTGTCGTATTGTTTTAGCTAGAAATAAAGTAAAATGGCAACTCAATATTATTAGTATTCCTCTTCTTTTACATCAGTTTTCAAAAATTCTCCATCTCAAAGATGACATAATATCGACATTAGATGAGACTAATTTCAATCCCTTTCACAAATAACTTTTAATATTATGAACATGCCTACCTAAGCAATTATTTTGATGAACTTGCTCTCGGACTTAATCAACCTGTTCTACGAGTATATGACATATCCAGTCAGATGGACCGATGACTTGAAGAGGGCGGCTGCTAGTGACTGGACGGCAAAAATGGGTTAAGTACGCCGCGTGGTGCCGGAAGGGTAGAGTTTGTATCACCCCATGCCTGCATGTGGGTATCGTACGAGGCGATTAAGAGTTTCCGGGAGGTGGGCAGCAGCAATACATATATACATATAATGACATCCATGACTCGGAAACAAACATCGATATTCAACCAATGTTTGCATCTACCGGAATTCGAACCCAGAATCTATAGCGCGTTGCGTGCCGCGCTATAGATTCGCAGATTAGCAGTCATTACTCGTAGCACCTACGCCAATTGGTCATCAATAGGCTGATGAAGATGATATGACATCTACCTTTACCAACAGCTCGAGATATTCAAACCGCAATTCGTCATTATTAAGGCTCCGTATAGACGCCTCGTAGTGTTGGCACGCTCGGTCGTATTCGTGCATTCTAATGAGAGCCGCTCCGAGTTTCTTTATCAACTGCACGTCTCGAGGACTGCCCCTTAAGGCTGCTTCGTAAGATTCGACAGTGTATGGTTTCTTTAAAAAAATTGCACATTTGTATTTTGTTTTAATTAGGCACTGTATTGTATTTGTTTCGTGCATCTTTAATTATATAACTTCGAATGCTTAGTTCCATCGAATAGCAGCTCAGTTTTGTCTTGATTGAACTACTTGATAAACTTTTAAGATGTGCTTTTCACTATTAGTACTGTGAGAAAAGAAAGTCGAAAAATATTTCAAGAACCGTCGGCAGTTGCAGTAAGTTAAAACTGACAAAAAAATCCAGATTGACTTTTTTGAAATACCTACGTATATGAAGTCTTCAATTAACTATCCTATAAACTTACCGTGAATCGACATATAAGCATCACCCATCATAGTATGAGCGTCTCCCAAAGGATGGTTACTAACAACTTCTTTAAAACAAGTCGTGAACATCGCTTTATCTTTTTTCTCCTTCAGATATATGTGAGCCATGTTACTATGGGCTTGGAAGTAATACGGCTGACCGGGTTTTATTTCATTTAGCAGGTCCAAAGCATTATCAATGTCGCCCTTTTTGAGAGCCAAGTCCGCCCTAGCTATTATTAGGCGACTTTCTTCTGATGTGTAGGACAGATCTTGTATAGCTTCCTGGAAATTTCATAATTACATTTGAATGTTTTCATTTACATGAGAAATAAATGGGCACTTCCTACATAATAATAATAAAATACCTGCATTGTCTTCCCAGCTTCACCAAATTGTTCCAACTCGGTTTGTATTTCAATAATTTGCAAATACAGTGTGGCTTTATCAATGATATTCAAATCAGACTCGTACATCCTGTTCATGTGGCTGGCAATATTCTTGCTGTTTGATATTTGAAGACTAGTAGTAAAACTAGATAAAGCCTCTTGCAATTGACCCGAGTCTCTCAATAATATACCCTTAAGGAAATGGTACATTGCACTATCCTTATCTTAAAGTTGTAGCTAAGGCACATTTCCAAACATTGGCTAGCCTTGCTGAAAGCCTTCTGCTGTATGTGTATTTGAGCCAACAACACTTGGCTACCGGCATGCGTGTTGTCCAACTCGCCAATCTGTTGGGCCAACTTTTGAGCGTCATTCGCATATCCAAATAGGAACCTCAGTTTCGCCAACTCGTACAATGCTGCAAGCAAGCCTGGACAAGCCCTGCATATACTCTCCAACATTTCGAAACAAGTAGATACCGATGAATTATTTACATCTTGTGAAATAATAGATACCAACTATAACAAATGCCTTTTTAGGCAGATGCTTTTTGTATTCCTTAAAAAGTTCCAGAAGGAAATCTGGATCTAGTTCCTTAACATACGTTAGACTAAAGGATTTCTATTGGCATAGGCATTTGTGTTACGTAGGCATTGTTCAAAATGTTATGGCTTTTGCTGAATTCTTTACATTGAGTTGCGCTGATAGAAGATATAAGATGGACATTTTTTATTTCCCTGCATTTCAAAGAGCAGCTCAACCTGCTGGGCAACTTGCTCTGTCGCTCCGTTCTCATACATCTGACACAAAGATAACCCACACAGAGCTATTATAGAATTACTGTCAATTTTGCTGGCAGCCCGAAAAAAGTTTATTGCATCTTTATATTCCCTTGAAGAATACACTGATATCCCACTTCACTCAAGTACTCTACGTTATTCGGATATAACTCTGAAGCATATTGAGCATATCTATAAAACTTGCGTAAGAACAGTACTAGATCTGCTGCATACTTTAGAAAATATCTGTGTGGTAACATAGAACTGATAGCCGTTAGTGCTTTCTTCCATTTCAGTATGTTAAAGAATTTATTTAGTTGATCGGCAGCTTCTATATAATCAGAATTTTTGCAAAGGGCAATAAAAATCTTTATTTTACATGCTTCAACATTTGTCTCCTCTAGTGCAATATTCTTTCAATCGTATCATAAACTGGGTCCATTTTTGCAGGGCAAATTCGTTTCTTAGTTTTCAACTAGAGGTTACCACTTGCCCAGGATTGTTGACTATCAGTCTATCAAGAGTCTGATTGGATGCTTCATGTTGCTTTGCAAAGTAATTGAACTTTGCCAATCCCAAGAGAGCCTCAACGTTCCTATCACTCCTATTTAGAGCTAGCTCAAAAGTATCCAGTGTTGCTACTTGCATATCACCAACATCCATGTACATATCATTCCAACCTTTTAAAAATTATTGCATCCAAAAATTTGGATCTTTTCTAAGAGCCTTATTAATGTACTCCATTGGCCTTCTCATACTTCCCAGGCCAATGACAGAAATATTCCCGCATAATAGTAAGAAATTGAACTAGCTTGCTTCTCTCTTCCTTCAGTTTCGACTATAAGTTGTACAAATTGTCTCGGTCTAATGTACTTGAAAGTTTATGTCCGTAAATAAGTGATATTAATTACAGCTAACTGTATATCTCTATGGACTGCAATGGTGTCAGCTCCGCAATACCTTTTGTAATTGTCCCTCCAATATTTCAGCCAAGCCATGGAATACAAAAATTCTGAATTATCAGCAAAGGTTGAGGCTGCCTCTTGTGCTATTTTCTTGCTCTTACCATAACATTTTTCACGTAAGTAATAATGAATACCTTACATCTATGCCACATAACATCATTTTAGAGATTTTTATTATTCAAGATCAAACTTTATTCTAAGGTCCTTAAATTATTTGCATTCTTTTCATAAAAACTAGCCAGAAAGTGACACTTGCAGGTCACATTTAAATTATTACTGATTGCATGATTAAATGCTTGCTGAAAACAACCAAAGACAATGATAAAATTATTTTGTGACAATGAAGTTGATGTAAGATAATAATATGGTTAGGTATCAACACCGTCACACTGGGAAGATATTTTTTTAATTTTTATATTTTTATTCCATTTTAGAACATATTTTTTTTATAATCAAATTGATAAGTTTATGTAGTATTAAACAAAGATTTACCTACAACTACCGAGCACTACAACATTGGTCTCTTCAAAGCTAGAGTGAATAGGCACTTTCTAGGCAAACATGTACCACCTTAGGCCTCCGCATCTTGCTTAACATCAGCCATGATGGTATTCAAATGTTTGCATATCTAATTTAAAAAAAAAACTTAATTGCATGAAGTTTGTGGATTGGCGATATGATATATGAGAGTTAAATTAATGAAGAAGGTAATAAGTAGGCTACATTATTTTTAATTTGTCTCTAAAAAGTCCTTACTAAGCAATACATCTTAAAGTTAAAATCACAATATATAAAAATTTTGTGACACAAAACCATTCCAATTGTTATTTCAACTATGTATAACCAAATTACATACTACTTAAAGCAAAAGTGAATTATTATAAATATTAGGTACTTATATGTATCATACAGATTTTGTGGGAAATTTACATTAAAAAACTACAATAACCAAACACAATAATACAATACATGGCATGCTTCATAACATGACAATAACAATTGGTAATCTTTAAGACAAACTCATAATTCTTTTCACATTGTTACTTTTAAAATATTTCACTTCGGTAAGTAAGTGTACTTACCTAATTTCATTTAGTGTGTGTACGTATAAATTATTTTTAAGGATTAACTCCCGCTGTTATTTGTATCAATTTCAATAAAAAATTCTTAATATATCATGCGATTAGGTCATTGCAAAAAGGGACACTTAATTAACATCTAAAGTACAAAAATCTACCTAGGTATTTACTTCTGGTGCAGTTGTGGTGTTAGCTATCATGCGAATACCATAATTATATTAGTGCCTTTTTTATATAATTAAAATATTATGAAGCCCACAACCTGCGCCAGTAGTTTTCCCACACCCTTCCCTTGAAATTCTGGAGGTACACATTTTGTAAACAAGGTTATGTTTTACCACTCTCCTGATAAGCTAAGAAAGCTTCAGCTGCATAACAAGAAGAATATTTATTAATAGAGCAAGTAACTACTTCGAATATATCTAATATATTAGAATAAGTACATATTGAAATAATTATTATTTTTTGGCTACTGCACCGTTTTCACTCCCACAACAAACCGTTGCCTAGCAACATCGTTGATGACTTTTAAAGCCTCTGTAGAGAATGCCTAGACCTGGTCAACATTCCTGAAGCACTAGATATTATTACCGTTTAGTATTTACTTTAGAAACCCCAAATCTCATAGAACATTAAAATCCAGCGTACATCCCAACTAATATTATAAATGCGAAAGTAACTCTGTCTGTCTGTCTGTCTGTTACGCTTTCCCGCTTAAACCTCGCAACCGATTTTGATGAAATTTGGTACAGACAATCTTTAGACCCTGAGACAGAACATAGGCTACTTTTTATTTCGAAAAAAGGGATGAAGGGTTGAAATAGAGGTTGAAAGTTTGTATGGGATTCTTAATTTTAAAGATAAAACCATGAAACTTATATTTAAGCACTTGGATAAGAAATCATTAAACATTTGTTCTAGCATTTTGAAATTTCGACCAGATAAGGGGAAATAAGGGTTTGTGAAAGTTAATATATAAATGCCCTCCGAAAGTTTGAAGTATGGATGGATGGATTTTTTACTCTTTCACGTAAAAACGGCTGGAGCGATTTTAATAAAATTTGGTATAGAGTTAGCTGACACCCTGGATTAACACATAGGCTACTTTATATCCCGGGATTTTTTTTTATCCCGGATAATTTAGACATTTTGTTTTTTCTGCAGTCCACGCGGACGAAGTCGCGGGCGTCCACTAGTATGTACCTAAAAGTAAATAAAAAATAAAAACTACTTTGACATTGACATTTCAATGAAGGCTTGTTGACAGTTTGACACGTTTGACATTGACACTAGACACAAGGAAGTGTGAAACGAAACGTAGAAATTTTCCGACCCAATAATGCGTGCCATTAATAAAATTTGAATTAAACGTAGAAAATTAAAAAAGTTACACAAACGTTTATGTAACGAAAAACTTGTTACAATCACAGTAGAGTAAGGTTATTTGGAATAGAATTCCGTACAAATATAAAGATTCGTAGATAAATGCGGGATTGTTTGGCCTGTCGCATGTCGTCAGTCACTCGCAAACCTAAAAGCGAAATGCGAAAGAGATTGCTCTTGTTCCTCATCTTATTCGCTATTCGGTTTCTATTTGATAAAAAACTTGTGGACTACAGAAAAAACATAATGTCGAAATTATCACGGAAATAAAGTATTTTATGTCCGTCTCCTGGTTCTAACCTACCTCCCCACCAATTTTCAGCCAAATCGGTACGGGTGTAACAAAAGGGGCTATGAATATAGCCCAGTATGAAGAACCTATCCACAAAGAGACTCTAACACTAAGCTCTAACACAAACTAAGTAGAAATGCTAACGGACTCTAACGGCCAATTTCAATATGAGAGATCAAAGAGAATCTCGGATTTTTTATTCCTAATTTGAATATCTGAGATATGCAAAAAATCCCTCAAGATCAGTTATAGAAATTGGCTGTTTATTTTTCCAGGTAGTACCTACCTATGGAAAATTCCTAACTAACTCAGGAATGTTATTACTATTATGTATTATTGTACACAGTGAAGTTTTCACAAAGTTTATGTCTAAGTTTATGACAAAGAAAAATGTTCATATAAATGTTTAAAAATAGACGTGTGATTTTGAGTCTCAAACTTTGGGGATAGATTCTCTGCAGTCGGCTAGTTTTATACCTACCCTTTTTTGTTACACCCTGTATCTATTATATAGATAGGTTTGGTGCAGTTTGGCACCCTACATATCCATGTGTGTGAGCATACCTTAACCCGAGGTAGATTAATCCCATTAATCCTGTCAAAAGACAATATCCTATCCTCTATCCTATGGTAATAGGGTAGGTAAAGTCGGGTTTTCGATGGTGTACACTACAACATAAAATGTGTGTAGGTAGGTAGGTACTGAAATCTAAGTACCTACTAATTGGTAAGCTAACTACTACTTGGTACCTACTACGTATCTATGTGAATCATGTAAAATTCGACTATGAAGACTATGACTCAGAATATACAGGATGTAAGGGGGTATGTTAAGCGAAAAGCTATGTAAATAGCCAGCTAAAAGGAACCTACCCACAAAATTTCAGACTCGAAATCACATCTTTATTTTTCCAGATAGTATGGAGAATTCCTAAACAACTCAGGAATTTTCATACAATCTTGAGAAATAAACATGTGATTTTGAGTCTCAAATTTTGGAAATAGCTTCTCTATAGTGGACTATTTATATAGCTTTTCGCTTAACATACCCTTTCTGTTACACTCTGTATAAAAGCATTTCCGCATTGTAATTATAGGTAGGTACCTATTTAAGTACCTATTTGGTTCTTCCTCCTCAAGAGATGTCATCTTCCGTTGATCAAAGTTATGAGGCATCCGGCGAATCAGGCGCAGAGTCCATCGACCTGCACCTCAGCGTGAGACCCCATGAATGAGTCAACATCAACAGGGTGTAGTGTAGGGTCCAAAGCGAATGTTGAAGCCCGGAGCCCACCAGTCGTGTTTGAAGCGCTGCGCGCGCGACGCGCATTGCACGCCCATCGCGCGTTTAACCGGCTTCGATACGATAACACGTGAATTAAACGACAAGGATCTACAGGTGTAGATTGTGATATGATTATTGATGTTGCCCTTTGTTAATGGAGTTGGAAAGTGATGGATGGATTCCTATTTACATGCTGTATCTGATAGGTATCAAAAGGAAGAAACAGAGCTGATAAAAGTACAAAAAAGTTAAAATCCAGCCTAAAGCATTGTTTATCCAAATTTGGGAGTACAAATGCGTAATCTGATTTAAATTCCACGCCGCCGGGTCATCTGAAACCGTACAAATTCACTCACGGGCCTTAGGTGAATGCTTAAGATTTTTGTGTAGTGATACAGTGTACGTTTAGGAGACCGATATACAACAAACAGTGCGTTGTATCAAAGACGATAAAGAGTTGTATGGATGGAGCCCTGTTGAGATCTGAAAAACTTTAACTATACTTGGGGCAGTGATCTTGGGGGAGAACTGTGAACAGTTTATAGTTGGGGTATTCTAATTTGCTGAACAAGTGAGCGGGCTTATGGGGCAATGCGTATCCCGGGGTGATCCGGGCCCATATGCTTTCAATCGTCACTTCGACGCCGAGAGCCTTGCCAGCAGCGTCAGTGGATACAGTAAGAGGGTAAGTAGATTTTAGGAATATAATCTCCAACCCTAATTTAAGATGATACCCTACCTTGAGGAGATTTCGAAGACAAAAAAATCTAATTGAATATTCGACAACAGATTCTTCGTCAAAGTTTGATCTCTACTTCGACATTCCGCTAAAGTAGAGGCATGAGATATGACTTTACTCGTGTTCTTTTTGTTTATCGTATTGTTCACACGATGTGATTTCATTGCTTTTGGCGCTAAATTCAACGATTCATAGTATTTTTTAACTTTGTTGTAAGAGGTCTAATAGTTCACTATTAGTCAAGATATATACATGGTTAATTTTAAAACATCAATAACCTCGCAAGACTAGGTAGCTACCATCATAAACAACAACATTAGTTCTACGAGTTTTGATCATTTATCACATTTTACTTTCATACAAAAATAAACATCAATTTAATATTACCTCTGAATGTTCTTAAGTCTGTACTAATTCTGAGGCGCGCGCGATCGCGGACGTCAACCTTTTCGTATACCTACGAATGAAACATAGACTTACAAATATCACGACAGTATAATGAAAGCTTGGAAAATCATTTTTAATTAATGTATTGAGTTATGATAAAACTCGTAGAACAAATGTTATTGTTTATGATTTTAGATATCTAGTCCAGCGAGGTTATTGATGTTTTAAAATTAACCCTGTATATATCGTGAAGGATGATTTTAACTAAGTTTAAGTACCTACTGATCGAACAATTTGCCCTAAGACAGGTATTGTAAATTAATATACTTAGGTATCCAAAGGTGCCCAAAGAACCTGCGAACGAAACCCATTTCGATTGCACCGGGAAGCTCTCTAAAAAACTGTTAAACAGTAGGTATGTATAATGTCTAATGATTCAGGGACAGTAATATACATATAAATACGGGGCCATTGATGAGGAAGTGTTTCAAAACATCATACATACCTAGATATCATTGTATGTTCATAATGTATATGTCGTGGCCATATTGTTAAATTGATCATTTCATGAAATGGTCGAGCATTTCATGAAGTGGTCGCATTTCATGAAGTGGCCAATTCAATTTGACCAGATCGTTAAATCGTCTACATTTCACGATTTTGTCATCCACGTTTGGCCAAATCGTATTAACAGGGTGTCCATAAAATCCGAATGTGGTAAGAGCTTACACCATATATAAGTATACCATAAGGTATGATGGTATGATTTTTTTTGCTATTATTTATGTGATATTTTCACAATATAATATTTAAAAACATAAAAGACTTTACAAAAGCGATTCGCTTCTGGCACATCGCCGGACGCTGCCTGGGCACGCTCGCTCCGCTCGCTCGGCTCGTGCGTCATTTGTCATAGTCTAACCTAACCTAACCTAACCTAACCTATCGTAATCTAAGGTTTTGTTTAACAATATTATTATAAACCACCATTAAGTCTAATATACATTATACAATATAACACACTATCCGTGAACTTCTTCTGCATAGTCACCCTACTCTCTTTAATTTGTTTTATAACCTAAAAAGAAAAATCCGCCATCTTCACACATAAATAAAACGCGCGCAGCGCCTCTACCGGTGATTCATGTAACTATTTTACGATATGATCAATAATCTTGACCACTTCATGAAATGATCGGGCGTTTAGTTGCCCATATCGAGAAACGATTTTTAATCATCGATCTGCCCAAACCATATCATGATGTGGCCAATAGACAGTTGAACTTTTCATGAAATGCGACCATTTCATGAAATGCTCGACCATTTCATGAAATGATCAATTCTACGATATGGCCACGACATATACACATTTGATTGTCTAGCATAATATTGGTTTCTGAGTCACACCATGACTAATTTATAGGTTCAGTTAGCAGAAGGCTGCTAAACTTAAAAACATCTACATATAACTATATGTATATATTAATAACATATAATAAAATTTTAACGGATCGATGTTTGTGCACGCTAATCTCAGACACGGCTAGACCGATTTGAATGCAATTTTCAGGAATATGTTATGACAGATCCCACTTAACATATCTAAGCTACTTGTTATCCCGGGTAAATGTATTTACCCGGATAATTTCGACATTTCGTTTATTCTGCAGTCCACGCGGACGAAGTCGCGGGCGTCCACTGGTTCCTACTAAATCCTAAAGATTTTCCCTGCATTAAAAGAACACATGACCATTTCCAATACTAGAAATCAAAAAGAATTTCGGATTTTTTAACTCCAATTTTATAATTTTGTATGAAAACAACTGACGATTAAATCTGAGAAATACAAAGTATCTCATGATCGGTATGTATTGAAATTGGCTGTTAGTAATTTGTAACTACCCCCTTCGCTAGGTACTAATAATTACATAGTACATAGATAGGTACACATGGCTGGGTTCCCAAAATAGTAACCGGCAGAATCATGAAGGAGATCTAAAGCCACGTTTAGCATAGTGAAGTTCATTATAGAGGTCTGTGGACCCTTGGTGCCGTTGGTTTTGTAAAGCGTCCCTGAGACGGTAATTTGCGAATGACAATATTTACGTGTATGACGCCAATTGATACGAAAATTGACCGTTTACGCATATCACTTGAAGCCATTACATTTCGTACGTTTCATTCTTTGATATATTTTTAACACATGTAGTACTTTTATTGTACTGGCAACTTCGCACAATTTCAGAGTGGGTAATTCGAAAACAGAACTACCCTACAACCTACGACACTATTCCTAGTCTACCGATAATTTCCTCCATTCTTTTTTTGTGCGCGGCAACGAGCACACGTTTTCAATTCTAGTATTATAGTTTAGTTTATTCTATTTTTCAAATTTATTATCAGAGTATAACATGCCTAAACGCAAAGCTTCTAGTGAAATTAACTATTACTTAAATAAAATTAAGAAATTAAAAGAAAGCCAAAACAAGAAGCGAACTAGAGTGATTCTTTATTCGTCATCGTCAGATTCTGAGGAAAATGAAGGTAAGAAAATATAATGATCTCTTATTAAATATTCTTGTACACGAGTCAAAATGTTCTAAGACAAGTTCTGTATAATTTTTTTGTGAACTAAAATAAGCATCTTTAAGTTAACCTGGAGGATATCACAATGAGGGTATCACGAAGGTTTAACATGATGCATAAAAATTAACCGGGAGGTTGACTGCGGGTCAACACGACGGTATTCAGAATAAGTATCTTTAAGTTAACCTGGAGGATATCACAATGAAGGTATCACGAAGGTTTAACATGATGCATAAAATTAACCGGGAGGTTGACTGCGGGTCAACACGACGGTATTCAGAATAAGCATCTTTAAGTTAACCTGGAGGATATCACAATGAGGGTATCACGAAGGTTTAACATGATGCATAAAATTAACCGGGAGGTTGACTGCGGGTCAACACGACGGTATTCAGAATAAGCATCTTTAAGTTAACCTGGAGGATATCACAATGAGGGTATCACGAAGGTTTAACATAATGCAAAAAATTAACCGGGAGGTTGACTGCGGGTCAACACGACGGTATTCAGAATATAGTGTGTATAGTCAGATATTCAATGATATATAAAACTAGTGGCCCGCCCTCGCTTCGCTTCGGTACATACATACATACATATAATCACGCCTTTATCCCTTACGGTGTAGGCAGAGCACCAAGGGCCGATAGAACCACATGATAGCGCTTCTGTACATATCAGTACATAGCTACAACTACATATGTAGGTACAGCGGTTTTCGTAAAAATTTGCAACTCCCGTTGGTCCCCTTCCCGTGGGAATTTCGGGAAATCCGTTTTTAGTCCTTCCTCGTTGTCCCCAATGAACATATATGCCCGATTTCAGCTTCATATGTGTAGCGGTTTTCGTAAAAAATATTAAATTCCCGTTGGTCGCCTTCCCGTGGGAATATCGGGAAATTCTTATAGCCTATATTCATCCAGGTCCAATAAGGATTCTAACGGTGAAAGAATTTTTGAAATCGGTCCAGTAGTTTCGGAGCCTATTCATTACAACCAAACAAACAAAGTTTTCCTCTTTATAATATTAGTGTAGATAAAATTCACATATAATTGTTCTAGACGGAACCGCACAAGATGATGTAATTCAATACACCTCAGCAACAGAGTCCCAAGAGAAAATGGAAAATACTCCGGTAGAAGTTAATATAACCCCGGAAGCTCAAAACGAGACACCTGACCTCGACCCGGAGCTTTTATTAGCGTTGGATGATACAACGGACGAGCAACCGATGTTTGGTGAAAAAATTCACCACACTCTGGTACAACGCTGGTTGCCTATATTAGCGAAGGGACTAAATAAAGACCCAAAGGAAAAATTGCTAAAAAAATACCAGGTACCTGAAAATTGTCAATTACTAAAAGCACCGACATTAAACGCCGAAATAAAAGCTGCTGTATCTGATATCACTAAAAATCGCGATAAAAATATTCAGTTAAAGCAAGACCAATTAGGGCTTGGAATAACAGCAATTAATAAAGCCATTACATTACTCCTCCTTGGAGATGACAATAGAGGGACTGTCGGATAGCTGCAGGATCTTGACTGACGTACATTACATAGAAACAGAGCTCAGAACAAAACTTATAACACCTTGCTCGATAAATCCTTTACGCCATTAATCAAAGATCATGAACGAGACAGCACGCTCTTTGGTGATAAACTATCGGAGACCATAAAAGCCTCAAAGGCTATTTCCAGACAAGGTCTACAAATTAAGAAACCGACACATAAGACAGCACCTGCACATACAAATGGCCCATCCACTTCAAGATCTAGCCTTCCGGGAAACGAGATTCGCCCCCTTCGTTACACATCAGGGAACAGGGGGGGGCGCGGAGGCTTTCCACGAACAACGACATCATACAGACGCGGAGCCACATCGACGACGACACTGACACGATCTCGTGCCTACTCGAACCAGAGCAGTCAGCAGCGAGCCTACACGCGACATTAGATAAACAGGTACATGCGGGTCGCCTGCAATATTTTATGATAACTGGATGAAAATCACTAATAATAAATTAGTTCTTTCCTGGATAAAAAATGGCTACAAATACCTTTTTCGAAAAAAAGTTTACCAAAATAGTGTACCCTATAGTAATAATTTTACCACAGCAGAAATGCGTGATATGTCTAAGGCAATTAACAATTTATTAGACTTAGGCGCAATATACAAGTGTGAGCCACAGACAGATCAATTTATCTCTAAAATATTTTTAGCTCCTAAAGCCAACGGCGGCAAAAGATTTATATCTGTTATATACCTAGACGATCTTTTATGCATCGGCCACACACATTCTGAATGTTTATATAATGTAACGGAAACAGTGGCACTACTTGAAAGCTTAGGATTTGTTATAAATTATGAAAAAAGTTCGTTACGACCTTTACAACAGACAAAGTTTCTGGGCTTTATTTATAACACTCTTGACATGACATTATCATTACCTATGGATAAAAGATTATATATACTAAAAATAGTTAAGAAATTTCAATCCTTACCATTATGCACTATAAAAGATCTTGCTTGTCTCATTGGTACCCTTACTGCAGCATGCCCAGCAGTTAAATACGGCTGGGTTTACACTAAACGTCTCGAGCAAATTAAATACTTAGCATTACAAATATATAAAACATACGAAGCTAAATTTCGTCCTTCATCTATAATATTGCCTGACCTAGAATGGTGGTCAAAAAATATTTTATCGACATCAACCCCATTAAAATCGAGTAGTTTTGAACTAGAGATCTTTACAGATGCATCCAGGTCTGGCTGGGGTGCATTTTGTAAAAATCAAAGAATAAATGGGAAATGGAAAGCTAGTGAAATAATTTTCATATTAATTTTCTAGAGTTGCTTGCAGTATTTTTTGGACTCAAATGCTTTGCACGTAATATCCGAAACTGTTCTATTTTATTACGTATTGACAACACTACGGCGTTGAGTTACGTTAATCGCATGGGTGGCATAAAGTATCCTCATCTAAATGATTTAGCGCGAGAAATTTGGCAATGGTGCTAGAAGCGAAATATATGGTTATCTGCTTCTTATATTAAAAGTAAAGACAATAGAGAAGCTGATGAAGAGTCCCGAAAGGTTAATACGGACATTGAGTGGACATTAACAGATGAAGTATTTAATATACTAGTAACGGATTTAGGTAAGCCAGATATCGATTTATTCGCTTCTCGCACTAATGCCAAATGCCAAAGATATGTGTCGTGGAAGGCAGATCCAGATGCAGTTGCTGTGGATGCCTTTACTATCTCGTGGAAGGGCGTATACTTTTACGCTTTTCCACCATTCCCACTCGTATTAAAGGTCTTGGAAAAAAATTATATTGGACAAGGCTGAAGGCATTCTAATATTTCCATACTGGCCTTCCCAGCCGTGGTTCCCACTGTTACAAAGAATGGTTACATCCGATATTAGTTTTATAAATCCTGGGTGCAGCCAAACTCTCAGAGACGCGTTCCTGAAACGAGGTGTCCCTATCGAATCATTGGACCTTATGATGGCTTCTTTGTCGAAAAATACTTTGCAACAATATGGTGTCTCCTACAAGTATTGGTGGCAGTACTGCACTGAGGCAAATATAGATCCATACACATGTTCCGTTCCAAGAATGTTGACTTTTTTGACAAAACTGTTTAATAAAGGTGCGGCTTATGGCACCTTGAATAGTCATCGTTCGGCTCTAAGTTTGCTTTTCGGAGATGAGTCAGGATCTCATGACCAAATTAAAAGACTATTGAAAGGTATATATAAATTAAGGGCCCAATATTCCAAAATACGCATCCACTGGGACCCTCATACAGTTTTGCAATATATTACCTCATGGGGCCCTAATAAGGATTTAACTCTGCCAAAAATTTCTAAGAAACTCGTGATATTGCTGGCCTTATGTACTGCGCATAGAGCACAGAATCTTTCTTTCATTAAAGCTAATAATATCCATATCAGCCTGAACGGTATAAAAATTTTAATTTCAGACATTATAAAAACATCAGCAGCTGGGCGCGACCAGCCAATTCTGTTCTTGCCTTATTTTACAGAAAATATCAATATATGTCCTGCTACAGTTTTGCAAGATTATTTGTTAGTTACAAATGATTTAAGACCGAACACAGTCGAAAATCTCATAATAACGTCTAGAAGACCATATAAGTCTGTTAGCACCCAAACCATTAGCCGATGGATTAAGGAGATCCTGGCGGAATCCGGGGTGGATGTGACAGCATGGAGTTCTCATAGCACACGACACGCTGCCACATCTACAGCGCGAGCGCAGGGTGTCTCATTAGACGTTATTAGGAGAACTGCTGGCTGGTCGCAGGCCTCAGAAACATTTGGTAAATTCTATAACCGTCCAGTGACTGATGATGCTCACTTTGCAAGATCAGTCTTTCTGTCCAATCAATCATCATAAATTTAAAATAATTTATAAGCAGATTTATCACTTGTAAATTAATCTAATTTAAAAAGTTATATTTATGTTATAAATAAAAATTTGTAAAAATGTAGTGTTCTTTTTTCCCATAATTATAATAATAATTAGGTATAGAACTCATTAACCAGGATGCTTGCAAAATTTTCACCTCTAAACATCTACATGTGTTAAAAATATATCAAAGAATGAAACGTAGGAAATGTAATTGGTGATTAAACGAACTTACCTGTAAGTAAAGTTCTATCACAATTATATGAGTACGTTTCATTCGAAGATATAAGATAAAACCCTCCCTTCCCAGATCCCTTAAAACTAAGAAAATTTTGTGATGCTCTAAAGAATGAAGGAAATTATCGGTAGACTAGGAATAGTGTCGTAGGTTGTAGGGTAGTTCTGTTTTCGAATTACCCACTCTGAAATTGTGCGAAGTTGCCAGTACAATAAAAGTACTACATGTGTTAAAAATATATCTTCGAATGAAACGTACTCATATAATTGTGATAGAACTTCACTTACAGGTAAGTTCGTTTAATCACCAATTGTCAATATGACTACGTTATTGACCGCGAATAAAGGCAATTGACGCGCCGTGTATTGACAGATATTGACGACAAATGACAATCGTTTAGTTATTCATAATAATGTCTCAAATGAATCTTGGTATATTCAAATGAAATTTTTATAGTCATCCGGCTCCGTTTCTTGCAGAGTTCTTTGTAAATGCTCATGAGTGAATCGATATCTTAATTTGTACCATTCCTTGGACCAACGTCTGGTTTTTTCTTTTTTTTTAGAGACAGCAAAAGTTATTGCCAAAAACGCCATGTCTGCATTTGAAATCATTATCCTCTTTGATTATATAAATAAATCAACACAATTTTTGCCGCGTCCCCGTTCAGCGACAACTGAGGCATGCGCGAATGACGCGCCTTGAATCGAAGCTTCAATTTGCCATCATTTGAAACGATCATTCACGTAAACATTGTCATTCGTAAATGACCGTCTCGGGGACGCTTAAAAAGCGCATATTTCTAAACGGCAGCGGCGCGGCGGCGGCGTACTACAAAGTATGTGTGTGTGACCCTACTGGGTCAAAACGAGCCAATTTTGGATCGTGGAATGTTCTTTTTGAAACTAAAATTATACGTTGGCTCTAAAATTAACACATTTACATGCCCGTTTAATTCCTATAACAAAACTATGATATCGATAGACACTATCGACAACCTCGCTGACTACAAAAAGGCATTTATCGATTTTCAAAGCTCGCGAGGCGTGACTAGGATGAATGGAGTGGCAGATGGTTTCGTCTGATATCACGCCAGCGCCACAATTATAAACAGTACCAGCTAGACGATTGTTGCTCGGACAATAGGGGTCACTGCACTGCACGCCAGGCGTATTCCCTTAGAGGCTTTAGGGACAAACCTGTTGGGCTTACCTAGATGTGCACGCACTTGAACGCATAAGCTTACTGACTGGCTATTATACGTGAGGAATGATGGCATGATGCATTACCCTACATAGGTGGGTACGTACAGCCGATTGCTGTACAAGAGATCGAGATCAAATTCGCAGATCGTAGATTAAGTCCTGAAATTGTTTTACCTAAAATTTTTAATCATAATAACATAACTTAACACACATGAATTGTGTTCCCGAAATGGGGTAGCCAGAACTGCAGGACCATAAAGGGATCCTATTATCACGTTTAGCATTAGAGGGATCAGATGTCTATGATCAGTCCCGAGATCGCTTGAGAGAATGCCCGAGTTCCTTAGTCGACTCTTACGACATGCGTGGACGGAGATGGAGCCGATGTATTTTAGACCCGCAATTTAACCAACCTCCAAAAAAATATATGTTATTTGGAATGAAATAATGAGATTGTGTGAAGTGTTGTAATAATAATTGGTCTAGTTACTTGTCCTGCGACAGGGACTCTGCGTAAATTTCATGAAAGTCGCGTATTTGGTGGAGAAGAGATATTAGTTGGTAGTACCACAAGTAGGTACTATAAGAGAACCTTATCAAAGTCTTTGGTAGTAGTAACTAAGTATTCGCATTCTCATCATTATTCATATTTTAAAATGGTAACATAACATTTAGATATTATCGCTAATATGACGTTGCGAATCATCTAACCGGATCAAGTAGGTCAGTTTTAGGCATGATAAGTAACTTAGTCGAAATGTTTTATTACGTAGCCCAACCTATATGAGCAAACTTTCCATGTTATACCTACTTATTTAGTTACTTAAAAAATTAAGCCAACCTCCAAAAGATTGCATAGCCATTATTTATGGGGTCGACGAAATATAGTTTCATTCGAAACTCATATTGCCAAGAATTTGGCCGCCTGCCTGGCATAACTAGTTGCAATTATTTTAAAGGAAGCAAAGCATTTCCTTGTTTACCTACAAGTTGATGTATATTTTGGCTCCAAATAAACAATCGTACAGTTAACGTACAGTTAACATACAACCTTTAACTGCATTTTAACTCTTTCCATAAAATAATACGATATTTAAATGCTTGCCTTCCCCACTAATAACATCGCTTCCAAAAACCTGGGTTGATTGAAGAAACCTAAGACTTGACGCCCAGTCGAAACCTCCAACAAAACTAAGCTAGCGAAGTAAAAGTCAAAGCTAGTTAGTATTGGCAATGTGTTGTAATCGCACTGCAGAATCTATGCTTTCCCCGATACATATCACATTACGGATCATTTCAGAGACATACGATATCAACTATTGTGGTATATATTCATTATTGAAATCACTTTCTCAGCATTATAATAAGCACTTTAGTGGTTAGGTGGTAAGTGAGCCTGTCTTTTAAGCCATTGGCTTGAAATCACATGACATAATAATAGAATCAGCACCAAGCTGCTGTAACAATTTGCAAGCGATAGAGAAGTTCGCAAAGTTGTTACAACATTTCCATCGATAGCGGTTACACTTCATCACGTGATTTCACGAACATGCAAACTGAAGGTTTCCTATTTAGAGCAAAGAATTGTTAAGACAACAGACATCAATGCAACGACGACGTTACATTATCTAATAAGTATTCAAATTCAATACCAGCTCCAGCAAGGCTGATTCTGTAGCCACACTAGAGAAGAGAGCGAAGCATCTTAAGAAATGCTTATTGAAGTCTATAATAAAAATAATATCATACAAATAGCAATTTCGGCTGTGACATTACCATGAAAGTCCGTGAAAGAAACTAAAACTAGTCACGAGGAGCATGCCGTCACGTGGTACAGTCATGAACGGAATCAATACCTAAATGCGTAACCTCGACCACTGGTGACATTTTGGATAATGGAGTAACGGATGGCTGTGACTATTTTGTACACAAAGAGAAGAACAGAATACCGAAGGAGAGAAGTGTAGCGGAGTTTTTTTTTACAATTAGCTAGGCAAACATTTGACTGCCATTGTGTCTGATGTTAAGCAAGATGCGGCCTAAGGTGGTACATGCTTGCCTAGAAAGTGCCTATTCTCTCTATCTTTAAAGAAGAGAATAAATCTTTATCCCGTATCGTAACTTTCTTATCACCCTTTATCACACTGATATCCTACAGTCACGTTTAGGAAGTGACAAGATAGCTCATCAACTGAGTGAACGCCCCTGAGTTCCAAATGTATTTTAAATGGACGCCCGCGACTCCGTCCGCGTGGACTACAGAAAAAAACAAAATGTCGAAATTATCCGGGATAAAAACATTTTTCCGGGATAAAAAGTAGCTTATATGTTAAATGGGACCTGTCACAATATATTACTGAAAACTGCATCGAAATCGGTTCAGCCGTTTCCGAGATAAGCGTGCACAAACGCAAAGACAAACAGACAAAAATTCTAAAAATCATTCTTTTGGGTACTATTGCGTTGATAAAGGTCACTTATAATATTTTTTCTCATATATCTTCCATGTACAGACAGCGATCCGTTACATTTTTCAGTCATTTGATTGTGAAAATTTGTCACAATTCACCATAGGATAGACCAAGCTACGATGGAATTAAAAACTTTCCGTGCACGGTGACAAAAGTCCACATGCACCGCTACGCATCCTTATCATGTTATCTTATATTCTATACATATAATAAAAATGTAACGGATCGCTGTCTATACATGGATGATATATAAGAAAAAATATTATAGGAGAACTTTATCAACGCAATATTACCTACCAAAAAGAATGATTTTTGTCTGATTGTCTGTGCGTTTGTGCACGCTAATCTCATAAACGGCTGAACCGATTTCGATGCAGTTTTCAGGAATATATTGTGACAGGTCCCACTTAACGTACAGGATGATTTTTGGTCGTCAACGTTCCCGAAAACTACGGAATCTCCTCATCATCACGATCATTTTTCTCCATGGAAGCATACCTGGGAAGTGTCTGGTTTCCAAAATATTAGGGTCCAAAGTTGAGTAAATAGACTGCGTTTTCCTGCATAAATGCACATAGACGCGCGTAGCAGGATTTTTTCACGAAAAATAATTTATATCTGTCTATAAAAAAACTAACATAAACACTAGGCACTATAAATTTCGCACAATCAAGGAATTTAAAAAAAAAAAAATTTTTTTTTTTTTCCCAGCAATTTTTTTTGGCATAAACTTACTTTATTTCGTCTATAGAATACGTACCCTTCGTTAAAGGTGGCCACAAAAAAACACCCTGTATAGGCTACTTTTTATCTCGGGATAATTTTTTTATCCCAGATAATTGCAACATTTTGTTTTTTCTGTAGTACACGCGGACGGAATCGCGGGCGTCCACTATGTCATACATACATACATATAATCACGCCTTTATCCCTTACGGGGTAGGCAGAGCACCAAGGCCCGATAGAACCACATGGTGCCACTTCTGACCAATTTTGAGGCTATAGTTAAGATGTACAATTCAGTTAGTAGTGATATGTCATAATATAAGTAAATTGTGATATGGACCGCACGGTCATAATGTGAGGGTCGATAAACTTTCACTTCATAAAGGAAGCTTTAAAATTGTGTAAACATTGTGTACGATAGCGTTTTTAAAGTTATAAAAGTAAATAAAATTCAATATTTGTTAACACAATGTATAAATTAGTTTTTATCAATTTAATGGCATGTTCATTCATAATAGGGCAGACAGATAATAATAATAAGTAGATTTAGAAATTGGTGCACACAGTCGCGGTTATCAACTTAAACAGGGTGTAACGAGAGGGCATATATTAAGGGGAACACTATAAAAAGAGCTCACTATAGAGTACCTATACACAAAATTGGAGAAGCGAAATCACACACGTTTATTTTAAAAATTATATGAACATTCCTGAGATGTTAAGGAGTTCTCCATGCCAATTGAAAAAATAAAGATTGTCTCCAATGTCTATAGTCGGCTGTTTACATAGCATTTTGTTTTGTAACATTCAATTAGTCCTAGACCTAGAAAATAAAGCCGGTCGCAACTAAATACCTACCTATAGCTTGCTATTCAAGGGCATTAGGACATTAAGCTACCTGTTGTACCTGCGCTAGTTCAAATCATCATGCCTCTATTACAGAGTGAAGTTAGCAATATAATAAGTAGAAGGTAGTACCTATGTGGTTGTATACAGGGTGTAGAAAAAAGGAGGACTAACACTTATGAGTCTTATAGAATGACATGAGTATTTATTTTTCAAGATTATATGAACATTCCTGAGTTGTTTCAGAATTTCTCCATACTAGGTATCTGGAAAAATAAACATGTGATTTCAGGTCTTCAATTTTCTGGATACATTACCCATCACCAGGTCTATAAGACCGTTAAGTTTTAGTGCTCCTTTTTTCTACACCCTGTATAGATACCTACCTAGTTGGTAGTAGTAGGAAGGTAACCTACCCATAATAGCTAGCTAAATTCTATCACCTAGCCTTGACCTTTCTAACCTAGCGCCTAACACCAAAAAAGATATCCTAGTGTTTTGAAGCCTAGATAGCCTTGGGTGATAATATGTAAAGTAATTTTGTAGGTACTGTACCTATAATTACACTGTCTGGACATGCGGGTAGAAAAGTATTTTCGAGAAATTAATTATCTAGGTAGAGTCCGTTTCATAGAATAACTATAATATTAACTTCCACTATTCTAATACCTTTCTAATATTAAGTATTCGTTATCATCATATTATTTTTATTTTCAAGATAATTCCCAAGTTATTGATACCTTCAAGGTACGTACAAAAATAAAGATGGATTTATGAGTCAAGATAGGTTTTAATATAAGTACTTACTTAGTGGCTCTTTTATAACATTTTGTTTAACATACCCCTTTTGTTACACCCTGTATAAGTATATATAAAAAGTGAGATACACTTTTTTAGATTTGCTAAAGTAGGTACTCTACTCGACAGACTCTACATTATGTGCATTGACCGTCACATGGTGTTTAGCGCTAAATGCAACGTTTTACGAAGAAACAAACACTAGAAATCCCAACTTTCACTATAATCAAAGTGCATACAATGTACATTGTTCTTCAATCGTAATAACTGACTAGATTAAGTACTTATCCCAACTGCCTAACTGTAATAAACATATTTATATTACTGACAAACCTTTGTTACGTTGTATGAAGTCTTATATTGCAAACAGATTTCCGTAAGTTACGTGCAAAAACGTGAAATGTCTTCAAATAGGGTTATCCCTTGAATTCCGTAATAATTTGTTGACTGTTCTTGAACAATGGCTTTGTTATTAGGAGGAGGTGTGCTATTAAGATACGTAGGGAAGGTACAGAGTTGTAATCAAAGTGATCAAGATGATCCTCAAATCATCGTATCTT